>JARYHS010013630.1:170293221-170619644 GCA_031002005.1 Vandiemenella viatica | reverse complement strand
GCTGCACGATATATTTGGCTGCTGCTGCCTGCTAGGACCTGCCACTCCTGGATCCAGCCTGCTAGGGCCTGCCACTCCTGAACCCGGCTACTAGGGCCTGCCACTCCTGCGGCCTGCCTGCTAGGGCCTGCCACTCCTGAGCCCCGGCTGCTAGGGCCTGCCACTCCTGCGGCCTGCCTGCTAGGTCCAGGTGTTGGGTTTCGCCTATCAGTTGAGACCTGCATTTCCCACGGTCTCCACATAGGCGGAGCAGGTCCGGACTTGACGGCGGCATTCAACCTGCGGGCGGCTCTGCAACGATAGAAATCAATGAGAATAAAGCTGACATCTAATTACATGGAATGTATGAATAAATAACGAAGTGAAACATACCATTCGGTTGTATGGAATGAATCCTCCTAGGTTCCTCATACCGTGGAAAATCTATAAAAAGAAAAAAAAGTTAATTTAGGTCAAAAGATTACAACATTTTTGTTAAATTAATTTTTATGTCTATTGTACTCACTATTAATTAATTCTTGTTCCCAGTCATAGACACTTGTGGTAGGTAAACTATCATACTGTGCCAAATCTATATAAAAAGAAGCATTGGTTAAAACATGACGTAAAGAAAATTACAATAAAAATATAAAGTATAATGTACTCACAATCAGCTAATTCCTGTTCCAAGCCTGAACCAGATAAAGTCTCATGACTCGCTGGTTCTGCAAATTGCAAAACCATGGGTGGATCAGTATCGTCCATGCCTTCAGAAGTACCTGAAACCAATGAGAATTAAGCTGGCAATAATAATAATAAAAATAGCAAAGTGAGACTTACCATTTGGTTGCATGGAATGAATCCTCCTCCGTTTACTGGGCACGTTTGTTTCATCACACTCCAGTAAATCTATAAGAAAAAAAAGACATTTCCTAAATGAAAATTTTTTAAATCATACTGTATTCAATATTTCTCAAGTTAAAACAGTACATGGATTTTTGTTAAATGAAAAATTATACTCATGAAACGATAGAAAGCTATCAGAATAAAGCTGACATCTAATTACAAGGAATATATGAAATAAATAACTTACCATTCATTTGCATGGGTAAATCGTAAGTACTAGTGGTAGGTATACCCTCGAACTCTAGTCCTTCAGATGGCATATCTGTAAAAACAAAAAGTTAGGATAAAACGCAATGTTAATTAAATGAAAATTTTATCAACAATATCAAATATTTCTCAAGTTAAAACAGTACATGGATTTATGTTAAATGAAAAATTATAAAGCTGACGTCTAATTACACTTAATAAATAACAAAGTGGGACTTACCATTCATTTGTATGGATACATCGTAAGTACTAGTGGTAGGTATACGCTCGAACTCTAGTCCTTCAGATGGCGTATCTGTAAAAACAAAAAGTTTAAATGGTAACATAGGATAAAACGCTACCTATGTTAACTAAACGAAATTAAAAAAAAATTACTGTGATATTTATCAAATAATTCCCAATTCCATTCGTTGGAACCGAAAACCAACAGACTTCCATCACTAGTGGCTCCTTCAGACAGTAAATCTAAAAAAGATAGCATAGTTTAAAAGACTACATAAATTTTGTTAAATAAATAAAATATGAATAGTTAAAACTGGCAATGTATGAAAAAACACATAATTACCTTGCAGATTCATGTCATCGAGAGAAGGCAAATCTTCAATGCTTTGCGAAGACATTGTCTCTGTGTAAGTTCAGACACAACTGGCTTAGTTCCTATTACGACGCTTCTTTTATACTGATGCACCCCAAGATAATGACTGTGAGCAGCGCCATCGTGGCTGCAGTGGCGGGGCGGGTGACCTACAAAGAGCTCCGGCAGGTAGAGGCGATCTCCAAGATAATGACGGTGAGAGCGGTGCCGGCATGGCTGCAGGGGGCGCGGCGCGTGACATACAAAGATAATGACGGTAAGAGGCGCCATCGTGTCTGCAGGGGGCGTGGCGCGTGACCTACAAAGATAATGATGGTAAGCGGCACCGTTGTGTCTGCAGGGGGCGGGGCGCGTGACCTACAAAGAGCCCCGGCAGCCAGGTAGATAATGACAGGGCGGTGGCGTATAATTATAGGCCAGAGGCCGCACAGTCGGCCGGGCGCCTAATTATAGGGGAAGCGGCCGCAGGGGAGCGGGACGGGCGAGATAATTAGGGGGGGCGAACTCCCCATTTATATACTACTGGGACACACATGACAAGAGGGTATCGAACGAAGTAAGCATGACCAAGTGGAAAAGTGGGTTATCGTTCTAGAACATTCGGGAGGTCACCGACTCAAGTCACGTTCGAGAACCTTCGATGCAAAGACAGGAATCACGTGCACAGGTGTGGCTTATGCTATAAAAGTGAGGCAAGGGAGTGCCTGGAGCTCAGCAGTCTTGGAAGATACCAACGCAGTCACTATGTCGGATTAGAGATCGACGTCGGGAAGCCAGCCTGGTCCGCTCCTTGATGCCAAAGTTAATATGTAAGTCTGCTCTACAGTTTGTTGGAACTAAGCATCTTGGATACTTGCTGAGGGGAACCATTTAATGCGTGTAACTATCCGATGGTGTTGGCACAATAAATGGGTAACAGCTATTGAAGTCTTTGCCTATTTGGTACTTGGCTAGCCTATGCAGAGACCGGGTATTGCAGCCGATGGCCGTAACCAGTCGGAGGACTACAGATCCAGCCAAGTAAGTGAATAGTAGAAGGAGTTGCCTTTGCCCAAGCCATCCTGGCAACCAATCGACCAAGCCCACAAAACGGTCGGTTACAAGGTACTTCTCAAAGAAGATGGTTTGTAGTTGGTGTAAGAAGCAGTTTCAACAACTTGAGGGGATGAGGATATGTGGGAAATAAATTAGCATCTCTGATGGTTTTGTCCACTTTGTCTTAGGAGTGAAAGAATGAGAGAGATCGGTAAAACGATCATGGAGTTGCATGAAATGGGCAGTGTTCTTCAGGTTCGCCCTGTGGAGGTGGAGCATGTGGTGGCTCTGCCTGTAAGGACTCAGCCTGTGGTGGTTCTGCCAGAAATTATGGGG
The DNA here is from genome assembly GCA_031002005.1 of Vandiemenella viatica. Classification (NCBI taxonomy): domain Eukaryota; kingdom Metazoa; phylum Arthropoda; class Insecta; order Orthoptera; family Morabidae; genus Vandiemenella; species Vandiemenella viatica. The sequence continues at coordinate 170,616,586 of JARYHS010013630.1, read as the reverse complement.
AAAAATACGTTCGACCTGTTACCAGAGTAAGGAGGGGAAGAGCCTCATGAGATGTAGGTAAGGTGCAATAGACCTTTAGAAATAGATGGGTGCAAGCAAACAATAGGACGAAAAGGGTTCTGCTGCTAGGTAATAACAATGGGAGAGGTGTAGGTCCTCTTCTGCAGCATTAGTTAGGCCCAGGTTACCAGGCTACAAGCTTTTTCAATCCTATTGAAATGTTAGGTCAGGTAATAGAAGATATAGGTTCACTTTGTAGGAGTATAACTAGGGATGATAGAGTAGTGATAGTGGAAGGTGTGGGGAATAGTACTGATAGAAACATATGTTATAGTATAGAGAGTGACATGAGGAAGGTGGTGAAGGAGACACAGCATATCATGCAGGTCCTAAGTCACCATGACAGACCACAGTTTGACCAGTGCGACTTGTAAATGTAGAAACAGAGGTGCTACTTGGGAAAGGCATTAGTTCTGTCTTGGGGCTGGCGCCTGTGAACACCATTGGTAGGTGAAGTTTCACTAGGCATGGCCTACACCTAAATAGTAGGGGCAAGTGGGTACTTTCTGAGTTGTCAGCTAAAGCTGTAAGGGAGATCATTTCAAGATAAGGTGGTGTCAGGACTGTGCGTTATTTAGGTTAGGGGCTGCTGGTGAGGGAATGAAAGATGATCAAAAATACTGATTGTAGATACACAATGGGAAAAATCACAAATGCTAATGAAATCAATGAAGCTGCTGAAACAATAACTGACAGGCAGAACTGGGAACAAGGAGGGTAAAGCTGAAAATATTACCAATCCAGTTATATGGGTGTTACTGGTGAACTCAGAGGCGGCCCTTGCAATTTTTCAAGGTGGTGCTAGATTTCATTGTGGCACCTGAAATATGCAATCGCTTATTTGTGATAAAGGTCTCTGTATGAACAAACTGAAGATAAAATACATTTTTTATATCTTACTAAAATTAAAAATGTAAATTTCCTCTTGGATATTTGCTAAAGTTTCACGTCGAAACGGCTGGATGTTTTAAGAGAAAATTTGTAATAATGTTGTTGAGTATTGTACATTTATATCTGTGAGGAATGTTCTGGTGCTTGATGTATCTTTGGAGATGTATCTTTGGAATTGTACATGAGTGAGAGGAGTCGTTGTCTGGCTGTTGAACTGAAAACATGTGGATATAAAGTTGTAGCCTCAATAAACGTATTATTATTACAGCAGACCTTAGTGTGTGGTGAACATTATTTAACATGGTAGCAGTCCGTGGTTTAGTGGTTGAATGGTTGAGTGGTTAAATGGTTGAAAAAAAGGTCTGTGGCTTTCGGGTATTCAAGAAAGTTTGATTTCAAGTAATAATGGCTGACATTGTAATACCGTGCTTTGACGGCGAGGACTATGGAAATTGGAAGAAAAGAATAACGATGTATTTAAAGAAGAAGAAATGTTATACAGTGGTTTCAACAGAGAAAACAAGTATGGATAATGTTGAAATTTGGGAAGAAGAAAATCTGAAGGCAGTAAACTACATCTATAGTGCTATTACGAATAAGCAACTTGAGTTTGTGAGTGATAAAGTGAATGCATATGAAATAATGACTAAGTTCGACGAATTATACTCCAAGGAATCTACTGCACTCGAAATAATTTGTAGAAACAAACTGGAAAAATTGAAGTTAAAAGACTGCAATGAAACAGCGACATTCTTTAGTGATTTTGAAAGGACAGTAAACGAATTGAAAGCTGCTGGGGCTAAAGTTACTGAGAAAGAAAAATTAAACTACATGTTAAGAACTTTGCCGGACTGTTTGTGCTACATTGGTGACTTGGTCGATGTTTTGAAAGAAGAAGATCAAACTATTGAATCTGTTAAAAGTAAAATTCGATTAATGGACTTGAAAGACAAAGGTGAAAGTGAATCTGTAAAAACAAATGCATTCCATAGTATGAGAAAATCTGGTACAAGTCGTCAGGAACAATTGTGTTGGGGCTGCGGAAGAAGAGGACATTTCAAGAGAGATTGTCGTCGTCGAAATGAAGAAAATGAAAGAGTCACATGGAATCACAGCAGGCAGTATCAAAGAAGCAGCAGAGGAAGTAACCATCAAAGTGGAAACTTCAGAGGTCACAACAATGATCAACCGTGGAGCGGAAGTAAGCACAAGGGATCCAGAAACGACCGGTATCGGCGAAGTCAAGAATGCCAACAAAATGAAAGTGTAAGTGCAACGGGAATAAGAAACGGCCAGTATCGGCATGGTGAAGTATACCACCAAAGTGTAGATGAAAGTGAAAGTGCAACAGGCAGTTTTGTAACAGAGGTTAGGAGCTTGATGGTGCAAAATAAAATGAACACAGGTAACAAAGAAAATATTTAAATTGATTGGTTATTGGATAGTGGTTGTAAAGATCATGTTGTAAATAATGAAGAGTATTTTTCTGAGTGTGTGTAACTTTAGAAAAGCCTGTAGAGGTAAAGATTGCTGATGGGAAAATTTTGAAAGCAACTAAGATAGGAAATGTAGTTAGTTATTTTTCAGTTTATTGTGTTGATTCAAATTAATATGGAAAATGTATTTTATGTTAAAGACATGAGTAGAAACTTAATTAGTTATGCGAAAGTAATAGACAAGCACAAGATTGTATCTGTAGGAAATGTTTCAAAAGTTTTTGATGGAAATAACAGGCTAATTGCAATTGCTATGAAGGAAGGTAATCTGTATAAAATGAGAAGTAGCAATTTTAAGGAAGATGTTAATGTAAATATTGTGAGTAACAGTGATTCTATGACTGAAAAGGAGAGATTGCATCGCATATTAGGACATGTAAATTTTAACTATTTAAATACTTTGTGTAAAGAACAATTAGCAGTTGGTTTACCTAAAAGTTTAGAGTCTGAATATATGAAATGTAAAGTTTGTATTGAAAACAAAATGCGCAATTTACCATTTGAAAATAATAGAAGCAAAGCAGAAGGAATTTTAGAAATTATTCACACTGATTTAAATGGGCCTCACTCAACTCTTGGTTTGAATGGTGAAAGATACTTTCTAACTTTTATACAATACAATACGATACATTCATTTTCCATTGATCCCAATATAAGAGACTGGCTCTGTGGGATGTGGAAAGTTGTCAATTTACAGATAAACAGTTGCATAACAAAATAATAAGTACACCACTAGATGTACAGTCATAGTATACATGGTACATTAAACACTTCCATTACAAAATAATACATACACCAGAAGATATACAGTCATACCATATACGGTACATTAAAAAAAAAATCCATAACAAAATAATACATACACCACAAGATGTACAATCATAACATATATGGTACCATAAACAATTACGTAACAAACTAAATACATATACCAGGAGATGTACAGTCATAGCATACGTGGTAAATTAATTATGTGAACTATATTTACACAAGATACTGGCAGTTATTTTTTAGATACCTTAGAAATAAATTCTTCGACAGAGTAGAAGGAGTTGTCAATTAAAAATTCTTTCAATTTTTTCATGAATTTATTCTTATCATCTACTAGACATTTAATATGTGTTGGGAGCATATTGAAAATATGTATCCCTGAATATCGGACCCCTTTTTGAACAAATGACAGTGACTTGTAAGTCTTGTGAAGATCATTTTTACTTCTTGTGCCATAATTGTGTATTTTACTATTTGTTTCAAACAAAGTATAATTTGTGACTACAAATGAAATTAATGAGTATATATACTCAGATGCTAATGTTAAAATCCCTAACTTCTTGAACAGTTCTCTACATGAAGTTCTATTGTTAACCCCAAACATTATTCTTATTACACGCTTTTGGGCTCTGAACACTTTGTCTCTATGGGTAGAATTGCCCCAGAATATTATTCCATATGACAATAAGGAGTGAAAATAAGCAAAATAAACTAGCTGCCTCATACGGAGATCACCTAAAGGTGAAATTGTACGAATTGCAAATGTAGCTGCTCCCAATCGCTTTAGTAAGTCAGAAACATGTACTTTCCAATTTAAATTATGCTCAATATACAAACCTAGAAATTTCACACTATCTACCTCTTGAATGGACTGGCCTGCAAATTTTATGTCTATGTCAGGTGTTAATCTGTGTGATGTACTGAATTGCATATACTGAGTTTTATCAAAGTTTAAAGACAAGCCATTAACTGTAAACCATTTATTAATCAGTTCAAAGACATAATTTGAAATATATTCTGTAGATAAATCTGGAGTGTTTTTAATTCCTATGTTTGTGTCATCTGCAAATTGGACAAATTTTGAGTTTTTAGATGAAACACAGATCATTTATATATATTAAAAACAATAGTGGCCCCAATATAGAACCCTGAGGTACTCCACATCTGATTAATTTCCTCTCAGAAAACAGTGGACCTCTTAAGGCAGCCTTAAAATTCTCCATTAACACTTTTTTGTTTTCTATTTAGAAGGTAAGAATTAAGCCATTTATTAATAATGCCATCTATACCATAATACTTAAGTTTCTGTATCAGAATTTTATGATCTACACAGTCAAATGCCTTAGATAAGTCACAAAAATTCCCACAGGAATTAATTTATCATTTATTCCTTCTAAAATATTGTCAGTGAATGCATATATAGCTTGTTCTGTTGAATGACCCTTTTGAAAGATGATTATAGCAAAGCAGCTCGTGTTTACCCTATCAAATCAAAAAGTCAAGTTTATGATTGTTTAGTTGCATATGCAAATGAAATTGAAAATATGACAGGTAAAACTATTAAGAAACTGAGATGTTATAATGCAAAGGAATATGTTTATCGATTTGTAAAGGAAAAAGGAATTGTTTTAAATATTTGCCCTCCTTATGTACATGAGTTAAATGGTACAGCTGAAAGATATAATAGATCTATCATGGATATGTCACGGTGTTTGCTAGCTGAAGCAAAAGTAGATAGGAGGTTCTGGCCTGAAGTAGTTTGTACAGCAGTTTATCTTAAAAACAGAACTTTAGCTAATACTATTGAAAAGAAAACTGCCTATGAAATTTTACTAGGAAAGAAACCAAATGTTAAACATCTGAAGCTATATGGTAGAAAAGTTTTTGTAAGAATACCTGAACAATTGAGAAAGTCTAAATGGGATCGTAAAGCTGATATGGGAATTTTATTAGGTTATAGTGAAGTTGGATAAAGAGTATTATTGAATAATAAAATTGTTGTTGCAAGACATGTTGATATTGTAGAGAATAATGTTAAACTTATCCACTTAAAGGGTTATGATTCAGAGAGTGATTCTAGTGATGAAAATGAATCTGTAGATGAGGAAAGGAAAGAAGGAGATGTTAAAGGAGGTTTAAACAGTGATAAATGTAAATTGACTAGGTCAGGTAGAAAATGTAAAATGCCAGATAGATTTAATGATTATGTCTGTAGCAATATCATTTATGTAAACTTTTGTTGTGCTGATAGTCCAGATAATTTCGAGGAGGCGATTAATTGTAAAGTGTATTGGAAACAAGCGTTGGACAAGGAGATTGACTGTTTGTATCAAAACAAAACATGGAAACTAGTAAAGAAACCAGAGAATGTAAATGCTCTTGATGTAAAATGGGTTTATACCAAAAAAATTAGATAACACTTATAAAGCAAGACTAGTTGTAAGGGGTTTTCAACAAAAGGAAGTTGTGGATCATATATATTCACCAGTGGCTAAGGTGCAGACATTGAAACTTTTACTGTCATTGTCAAAATGGTTTAGCTATAGAGCAAATGGATTTTGAAACTGCATTTCTTAATGGTAAAGTTTTATCAGAGGTTTCTATAAATCAGCCAAGAGGGTATGAAGATGGTACTAATAGGGTTTGTAAATTGAATAAAGCATTGTATGGTTTACGAGAAAGCCCTAGAGCTTGGTATGATTGTATTGATGAATTTATGAGTGATATAGGTTTTGCAAAATGTGAATTTGATTATTGTCTGTATACTTTGATCGATGGAGATGATATAATTTATTTAATAATATTTTCTGATGATCTATTAATTTGTTGTAACAGTAAATGGAAAATATATAAAATCAAGAATCTGTTGTCGAAGAAATTCAAGATGAAAGACTTGGGTCAAGTAAAAACCTATTTAGGAATTAATATAGATTACAATCTGGAAGAAAATGTTATGAGTTTGAGTCAGGAAAATTACATCAATTCCTTAGCCTCAAAGTATAAAATTGTAAACTCAAAATTGTATGATACACCAATGGAAGTTAATTTAAAATTAGAACCTGTGAATGAAGTATGTCAAGACATTAGATACAGAAACTTAATAGGTGCTCTTTTGTACATCAGTTCAGGAACTAGACCAGATATCAGTTACAGTGTTAATTACTTAAGTAGATTTCAGAATTGTTACTGTAAAGTTCATTACAAGTATGCATTAAGAGTATTAAAGTATTTGTATTTAACGAAAAATTTGAAATTAAATTTCTGTAGAAATGAAAATGTAAAAACTTTGGATTGCTATGTTGATGCAGATTGGGCAGGTGATATTGTAGATCGAAAGTCCATGACGGGGTATGTAATTAGATTGTTTGGAAATTCAATATTTTGGAAATCTAGAAAACAAGGAAGTGTCGTTAAATCTTCCACTTTTGCTGAATATATTACCTTGTCAGAAGCTGTTACTGAACTAAAGTATGTTTTGGATGTATTAAAAACTTTTAATGTAAATATCAAAGGACCTGTCCAAGTATATGAAGATAACTCAGGAGCAGTAAATATTGCGAAGTATGGTAATTTTTCAAAGAACTCCAAGTATATTGAAGTACACTATCATTTTGTAAATGAGTGTTATACAAATGGTGTAATAGACATTGTGAAAATAGACTCTAACGAAAACATTGCTGACATATTTACGAAGGCATTGTGTAAAGTTAAGTTCAAAAAGTTTAGAGAGATGTTGAATGTGAATTAATAGAAGTACAGATATAAATGTAAGGAGGCGTGTTGAGTATTGTACATTTATAACTGTGAGGAATGTTCTGGTGCTTGATGTATCTTTGGAGATGTGTCTTTGGAATTGTACATGAGTGAGTGGAGTCGATGTCTGGCTGTTGAACTGAAAACATGTGGATATAAAGTTGTAGTGTGTGTGCCTCAATAAACGCATTATTATTACAGCAGACCTTAGTGTGTGGTGAACATTATTTAACAAATGTATTGGCTATCTACTATTATCCAGATCGAAAAAGTAGTTTCCATGGGATTCTAATACCAATTCATATATGAATGCGTTCTGAATTCCAATCGAGCAAAGCCGGGTGCAGAAAACTTCAGAAAGATTAGTATAGGATAGCAATGGCTTGAATGATAAACAGTAACAGTAAAAAGAACACTATGTTTGAAAAGATTTATTTACGCTACTATAGCGTACACAATGCTAACATCAAGTGTACGTCGAATTTACATAAAAGTGTTAAAGACAAACAAATGAGGAAATAAAATAATAAATAAAAGGCCTAGATTACCAACTTCTTCGTTTTTGCCCTTTTGCAATTTTATTTTCTATTGATAAAATTGCAAGATCTGAAATTTTGTCTTGAGTCAGAGTTTACTGTAAATAAGTTTTAATTTACTAAAATTTCGTTTTCATTTAGCGACAGTTACAGACATCGTTAGCAAAATTCAATGTGCAGTCCATACATTCGAAAATATATCCTGCCAACCATTTTGTTTCATAAGTTGATCTTTTGCTGGTTCTGCTGATTCAAGCACCATCAACAATAGTTTCAATTAGAAAGTTCCTCAGTCAATTCATAACCTGATATGTCACATTTTTCTCCATTAGTTAAACTCATTTCTAAATCGACACAGGATTATTCCAATTATTACAATTCAGAAATTGTTTTGATGATGTGTAAGCACGACACTGTATCATTAAATTTAGATAGTTGTGAAAATTGAGTGACCAACGCGTTCTCAATTGTACCGATTATGTGCTAAATCACATTCGTTCTAAACAATTCTTTGGGATCTGTTGCTATATCATTTATGACCTGGTACTCAAAAAATCTGGGATCTGACTGGCTTAATAAAAAGATATGTCCCAGTCTGACTTGAAGACCATCAGACCTGTTCAGAACGGATTTTGATCCCCCGAGTATATGTTGAAGGGTATTTACTCCATATGTCTCTGATACAATTATTTCTTCAAAATGAGCCGTAGGTAGGCCTATCGAGAAATTAACGTGCAAACATATGTGCATTTCTTTTAAATATAATAATTTTAGTGCATTGTTTAAGAGTGGTGTATGCGGTAAGGCGCTAACTTCCCATTTTGCGAACCCGGGCTCAAATTCCCATACTGCCAAATATTTTTATTTCTTTTTTTATATACAATAATCATTGAGCATTGATTTTGTTTCATTTAAAATTCATTTACAAATTTTTATTATGCAAAATAACTTTTAAAACAAAGTATTACAGAAGATATAGTCCCAACTTTTTTTTTAGAAAATCATCATTTCATTGTTGATAAGTTTATTGGTTTCTTATTTTAATGAAACAGGTATATTTCATGTTCATCATTTCTATACTGGTATATGTACAGTTAATATCATAAAGTAAATGTATAAATATATTACAGCCAGAAGGTCGGGGTTTTTCCCCCCCCTATCACAATTATACTTATTTCCGTGCAGTGGTGGTAAATGTTTGAAAATAACATGCTGTCTGTTATTTCACATAATTAAAAAATTCGTAAATTAATTTTAAATGAAATAAAATAAATGCTCAATGATTACTGCACATAAAAAAAGAAATAAAAATATTTGGCAGTTTGGGGTTTTGAACCCGGGTTCGCAAAATTGGAAGTAAGCGCCTTACCGCATACACTACGCTTTTTTTCCCCTTACTATCACTATTATCTTTATTGAGAGAATAAATATTACATATTTACAATAATGTATCTTACTTGATAAACTTTGAACATTTGAGTCTTACTGTAGCTCAGGTTCACTGATTCCCGGAACCGTTCAAGCTCTCGGCTCAGTTCTTTTCTTGGCGGCTGGATTAAGTGCATATCTGCTGAATATTGCCTGCTGTAGCCCAGCGTACATTCTAACACTTTTTTTATTTTACATAAATATTTTTTTTATCAGGTTGATTGTCAATATGGCATTATTACCTGCAGGAACCTAGCAAAATTGTCATACGTGTTTAGTCTCAGTGTTCTATGATATTCTACTATTAGGTAATGCCAATAGTCTTCCAGTTTTGCCCTTCCTCGATTTGTTACAATGTAATTAGTATAATTTCCTATAAGCCAAACATGGGCGTTTCTTTTGCTTGGTGGAAATTGCCTCTAATCTGGTAGCAAGATGCTATCGGGTGTGTACATGTTTGGCGCTGATCTGTTTATTAAAGCTAGCTTTTCCCTCGTCCAATTCCAAATTTTTGGTTCTTCACAGCACAGAAGTCGATGTTCTGTCGTATCCTGTAAGTTACATTTTACGCCCAGCGGTGAGGCACAGAGGTGGATTTTATACAGCTTGCTGTTCGTGTTTATTGCTCTATTTACAACTCTGTACCATACTGCCCGAACATTTGAGCGCAGTAATTTATTCTGTACGTTCTCCCATATGGTCTTCCAGTCCATTCTGCTATACATTTTTTCCATGCTGTTGGTGTATTTGTTGAGTGTCATTAAGTTATAAAGCGTTTTTGCTGTGGGGTTGTTGTTATTGATCTCTCTGTTTATATAACTGTATTCTACGTAGAATTGTCGAATATGAACTAGATGTGAGTTTAAATGACTGATGTCAATTGGAGCTTCAATGCTGCAAGGTTCTGTGGCTGCCATAATCTTTCCGCAGAACCCAGGTGTATCACTTTTCCACAATTTATATGTACTTTTCAGGAGTATGGTAGCACATTTTGTGTTTACATCGATCAGTTGTAATCCTCCTTTTTCAAAGGGTAACTTCAGTGAGTCATACTTTATCTTGAATATCTCTCCGCGCTCTATGAACCATCCTATTGCCGAATCCATTCTCTTTGCTATTTCGCGTGGGATGGGGAGGAAATGGGCAATGTACCATAATTTGGATAATACTACACAGTTAACATAACATAGTTTTTGGATCGGGTCTAGGTCCCTAAAGCAATTTTCTCTCATTCTAAGTCTTAGAAGGTTCAATTGTTTTCTCCAGTTCAGCACTATTGTTCTTTTTAATTGTTTTGTGAAAATAATACCTAATATCTTTAATGTCTCCGAGTTTTGGACCCAGCCTTCATGGTCTATTCCTTTTTCAGGGCCCAAGACCATGATTTACGCTGAGACTTCTTAAACAACACACTAAAATTATTGTATTTAAAAGAAATGCACATATGTTTGCGCGTTAATTTCTCAATACCTAGGGCTCATTTTGAATAAATAATTGTAACACAGACATATACCCTTCAACATATACTCGTGGGATCGAAATCCGTTATGAACAGGTCTGATGGTTCCCAAGTGAGAAGCAATCTCTCTAGCTGTTATCAGAACACATGAATAACCCCGGAAGTCTCTCAAATTTCGAGCTCTTTTCAAGCAATTGTGAAGTGCTTCTGAATCTACTTTCATCGTGGATAGTCTTGTTTGCAATATTTGCTTGAAACAATGTACTATAAAAAATCACCATATTAACTATGAACTCAAATTGCTCCATGATCTGGCTCTGTTGTTGCAAGTGAAAAATTCATTTCCAGATGGATGCCACAAACTGAAGAATAGTGATGAACTGCAGTGAGGCTAGACACTCTATTCTCCAAACTTTTTTGGCGATTCCCAGTGTTTAAAAATGGGAATGTTAATGATCCTAAAAATTATAGACTGATCTCATTAACATCAATATTTTTTAGGATTTTAGAACACATCATCTATTTAAATGTCATGCGGTTTTTGGATGAAGATCAGCTTTTAAACCCAACTCAACATGGATTCAGAAAAGGCCGATGCTGCGAAACGCAACTTGCACTTTTATTCACGACTTGTGCCGTATTATAGATGGGCAATCCCAGGTTGATATAGTTCTATTAGGTTTTAAAAAAAGCTTTTGACACTGTGCCTCACAATAGGTTACTTAGGAAACTTCGTGGCTACGGCATATCTAGACAAATATGCGACTGGGTTGCAGACCTTCTGAAGGGCAGAGTTCATCACTTACCGAGGTGAGGTCCGGGGTTCCCGAGGGATGCATGATAGGGGCCTCTGTTGTTTCTCATATACATTAATGATTTGCGTGACGTAATAAGGGGGATGAAAAGATTATTTGCCGATGATGCCTATTATTTATCGTGAAATCAAAATCCAGGAAGACAGCACTTTGTTACAAGACGATATTATGAAAATAATTGCGTGGTGTAAAGACTGGCAGTTGGAGTTAAACGCTAGAAAGTGCCAAGTCATGCGTATTAGTAAAAAGGTGACACCATTTAGCTCTGAATATACAATTAATGGTACTGTCCTTAGAACTGTAGATTCCGCTAAATACCTAGGGGTAACAATTCGTAATAATTTGTCGTGCAATGAACATATCGAGAATGTAATTGGGAAAGCAAATCGTATGCTCCGATTTCTAGGTCGTAATTTAAAACAATGCACTCCGGAAGTTAAATCGATTGCATATAAGTCACTAGTGGGTTCTCACTTGGAATATTGTTGTTCTGTATGGGGTCCCCATCAAAAGGGTTTAATGGAGGCGTTAGAGAGGGTCCAGAGCTAAATAAATTAAAAAATGCTTGGGAAGATATTGTTTCATGATTTTGCTTGGACATCTTTGTTTCCTCCTGTCATATTGGATCCAATGTCATATATTTGGTCTCAACAATCCAAAACAAACTTTTGTAATGTATCATTAAAATAAAGGCCACTGGGTACAGCTCCCAGGTCCCGAAGAGTCACTTACTGGCTTTTAAGCAATGAAACACTCACAAATTTTGACTTCGTCTTCATTAGTGTCAACTAAAGCAATGTTAAACATAATTGTTCGACGTGACTGCCATCAGGAGTTCAATTCACTATGATGGAAAAGTATTTAGATGACTTAACCATAGTCAAAATTTTATTAAGTAATTCAATCGTTTTGAACACATTTTCCAAAATAATAGACATTAATCTCATTAGCAATAAGGCGGAGATGCTCCATCATCACATCATCTTCTCTTCCTAGCAGTTGCAATATAACAAGTGTTACCATTATCAGAAGCATTTAGTGTTTCAGATCCAAAGAATTATTGCACTTTAAAAATAATATTTTGATCATCATTCATTCAGGGATTGCAACCCACTGTAATTTTTTGTCTTCAGTCTGTATTTACAAATGCTTTTCTATTACATTGAACTTCTTTAGTCCCTTTTATCCAACTCAGTATGGTGCGCTGGTGATTTGAGGAAGTTTCATGAGTTTTTAGATGCTCTGATAAGTATCTCCAATCAACAAATTATTATTTTCCAAAAAAGCAATGAGATCTTCTGTTGAATAAACAAAATTAAAAACAATATACTGTATTTCAGATTTAGAGTAAACAAGCCATCTTCTTTTGTAAATTTCTTCATTTGACATTATCCTTTGAAAATGTGTATTTGAAAAATGACGTCCATGACTTTTTTCTTGGATTTTTTAGTTGCTCGAATAATTATATCATCTCTGACTGCAGGGTCATAGAGTGAATACTTTGAAATATCATCATAATTTGTACTTTGAAAAGGCAACGGTGAAGGTATAGATGGTATACCCCATTTTCAAGTGTAGACAACGATGCGACCAGAGCAAACTCTTCTTTTACTGTACATTCTGCTCGTTATCATTATGAGCCTCATCTGAAAAACTTCTATAAATAAGTTTTCTTCCATCACTTGTCGAACTAGTTCTGATGATGACGATTCAGATGACATCTCAAACCTAAAAAAATTTGAAATCAATTTTAAAGCTTTCTTAATTTCGCCTGGGTTTAGTTTTTTTTAAATGTGGGCGGGGTTGGGGGTAGTGACATTTCTGCAAAAGAGATATTACATTTAATAAATATTTACGCTATCAATGTTAATTACAATCATCTAAGGTTTAACATTGTGAGAAATTGATAAGTAGGTTGAATCTCATCTGATGCACATATACCCACATGCAAATGACTGTTCCAGACCTGGGGGGAGGGGGGGGGGGGCAAACCAGGGCACTTACCCAGAGTAAAAAAAATCATGTTTAAATGACAAATTGTGAGCGGTGACCTTCTTTCTTAGCTATACTGCGTAGAGTGGCAACCTCCAGGGGGCGGAAAAATCAAAGAACAGCTTTAAACTGCTGTGGGTGGCAAATTAATAAATTCATATTTGAAGGGGCAGCAGTCGCAGGTTTTTGCCCCGACACAGAAAATCCGTAGATCCGCCACTGGTGAATTAACTTCAAGACAACAGCCGAAAAGGCAGGAAACAGCGGCGGGAGGATAAGTTGTAGCTCGAGGCTGAAGATATTATGTTTCTAAATTCTTAGTATATATATAAATATATATACACATCCAGTCACATTAATGTGACCACCTCTCAAAAACCAGAATAACCCCCTTTGGCAGAGCGGACCGCTGCGAGGCGTGCAGGAAGAGAGTCAATTAGGTTTCTGAAGGTGTTCACTGGGATGTTGAGCCATGCCGACTCCAGTGCCGTGACCAGTTGGCTAGTTGAGGATCCATGGCACGAACAACCCGATCGAGGTGGTCCCACAGATTCGCGATTGATTTTGCTCGACAGGGGAGTAAGGTAAACACATGCTGGTGCTCTTCGAACCACGCACATACACTGCGAGCTGTACGACACCTCGCATTGTCCTGCTGTTAGATGCCATCATTCTGAGGAAAAAGTATTCGCATGTAGGGGTGGACTTGGTCCGCAATGACAGATACGTAATTGTGCTGATACATCGTGCCTTCCACAATGATGAGTTCACCCAGTGAATGCCAGGAAAACATTCGACAAACAATAATGCTCCCTCCTCCACCCTGGATCCTTCCGGCAATTGTTGCAGGGTGTTTGCTTTCATACGTTTCACGCCGTATGCGCCAACGTCCATCTGTCGCCACTCTGTGGACGTCCAGTTGCGGTACTGGCGTGCCAATTCCAGCCTTCGTCGCCGATGAACAGCAGTCATCATAGGTGCATTAACCAGGGGTCTGCTGCGGAGGCCCATGCGCAGCAACGTTCGCTGAACCGTTGTTAAGGATATACTATTGGTTCATCTGGATGGTCAGTTGCTCAACAGTTGCATGCCTATTTGCCCGAACGCATCTCCGTAGCCTTCGTTCGCCTCTGTCATCTATAGCCCGTGGTGCACCACATGTTCCACGCCGCTGATTTTGAATAGTGTCATTTTGCCATGCATGGTATACTTTCACCACAGAGGCACGTGAATAGTTCACAAAATTATCCGTTTCCGAAATGTTTCCACCCTTGGCCCGAAAGTCAATAATCATGCACTTTTGGACGTCGGATAAATCGCTACGTTTCTGCATTACGCCAGCGACTGAAATGCTTTCAGATGCCCTAGAACATCCTTTATATACACTCCACTGTAGTGTGCTGCCACCTGCCTTCTGTGATTGGTTATTTCACGTTGACGTCGAAAGTAGGTGGTTGTCACATTAATATGACTGGACATATATATATATATATAAATTTGAACAGCAAGCAATATACCTTTCATATCCTCGGCTAACACACCTGTCAGTTCCATGTCCTCTGTTTTCTAAAATCACCTCAATTTCTGATGCTATATAATTTTTTCATTTAACGCCATCAGTTCTTCGAATCCGAGAAATTTTTTGCTGATTGCATTTTTATCTTTGTCATAAAAACTGATTTCTATGGATAGCTGTTCTTTCCCAGCTATATCACACGACTCATCCGCCAATAAAATATAAGTATAATCCTTCTTTGCGGCCTGCATAATTTCACTTTTAATGACCAAGTGATTTCTTTTTGAATGTGTGGAGACATTTTTCTTAACTTTTTCAATGTGCTGTTTCAAACCTAGAATACTTGAATCAACACTTAGTTTCAGCAGGTCTTCATGAACATCTTGATATTGCTCTTTACTTCTTAAAGGCAAGTCATTTGTAAGGTGTACCACAATAAATAATCGAACTTATTATAAATGGCACGATTTTTCGATTGTCATCTAAATCCTTCTGGTGAACAGTATTCATCATTACAGCGACCGGTATTTTTTCCGAGTATTTCTTACCATCGTTAGCTGCTTTTTGATGATAATGTGATGAAACATGTTTTTTGCAGTATTTATGGATGTTTTTAATGTGACAGAAAGTTCGATTACCAAATTAATTAGAATATACTAGCAGAGGCACGTAAGTCTGCAAGCAACCATGATTTTCATTTCAAATTAGTGGCTTTAGAATCTACAGAAAAGTTGCAATTTTCAGGAAGGTACCCAGCAGCGTTTTAGCATCTCTCTCCAACACCATTGTACATAATTCATAGGACTTACATTAATATGAAGCTGAGCCTGTGGGCTGTAACACCGTATGTTGCAGTATGTGATGATCATATAGTTATATTATGGACTATTATATAGTATGCAAGTATATTAATATTCATACTCATTGAGGTTGGGTTACATTTGTGTTGCTTTTGTTTTGAGAGGTTGCCAAGAGCGATAGGTTTAAAGCCTATATTGTTAAGGCGTTATATTAAGTTCGCAAGTTGGATATGTGAATTGAGAAATATTAATATGAGAAGACCGATTTAAAGAGTAGCGGTCGTATTTTCAATTGGTGTTGGTGGAAGTTGTTAAACCATTAAGTGAATAAACAAAAGTTTTACTAGAACAATTAATGACTTATGCATCGGTTCATAGGTAGAGGCTAGCTATAAAAAAATAAGATAAAGGAGAATAGTTGACACTACATACATAAATAAGCAAGAATAAATCACCACAGACTGTTGCATCAACCCAACTCTTATCCGGGAAAATCCGGGCACCTAGGAAAAATATACTGTAAATTCAAGAGAAATAAATAGCTCTAATAGTATCGACTTTTTCACAATCGCTGTAGTAATAAAAATAAATAAAATTCAAACGAATGCAGCTAACTATAGTTATTAAATAAAAGTTGTACTCTTTATATACAGTATACTTTATATAATACTATTAAACTTCAGCCGTTAACCTTACGTTATATACAAATTAATTACTTTTAAGAAATTTCCTTATATCCATTGTTATAAGAAATACATCATTATCGCGCGCGACAGCGATGTCACAGTACAAAAGATACGATGCGGGTCGAATCAGCCTGCAGTCTATCAGTATTTAGGCACGCCCTCAACTAATTGATTCACGCGCAATTAAGATGGAGGTGTCTTTGTTCGAGTTGGCTCACGAGGTACAGCGACAGTTTGTTACAATAGATTATGAAAACTGTCGCCTTTTAATATCGTACAATTCTGCAGTACCGAAATTTTTTGTGTAATAGCAAATGCGCAGCCTAATCACACTCCGATGGTATACCTCCATAACCACCACAACCAACACTTGAAACTCTAATCAACGAATCTATAGAAACCCCAAATAACATGATTAACTCAATACATTTTACCTAAGTAAGGAGTGAGTTCCAGATAAGAATGGCAACAGAAAATTGAATAATAATAAAAAAATTATTAAAAGAGGGGTGCTATTACCTTATCTTTGCCAATTCTTTCAAAGCTTCGCATAATGCGTCAAAAACGTCTGGAACTATTTAAGAAAATTATTATTTTGACACTAGAAAAAGGTATTTCCGGTTAGTACACGAGTATCCAATTGCTAGAAATCTTTAAGTCTTTCAGTAATTGAAATCGCCTCCCGAAATTGAGTGTTAAATGGCTCAATGAATGATTTTAGGAACTCTACCGTTGTCATTCTCGTCAAATTTGTTTATTGTGCCCTCGATGGCTTCATATCTCATGTCTTCTATAAGTTTATCACCATACTGCATTCTATTAAAATACAATTTCCATATCCACGAAATCACTTTTCGTTTAGGTTTCTAGTTTATATTGTGTTGCATCACAGTGATAGTTGCAGCTACTCAGGCACGTGAAATGTGGCTTCACGAAAAGACAGTGCCTGGATAGCTTGCCGTTCAATCCTGGCTGGGATCCGTTGCCACGCGTGGCAGCCGCGCTCCTGAACAGAAATGGTTCGCACGGCAAATAACCGGTTTGGTGTGCTCCAACGGGGCTCGCGCGGCAATAGCACATATTAGATACGTTGTGCCGCCTCGCCCTCGCTAACGTCTGTTTCCCGCAGATAGAAGTAGCAAGCAAATTTAAATCTCGCGAACCGAATTAATTTTTGAAAGTTGCTTAACATTGTTTACTCTTCGCTTCGGCTGAACTGCGATCGAGCACATACCCGCATCCTGCTAAAGGGGGGGGGGGCAGCTGCACCCCCTGCCCTTACCAGACTACGCCCTTGGAAGCAGTATTAATAGAGTAATTGCAAAAGTCGCTAATTCCACAAATGTAAGACTTTGAGCATCTTTGAAACGCAATACTTGATACCAACATTTTTTTGTGTGTTTCGTCTCATTCCATTCCAGTAAATGAATATGTTGCCACTGATCATCGACTTGTTGTGAATTCTCTACTTTTACCGAACTGAGCCATTATATCAACTAGATTTTCTTTCAGTGAATTCTTCATGGGTGTCCAACCGGATAGAGTCAAAGAATGACGACGTTTCAACAACTTGCTCGGTTGCCTTCATCAGGTCTATTTTAGATATTGCATCTCCAAATCACAAACAGACTGACTTAGCTGCAGCCGAAAATTCCAATGCCGTGTATCGACGGTAAACGCCCAATCATTTCCTTTTTTCCTGGAATTTATTCAATACCTTGTGAATGCGGCAAAGTTTATATCGGACAGACGATCAGAACCATCGCTGAACGTATTACCGAGCACAAACGACACTTGAGACTGGTGCAAGTGAAAAAGTCCGCATTATCCGAACATGCTTTCGATGAAGAGCATAAGATGGTGTTTGATGAAACGGTGGTGCTGGCAAGGGCCCCAAATTCTGGGACTCAGTAATTTGGGAAGCATTGGAAATACAGCTTAACGATAGTAACATCAATAGAGACAGCGGACTGTACTTGAGTGAAGCCTGGAGACAGATTATTAAGGATATACATCTTGAAAAACAGAAATCTTCTCAACAAGGCCAAATGGATGCAAACTGACGCCGTGGATACAGTTCGCCAGCACATACAGCTATAGGTTAAGTAACGTTGAACGTTGTGAGTACCTGGATGGGTGACCGGGTATGGCTCCATAAGCAGTCCGCAATATTGATACCTTCAGTTGGCGGTGAACCGGTTAAGCAACACTCACACTCGCACAGCCATCACTCACACTCACTCACTACTCGCAGTCATGTCTACTAGCGCCAACTCCGCAGCTTCTAGTACCCCCGAGACGCCAGTCCACATCGCAACATCTATGAAGGTTAAGTCCAAGAGGAAGAAGATCAAATTAGGCGGCGCCTTCCCACGAGCAGTAGGTTTCATGGCTGAAACCTCCCATTATCCGTCGGGGGCCACTGAACGTGTCTTTGAAGTTGCCACTCCAGAAGATCGATCCCTGAATGTATGGAGAAGACGCCTCGACCGAGGCAATCCGAAGAAGTGGTGCTTCTTCATCTCAATCCTCCTCGGTGAACTTCGGTTCACCTGGAAGATACTAACCTGTGACGCCACCACCTTCGAGCAGGTCTTGACTAGCAGAGAGCACCGCCATCTTGCTCGGAAGTGCCGCCCAGTCGATCTCGAGGCGTGGCCGAAGGCACTTGAGTTTCCGACCCCGCTGGCCAGCGATTTCGACTGGGAGGAATACGTCGAACTAACCAAAAGAAGGTTCAAGACCTCCAGCTACGACCCTACTACCTGCCGAAACTACAAGATGACACCGATCAGGTCTACAGTATCATCACCATCACCTTCACAAAGCGACGAACCTGCAACACCGTCGCCTGATACTCCAGCACCAACTCCATCACCTACACAAAGCGACAAACCTGCAACACCGTTGACTGATTCCCCAGCAGGCCTGGAACAGGGTCCTGTGCCACCAATCCACGTCAACTGTGCTGGGAACTACTGGCAATTACTGGTTCGGCTGCAGAGTGCCATGAAGCTCCCCATGTTTAGCTGTCCGGACCACCTGGGACTGAAGATCCTGCTGTCCTGCCTCGAAGACTTCGAGGCAGCCACTCTGATGCTACGGGAAGCCTCCCTGTCCTTTGACATCATGCTTCCTGGTCATAGGACGAAGAATACAGGCATCAATACGCCTAGCACAGCAGTAAAACCACCTACACGAGAGCTGGTTCAGTACTACAGATGTCAGAATTTCCGACATCTCGCAAGCGACTGCACTGAACCAGCTAGATGTGTCCGCTGCGGAGGAAGACATTATGTTGCAGAATGCGACAAGCGTCGCGAGGACGCTGTTTGTTGTAACTGCGGCTCGTCACACGCTGCTTCTTATCGTGGTTGCCGAGCTTGGAAGCAGCAACGTAGCTACAAGAAACGAAGCCAATGTAGTGGGCTCCATACGCAGCCCGCAACAAGTCGACAAGAGCGCGGGCCGTGCACTCCAGTGTCTGTTCCAGTGACCACACGCACTGAGCAGTGCCGAGAAGTACACTCGCAGCCAAGACAACAACGGAGAAGAGCTACGCCAGCGGAATCAACTGGGCATCGTGCTGCTACTACCAGACAGCGGCCATTACAAAAACAAGAAAGGTCGAAGATCAGCAGAGGGGAAGGCAGCGGACGAGGCAGAGCAACATGCGACCACTCCCTCTCCAGGCACGTTGCCGATCAACGAGAAACAAGATTAGACGAACTCATGGCCCTTCTCACGCAGCTGATAAATCACCTGACTGCAAAAGAAGACATGTCTGCCTCCTTGAGGCAACCCTAACACCACCACATAAAACGCGATACAAGAAGGACGCGGCGGCAACCATTAGTGAAGAAAATCTTTAATAGCCTATCGCGAAGACACACCGACAGCGAAGTTACAACTAATCATAATGCAAGAGGAGTAAATGTCTAGCGACAAAAACTCCACTATACTCTGCTCAACGGAGCAGTTACTAGGCTGTAGGCGGTTAAGCAACGTTGAGCGTGGACAGTGCCTAGATGGGTTACCGGTTATGGCTCCATACGCACTCCTCAATATTGATACCCTCAGTTCCGGCGCGCTGATTTGGCGTACTGGCAACCCTCAATACACGACATTTGAATTTTTGGCGGCAGCTAAGTAGTTTGGCCGCACAGTTCCGAGTTGACCATCGTAACGTGTAGATGTGCGACAAGGAATACGCTAGCCGCTCTTCCGCGCCAGGCGGGCCGAGTGCCCCAGCGCACTCGACTTTGCCGGCGGGAGCTGCGGCAATGGTGACGACCCGGCTATTCCTACCGGACTTGGAAGCCAACGGAACAACACTGACAACGACCAGGCAGTTCCCACAGGACTTGAGGGTGGACCTCGACGGAATTGTAAGGATAACGTTCACGACAAACCAGCCTGTACACGGATCAGTAGACCCCCGCGCATCGAAGAGAAGAACATCACCGATCACATCGTGGAAAGTACAGCAACCGGGGAACGAACAACGCGCTAGTGGTTCGAAAGTCAGCGTGCCCGTACAACATCTTTCCAGTGCTTCTGCCAGCAAAGAGAAGAAAGCAAAAAAGAAGAAGAAGGGGACGACCGAGTACTCGGCCGCAACATTCCCATTCCGGACTCCTTATACACCACCGCAGACAAACTTCAAAAAAGCAAATACCCCCAAGCAGATGCCGCAAGCGAAGGAAACCGACGCAAAGCGCAGCAACCAGACGCGGAAGGATTTATAACACCCCGCCGCACAGCAAAGCCGCCACCCGCACTGGACCCGGAGCTGGTAATGGAAACCAACAATCCATTCCAGCCCCTGCAGACTGAGGAAATACCAACCCCGCCAGCTAAGAGATCGGCCCATATTCCACCTATAGTGGTCCAATTTCAAGAAAATATCAAGACGCTGCACGACCAAGTGGAAGCCATCGTCAAGGACCCCTTCGCAGCCAAGTCTGCAGGAGGGTACAAAATCAAGTTTACTTTTACTACGGTGGCCGACGACTCAGCGGTCACCGAGATGCTGCAGCAAAAGGGCACCCCATACTACACATTTCCAACTGGGGCCTTATCCCTGCTGAAAGTGGTATTCAGAGGAATACCCAGAACACTTCCAGCCAGCGATCTGAAGGAGGTGCTAAATGAGATAAGATTCAACATCCAGACAGTAGCTCAACTAAGGAGGCCGGGTAGCAGCGCAACAATGCCCCTTTTCTTCGCCGTCTTGCCGGACACTCCAGAAAATAGAGCGATCTTCAAGTTAGAGACAATACGCCACCTCAAAGTAACTACAGAAAAACTCCGCACATCACCTGGACCACCTCAATGCTACAATTGCCAGCTCTACGGGCACATGGCAAAGAATTGCAAAATGCCACCAGTTTGTGTCAAGTGCGCTGGTAAACATGATTCCAACCAATGTACAGCGCAGAGAGGACGTGACACGGCGAAATTCTCCAACTGCGGTGGAAACCATGTCGCAAGCTGCAAAGGATGCCAGGCGTACAAGAAAGCCCGCGATCGACAAAGACGACTGCCCGCAGAACAAGACAAAATTCTCCAACGCCGAAAGGAACCGCAAGGGAGAAATCAACAGGAGATCCCGCCAACGGCTGGCCAGCAAAAAGAAGAACCAAATGATATTAACAAGAAAGAAGACCCACGTCAGACTCAGAAAAAGTCAAACGTGAGAAGAATAATAAGATACATCCAACTAGTGGTGTGAATGGGAGCACATACGCGGACACCTGTGCAAACCAGGTCGCAAACCACGCCAAAACACTAAAGGCAGATAGGAAAAGTAACCTGACTGCGGATCGAGCCGAAACGGTTGGCACCAAACCTGCCCCTTCCAATCAGCCATGTCAACAAGGAGCAGCTGATAGCCTGGTGCATGGTCTCATGGATAAATTGTCTGGAATGATGGACACCATGATGAAAATGATGCTTAACATTATAGAGATGCTAAATCGCTTGCCAATGAACGTACAGGCAGCAGTTATGTCAGCTCTAGCTGCAACCACCAGCACTACCCAAGAACATAATGGATAGAGCTCCTCATATACATGGAATCGCGTTTTGTGTGTGGAACGCCAATGGTATCTACAACCAGTCAACTGAGTTCAGACAGTTTATACATGAACAAGAAGTGGACATCTGCTTGGTGTCTGAGACCCATCTGAAACCAGGCATCCGAGTAGCTGTACCAAATTACTACCGCTACCGCTATGACCAACCAACAGCAGGCGGTGGCGTAGCTATATATATTAAACGGGGACTCCCACACAACCAAGTGCCTCTCCCACCAACGAACCAACTTGAAGTGATAGGAGTCGAAGTACGAGTAGCCACCGCGAATGGAAAAATCACTGTTGTATAAGCCTATCGTCCACCACGAGCGCAGTTACAAGATGAAGACATCAACAACCTGGCCAGCATTAAGGGCAGGCTGAACACAGGCGGCGACCTGAACTGTAAACACACTGATTGGACCAGTCGAGTGTGTAACAGTTCAGGAAGACAGCTAAGGAGAGGCACAAAGGCTAAACATGAATGTAACTGCCCCCGAAGAGCCTACTCACTACCCGGCGAATGGAAGACGTCCCGACGTCTTGGACATTTGCATCAGTAGAGGCATCACAGGATACCTAGCGGCCAGCACCATCAACCGGCTGTCGTCCGATCATTGTCCTGTACTCTTCGAGATAGCAGTAGTACCATGGCAGCTTGAACAGCATGCTGTTCCGGATTACAAACACGCCAACTGGGACAGATACCGACAGATCATCGCCCACGCCTTCGAAACAAGACATCACGAAAATGTGGAGGAGAGCCTTAAGTTCTTTGAAGCAACCGTGAAGGAAGCATCGGGAGCCGCCATCCCTTCGAAACAAACCAACAACCATGCAATGCCAAAGTTTCCACTTCAGCTTATGGCTATGATCCGGAACAAGAACCGGGTCATGAAAGAGTGGAAGCTAACGAGGAATCGAAACACCAAAAGCCTGCTTAATAAACTTCAAAAGGAATTAAAAGCAGCCCTCACAGAACATAGAAATAAACAATGGGAGGCCAGAGTATCAATGATACGGCCCAATGAGTACTCCCTGTGGATACAGACAAGGAGACTTACGAAGCGGAAGCAAATACTCCTCCGCTCCAAGGAGAAAGGGGGTTAGTCTACCTCCCGCAGGAGAAGGCGGATGGTCTCGCAGACAACTTTGAGAAGCATTTCTCCCCCTTAGATATGGACATAGACGAAGAGCAGGTGACTGAAATTAGTCGGAGACTGAGAACCTAAAAGAAGGCAGCCGCCACCGACGATGCACAGCACATCCCAGAAGTTGACGTCTCAGAAATCAAAAACTTCATCCCAATAAAGCACCAGGAATAGATGGAATAAATAACACCCTCATTAAGCACCTACCGTTGGAAGCTCTTTCATACTTAGCTGAAGTTTTCAACACCATTCTCAGAACGAGGACCTTCCCAAAATGCTGGAAGCAGGCAATAGTCGTTGGGATACACAAGTCCGGCAAGGATCCTGTATTTCCCCACCACTACCGTCCTATTAGCCTGCTTCCATCGGTTAGTAAAATATTCGAAAGCATACTGCTTACAAGGATGAGAAGATCATCGATGAAGGGAATCTTATCCCAAACCATCAGACGGGGTTTCGCCGGGAGCACTCTACCACCCACCAACTCCTACGAGTGGTCGAGGAGGCGACTAAGGCTTTCAATCACCGGAACTTCTGTGGACTAGTGCTTCTTGACATAGCTAAGGCCTTCGACTCCGCATGGCACTCCGGGCTGCTATGCAAGCTGTTTGAGCTGGGATTCCCAGGGCCGTAAGTACAGCTGCTAGAATCATACCTGCGGGGAAGATCGTTCAGGGTGAGGGTAGGGACAGCTCTCCCCTCGAGAAGAAAAACAAACGCCGGAGTGCCTCAAGGATCGGTTCTGGGACCGGTGATATACTCACTGTATACATCGGCTATCCCGGAAACGCCAGGTGTCAAAACAGCACAGTATGCCGACGACACGGAAGTTTTCTCCAGCAGCCGAAAAAGGGAATTCGCTACACATCGCCTCCAACAAGCGCTGAATAAGATTGAAGCCTGGCCAAGATGATGGTGAATAGCCATCAACCCAGAAAGACGCAGGCCATCATGCTAGCACACCGACGAGGAAAGAGAAACGCAGTTCATCCGCAAGATACGCTCCAGGGAAAGCCCATTCCATGGAAAAATACCGCACGCTATCTCGGTGTAACTTTAGATGTCAAACTAACTTGGCGCACGCACATAGAAGAAATAAAGAAAAAAGCCAGTGCAAGACTGCAACAGCTGTATCCACTATTAAACCGAGACGGTACTTTGGCGCCAGCGACTGGAGTAAAAATTTACTGCAGCCTAATAAGACCAGTAATTGAATATGCATGCCCATAGTGGGGGTATGCTTCAAGGACAAATATCCATAAACTGCAGGTCATACAAAACAGAGCCCTCAAAAGGGCCCTACATCTGCCATCACGATTCCCAACACATGACCTCCATGAAGCAACAGGTCTCCAAACAATTCAGCAAAGGTTTCAAGAAAGCGCAGCCGCCTTCTACAGATCCGTACACAAAAACAACAACCCACTCATCAGTAATTTAGGTACATATACAACAGAAATTGATTTCCATAAACGTCCACTGTCACTGATCCAATAAAATAGCCAACCAGACGATGCACCAATAGAAAAGAAGTGAACTATCATACACAATTAGAAGGAAATGTCGAGAGACAACAACCTTCAATACCACAGCCCAAACGAACGGGCAAATAATGGTGAAGAGGGAAGTAGTTTGGCCCTCATGGACGAAGCACTGTTTTTGCTTGGAATGACTGCGCTTTGGTGCACTCGTTCAAGGCTGGATTTCCCGACTGCTACGCGACGTGAGTGCTACTATGCGCATATAAGCAAAGATTGTCGTCGGACTGATAGGGCCTCCCATATCTGACAGACAAAAATTCCACCTAGTTGTTTAGAGTATTACCGCCTAACAGCCCGCTTTCTGAGGGGAACCCCCAGGCGAACTGCATAGGGCCGCATCTAGCCCTGATTCCTTTGCGGTGAGAACGAAAGGCTAGTGCGGCACTCCAGAGACACACATACGACTGACGACGGCAAGACACACACGACACGTGCGGACCCAGACCGCCAGGTGCTGCCGCCTGGTGGCCGATACATGGCTGCCAATACGCGCTCGCTGCTACAGCCAGTCAGGCGCCGTTGCTCGTGGCGACCAGTCGCCCGGCGCGCCACGTGGGCCTCTGCCCACCGCGAGAAATAAAACCGCCGGCTATCATAAACTATTCCAAATTACCGAAACCACAACGAAATTAATTAGGTACTACATTCCCGAAAACACAGCCATAGCGGCGGACGAAACCGCCGATAGCCTAGAAACCCCCAAAAGCCCTCCTCAATCTGAAAGAGGAACCCCAAGCACAACCTGACTATGTAGAGCCCGCTAACAATACAGAGCAAATTGCTCCCGCCAATAAAACCACAGCATCAACAGAAAAAAGTTTTCTTGCTACCTGAAAATTACCAGTCCCTCCAAAGATTTAAATATAATTAAAATCGATATTATACATAGCAATTAAGCACTCCACCCATACAGGAAATTTAGGGTACAACCACAACCCCCCACTAATAGGTTTCCCCAATAGTGACGCCAGGTAAACCTTCTTCTCAAAAGTACCAAAAGAGGAACTAGGCAATAACGTTACCCTGGAAAAAACAGACATCAAGACCCCCCCAAACAGGGCCCAGAACAAAACCCACTGGCCCTGGCCAAAGATCTTTTGTTGCACTAAACGTCCCACCAAATACCTCAGATGAAGATATGGCACTTGGACTCAAAATTAGTGGAATACAAGTATTCAAAGCATCTCGAATAATGGGACAGATAACCCCAACCAGAAAAGTCCGACTTTTCACCGACAGCGAGGAGACGCTACACCACGCCCTCAGCAACAGTGTGACGCTGTTTGGCCTGCTCTTCCGAACGGAGCCTCACATGCCCGAGAAAAACACGAACCCTGCCGCCGCTGCCAGCAATAAAGCCACGGCAAATCAGGCTGTAAAGCGCAACCTAAATGCTTCAGATGTGGAGACAATTTCCTCAACCACCAATGTAGGCACCGAGGAAAAAAAACCACCTGAAATATACTGCGCAACCTGTGACTCAACTAGCCACTACACAGGTCAAATAAAATTCCCAAAGTACCCAAAAAATGAAGCTGTAACAACCTCTGAAGACAGGCCCATCAAACCTTTGGTGACCGTGCCAAACCAGGCACCACCACCAACAACGAACTCAAAACCATGGGCCGATACCGAAAACGTTGAAGCCCTGCAACAAGGCCTGGCAGCGGCGAGCACGGAGAGCCAACTCCGGACCCCCCTCCCACCTCAGAACCGAAAAACATCACCATAGAAGACGTAATAAATGGGCTCATTGCCCTCCAGGCGCAAATGACGCAGCTTTTCGAAGCAATAGTAGGCGTCATAGCTAACATGACACAAAACAAGGGTGTAGCAAAACTCCAGTCCACCGTAAAGAAGGTGGCAAGGGACACCCTACAATGGAAGGCATCCCTTACCGACCTAGGAAACAAGTTCGTAATAAATGTGCAAACTATATCGGTTCTGGGGACGGGAAATCAGCCGACCCAAGCACTGACGACCGCAGCACCACCATACACAAGACAAAATGGGTCACACCGCTAGAAGGCGAGAACTGCGAGCAATACATGTCAATGTAAATGGACTCCAAACTAGCCGAGCGGAGATCGAACAGATTATAATCGAAAAGGAAGTTGATATAGCCTCCACGGTTGAGACCTTCCTAAAGCCACAACATCGGTACTCCCTACCGGGATATAAAGTACTCAGGAAGGACCGAGTGGGCGCACAGCGAGGCGGAGTTATGCTACTATATAAAGCGGAACTCAATGCTGCGCCGGTCAACGACCCAGTACTGGAGCAACACGAGGTAGCAGCAATTAATATCCTGCTCCCACCCAGACAAATCACAATCATCAGCATGTACTGTGCACCGCATGGGTCGCAACCGGCAGAGCTATTTCACCACTTAGAAAAAACTTTTAGCGAGGTACTCATACTCGCAGACGTTTGCACACCACCAAGTCTGGGGAGACCATTACAACAATCAGTATGGCCTCAATCTAGTTAGGGCTATCCGCAGGCTAGAACACATAAAAACCCCGGGGCCCACGAGACTTCGGAGAATCCACGCAGACTGTCAGCTACAGCCCCTGACAAAGTCTTCGCGAGCCGGCTTATAACATCAATAGCTACAGGCCCAGACGTAAATTCAGATCACGTCCCGGTGCTGGTAGGGATGACAGCGGGGTCACGGTACCAACAAACTGACCGCAATACCACAATTTGGCAGCGGCGGACTGGAACCTGTTCCGGAGAGAAGTGGAAATCTCCTACCGGACTGGAGAACAGTGAACATCGCCACCCCGGAAGACATTGACATGTATGCGACGCGTGTGGCGGCGGTCGTGACGGATGCGATGGATATGGCAATCCCGAAAGCATAAGCCAGAGGGCCGAGGGGCCAACGACTACCCCCAGACATCCCCTCGCTAATCAGGCGTAAGCGGCAAGCACATCGCCGCTACATGCAACGGGGAAATTGCAGAGACAGGGAGCTCTACGCTAGATTAAAGGAAGAGACAAGTTTAGCCATCACCAGACACCGAGAACAGGAATGGCGCAGAATCGACGGAAATCGGACACGCAACCCACATGAGATTTGGAGGTGCATAGCCAGATTAAATAATAGTAGGCCCTTCCAAGCTACCCGCTTCTAATTAACAACCGCATCCCACAAAGCAATCTGCACAAGGCAAACGCATTCCGAGACCAACTACAAAAAGTCCATCAGGTCCCAAACTCACGAAAATTCAATAAGAACTTCCTTGCCCAGACCAAACTCTTCCTCCAACAACACCAACACCTCCTACAACCCTTACCTACCTTGCCCGAAATACCAGCAGACAACAGCCCACTACTATTTGAAATATCAGCAAATGAGATGAGAACAAATATTAACTCCCTAAAAAACACCGCTCCTGGCACAGACAAAATACCGAACGCCGTACTAAAACAACTCCCACACATTTTCCACACCCACTTGTCCATCCCATATACTGCCAGCTATTATATAGGCTACATTCCAAAAACGTGGAAATATGCCCACGTACTCCTGTTTCCTAAACCAGGCAAATCCGCGACAGAAACACAAAATTACCGACCAATCAGCCTACTATGTGCCTTCCTAAAGCTCATGGAAAAGGTCATTGCGAGGGGAATTCACAAACACCTCGCAATCGACAATATACTGGGTAACAACCAAGCCGGATTCCGCCCCAGAACCAATATAAATGACCAAATCCTCCGAGTAGTGACAGCGGTAGAAGAGGCACATGCGGCGTGAAAAACAATGGTGATAGCGTTCATGGACGTGTAAAATGCCTTCGACACCGTTTTGCACGATGGACTGAGAAGAAAGCTAATCGAGTTAGGGCTCCCTGAAACAACAACCCGCTGGCTGTGCAACATCATTTCGGGAAAATCGGGGCAGTGTAGGCTGGGCAACACATTTTCAAACCCCTTCTACTTACACGCAGGCGTACCGCAAGGAACTGCAATCTCGCCACTACTGTATATACTCTATATATTCAACACCCACTACCCTCTTGGAGATCCGTGGTCAGGAGTGACTCTGTTTGCTGACGACACTGCATTCTGGGTCACCAGAATGAGGCAAAAATCAGCCGTTGTTCAACTGCAGAAAATTCTCAAAGCCTTTTGTGACTGGTGCAACAAATGGCGAATTCAAATAAACGCGAAAAAAACGCAGGTCATCCCCTTCCGCGGTAGAGGCCAAAGAATATACTCGCGAAGGCTGCCACGCTTGCGTGTAAATGGAAGGGAAATATAGCCTATTTACCGTCAGAAGAGCAAAATACCTAGGCGTAAAGTTTGTCCCAAACCTCACCCTCCAAAGCCACTATGTCACAGTAAACAAGCAAGGCAGATTATGACTAAAAGGCTTCTGCCTCCTCAAAGGGAGAAACTATGGCTGTAACACAAATACATTACTGACACTATACAAGACAATAATACGGCCGTATCTCATATATGCACATGTACTCATGCACAAAGCTTCCCGCAACAGTCTGCTCCAACTACAGCGCGTGGAACGCTGGGCATTATGTTTGGCGCTAAGGGCTGATAGGAGGACGCGCATTGTGACAATGCACACCCAAACGAAAGTACAACCATTGGATGAGTACGTACGGGAACTAAACAGGAAATATTTTCACACAGCTTAAAACAGACCGTTCTTCAGAGAACTGACGGACAAACTGAACGACATGAACAACCAACAACACAACTACACATTAAAGGTACTACGAGATTCCTAAAAACGGCACCCTACACACACGGAAACTTGTGACCTCTATAAAGTCACCAAGCCAAAAATACATTAATAACCAATTGTAAAAAACGCAATAACTGTCCCACAAACACACGAAGGCAGCTAAACGAAATTCAAACGCGAGACGACACGACACAACAAACATTAAATTACTCCTGCCCCTCTTCCGCCAGACCGGCACTGGGCAAGCCTCTCCGCTGGACTTGGGTGCGTGTTTGTCCACGGAGTCTGACAACCGGAAAAAAAACATCAACCGAGGCTGAAGACCGGCATATGGTAAACCAGCCAGTCAGCCAGGCCTAGCCCGGCTGACAAATGACACTAATGATGATGGCAGTTAAGTCAGTCTGTTTGTGATTTCGAGAATCAATATCTAAAATAGACCTGATAAAGGCAACCGAGCAGGTTGTTGAAACGTCGTCATTCTATGACTCTATTCGGTTGGACACCCGTGAAGAATTCATTGCACCAATACGCCTGGAAAGTCTCCATTTACGTATTAGATTTTCATTGTTGTGATTAAGTGTTTGTTCAACACTTATTCTGGAAATTTTTCATCAGTGTCAAATTTTCCAACAATCTGTTTTTTATTTCTTCAATGAGACTTAATATAAATTTTATTCAGTGATCCCCCATTATTTCTATGTCTTCCCGTTCTAGTTCCTTTTTCTTCATTTAAAGTATTTGTTTTTCAAATCGAAATCCCAGATAACATCTTCGATCTAAAAAATCGGGAATATTTTGAGAAAAATACTAACTTTATTATTAGGTAACATAGGCCTAACGTTGCTGACAAGCATATCTATCAGTTTGGTCAACTCACCGCACAACTTTTTGTGGGTTGTATTTTTTTGACTATAACATTTTAGTGACTCTGTTTATTTCATTTAACATTGGATATAAAAATGAAATTTCTGCGTAGTTCATCTCGTTCGCATACATAGAGTGTAATAACTCTGCTGTGTGACACCTTTCGTGCTACTTAGCTACCTAGAAGTGTATTTTTTTAGCTCAAGCCATTGCGGGTATATACTTTATACTGCAGACTCTATTGACAACCATTTTGTCTGGCATTCTTGAAATATTTTTAGCGATTTCTGTCTATCTTTAATGGTTTTGTATAACTCCTTAAAGACAGATTGTCTGGAAGAGGCGCAACAAAACCAATAGTACATTTAAAAAAAATTCAAATTACTTGTTAAAAATTGTTTTGCAGCCTCTGAAATAGCATAAGCAACGCACCAAAATTAATTGTGGTAGCCCTTCTTTCAATTTGGTAAAAACTCCATTAGTTACCCCCAATCACAAAGCAAAATAAGGAAAGGTATTTATAGGTTAAATTTCAACTCTCTTCAAGGGCTCATATTTTGTTTTGTATAATATCTCTATGAGCATGAAGTGTGGTGGCTGTCGCAGGGTTGTAAAGCAGGGAAATAGCTGTAATGATTGTGGAGTTCGTTTTCATCCGAAATGTGGCTACATGGAAGCTGAAAATGCGCTTCACTCTCCTTGGAGTTGTTTGACTTGCAAAAGTAGCAAGGAAAAGAGGGAACTAGATAGTAGGATCTCTTGTCTGGAATCCACAGTGGCTGAATTAACTAAAGAACTCAATGTTTTGAAGGCTGAAAAAGCAGCATTAAATGTTAAGGAATTCCAGTGGATTGCAGCCAAAACTGGAGGGAAACAACAGGACCTGTATTCTAAAAAATTTCAGTTGGAAGTTTGCAATTATTTTGGGCTGTTGGAGAATCTAACTGAGGATGTGTCAGATACCACAGCAGGGCTTTATCATTGCAACAAAGCTGTAAAAAAAGCACACATTGTGCAAAGCTCGTAAAAAGAAATGCAAGTAGGTGTTATTGCTTGGAAGTAGTCAAGGTAGAGGATTAAGTGCAATGTTACAGTCAAGCATGGGCTCTGATGTTGAGGTGTGTAGTATATTTAAGCCTAATGCAGAACTTGGCAATGTTGAGGATGAAATTTCAAACCTGGGGAAACATCTTACTAAAGAGGTTCATATAATCATAGTTGGGGGTTCTGGAAATAGTCTGTCCAGAAATCTCAATTATTGTGTTGAAACAGACATTGACAACATTGCTAAAAACACCACTCACACCAATGTTGGTTTTGTTGACCTCTTGAAGCGTTATGATCAACACTGGATGCATGGTCATGTACAGCGCACACAGGTAGACCTGAAACGTGCATTGTGTCAGGCTGGCCGAACACACATTGGTCTGATAGATGTCTCTTGCATAATATGGAGTGACCAAACATCCCATGGACACCACTTGAATGTTCGGGGTAAGCAGAAGCTAACGCAACTGATTGCCATTAGCATTAGGAGAGGCAGGTTGGATGTGAACCCCATCCTTGTGGTAATTGGTGGTTGGAATCAGTCTTTTTTAGGCCAAACGTAAAGAGTAGGAAGAGTTTTTTAAGAAATGTACATAATGATATTAAAGTCAAAAGTAAAGAATGACAGTCTAAATTAGCTTTGTTCCATCATAACATTAGGGCTTATCTCAAGCAAACTTGAATGAGTTGAAAATATCTATAGAAGAAACCCAAAAATCATTGAATCTTAACATAAATATCGTATGTCTAACAGAACATCATCTGAAGAATTCTGAAATATGTCTCCTCCCTTTTACTGGATATAGATTAGCTTCATGTTATTGCAGGTCAGAGATGAGAAGGGTGGTGCAGCAATATATATAAGAGAAAATACTCAGACAAAATTATTAGATCTAAGTAAATACTGTACAGAACAAGATTTTGAATGTTATGCAATACAGTTAGAATTAGAAAACAAATATCTTATAGTGCTGACAGTTTATAGGGCTCCCACAGGAGACTTCAGTAAATTTTGTAATAAACTTGAAGTGGTTCTATTAAATTTATCACGAACTAATAGGGAACTTCAACATAAATTTTGCTGTAGAATGTAACCAGACAGAATATCTTCTAGGAATGCTTAAATAATTCAATCTCTATCAAACTGTAAATTTCCCAACTAGAATACAAAAAGATAGTAGTACCATTATTGATAACATTTTTGTAGAGCACAATAAATTAGTAATACATGAAACAGTTCCAATGGAAAATGGTTTGTCAGACCATAATGCTCAAATAATTACTTTGGATGATGTGGAAAATGAAAGTAACAAAAAGAATGGATTTGTCAAAGTTAAGCCATTAAAGAACAATTTAATAAATACATGAAATGATGAACTTCTCAATGAGGACTGGAGCACTGTTTATAAATTAAAAGGGGTAAACAATAAATTCAATTACTTTCGCCAAAGGTTTTTGGAAATTTACGAAAGGTGTCTCCCTACAAAACTAGCTCCAATTGGTCAAAACCGAGTATACAAAAATTGGGTTACAGTTGGTATTAAAACATCTTGCAGACATAAAAGGAAATTGTATGTAAAAGTTAGGAATACTGATAATTTTCTTCTCAGACAACATTACAAAACTTACTGTAGAATTTTAACCAAAGTAATTAAAGAAGCTAAACGTTTGGCCATAAACGATGAAATTAATAGTTCAGATAAAATGTGTTTAGAACAATATTAAAAGAGAAACTGTATCATCCCTTGAACATAAACCTATATCTATAAGCATTAATGATAAACTTGTAAATGACCCCTCTTATGTAGGAAGTGCTTTCAATAACTACTTCTTAACAGTTGCTGAATAAATAAAAGGAAAATATATTGGGAATATGGATGCTATAGCAATACTTAAATCCTTGTCACCAAAAACAGCACCTATGTCTCTATTTCCCTCCAGTCAAAGTGAAATTGAAAAAATTATTAAATCCCTCAAAAATAAAAAGTCATTTGGTTATGATGAGGTTTCAACCCATGTAGTGAAACAATGTAACATCAGCATTAGTAGAGTTATTAGTCATATTTGAAATAGTTCTTTTGAAGAAGGTAATAATATTCTAACTAAATCACAGTTTGGTTTTCAAAAGGGTCATTCAACAGAACAAGTTATATTTGCATTCACTGACAATATTTTAGAAGGAATAAATGATAAATTAATTCCTGTGGGAATTTTTTGTGACTTATCTAAAGCATTTGACTGTGTAGATAATAAAAATTCTGATACAGAAACTTAAGTATTATGGTATAGATGGCATTGTTAATAAATGGCTTCAGTTCTTACCTTCTGAATAGAAAACAGAAAGTATTAATGGAGAATTTTAAGACTGCCTTAAGAGGTCCACTATTTTCTGAGTGGAAATTAATCAGATGTGGAGTACCTCAGGGTTCTATATTGGGGCCACTATTGTTTTTAATATATATAAATGATCTACCCTGTGTTTCATCTAAAAACTCAAAATTTGTCCAATTTGCAGATGACACAAACATAGGAATTAAAAACACTCCAGATTTATCTACAGAATATATTTCAAATTATGTCTTTGAACTGATTAATAAATTGTTTACAGCTAATGGCTTGTCTTTAAACTTTGATAAAAGTTCAAGAAGTTAGGGATTTTAACATTAGCGTCTGAGTATATATACACATTAATGTCCTTTGTAGTCACAAATTATACTTTGTTTGAAACAAATAGTAAAATATACAATTATGGCACTAGAAGTAAAAATGATCTTCACAAGACTTACAAGTCATTGTCATTTGTTCAAAAAGGGGTCCGATATTCAGGGATACATATCTTCAATATGCTCCCAACACATATTAAATGTCTAGTAGATGATAAGAATAAATTCATGAAAAAATTGAAAGAATTTTTAATTGACAACTCCTTCTACTCTGTCGAAGAATTTATTTCTAAGGTATCTAAAAAATAACTGCCAGTATCTTGTGTAAATATAGTTCACATAATTAATTTACCATGTATGCTATGACTGTACATCTCCTGGTGTATGTATTTAGTTTGTTACGTAATTGTTTATGGTACCATATATGTTATGACTGTACATCTTGTGGTGTATGTATTATTTTGTTATGGATTTTTTTTTAATGTACCGTATATGGTATGACTGTATATCTTCTGGTGTATGTATTATTTTGTAATGGAAGTGTTTAATGTACCATGTATACTATGACTGTACATCTAGTGGTGTACTTATTATTTTGTTATGCAACTGTTTATCTGTAAATTGACAACTTTCCACATCCCACAGAGCCATTTATTTTCACATTAAAATCAATCACATTTGCAGTAACACTTTTCTTCTCCACATCATCACCATTTTGCATATTTTCAGTAGCACCTTCCTCAAAACAGTTCCGGAAACTTTCATGTATTACAGTGGTTTCATCATTTTCATTAATATGTCTTTTCTTACTACGTGGAGGAGAATTATTACCGCAACTACTAGAATATTCACAATTATCTTTCAGAGCTTGTGAAAGAGTTTTTTGTTTTGCTTTTTGCGTTTGAAGCAATCCGAGATAACTATTTTTGTAACGCGGATCAAGAAAAGTCACAACCAGATACTTATCACTTTCATCAAAGTCGAACCGTGTTTCAAGCTCAGCATGTAGTGAAGTTCTCATTCTCAATAAATTTGGTGTTCTACATGCAGTTTCTTCCTTCCCCAGGTATTTCAACAATCTGACGATATGTGGAATCACTTCAGACATGCAGGAAATACCTGAGCTGGTTATTCTCGTAATCTCCTCGAATGGCTTCGGGAGCTTGATATATTGTTCCATTAGCTGCCAATGAGAAAGAGTTAAATTGACTAAAAAATCGTAATCAGTTATGTACAAAGAAGCAGCTCGCTTTTGTTCTAATAATCTCTCCATTAAGTAATATGTGGAATTCCATCGAGTGTTTATATCTTGTACTAGTTGGCGGTTTGGAGAGTCAAGTTTTTGGCGAATGAATTTCAACTTTTCTTGTGCAATACCAGAGTGGTTAAAATGGGTAGCAATTTGTCTTGCAGCAGCTACCATCTGCGTTATATCCGTTTGAGATTTTAGCGATTCCTCAACAGCTCGTTGCAGGCAATGAATAAAGCACTTGGCAGAATCATATTCTGCGTCTCGTACACCTTTTATCATGTTGGCTCCACTGTCATGGACAGGTATATGGACCTTGCTATGAGGAATATTCCATGTTTCTGCAATGCAGTGAGTTCTTTTGGGATATTAGTACCAGTATGTGAGCCAGCGAACGGCTTCATAGCTAAAATGGCATGTTCAAGAATAAACTGTGGAGATATCCAGTGCGCAGTGAAACTCAAGAAATTCTGGTTATTATGCTGAGATGTCCATATATCAGTTGTCACTGATACCATGGAGGAAGGAATATATGAAGACGACGCAAGGGACCTTCACCACATACTGAGTGAAACCGGGTGGAGATAAGTGGGGAGGGAAGGCCGTCATATTGCTTGGCAGGAGAAACACGGGAAATAGGCACAAAAACCTCAAGGGAATCATAAGACAACCGTGGCACCGCAATTTGATGATGGATTATTATGTAACTCGACGAGACACATAAAAAATTAAGAATAAAATTTTTTGAAATCGTGCTTAGTTCTCAAGATATACTGTCTCAAAAGATTGGAGTTTCTGGTTGAAATTCAGAAAAAACGTGTCCCCAAAGTCAAATTTGGTGATAAATTCTTATGTAACACGACGATACAGATCGAAAATAAAGAATAAAATTATTCGATATCTCGCTTAGTTCGCGAGATATACTGTCTCAAAAGTGAGGTTGTTAGGTTATGAGGGGATTCAACGATAACCGCGGCGCCGCAATTTTATGACGAATTCTTATGTAACTCGATGAGAGAAACTGAAAGTAAAGAATAAATGTTTTTGATATCTCGCTTAGTTCGAGATATTGTACCTTAAAACTTTCACCATATCCATATTTGATGATGAATTCGGACGTAACTTAATGAGCAGGTAATTCTATTTAACTTGAATAAGAAACTGTTTATTTCTACAGTCCTTAAATTTTAGTTGATGTTCAAATAGGTTATATTTTCACATTGTATTTCAGTAATTGATAAGAATGATTTCAAAATCTAGAAATATAGTTGTAGACATATTTACAAACAGAAATAAGTCATATCTGAAATTTTAAAAATAGCCTAAGTCAATGTTTAGAACTTTAAAAAAAAATATCACTTAAAAAGACCTCATAGTTTCTGAGCTTAATTACAAGATATTGTACTGTTAGTGGCCTATATAATTTTGCTAGCAAAATCAGTGCATTCATAAGTCAGACGCTAACAACTAATAATAAATAAATTGTTTGTTCTCTTCTGGTACACGCTGCATTTCAACCTGCCAACATTTCCTTTAATATCGCCGCTACAAAATCAAAGTATGTAGACACATCTAAACACAAGAAATGCATAGCGAACTACATTTCGGACAACAAAGTTTATTTCATCACGTTTAGTAGTTCGCACAGCACAAATTATCACAATTAATTTCATCGTACACTTTCAGTGTAAACTTAAAAGTGAGTAAAGCATGCAGAATACCAATTTCACTGTGTCGCGAAGTAAACATGACCCGCTTAAATCAAATTTTCAACACTTGTCTACAATAAGGCTAGCTTTTCAGGTGCAAAGTAGTATTATATGCTAATTGTCTACACTACACCAACAAAAATTTGAGAAAGATTTGATCCTATTGAGAGCAATGAATAAATTTATAGCGAATGGCCCTAATGTTGCAGTTACATGTCAGTTACTTCAAGAATGTGACTTACTTATGAAACGCTATTCCAGGTTTTTTTCCTATCTTGTCTGTTTGTGCAACCATATGCAGCACAACTTGGCATTATAAAAAACTTTAGAATATTAGAAAATGAAATATTCTCAGCAGCTGACACAGTGCAAACAGCCCAATGTTCTGGTACTAGTACGATGTCCACCACGCATGCGCAGTAGGAGAGCAGTTTTTTCATGAGGTTTCATGGATTTAGCGTTATTTCGTCTTCATATATTCCTTCCTCCATGACTGATACTGCTGTTGCTCGTGAAACACTAGCTTCAATCTTAGAGCAAATTCTATTGTATATATCAGGTCGTAGCCAGTCACCCGCAAAAGCTATACAGTACACATTTTTGCCGAACATTCGGCTGCTGAATATTCGGCACTTCGGCCGAGAGCGAGGCCGAATATTCGGTATTCGGCAAAATCACTATTCGTAGTATACAATACAATACATTCATTTCCCATTGATCCCAATATAAGAGACTGGTTCTTTGGGATGTGGAAAGTTGTCAATTTTACAGATAAACAGTTGCATAACAAAATAATAAGTACACCACTAGATGTACAGTCAAAGCATTCATGGTACAATTAAACAATTCCATAACAAAATAATATATACACTAGAAGATGTACAGTCATAGCATACATGGTACATTAAAAAAAATCCATAACAAAATAATACATACACCACAAGATGTACAGTCATAGCATACATGGTAAATTAATTATGTAAACTACATTTACACAAGATACTGGCAGTTATTTTTTAGATACCTTAGAAATAAATTCATCGACGGAGTAGAAGGAGTTGTCAATTAAAAATTCTTTCAATTTTTTCATGAATTTATTCTTATCATCTGCTAGACATTTAATATGTGTTGGGAGCTTATTAAAGATATGTATCCCTGAATATCGGACCCCTTTTTGAACAAATGACAATGACTTGTAATTCTTGTGAAGATCATTTTTACTTCTAGTGCCATAATTGTGTATTTTACTATTTGTTTCAAACAAAGTATAATTTGTGACTACAAAGGACATTAATGTGTATATATACTCAGACGCTAATGTTAAAATCCCTAACTTCTTGAACAGCTCTCTACATGAAGTTCTATTGCTAACCTCACACATAATTCTTATTACACGCTTTTGGGCTCTGAACACTTTGTCTCTATGGGTAGAATTTCCCCAGAATATTATTCCATATCGCAATAAGGAGTGAAAATAAGCAAAATAAATTAGCTGTCTCATACGGAGATCACCTATAGCAGAAATTGTATGAATTGCAAATGCGGCTGCACCCAATCGCTGTAATAAGTCAGAAACATGTACTTTTCAATTTAAATTGTGATTAATACTACACACCTAGAAATTCCACACTCTCTACCTCTTGAATAGACTGGACTGCAAATTTTATGTCTATATCAGGTGTTAATCTGTGTTATGTACTGAATTGCATATACTGAGTTTTATCAAAGTTTAAAAAGAAGCCACTAGCTGTAAACAATTTATTAATCAGTTCAAAGTCATAATTTGAAATATATTCTGTAGATAAATCTGGAGTATTTTTAATTCCTATGTTTGTGTGATCTGCAAATTGGACAAATTTTGAATTTTTACATGAAACACAGGGTAGATCACTTATATATATATATATATATATTAAAAACAATAGTGGCCCAACACACATCTGATTAATTTCCACTCAGAAAACAGTGTACCTCTTAAGGCAGCATTAAAATTCTTCGTTGATACTTTCTGTTTTCTATTTAGACGGTAAGAACTTAGCCATTTATTAACAGTGCCATCTACACCATAATACTTTAGTTTCTGTATCAGAATTTTATGATCTACACAGTTAAATGCCTTAGATAAGTCACAAAAAATTCCCTATCTCCAGTTATAACACACTCTCTGGTCTGATGAAAACAATCATTTCGGCGGATGAGATTGGACTGCTGTTTTATTTAGCAGATGGCTGAAGGAAGTCAATTTGAAGAAGTAAGCTGGAATAAAAGGGATAGATCAAAACAGAAGAATGATCATTTGATGAAGAAGCGGCTGCCACCTCGTTTACCAAGAAGGAAACACGACGTTTATATTACAAACAAAACTAATTATAAGGTAAGTTGCTATTTTTTCTTTTTGAAATTGTGACTTTGTAAAATATGACTGTAGCCTACATCTTGACTAATATAAATATTACAACACATTATTTGTGTCAATATGCTTGCCACTAATTTAATTGTGGGATTTACTTGATTATATCCTACACATAAAGAATGTTAATATATGGCTTGAAAGTTATGCTCATGTCCCCTACATCTTGCTTATTTGGCTCGAATTTATATTGCGATACATGATATCGCCAACATTCGATATAAGCCTGTGTAGGTAATTAGTTTTTTGACAATACACCTTAAAATCCTTCACATCCGAGGTACATTGTTCATTAACTCCTTAGGTAATATGTTCTAGTCTCCAACTTCCCTACATATAAAAGACAACTTTTCTTATCAGCATGCCAGTATATTGTCAGACAAACTTAAGTTATCAATGAAAACTAAATTCCTCGCTTCTTTTTTTTACACTTTCTCAAAACGTATGACCTGAGGAATGGGTGTGACAAATTTCAAATGAATAGCACAATTATTTCTTACCTAAATCTTATCTTACCACTGCCCCAATAATTTATTGTCATGGATCTCTCTTCCCTTCTACATCCTATTTCTAAATCTTGCACCAATTTTATTCATGTTTAATCACAAGTATAGGCTATGCCTTATACATACCTGGTCATGTTCAGGAGGATGTAGGTTTAAATCCCTGTCCAGTCTTCCAGATTTCAGGTTTCCATGAATTCTGGAAATAAGTGCAGGAAAATGCTGGGATGGTTCTTCCAGAAGGCCATTGTCAAATTTCTGCTTCATTCCTTTTATGCCTCTATTGACCTCGACGTAAACAAGGTTGAAATGTATAGGTTCTTTGTGATCTTAAACATTGACGTTCTCTGCGTGAGATGCAAGTTCGATTTAAAAAAATGTATTTTTGGATATTTTTAGTCCTCGTGGACAGGATGAGAATTGAGCTTACACACTCCAATTATATAAAGGTACTCGAATGCGGATTTAAAATTTTTTTTTAAATATATCACAAAGAAATACATTTTTATTTTAACAGTACATAAAAAATGGACTCGGCCAGTAAATGCAATACTCTTAATACTTAAAATGTTCCCGGCTAGCATCGATCAGTTCAATATTTGTTTCAGGGCCAAGAAAACTGGGCTAAAATAGGCTCAAATTAACAAGTCATTTATCAGTTTCATCGAGACTACACACTCAAGCCGTCTCCTCTTGAACATCTGTTTCCTTTGAAACAGACGCTTCTCACAATGTTCCCCACACGGAGAAACCAATCACGACAAAAAGATGCCATGACAAAATGTGGCATCCACGTTGTTGTCCACACGCACACACCAGACGTGCGTGCTCTCCCGAGTTCTACCCGGTATTCCAGTATACTCCACACATGCGTACAGTGCAGGATCTCACCCACAAGTGCACGCTACAGCATGACCACTCGCACCCCTCAAGCCTTCGGGGCACCATCCTACCTGCGTCAAACAAACAAAAGACATAGCCACGCCGGCAACCTGTCACCTGACAGGAATGTGTTAATTGTTGGTTTCATTTCAGTGTTACAGATGGACCCAGTGGCGGATCAAGGGGGGGGGGGGTGAAGCCCCCTCTAAAAGCACCAAGGGGACATGTTTTGGGGACCTTTTTTATTTCTTTTCTATGCTGTTTTTATAAGGGCGGCAATCTGGAATAATGAGATTTCTGTGAGCAACCCCCTCCTCACCCGAGACAAGCCCCCCCCCCCCTCAA
Organism: Vandiemenella viatica; assembly: GCA_031002005.1. NCBI lineage: Eukaryota > Metazoa > Arthropoda > Insecta > Orthoptera > Morabidae > Vandiemenella > Vandiemenella viatica. Next base: position 170,575,222 of record JARYHS010013630.1, on the reverse strand, counting down.
ACCAATATCCTGGATCTTCCACTTGTAACGTTCCCACCCGTCCTTCTAATTAATTTCCGGCTATTTTATTAATTATTTAGTATCGGACCTCTTAGCCGAAGATTGACTTGCATTCATTTCATCATGATCACCTGGTGACAGGGTCGGGGGGGGGGGGGAGACAGTCACAAAGAAATAAAGTATGTGGATAATTATGAATTTCACAAAAGTAAATTTGTATTCTGATCATTCACATTCATACATAGGTCTATAATTGAAATAGGAACACGATTAGGCAAGTCCCTATAGTTCTCCTGATTTTTTTTAACACATGGAAATCAAACACTTTCCCTTAAAAGTTCTATGTTTCTTACACCATAACTTGTAGCGAGAGTGAGCCTACAGTACACAGTGAGAGAGAAAATTTGTCTTACATCATATTGGCAGGCCGGCGGCGCAGACAGTCATCACTTCGATCACATCGCCAACTGAGCACTGACTGAACAACACATCTAACAGAACTGACCAAGACTGAGAGACTATGGTCCCATTGTGAGGGCTTATATAACACCCACCTAACGGGATTCGGATATGCTGATCCTCTACGGGAGGGGAGTACTGCCAACATTGGATTCTTACTTTCCCATTTGGCGAGAGGACCATCTCTGCCAAATGGGTGGGAACACAGAGTTCCACCGATGTTACCCCACCGGAAAGGTAGCTTTTGTGTTTGTAGGGTGGCTACAATACTATCCTAACCCCGCCAAACTCTGGGCGGAAGCAAGGTGTCGAACTTCTCCCACGTGGCTTAGATGCCATGACAGTATCTGTAGCCACTTGAAATCTAAGACTAAAAAATTCTTTCCGCTTCACTCTCGCTACCTAATTGAAATTACTTAATCCTAAACTTATTCTAATTAAATACTACTTCTTAAAGTTCCTAATTATGGTTTCAAATGTCTTGTGACATCACAAATACCCCCCCCCCCCGATTAAAGGTGCCTTACTTCGATCAGAATTCAGGCACCATTTGTCAACACTGCCCACTACCGCACAACACACACTGGCGTGGCACACACTATGTTGCTGGGTCCAGCTGAGCGGGGAATGGGCCGTCGTGTTTGTAAACAGACCAGCCGCTGATGAGCGTTGAGGGGTTCCGGGGAAGTCTGGTGGTGACGTCATTACTACCTGCGCCCGTCTTCACAGCTAATCACCCGCGTAACTGTTTCTCTGTGAACACAACACACTTCTGTATGTAGTCTCCTTTCAGCCTCTTATGATCAGCTGAGAACAATTTGTTGCGACAGCTCAGATAATTACAACATTACATACATATCTTATAAACAGTTTTTCTTAACTATCCAAACATTTCTAGAATAATCAACTGTTACATATTAATAAAAAACCTTTTAAAGAATATAAATTACTAATACTAATGTATATGGCATTATTCATTACATAAAACAAAAGCAACAGCTACTATTGCAAAAAAAAAAAAAAAATGAAAACCACACAAACACAATCTAATAACAAAATTTAAAGTATTTACAAAATCATTTGGAACATGGAAATATAACATCAAAGTGAACTCATTACTTATTATATGTATTATTTTATACATCTGAATAACCACCATACTGAGTCGTTAAAATTTTCAGTTTCTAGCTTAGATCTGTTTGATATTGACGTTTCTCTTAATTACTTCAAATCATGGAATGTTTTCCCAAGGGTTCTTTACCTTTAGTATGAAAGCTGTCCTGCTTTTCCCAAGAAGGTTTTTTTGTATTTTTTGTTTTACAAAAAGGGGAATGGAATTCTAATTTGATTTTACTTGTTACTTTAACTCACTTATCTTTCCGTGACCATTTTTAAATTACTCAGTCTGCAGTTAACACCATCCCTATAAGCTTAATTCGGGCCGACTCGAATCCTCAGTGTTTATGGACTTATATCTTTAATTAATGCCATCTGACTAGGTTCGGTCCCCTTAGAATATGAATTTTATTCTTTCTTGCAGACCTTCCCAGAAACTTATAATCTTACTTCTTTCCTTACACATGTGAATTACGTCACGAGTAACAGCTTTACTCCACTTTCCAATCTATTTTATCTAATAGAAGAACTTTGGATACGAATTTCTATTAGCTAACACCGAAACAATTTGACAATCTTCCACTTACTTTATGACATCTTAAATTTAAGTCTTCTACACCTTGAAATCAATGAATAATTACCTAAACACTCTTAGCTTCTAATAAATACATATATTAACTATAATAATTCATGTATTATTTTCACAATATGCTCCAGAACCTAGAAGACATAGCCTGTTAATCACCTGTTTGGAGTTTGCTTAGTGTTTGCATAGCTTACTGTGGGGGACGCGGGGGTGGAGTGGTACCGTTAGGTCACCATTATCTGCGGCCACCTGCGAGTCCGGCAGCCGGCCGCCCCCTTCCCACCGGCTCTGTTTGACAAAGGTTTGGATGGTCACGTTTGGCAGTGAACCGCTGCATATTTACTTTTCTTACCACCCGCTTATCATTTTGAGGTGTGGGAGGGCCTTGACGCTCTCCTCCCCCACTGGCATATCGCACATTCGGCCTCTCTTCCTCATAAAATTCGTCCATGTCGGTCAATATGCTCAGGGCCTTGGGGATTGTCTTTATCTGGGCGGTAATGAGCTGTCGCCTTGCCCATTCGGGCAGCCGGCGAAAAACAGCATCAATAATCTCCACGGGATCAATGGGTGGGTCAAGGTACTGCACTTGGGTGATTTCCTTCCAAAAAAAAATTCTCTTAGGGTTCGGTCTTTGGCTTGAAATCGGGGACCCGTTAGTAACAACCTCTTGCATCTTCTCTGGGTCGTTAGTGACCAGTACTGGGCCAGGAAATCCCTTCTAGCCTCGTCATAGGAAGTGAAGGTTTTCCTTACGGAATCAAACCACCATTTAGATTCTCCGGCAAGATGTTTACCGAACAGGTATATTTTTCTGTCCTCTGACAGGGGGTGTGATTCGAAAAAATGGTCAAAATTCTCACAGAATTCCATGGGATGGATTCCAGATTCCTTTCCACTAAATTTCTCCCACTGGATCTGATTGTCTGCCAGAATTTGCCAAGGAATGACCCCCTAGAATCACTAACTAATCGGTTATTCTCCGTCTCAGGAAAAGCCGTAGGACAGCTCATGGGTTGGCCTACTGATGTATTAATTAAATTGGTTTCTCGGGCAGCAGCCGGACCCACCTCCCGTGGCTGACTGAGTGACATCCTATTATTTTCTCCTACATTATTTTCCAGATTTACAAGGCGACATTCATAATTTTTAAAAGTGGAATTATTTTCCACTTCTACCCCCCGTAATTTTTCAGAAAGTTCATTAATTATTCTGTCTTTCTCTTTTAACTCATTCTTTAATAAAGTTACCTCACTCTGTAAATCCCTCAGTTACAATGCATCTACTATCCACATTTTCTAACAAGTATCTCTTGATTTTATCTTCAAACAAACAAAATTTGGCATCTAAAATTTCAAATACTTGATCAGCCATCCGATCATTAAACCTGTCAAAACTAGTCTCTAACATATTTGAAAATTTATGCATCATAGCTGTGCCAAAATTGCTCAACTGCTGATCATAAGAATCAATTGTACTGGCCTTTTCACAATGCTGTTGTCCTGGGTGGCGTAGCGTCCGATGGCCCGCGCCGTCGAGATCGGGACCCATGGAGTCGCCGGAAATTCCATTCTCCTACGCCACTTCTCCTTCAGAGACCGCCCGTCCCCGGCTGGCTGCTTCCCTCGTTCCCAGCAAGGGTGACGCAGCTGACCTTGGCGAAGCTTGCTGTCCGCTCCGTACAGGTGGGTCCTCAATTCCAAAGCGGTAGAAGGTTGGTCAGCATTCCTCATCCTGTTTCAGAATCTGGATATCTTGGGACGTCTTGCGCCTCAACAGATGTTAAATATCTTCGCGTTGCCTTCTCTCCTGCCGTGAATGCCATCATGTCCCTCTCTCTCTGTGTGCTCTGTGGTGGCTTCAGTCTTTCACACTGGTAAAATTATTAATAGTTCTCTTCCAATCGTTGCTGCCACAGAGTGTAAAAAAAAATTCAATTGAATGCATCGGTCGCTGACACGGTCGCCATATTGTAACGTTCCCACCCGTCCTTCTAATTAATTTCCTGCTATTTTATTAATTATTTAGTATCTGACCTCTTAGCCGAAGATTGACTTGCATTCATTTCATCATGATCACCTGGTGACAGGGTCGGAGGGGGGGGGAGAGTTACAGTCACAAAGAAATAAAGTATGTGGATAATTATGATTTTCACAAAAGTAAATTTGTATTCTGATCATTCACATTCATATATAGGTCTATAATTGAAATAGGAACACGATTAGGCAAGTCCCTATAGTTCTCCTGATTTTTTAACACATGGAAATCAAACACTTTTCCTTAAAAGTTCTATGTTTCTTACACCATAACTTGTAGCGAGAGTGAGCCTACAGTACACAGTGAGAGAGGAAAATTTGGTCTTAACATCATATTGGCAGGCCGGCGGCGCAGACAGTCATCACTTCGATCACATCGCCAACTGAGCACAGACTGAACAACACATCTAACAGAACTGACCAAGACAGAGACTATGGTCCCATTGTGAGGGCTTATATAACACCCACCTAACGGGATTCGGATATGCTGATCCTCTACGGGAGGGGAGTACTGCCAACATTGGATTCTTACTTTCCCCATTGGCGAGAGGACCATCTCTGCCAAATGGGTGGGAACACAGAGTTCCACCGGTTACCCCACCGGAAAGGTAGCTTTTGGTTTGTAGGGTGGCTACAATACCATCCTAACCCCGCCAAACTCTTGGGCGGAAGCAAGGTGTCCGAACTTCTCCCACGTGGCTTAGATGCCATGACAGTATCTGTAGCCATTTGAAATCTAAGACTAAAAAATACTCTCCACCTCACTCTCGCTACCTAATTGAAATTACTTAATCCTAACCTTATTCTAATTAAATACTACCTCTTAAAGTTCCTAATTATGGTTTCAAATGTCTTGTGACATCACAAATACCCCCCCCCCCGATTAAAGGTGCCTTACTTCGATCAGAATTCAGGCACCATTTGTCAACACTGCCCACTACCGCACAACACACACTGGCGTGGCACACACTCTGTTGCTGGGTCCAGCTGAGCAGTGGATGGGCCGTCGTGTTTGTAAACAGAGACCAGCGGCTGATGAGCGTCGAGGGGTTCGGGGAAGTCTGGTGGTGACGTCATTACTACCTGCGCCCGTCTTCACAGCTAATCACCCGCGTAACTGTTTCTCTGTGAACACAACACACTTCTGTATGTAGTCTCCTTTCAGCCTCTTATGATCAGCTGAGAACAATTTGTTGCGACAGCTCAGATAATTACAACATTGCATACATATCTTATAAACAGTTTTTCTTAACTATCCAAACATTTATAGAATAATCAACTATTACATTAAAAAAAACCTTTTAAAGAATATAAATTACTAATACTAATGTATATGGCATTATTCATTACATAAAACAAAAAAGCAACAGCTATTGTTACAAAAAAAATTATGTAAACCACACAAATACAATGCACTAACAAAATTTAAAGTATTTACAAATCATTTGGAACATGGAAATATAACATCAAAGTGAACTCAATACTTATTATATGTCTTATTTTATACATTTGAATAACCACCATACTGAGTGTTGTCGTTAAAATTTCAGTTTCCAGCTTAGATCTGTTTGGTATGAATGCCAATTGTATTGACATTTCTCTTAATTACTTCAAATCATTGAATGTTTTCCCAAGGGTTCTTTACCTTTAGTATGAAAGCTGTCCTCCTTTTCCCAAGAAAGTATTTTTTCTTTTCCTTTGTTTTACAAAAGGGGAATGGAATGCTAATTTGATTTTACCTGTTACTTTAGTTACTTTAACTCACTTATCTTTCCGTGACCATTTTTAAATTACTCAGTCTGCAGTTAACACCATCCCTATAAGCTTAATTCGGGCCGACTCGAATCCTCACTGTTTATGGACTTATATCTTTAATTAATGCCATCTGACTAGGTTCGGTCGCCTTAAAATATGAATTTTAACTTACTTTCTTGCAGACCTTCCCAGAAAAACATAATCTTACTTCTTTCCTTACACATGTGAATTACGTCACGAGCAACAGCTTTACTCACTTTCCAATCTATTTTATCTAATAGAAGAACTTTGGAATACGAATTTCTATTAGCTAACACCGAAACAATTTGACAATCTTCCACTTACTTTAAGATATCTTAAACTTTAAATTTTCTACACCTTGAAATCAATGAATAATTACCTAATGAATACATATATGAACTATTACAATTCATACATTGTTTTTACAATATGCTTCAGAACCTAGAAGACATAGCCTGTTAATCACCTGTTTGGAGTTTGTTTAGTGTTTGCATAGCTTACTGTGGGGGACACGGAGGGTGAGTGGTACCGTTAGGTCACCATTATCGGCGGCCACCTGCGAGTCCGGCAGCCGGCTGCCCCCTTCCCCTGGCAAGGTTTGACAAAGGTTTGGATGGTCACGTTTGGCAGGGAACCGCTGCATATTTACTTTTCTCACCACCCGCTTATCATTTTGAGGTATGGGAGGGCCTTGACGCTCTCCTCCCCCACTGGCATATCGCACATTCGGCCTCTCTTCCTCATAAAATTCGTCCATGTCGGTCAATATGCTCAGGGCATTGGGGGTTCTTTATCAGGGCAGTAATGAGCTGTCGCCTTGCCCATTTGGGCAGCCGGCGAAAAACAGCATCAATAATCTCCATGGGATCAATTGGCGGGTCAAGGTACTGCACTTGGGTGATTTCCCTCAAAAAAAATTCTCTTAGGGTTCGGTCTTTGGCTTGAAATCGGGGACCCGTTAGTAACAACCTCTGGCATCTTCTCTGGGTCGTTAGAGACCAGTACTGGGCCAGGAAATCCCTACTAGTCTCGCCATAGGAGCTGAAGGTTTTCCTTACTGAATCAAACCACCATTTACATTCTCCGGCAAGATGTTTACCGAAAAGATAGATTTTTCTGTCCTCTGAGAGGGGGTGTGATTAGAAAAAATGGTCGAAATTCTCACAGAATTCCATGGGATGGATCCTAGACTCCTTCCCACTAAATTTCTCCCACTGGATCTGATTGTCTGCCAGAATTTGCCAAGGAATAATCCCCCTAGAATCACTAACTAATCGGTTATTCTCCGTCTCAGGATAAGCCTTAGGACAGCTCATGGGTTGGCCTACTGATGTATTAATTAAATTGGTTTCTCGGGCAGCCGCCGGACCCACCTCCCATTGCTGACTGAGTGACATCCTATTATTTTCTCCTACATTATTTTCCAGATTTACAAGGCGACATTCATAATTTTTAAAAGTGGAATTATTTCCCACTTCTGCCCCCCGTAATTTTTCAGAAAGTTCTTTCTGTCTTTCTCTTTTAACTCATTCTTTAATAAAGTTACCTCACTCTGTAAATCCCTTACATTACCCTCAGTTACAATGCATCTACTATCCACATTTTCTAACAAGTATCTCTTAATCTTATCCTCAAACAAACAAAATTTGGCATCTAAAATTTCAAATACTTGATCAGCCATCCGATCATTAAACCTGTCAAAACTAGTCTCTAACATATTTGAAAATTTATGCATCATAGCTGTGCCAAAATTGTTCAACTGCTGATCATAAGAATCAATTGTACTGGCCTTTTCACAATGCTGTTGTCCTGGGTGGCGTAGCGTCCGATGGCCCGTGCCGTCGAGATCGGGACCCATGGAGTCGCCGGAAATTCCATTCTCCGCCGCCACTTCTCCTTCAGAGACCATCCATCCCCGGCTGGCTGCTTCCCACGTTCCCAGCAAGGGTGAAGCAGCTGACCTTGGTGAAGCTTGGTCCTCAAGTTCAAAAGCGGTAGAAGTGGTCAGCATTCCTCATCCTGTTTCAGAATCTGGATATCTTGGGACGTCTTGCGCCTCAACAGATGTTAAATATCTTCGCGTTGCCTTCTCTCCTGCCGTGAATGCCATCATGTCCCTCTCTCTCTGTGCTCTGTGGTGGCTTCAGTCTTTCACACTGGTAAAATTATTAATAGTTCTCTTCCAATCGTTGCTGCCACAGAGTGTAAAAAAAAATTCAATTGAATGCATCGGTCGCTGACACGGTCGCCATATTGTAACGTTCCCACCCGTCCTTCTAATTAATTTCCTGCTATTTTATTAATTATTTAGTATCTGACCTCTTAGCCGAAGATTGACTTGCATTCATTTCATCATGATCACCTGGTGACAGGGTCGGGGAGGGGGGGGGGATACAGTCACAAAGAAATAAAGTATGTGGATAATTATGAATTTCACAAAAGTAAATTTGTATTCTGATCATTCACATTCATATATAGGTCTATAATTGAAATAGGAACACGATTAGGCAAGTCCCTATAGTTCTCCTGATTTTTAACACATGGAAATCAAACACTTTTCCTTAAAAGTTCTATGTTTCTTACACCATAACTTGTAGCGAGAGTGAGCCTACAGTACACAGTGAGAGAGAAAATTTGTCTTACATCATATTGGCAGGCCGGCGGCGCAGACAGTCATCACTTCGATCACATCGCCAACTGAGCACAGACTGAACAACACATCTAACAGAACTGACCAAGACTGAGAGACTATGGTCCCATTGTGAGGGCTTATATAACACCCACCTAACGGGATTCGGATATGCTGATCCTCTACGGGAGGGGAGTACTGCCAACATTGGATTCTTACTTTCCCATTTGGCGAGAGGACCATCTCTGCCAAATGGGTGGGAACACAGAGTTCCACCGATGTTACCCCACCGGAAAGGTAGCTTTTGTGTTTGTAGGGTGGCTACAATACCATCCTAACCCCGCCAAACTCTGGGCGGAAGCAAGGTGTCCGAACTTCTCCCACGTGGCTTAGATGCCATGACAGTATCTGTAGCCATTTGAAATCTAAGACTAAAAAATACTCTCCACCTCACTCTCGCTACCTAATTGAAATTACTTAATCCTAACCTTATTCTAATTAAATACTACCTCTTAAAGTTCCTAATTATGGTTTCAAATGTCTTGTGACATCACAAATACCCCCCCCCCCGATTAAAGGTGCCTTACTTCGATCAGAATTCAGGCACCATTTGTCAACACTGCCCACTACCGCACAACACACACTGGCGTGGCACACACTATGTTGCTGGGTCCAGCTGAGCAGTGGATGGGCCGTCGTGTTTGTAAACAGACCAGCGGCTGATGAGCGTCGAGGGGTTCGGGGAAGTCTGGTGGTGACGTCATTACTACCTGCGCCCGTCTTCACAGCTAATCACCCGCGTAACTGTTTCTCTGTGAACACAACACACTTCTGTATGTAGTCTCCTTTCAGCCTCTTATGATCAGCTGAGAACAATTTGTTGCGACAGCTCAGATAATTACAACATTGCATACATATCTTATAAACAGTTTTTCTTAACTATCCAAACATTTATAGAATAATCAACTATTACATTAATAAAAAACCTTTTAAAGAATATAAATTACTAATACTAATGTATATGGCATTATTCATTACATAAAACAAAAGCAACAGCTATTGTTACAAAAAAAAATTATGTAAACCACACAAATACAATGCACTAACAAAATTTAAAGTATTTACAAAATCATTTGGAACATGGAAATATAACATCAAAGTGAACTCAATACTTATTATATGTCTTATTTTATACATTTGAATAACCACCATACTGAGTCGTTAAAATTTTCAGTTTCCAGCTTAGATCTGTTTGGTATGAATGCCAACTTGTATTGACATTTCTCTTAATTACTTCAAATCATTGAATGTTTTCCCAAGGGTTCTTTACCTTTAGTATGAAAGCTGTCCTCCTTTTCCCAAGAAAGTATTTTTTCTTTTCCTTTGTTTTACAAAAGGGGAATGGAATGCTAATTTGATTTTACCTGTTACTTTAACTCACTTATCTTTCCGTGACCATTTTTAAATTACTCAGTCTGCAGTTAACACCATCCCTATAAGCTTAATTCGGGCCGACTCGAATCCTCACTGTTTATGGACTTATATCTTTAATTAATGCCATCTGACTAGGTTCGGTCGCCTTAAAATATGAATTTTATTCTTTCTTGCAGACCTTCCCAGAAAAACATAATCTTACTTCTTTCCTTACACATGTGAATTACGTCACGAGCAACAGCTTTACTCCACTTTCCAATCTATTTTATCTAATAGAAGAACTTTGGATACGAATTTCTATTAGCTAACACCGAAACAATTTGACAATCTTCCACTTACTTTAAGATATCTTAAACTTTAAATTTTCTACACCTTGAAATCAATGAATAATTACCTAAACACTCTTAGCTTCTAATGAATACATATATGAACTATTACAATTCATACATTGTTTTTACAATATGCTTCAGAACCTAGAAGACATAGCCTGTTAATCACCTGTTTGGAGTTTGTTTAGTGTTTGCATAGCTTACTGTGGGGGACACGGAGGGTGGAGTGGTACCGTTAGGTCACCATTATCGGCGGCCACCTGCGAGTCCGGCAGCCGGCTGCCCCCTTCCCCTGGCAAAAGGTTTGACAAAGGTTTGGATGGTCACGTTTGGCAGGGAACCGCTGCATATTTACTTTTCTCACCACCCGCTTATCATTTTGAGGTATGGGAGGGCCTTGACGCTCTCCTCCCCCACTGGCATATCGCACATTCGGCCTCTCTTCCTCATAAAATTCGTCCATGTCGGTCAATATGCTCAGGGCATTGGGGGTTGTCTTTATCAGGGCAGTAATGAGCTGTCGCCTTGCCCATTTGGGCAGCCGGCGAAAAACAGCATCAATAATCTCCATGGGATCAATTGGCGGGTCAAGGTACTGCACTTGGGTGATTTCCCTCAAAAAAATTCTCTTAGGGTTCGGTCTTTGGCTTGAAATCGGGGACCCGTTAGTAACAACCTCTGGCATCTTCTCTGGGTCGTTAGAGACCAGTACTGGGCCAGGAAATCCCTACTAGTCTCGCCATAGGAGCTGAAGGTTTTCCTTACTGAATCAAACCACCATTTACATTCTCCGGCAAGATGTTTACCGAAAAGATAGATTTTTCTGTCCTCTGAGAGGGGGTGTGATTAGAAAAAATGGTCGAAATTCTCACAGAATTCCATGGGATGGATCCTAGACTCCTTCCCACTAAATTTCTCCCACTGGATCTGATTGTCTGCCAGAATTTGCCAAGGAATAATCCCCCTAGAATCACTAACTAATCGGTTATTCTCCGTCTCAGGATAAGCCTTAGGACAGCTCATGGGTTGGCCTACTGATGTATTAATTAAATTGGTTTCTCGGGCAGCCGCCAGACCCACCTCCCATTGCTGACTGAGTGACATCCTATTATTTTCTCCTACATTATTTTCCAGATTTACAAGGCGACATTCATAATTTTTAAAAGTGGAATTATTTCCCACTTCTGCCCCCCGTAATTTTTCAGAAAGTTCTTTGTCTTTCTCTTTTAACTCATTCTTTAATAAAGTTACCTCACTCTGTAAATCCCTTACATTACCCTCAGTTACAATGCATCTACTATCCACATTTTCTAACAAGTATCTCTTAATCTTATCCTCAAACAAACAAAATTTGGCATCTAAAATTTCAAATACTTGATCAGCCATCCGATCATTAAACCTGTCAAAACTAGTCTCTAACATATTTGAAAATTTATGCATCATAGCTGTGCCAAAATTGTTCAACTGCTGATCATAAGAATCAATTGTACTGGCCTTTTCACAATGCTGTTGTCCTGGGTGGCGTAGCGTCCGATGGCCCGTGCCGTCGAGATCGGGACCCATGGAGTCGCCGGAAATTCCATTCTCCGCCGCCACTTCTCCTTCAGAGACCATCCATCCCCGGCTGGCTGCTTCCCACGTTCCCAGCAAGGGTGAAGCAGCTGACCTTGGTGAAGCTTGGTCCTCAAGTTCAAAAGCGGTAGAAGTGGTCAGCATTCCTCATCCTGCTTCAGAATCTGGATATCTTGGGACGTCTTGCGCCTCAACAGATGTTAAATATCTTCGCGTTGCCCTCTCTCCTGCCGTGAATGCCATCATGTCCCTCTCTCTCTGTGCTCTGTGGTGGCTTCAGTCTTTCACACTGGTAAAATTATTAATAGTTCTCTTCCAATCGTTGCTGCCACAGAGTGTAAAAAAAAATTCAATTGAATGCATCGGTCGCTGACACGGTCGCCATATTGTAACGTTCCCACCCGTCCTTCTAATTAATTTCCTGCTATTTTATTAATTATTTAGTATCTGACCTCTTAGGCGAAGATTGACTTGCATTCATTTCATCATGATCACCTGGTGACAGGGTCGGGGAGGGGGGGGGGATACAGTCACAAAGAAATAAAGTATGTGGATAATTATGAATTTCACAAAAGTAAATTTGTATTCTGATCATTCACATTCATATATAGGTCTATAATTGAAATAGGAACACGATTAGGCAAGTCCCTATAGTTCTCCTGATTTTTAACACATGGAAATCAAACACTTTTCCTTAAAAGTTCTATGTTTCTTACACCATAACTTGTAGCGAGAGTGAGCCTACAGTACACAGTGAGAGAGAAAATTTGTCTTACATCATATTGGCAGGCCGGCGGCGCAGACAGTCATCACTTCGATCACATCGCCAACTGAGCACAGACTGAACAACACATCTAACAGAACTGACCAAGACTGAGAGACTATGGTCCCATTGTGAGGGCTTATATAACACCCACCTAACGGGATTCGGATATGCTGATCCTCTACGGGAGGGGAGTACTGCCAACATTGGATTCTTACTTTCCCATTTGGCGAGATGGACCTCTCTGCCAAATGGGTGGGAACACAGAGTTCCACCGGTTACCCCACCGGAAAGGTAGCTTTTGTGTTTGTAGGGTGGCTACAATACCATCCTAACCCCGCCAAACTCTGGGCGGAAGCAAGGTGTCCGAACTTCTCCCACGTGGCTTAGATGCCATGACAGTATCTGTAGCCATTTGAAATCTAAGACTAAAAAATACTCTCCACCTCACTCTCGCTACCTAATTGAAATTACTTAATCCTAACCTTATTCTAATTAAATACTACCTCTTAAAGTTCCTAATTATGGTTTCAAATGTCTTGTGACATCACAAATACACCCCCCCCCCCCCCCGATTAAAGGTTCCTTACTTCGATCAGAATTCAGGCACCATTTGTCAACACTGCCCACTACCGCACAACACACACTGGCGTGGCACACACTATGTTGCTGGGTCCAGCTGAGCAGTGGATGGGCCGTCGTGTTTGTAAACAGACCAGCGGCTGATGAGCGTCGAGGGGTTCGGGGAAGTCTGGTGGTGACGTCATTACTACCTGCGCCCGTCTTCACAGCTAATCACCCGCGTAACTGTTTCTCTGTGAACACAACACACTTCTGTATGTAGTCTCCTTTCAGCCTCTTATGATCAGCTGAGAACAATTTGTTGCGACAGCTCAGATAATTACAACATTGCATACATATCTTATAAACAGTTTTTCTTAACTATCCAAACATTTATAGAATAATCAACTATTATACATTAATAAAAAACCTTTTAAAGAATATAAATTACTAATACTAATGTATATGGCATTATTCATTACATAAAACAAAAAAGCAACAGCTATTGTTACAAAAAAAAATTATGTAAACCACACAAATACAATGCACTAACAAAATTTAAAGTATTTACAAAATCATTTGGAACATGGAAATATAACATCAAAGTGAACTCAATACTTATTATATGTCTTATTTTATACATTTGAATAACCACCATACTGAGTGTTGTCGTTAAAATTTTCAGTTTCCAGCTTAGATCTGTTTGGTATGAATGCCAATTGTATTGACATTTCTCTTAATTACTTCAAATCATTGAATGTTTTCCCAAGGGTTCTTTACCTTTAGTATGAAAGCTGTCCTCCTTTTCCCAAGAAAGTATTTTTTCTTTTCCTTTGTTTTACAAAAGGGGAATGGAATGCTAATTTGATTTTACCTGTTACTTTAGTTACTTTAACTCACTTATCTTTCCGTGACCATTTTTAAATTACTCAGTCTGCAGTTAACACCATCCCTATAAGCTTAATTCGGGCCGACTCGAATCCTCACTGTTTATGGACTTATATCTTTAATTAATGCCATCTGACTAGGTTCGGTCGCCTTAAAATATGAATTTTAACTTACTTTCTTGCAGACCTTCCCAGAAAACATAATCTTACTTCTTTCCTTACACATGTGAATTACGTCACGAGCAACAGCTTTACTCCACTTTCCAATCTATTTTATCTAATAGAAGAACTTTGGATACGAATTTCTATTAGCTAACACCGAAACAATTTGACAATCTTCCACTTACTTTAAGATATCTTAAACTTTAAATTTTCTACACCTTGAAATCAATGAATAATTACCTAATGAATACATATATGAACTATTACAATTCATACATTGTTTTTACAATATGCTTCAGAACCTAGAAGACATAGCCTGTTAATCACCTGTTTGGAGTTTGTTTAGTGTTTGCATAGCTTACTGTGGGGGACACGGAGGGTGGAGTGGTACCGTTAGGTCACCATTATCGGCGGCCACCTGCGAGTCCGGCAGCCGGCTGCCCCCTTCCCCTGGCAAAAGGTTTGACAAAGGTTTGGATGGTCACGTTTGGCAGTGAACCGCTGCATATTTACTTTTCTCACCACCCGCTTATCATTTTGAGGTGTGAGAGGGCCTTGACGCTCTCCTCCCCCACTGGCATATCGCACATTCGGCCTCTCTTCCTCATAAAATTCGTCCATGTCGGTCAATATGCTCAGGGCATTGGGGGTTCTTTATCAGGGCAGTAATGAGCTGTCGCCTTGCCCATTTGGGCAGCCGGCGAAAAACAGCATCAATAATCTCCATGGGATCAATTGGCGGGTCAAGGTACTGCACTTGGGTGATTTCCCTCAAAAAAATTCTCTTAGGGTTCGGTCTTTGGCTTGAAATCGGGGACCCGTTAGTAACAACCTCTGGCATCTTCTCTGGGTCGTTAGAGACCAGTACTGGGCCAGGAAATCCCTACTAGTCTCGCCATAGGAGCTGAAGGTTTTCCTTACTGAATCAAACCACCATTTACATTCTCCGGCAAGATGTTTACCGAAAAGATAGATTTTTCTGTCCTCTGAGAGGGGGTGTGATTAGAAAAAATGGTCGAAATTCTCACAGAATTCCATGGGATGGATCCTAGACTCCTTCCCACTAAATTTCTCCCACTGGATCTGATTGTCTGCCAGAATTTGCCAAGGAATAATCCCCCTAGAATCACTAACTAATCGGTTATTCTCCATCTCAGGATAAGCCTTAGGACAGCTCATGGGTTGGCCTACTGATGTATTAATTAAATTGGTTTCTCGGGCAGCCGCCGGACCCACCTCCCATTGCTGACTGAGTGACATCCTATTATTTTCTCCTATATTATTTTCCAGATTTACAAGGCGACATTCATAATTTTTAAAAGTGGAATTATTTCCCACTTCTGCCCCCCGTAATTTTTCAGAAAGTTCTTTCTGTCTTTCTCTTTTAACTCATTCTTTAATAAAGTTACCTCACTCTGTAAATCCCTTACATTACCCTCAGTTACAATGCATCTACTATCCACGTTTTCTAACAAGTATCTCTTAATCTTATCCTCAAACAAACAAAATTTGGCATCTAAAATTTCAAATACTTGATCAGCCATCCGATCATTAAACCTGTCAAAACTAGTCTCTAACATATTTGAAAATTTATGCATCATAGCTGTGCCAAAATTGCAGCTGACCTTGGTGAAGCTTGGTCCTCAAGTTCAAAAGCGGTAGAAGGGGGGGTGTTGGTCAGCATTCCTCATCCTGCTTCAGAATCTGGATATCTTGGGACGTCTTGCGCCTCAACAGATGTTAAATATCTTCGCGTTGCCCTCTCTCCTGCCATGAATGCCATCATGTCCCTCTCTCTCTGTGCTCTGTGGTGGCTTCAGTCTTTCACACTGGTAAAATTATTAATAGTTCTCTTCCAATCGTTGCTGCCACAGAGTGTAAAAAAAAATTCAATTGAAAGCATCGGTCGCTGACACGGTCGCCATATTGTAACGTTCCCACCCGTCCTTCTAATTAATTTCCTGCTATTTTATTAATGTATTTAGTATCTGACCTCTTAGCCGAAGGTTGACTTGCATTCATTTCATCATGATCACCTGGTGACAGGGTCGGGGAGGGGGGGGGGGATACAGTCACAAAGAAATAAAGTATGTGGATAATTATGAATTTCACAAAAGTAAATTTGTATTCTGATCATTCACATTCATATATAGGTCTATAATTGAAATAGGAACACGATTAGGCAAGTCCCTATAGTTCTCCTGATTTTTAACACATGGAAATCAAACACTTTTCCTTAAAAGTTCTATGTTTCTTACACCATAACTTGTAGCGAGAGTGAGCCTACAGTACACAGTGAGAGAGAAAATTTGTCTTACATCATATTGGCAGGCCGGCGGCGCAGACAGTCATCACTTCGATCACATCGCCAACTGAGCACAGACTGAACAACACATCTAACAGAACTGACCAAGACTGAGGGACTATGGTCCCATTGTGAGGGCTTATATATCACCCACCTAACGGGATTCAGGTATGCTGATCCTCTACGGGAGGGGAGTACTGCCAACATTGGATTCTTACTTTCCCATTTGGCGAGAGGACCATCTCTGCCAAATGGGTGGGAACACAGAGTTCCACCGATGTTACCCCACCGGAAAGGTAGCTTTTGTGTTTGTAGGGTGGCTACAATACTATCCTATCCCCGCCAAACTCTGGGCGGAAGCAAGGTGTCGGAACTTCTCCCACGTGGCTTAGATGCCATGACAGTATCTGTAGCCACTTGAAATCTTAGACTAAAAAATGCTCTCCTCCTCACTCTCGCTACCTAATTGAAATTACTTAATCCTAACCTTATTCTAATTAAATACTACCTCTTAAAGTTCCTAATTATGGTTTCAAATTTCTTGTGACATCACACACTGGATGGAGCCACACTATAACAAAAAAAAAGGAACACTCATTTTTAAATTTATGGATGCTCTATTTATCCTTTCCCACCATCCTGCATTTATTTCGTTTCGTCAGAAGCACTAATATGTCATTTGGAAATTAACTGTATATACCGAGTGTGGTGGTGTAACGGGTAGCGTTCTGCCCTCGCATTTGGGAGGATGGCGGTTCGAATCCCCGTCCAGGCTTCCAGATTTGGGTTTTCCATGGTTTCCCAATTCACTCCAGGTAAATGCCGGGATGTTTCCTTCAAAAGGCCATGGCCGAATTCCTTCCCATTCTTTGTCCCCCATCCTTTCCCATCTCTAAAAGACCTCACTGTTAGAGAGACGTTAAGCAGATAAAAGCAATGAATTGTATAGTTAAAAAAAAAAAAAAAAAAAAATTATGCTTTCGTTATGGTTCTGTTTAGAAATAATGGCGACCGGACGAGAGTCGACTGGAGTGCAACAATATGAATGGTCAGCTATTATTGCCTCGACTCCGAAGCTGTAATTACATAGATCAAAGGATGTGAGCAAACAAAAAACCGCTGGCCGATAGGTACTTTTTCTTGCAGGAGGTTGTGAAACTAGCAGACGAACATTCAGTTATATGTGCTTTATACTTTAGTTGAAAATAAAGTATCATTGCATACTTTATTCATAGGAAAAAGTATAACAGCCAAAATTAAATATGATACTTTTTAATACAGTATGGTTGGCAACCCTAACCTCACATGCCTTCTATTGTAACAAAGATGCAAGAAATGAGACATTTCAGGCATCATCCGCTAGAAATTCCGGAAATCTTCAAAATCCAACACATCCAAGAGTCTATAAAGTGACTGAACGTATGCCTTTGTAAGTGTAATTGTTTCACACACATCTCTTTTCTTTTTCCAATGCTTTTAGCACAATGTCAAGCCGTCAGGGTTACAACAAGAATGTGTGGTTTTGATAAATATGGGGCCATACATATTTAATTTAAATATTAGAACTCTAATTAAATTTTTAACTAACTAATTTTATTACTAATATTACTATTGAATGGAATTTGCAATTTTCAGAGCAAGACAGATATACTCCATCGACGGGAGGAAAGTGAGATTGGGAATGGGACAGGGTGATCGGGAAGGGGTCGTCTAAAGGGGCCTTTAGAAAGATCCAGTGTTACACAATCTATTTGTATTCCCTTGTAAATTTCATCTGAAATATTTTGTACATGAACCTCTGAGATTTACATGAATAATCTACTTTAAATCTCAGCTGTTTTCATATTCTCTGTAACTACTTCTCCATTATTACCCACAATGTTCTGAATACCTTCCTTTCCTCTTATTTTTCTAACACGGGTCTAACATATGTTTCATGAATTTATCTTTAGTTTCTGTCCATGCTGCTCTAATTTCGCTGTTTAGTTGTTACATACCTCCAGTGCTACTTGGCTGCTTCTTTATTATGATTCCTTCTTAACAACCTCTTCAGCAGAACCGGCATTTGGGGGAAGGGGGAGGGGTAAGTGTGACAGATGAACCCTGGGCCCACTGGCCAAGAAGGAGGGGGGGAGGAGTCGATGACCAGCTGCAGCTGCCCTCTGGGCAAAGAATTTGCCCATTGTCACCCGTCTGACCTGAGGGGCCTCATCTGATGAATTCACCGGGGCCCCAACTGCTTACATCGTTAATAAGAAAGCGTACCCCAGCCCGAGAATCCTAGAGCCAGCCCTGTTCTTCAGTTCTCATCTCTATTGTAGTATGCAGGTTCTGTGCTGATCCTTTTTTTTTTTTTTTTTTTTTATACTGTTCATTGTGGGTGAGCGGTTAACGCTCTGGCCTCTCATTCGGGAGGACGTCTGTTGGAATCCCTGTCCGGGCATCCAGATTTGGGTTTTCCATGATTTCCCCAAATCACTCCAGGCAAATGCTGGGATGCTTCCTTCAAAAGGCCATGGCCGAATTCCTACCTGTTCTTTGTCCCCAATCTCATCCAGCCTCTAATGACCTAGATATTGATGAGGTGTTAAGCCATAAACAATTAAAATTGTTTCATAACAAATATTTCTTCCCCTGTTTTACTATTTTGTTGAACTGTTCCCACTTACTCTGAATTGTACTAACACCTTCATTCCACACCTTAAACTTCTCCCAAAAATACCTCTTCATTTCTGAAACCCTTGCCTTGTTATTATACCTATAATCTTCCTCTTCATGGTTACCAATTTCCTAAACCCCATTATGTTCATAAGAATTGACTCATGGTCAGACTCTGCATTAGGATTTATTAAGAAAATGGCTAACAAATTGTTTCCCCTTGCATTTTGTTCCACTATTTCCATCTCCTTTTTTTTCTCACCTCTAAACTCTGGATTTGAAATAATCTCCACTATAGTCTCATTTTGTTCGTTAATCTTCCTTCTTCGGTAGGTGGCTGATTCTCATCTTTTCCGTTCTATCCCTTCAAAAAACTACACCCTGCAATTCATAGTAATCGGTTTTAACACATGGACTTTAATAGTTATCACTAACAAATATGATTACTCCTTCACCAATTCATCTATCTCTACGGTACACTCTGTAAGCTTCAGGAAAAATCCTTCATTTTCAGGAACTCCTTCCTTTAACCAAGACTCAGTCTCTATACTATTTGTGGTTGGTGCATTTCCAATAAGCTACTAAACTCTAAAACTTTATTCATTAGATTCTTACACTTCACTAATAAAAGCTGATTTCTGGTTTTTGTATTTTCTCATTTTCTCTGATATCTTACACAACCCCCTCTTTATCTTTCGATCACTTTTTCTAAACCTACTCTCTGAGATGTACAAGATAACCCATCAAAAGTGTCTGGGATACTAGATACAAGATACTTTTTGAAAAGCAATTTGAAATACAAGATACAAAATACATATTTTGAAAATACTTTTTAAAAATAAAAAAACTTTTTTACACAATGTATCTTTTATTTTGAAACATGTATGTTCATCTACAGTGCACAAGACATTATTTAAAATTTTAAATGATACTTAAGTAAATCAAAACCAATTCTTCAAACATATGATCACTCATTTTTCTTCAGTGGGGTCTCATTCGCACCACAGGAGCAGAACTCGACAGACAGATGCTATATTTTAAAAACATTTTTTTAATTGTTGGATAAACATTGAAATTTTTTACGCAGTTGTGCTTATTCCTTAAGTAGTGAAGTGTTGCTAAGTAAAAGATGCTGCCAGGAGATTCTGTGCTGTCACCACTAGTAGTATTAGCAATAGAGGAAACAGAGTCCTCAAAAAACATTTAATAAGATTCGTCTTGTGTCTTTTCTTTCATATCCTCTCCATTGCTAAAGTCTCTGATTTTTGTTTTTCAGATTAATTAATTTTCTCTGTTTCATTCAGGGTAAGCTCTTTTACGTGTTTTTAATACTTTTGGTATCCATTTCATTTTTTAAAAAAAATAGAAGGTATGGTAGACTGGCTACTATTCTTTTCACTCTGCCACTCCCAAGAGAAACATGTGTATCCGGGTAGGACCTCTATGTCATGTGAACAATAGATCAAGTCAATAATACTCCTGTTGATTCTGTACAATATTTACATTTACATCTAACAGCTTTAGCTTTCTCTAATCCCCGTGTTCCAGCCAGATCAGTATCCTTGTGACTAATGCCAGAGACTAACAATTCTCCCTTAGCTTTCCAGTAGTCTGTATTATCCCCAAATAGCTATCAGTGTCTAAGCAGGTTCTTTCCCACCTGTATTTATTGTCTAGACGCTCACTGAGGCTGCTGTTGGAGTTGCCGCTGTTTTCTTCCGACCGAGCGTGGTGGTGTAACGGCTAGTGTTTTGGCCTCGCATTCAGGATTACGGCAGTTCGAATCCCCTTCCGGGCTTCCAGATTTGGGTTTTCCGTGGTTTCCCAAATCATTCCAGGCAAATGCCTGGATGCTTCCTTCAAAAGGCTATGGCCGAATTCCTTCCCATTCCTTGCCCCCCCCCCCATCCTTTCCCGTCTCTAAAGACCTCGCTGTTAGAGAGACGTTAAGCAGATAAAAAGTTTTCTTCTGCCCCCACCTCTGAATGCTGGGTCAGCTGTGCCGACGTCCAACCTCGGCCAATGCTGCTGCGGTCCAGTTCGACGACTCTTCACGCGCTGTGTCTAGTTTTGCACATCTCTCCTCACTACATTTTCCTGGGTGGGGATGACAGCTGGCCAACCAGATCTTGTTGTGATTCAGTCATCCCATCCCGATCTTGTCGATTCAATGCAAAATACTGAGTGTTCTGTCCTACTGAGAGTTTCATCACCTTGCACACCTTCCTTCCCCCCAAATGTTTTGGCTCCACTCAAAACCAAATGTGAATCTAAGTTACACGTTTGTGTTAATATACATTTTTTTTCTGTAGTTACATGCGTCGAAGTTACAAGGTGTGTGTGTTAACACAAAAATTGTGTGTCTTCTTAGTATGTACATTGTTTCTGTTGTCGCGCATGTGTGTGGTGGTCCAGCTGTGTTAACACATCAGCTCGGCTGACATTACGCTGATAAGGCAAGGTCGCTGCTGATCGATGAGGCCAGGGGGGCTCTTTCGATGACTTAGCTTTACTCAGTACTGCCTGGCTTCTTGTGATGTCACTCTCTGTTGAGAAACTCTATGCACTCTGTTACATGGTGTTCTCCATGCCATAACCAACTTCCTAGTATCGACTCTTCCCTGATGTTGTCCGCTTCGTCACCCTCCATTACTGTCCTCGACCTGAAACACTTATAGTCGACCCTCCCTTAACAAACACGTTTCCATATAACAGACATTAAAAATAGTCTCCTCCATCAACATCACGTGATACTAAGTGTAATCTCCTTGCAGCACGTACAATGTCTGATATCTGCTTCGTTTCACAAATAATAGATAACACTTTATACTTCACAACATAACACTTATTTTTCTGTCTACAGTTCAACTTTCATGGTCCTTAGCAATTAGCAAATTAATTCTTCTTCTATCGCAATTCGACAATCTTCTGCATATTTCTTCATTTTAACCCTTTGACTGCTGTAGACGCGTTAACGCGCGTGGCTACTACTGCGCCCAGGTGCTCCAGACGTGTATACACGCGCCGCCTTGACGCTCTGTCTCTGCTCCAGACGTGTATACACGCGCCGCCTCGCCGCCCTGTCTGTACTCCAGACGTGTTAACACGCTAGCCTCTTAGCGGCCTGGCTATGAAGCCATATTTCCACCCAGGGTGGTTAGTTGTTTTCCTCATTCGGCCCTTGAGCATTGGCAGCTGCGATCTAATTTGTGTTGCTCTTTTCCTTTTAGTTTTCGCTGAGAAAATGGCATACAGTCATTATTTTTTTAACTGCTTAACGTCTCTTAACAGCGAGGTTTTTAGAGATGTTAAAGAATGGGGGGCAAGGAATGGTAAGGAATTCAGCTATGGCCTTTTGAAGGAAGCATCCCGGCATTCACCTGGAGTGATTTGGGGAAACCATGGAAAACCCAAATCTGGATGCCTAGACGGGGATTTGAACCATCGTCCTCCCGAATACGCCGTCGTGTTTGTACCGCGGAAGAAATCATGGAGATTATTACTAGAAGCGACAGTGAATATAATCACTTTAATATGGATGACAGTGATAACCCTTCGACAGGATCTCGATGTAATTTTCCTAAGCTGTGTACATCAGCTAGTGGAAAATGACCATTTTTCAGAGTTTGAAGCTACAGATTGTTCGAGCGAAATGTGTGGAAAAAGAGAATGCTTTAGTGACGTGTTTGACAGCATGTGCTTGTCGATTAAGCTGCAGGACACAAGTGTGGATTACGTTAACATTCCAGCAGTTTGTCATTTTTCCTGATATTTCTAACGGAATATCATATGATATCTAATGCTGATGAGACCAACAGATACGCGAGAATCAATTCACACTATATTTTCACTATGAAGTGGTTTAAAAACTTTAGATGTTATATTAACTGTATTTATTTTGTATCTGCGGTTTCAAATCGCAGAGCGACAGCAGAAGAACTCCACACACAACGCTCCAGATGTATTCAGCACACAGCGGTCCGGTCTAATGCGGCATTCCAGCGCAGGTAAACAGCTTAGGCGTAAACAAAGCCGCACTCAGCGAGGGCTCGGCCGGCCGAACCGTAGCAGTTAAAGGGTTAAATATGTTACAACATCAGTATTACCTGCTGTTAACTTGTCTCTTGACCTCGCTGTAATAAGCGATCGTATCATTTCGCTGTGTTTTGTTGTGATTGCTCAAAGCCTGCCTAACACTTCGTGACCTATAAAAACTGCTAGTGACATGGCGTCTGTCTGCCATGCATGCATGTCACTCTAGTTGCCATTCAGCATACTGCCTGCAAACGCACTCTCGTCATAAACATTTTTTCTTGCACTTGCTAGTAAAGCCACTTGGCAGGGTGCTCTCAAACCATGGGAGTCAATTTTTTTCCTCCTCTCACTGCTCGCTGTAATCACTTTCACTGTATTTATCAAGTACATCCACTTTCCCTGGAAACAGTGCCTCACTATTTATTTCCTACTCCTACAACTGGGGTCTGATTTTCCTCTCTCGCTTTCTTTCTTCAGATCCTTCTTTTTCTTCGTATCTATCAGTGATGGTGAATGCCACTCACTTGTGGTTTCCTTTCTTCTTTTCTTCGCCTCTTGCTTCTGTTTTTTCGTAGCCTATACCAATGGCATTTTTCACTCGTTTCCAATACCTCATATTATTTCATTTTTCGACACTTCTTCACTTTCTTTTTTCAGATTCTTTAGTAACAATGGCACACTCCTTGGTTCTGCTTTCTTGTATTATTTCTTCTCATAATAATTCTTCAATTTCTTTATTCAGATCCTTTATTAACAATAATGAACTCGGCTAGCTGGTACTTTCTTTTCTTGTTTATTTCCACAATGCGTCTCCATGTGTTTCTGCAATTACTGCTTGGGTATTTTATCCTGTTTCTCACTACCTATCGTCCCAAACTCTTCGGGGTTACTTCGTATTTCACACTCCTCTCTCTTAATTATATTGCAACACATCTGCTTCCCAATAGAAGATGTCATAAGATGCTGTACATAGCTCCTTTGCCACTTGCTTTTACTGTTCTGCCAAATGTCCCAGGCTTAATCCTTCCTCTTGGATGACACCATAATATGCTGTACAATTCTCTTGTCCACTGTATTTCTCCTCCGCCCCTCCTCTTGGGTTAATCCAAATTTCTTCTTCACTCTTCATGCGAATCAAACATCCTTGTACACAGACTACTGCGTTTTTAAAATCAACTGTGGCCGTGCTCTTGTTTAGCCTGTTTCGGCCGATTATTCCATCATATGAGGCTTCCACCTCCGCTATAACCACTTGCATTTTATGCCGCATTCCTTTCCTTCCTTTAGCATAACCATCATCACACCTTCTGTGGAAATGGTTCTTCCAACGATTTTCTTGATCTTGCTATCATTCGTCATTTTATAACTCTGATTTTCTCTTACACACTCTGCTCCCATGTCCAAACGTAGCTTAATTGGGCTGTATTGCTTTCTTTGCATTCTTACTCAATATCACCATTTTTATCATTACTGACATCACTCGTCTCCAATTCCTGTACTTGCTCTATCAATGGGCACACATTACTCTGTCTTGGGTGGTGCCCCCATTTCCGACATTCACTGTAATATTTTGCTTCCTTCCAGTCATCTTCTCACCTTCTGTCTTCTGTTGTTTTTTTGCCTTTCCTGCCATGCAGTGACTTCTTGCACTCTTATGTTGCTCCTGCATTGTTTTGCCTCATGCCCGCTGCGTCAACCTCCCATATATCCGCCACTCATCCACACTGTTGAGCATGATGCCTTGACCTCCTGCACAGCTGGCATTCTTCTGCAATCCTCTAGCTCACTGCATTCCAATGTTCATTGCTACCTCTTCCACTAATTTCTGCATGCTGCCTTTGATCACTTCCCTGGTTCTGTCATTTACTGTTTCTTCTATGAGAGCAGTTTCCACGATCTCAGTTAATGGCAGTACTCAGGACCAGATGATTTTTGTCTGCTAATCCTCGGACGATTACTGTAATTGCAAGGGTGTGGATGCCCTTGCTAATTCACTCCCTTTTAATTCTCTCTTGGTTGCTTTGTGGAATTTGTATACTATTGCATCCAACCTGCAGGCCCATTCTACGACCGATTCTCCGCCTCTTTGTCAACTCGCATACATACTAATTGCATGGTGGTCAACCGCGCATTGTGGTCAGTAATTCTCTACCAGCAACGCTTGTATGTCCTTCCGGTATTTGATTCTTTCCCATACTAAAATCTGCTGTGTTGCTTGACCTCCAATATGGGTAGTAAATTTTAGAAGGATTTTGTGATCTTCATCACTCACAAGACTGAAAGTTGTGTCGCAATTATCTAATAATTCATCCAATGCTCCTTTCTCACTACAAAAGGAATTATGAATTAATTCTAATACTTCTGATAAGCTCCCTCATGATTTCCCCCCTTTTTATTACATTTTCGCTTTCCCGGTGTTGTTTCCTGTACTGGAAAGCATAGCAGCAATGCTTGCTACTCACTTTTCTGCCGAGTTGCTGTAGTGTTGACAGAGTCCTTCCACCACTGTCCTTGATTCTGCAACTGCTGCAGTGTGTTGTGCTGATTCTGCTTACTGCTGCAGTGTGTTGTGCTGATTCTGCTTACTGCTGAGCTGGCACACTTCACTGATTTCTGTAAAACATATTCACGGGTGGTATTTTCCACCTAATTTTTCTTTATTTTATTCTTATTAGTCGCAAGCTCACTGGAGTATTTCATCTACCCTCACACCGAACACTTTCTTGCACTGGTTGACACCATACCTGGACACCAATCAAAATCCTGCTGTAGTGGACTGGCTATTGTTGTTTTTCATACTGCGGCACCCGAGAGGAACATGTATATGTGGGTAGGGCCTCTGTCTTCTGAGCAGTATATCAAGTCAATGATAGTCCTGTTGATTCCGTACAATATTTACATTTATTAGCTTCAGTACTAGTAACCATGTAATAACCATTTACTTTCTCTAATCCCCTTCTTCCAGCTAGGTCAGTTATACTTGCGACTAATGCCAGAGACTAACAATTCTCCCTTAACTTCCTATTAGGTTGTACCATCACCAAATAGCTATAAGGTCTAAGTAGGTTCCTTTCCACCTGTATTTACTGTGATGAAAGAATGCTTTGTCCGATGAGGCTACTGTCGGAGTTGCTGGCCATCGTCTTCTGCCACATCCACCTCTGGAGCCCGGGTCGGCTGCACCGACACCCAACATCTACTGCTGCAGCTGTGGCCCAATTTGACAACCCTTTGCCTGCTGTGTTCAGTGTTTCATGGCCCTTAAAAGCAGATATTTAAAGGGTTTTCATGCTTTCATTAAGACACTCTGGCACTGCTATATGGTAAGACCTTTTTTAGAATTTCAGTAGGTTGCGTATGGAGAAGTTTATGACTTCTCTATCAATTCAAAATATGTTTCACATGCTTTTGGTGATCTAGAACATAAATTATAGATTGCCTAGAACTTTTGTGTTTTCCTTTCGCACAACTACAATAATCATCTCTTTGATTACTTATTTTTAACTCGTCAGCAACGTGTAACCTAAAAACAAAAGTGTAATTGGAAGTGGATCCCTTACAGCTTCTGCTTACAACTCCCTTTTATTTAGGTATAGACCATGTCCAATGAAACCCCATCTACCAATGGTGTCCACAGGCACAAATTCCAAGACAGAATTAATGGCTTTCCCAAGTAGCAGCTTAGTTTCCATCTCTCAGCGTGGTTCAACTGTGGCCGCTCATGGCGACTTAAGATCGGCATGAGTTCCACCCTGGTAAGCTGTGTCTCCTTCACCATCTTCCTCAGGAACTTTTTATAATATAACTTTTGTTACTATCAGTACTAATGCCCACACCTCCCACTGTCACTTCTCTTATCAGTAGTGTAATCCCTACAATGAGATCTTTTATCCTCTATTAGCTGCCCTAATGTTGCACTAGGTTTGAAAAGGCTTGTGACCTGGTAACCTTTGTGTAATTGATCCTGCAGAACAGAGCCTATACCTTTCCCATGGATCTACCTAACAGTCTTCCTATTTTTTTCTTTCCACATCTCTGTTTATAAAGGCTTGCTGCACCTTACCTACACTTACCCTACCTACATCTACACGAGGCTCTCCCCTATCTGACTCAAGTAACAGGTCAAATCTATTTCTCCCCACAATTTCTTATGTTTCTGGCTTTTTCATCCTGTTAGTCATATTCAGGGTGGCCACAGACCTGGAAAATATGGAATTATCAGGGAATTTAAAGCCACCTTGAAATATCATGGAAATATCAGGGAATCCAAGTAATTTAAAAAATTATCAGGGAATTTTAATTACAACAACCCAAAATTTGATAATTTTTTAATAATTTATTTTAATATTGAACTTTTGCATTAAATAATTCAGCTTATATACAGTATTTTTGACATAAAATAGCCAACAAATACCACATTTACACTAGCAACTTGCATCTTGTCTTGCGCCTCATCGAGATACGACAACAAGATGTACGTGTGCGAGCGCTAACATGAACTCTCTCTGGAACTCGGCATTTCAAATTATATTTAAAAAAAAAAGTGGATGACATCTAAATCATGTAAACTCAGAAGTCATATTTTTTACTGAATAAAACAGCAATCATAGAGGAGTAAGTATATAAAGATGTTTTTATGTTTCACTAAACAGTTTTACAATTTCATGCAAAGTGTGAAACAGATGTTCCAAAAAAATTGAATATGTGGAGAGTCCTCGAAGTCCTGTAGAATGTCACAAGCTGGTTTTGAGCTTCTTCTGAGATAAATTGAACCTTTAATATCAAAACAAAAGCCTAGATTCAATATACCAATGCCAGCAAAAATGTGAATAGCGATAATTATATGGCTTTATAACTTTTTTGTATTAATGATATAAGGCGAATTAAAGCAGGAACAAAATAATACGTAAGATCCTAAATAGGTAGGGTTTATAAAGTTTTGCGTCATTCAGAGCTCTTTCAAATGCTGAATCGATGTGATAGTATAAA
Source organism: Vandiemenella viatica (assembly GCA_031002005.1). Taxonomy (NCBI): domain Eukaryota; kingdom Metazoa; phylum Arthropoda; class Insecta; order Orthoptera; family Morabidae; genus Vandiemenella; species Vandiemenella viatica. Next base: position 170,546,925 of record JARYHS010013630.1, on the reverse strand, counting down.
CATCGTGCTCATGCCTTTGACTTGCTCCAAATAAACCGCTGCCAAGGCGAGCGGCACAGGCAAGCAACCACACAAAGTGAACCAACACGATTGCATGGTTTATACAAACTTGTGTTCATGCTATCTTGTGTAGTCTTACGCGAAAGTGTTAACTCGGCAACAGAAGAAATTAAAAATGAAAGAAAAAAAGCTACAATAACTGAACCAGAAGATTTGAAAAGAAAAGTGTAGCAAATGAAAAAAGGCATAAAAAAGCTAAGCTGTTGACTGAGTCAAGTTACTGATGAACAATTTAAAAATCTAATTACTTTATCCTCCAAATATTGAAAGATTACTAATTAGTTTAAGTTCATATTAGTCATTTGACCTATCTTATTTTTGTGCTACTCATTTTTAATTATGCTTTATAAGATTATAAAATTTTCAAATAAACATTCTTAAACGTGAATAAAATGTTCTCGGGTTACACATGTTTCTTTTTCTAATTTTTTCAATTTTATACCAGATGTAATTATTTAGAATCAAAATCTAATTAAAACTTTAAATATTCTAACCATGCAAATAAAGTTTCTAAATCAGGGAAAAATTTGGCAAATTTTTCTGGAAAACCTGGAAATATCAGGGAATTTTTAAATCATTACCTTGTGGCCACCCTGATATTCCCCCTATGATCTGCTCAGCTCCCATCCATCCTTCTTCCCACCTCACTAAACCCACTATCTCTATTTTCTGTCTCCATAGGCTGAGCTCCCACATGCTTAGCTCCTGCAGGTTTAGCCTCCATAGGCCAAGCTTCAGGGACTCTGACCCTGTCAAGCCATTCCCTGATCATTTCTTCCTAATCGTTTCATCCTGTCTTGAAATTTTCCTATCCCTAAAACAGAGTAGACAAGACCCTGGAAGAACCTCATTTAGTTCCCTTTTTTCCTCGTCCCTGCATTCCCAATGTAACAACTTTTTACACCCACTGGAATCCACCGAGCGTGGTGGTATAACGGTTAACCTTCTGGCCTCGCATTTGGGAGGATGACGGTCCGAATCCCTGTCCGGGCGTCCAGATTTGGGTTTTCCATGGTTTCCCAAATCACTCGAGGCAAATGCCTGGATGTTTCCTTCAAAAGGCCATGGCCTGAATTCCTTCCCATTCCTTGCCCCCCATCCTTTCCCGTCTCTAAAGACCTCGCTAGCAGACGTTAAGCAGTTAAAAAAACTGCAATCCAAACCAGTCCCCACACATTGCACAGACGCAATGCTTTCCAGGCATAACTTCCCAAATGAAACCTACTGATGCCTTTTAAATGAACCTTAAGGATTAAATTACAATATTCTATGTACCTTAAATTTAACTGAAAGTGTAATTAAAAATTGCACTTCCTAGTTGATTTTTTGATTGCTCTTTGCTCTTCATGCACTTTACTGTAAGTAATAACTAAGTAAAAAGTACTTAAAAGTAAATAAAATAAAACTTACGCTTGTTAACTTTATAATTATCCTTGAGATGGAATTTCATAGGTCAATAATTTTTAATGTTGGTGTGAATAATAACTAATCGGTTACTAGCTAATTTTTTTTAGACGTTAAGAATTTATTATTTTAATGTATTAGAAAATAATTAAACAATAATTATATTTCAGTCAGAACTTACCAATGAATTTAACTTATGCTTGTGAATTTCAAAACTTAACCAACTGTGCAATTTAAAATGGCAATACTATATAATTCTACAGAGAATAATACCAACAGTTATTTATGAATTATTATTATTACTACAGGCAAGTGGTTACTTTAATATTTCAGAACTAATTAAATAACAAACTGTTATATTCTAAACGGAACAGCTCCTGCTATAGGTGGTAATACAGAAACCTCAACAATCACAGTTCAAACTACAGATTTAATTAGATAATGTATGTAAGAAATTAAATTTTTTAAAGAACTTATACTACAATGTTTACCTAGAGTGTAATATTTTTAATAAACTAACTACCAAAATTTCAACTATAGATCAGTTAAACTTGTGATTAAGACAAGAGGCTATCTAACAACATGGTGCAAATTTCAAACGTATTTTTGTTGGTAAATATAAATAATTCTTCTTGCTAACTTTAATCCTAACAATTTAGTTCACAATTTAAATTTTTTAAAGAAATTTAATCTACAAAATGTAGTAATATAGTAAGTAGCAGTTTTGTGAGCCTTCAGCGATTGTGCAATCCCTGCCAAATGAAACCTAATGTGGGTGTATACCTACTTAAATAAAATAAAAATTAATATGAGTTGTTTATTTATTTACTTACATTTCAATACTGTTGTCCTCGGATTATGATTCAAGGCAATTTAAAAATCAAATAAACAGGAAATGCAAAAAAGCAAAAGAAAAAAATGGCTAGAAGAATGTGAAGAAGTAGAAGGAAATGTTCATAGGTAATGTAGATGTTGCATATAGGAAGATCAAGCAGAATTTTGGAGAAATGAAGAAAAGAGGTGTGAACATTAAAGCTGCCAATGGGAAACCTCTTTTAAGCTCAGACGATAGAGCTAACCGATGGAAGAAATACATTGAGAAACTGTATAATGGGGATGACTTGAACAATAGTGTAATGGATAAGGAAGATGATGTTAACATAGATGACTTAGGAGATCCTGTTTTAAGGACAGAATTTAATAGAGCTCTGAAAGACTTGAAAGCAAATAAGGCAGTTGGAATTGATGAGATCCCTGCAGATCTTCTTAAATCCCTACCACAAGAAGGACTCGAAAGATTATTCAAGCTGATATCAAAAAGTTATGAAACAGGAGAAATTCCATCTGATTTTAATAAAAATATCATCTTCACACTTCCAAAGAAAGCAGAAGCCGACAAATGTGAGAATTATCGCACCATTAGTCTAACATCACATGCTTCAAAATTACTGACCAGAATATTATACAGAAGAATGGAAAGGGTAGCAGAAGAGATACTAAGTGAAGATCAGTTTGGGTTTAGGAAAAATCGCGGTACAAGGAAAGCAATTCTGTCTTTAAGATTAATACTTGAAGGGCAGATCAAGAAAAACAAAGATACATTTATGGCATTTGTTGATTTAGAAAAGCTTTTTGATAATGTTAGGTGGGACAAGATGTTCAAAATTTTAAAGAAGTCAGGTCTAAAGTATCGAGATAGAAGAATACTTTATAAACAATATAAGAATCAAGTGGCTGTAATATAAATAGTCATGAGAGGCAAGCATCAGTTAAAAAGGGTGTGAGACAAGGTTGTAGTCTATCTCCGTTAATATTTAACTGGTATGTGGAAGAAGCAATAAAGAAAGTAAAAGAAAAATTTCCATGTGGCATAAGTGTTCAGGGAGAAGAAATCAGTATGCTACGATTTGCTGATGACATTGTCTTGTTAGCAGAAAGGGCTCAGGATACTGAGAAATTACTGAAATGGCATGAACAAAATACTGAAGGAAGATTTTGGATTGAATATAAATCAAAGCAAGACTAAAGTGATGAAATGTAGTAGAAATGATACCAGTTCTAGTATATTAAATATAAAAATAGGATCGAATGCAATTGGAGAAGTGAATTATGTTACTTAGGAAGCAGGAATGATGTTAAAAGCAGAATAGCACTAGCAAAAAGAGCCTTCATGAAAAAGAGAAATCTTTTAGTTTCAAATATTGATCTAGGAATTAGAAAAAACTTTTTAAAACTCTTTGTATGGAGTATAGCACTTTACGGAAGTGAAACATGGACTTTAGGTATACCAGAAAGAAGGAAAATTGAAGCATTTGAAATGTGGTGTTACAGAAGAATGCTGAAAATTAAGTGGACAGACTAAAGTAAGAAATGAGCGAGTTTTGGAATTGATGGCTGAGGAAAGAAGTTTGTTGGAGAAGCTTACAGAAAGAAGACTCTAAAGACCTCGCTGTTAGAGAGACGTTAAGCAGCAGAAAGAAGAGACAGGCTGGTAGGTCATATTTTGAGACATGCTGGATTGGTTAATTTGCTGGTGGAGGGAACAGTCAAAGGTAAGAACTGTAGAGGAAGACAGAGATTAGAATATATGAAGCAGATAATTGAGCATGTGGGTTGTAAGGGGTATGTAGAGATGAAGTTAGCACAAGATAGGAAGGAATGGAGGATTGCATCAAACCAGTGAAGGGCTGTCGACAGCAAACAAGCAATCATAGGAATGCAATTATAAACTTCTTTGATGCATGACATTAATTCCAAATATAATCCTGGAAATCAGAGGGCTATGGTTGGCCCTTAATGCTCCCCATGTTTGGGTTGGATCAGAAGCATCCACTGTGATGTCTGCAAAGCCCATCGGTGGGCGGTACTGCCCGTGTTGGGAACCATTTATGTAGATGATGGCACAGGCAAAAGTTAGCAGCGTTATAAAACTGTTACATGATGTGTGTAATAATATAAAAAACTATTTACCAATTCTTAATAATAACATAGCCTCTTTGTTATTGAAACATAATTGTTTACTTTGCAAAGTTTATGAAAGTTTTGTATAAGTTATGTTTCAATGAGGTAACTTAGGAAAGACAGTTGTTTGATTTGTGAAAACAAAATACCTCTTTAATTTCATATTTTAACTACAAAATGTGTCAGAAATTGATTGGCCTTTTTACAGCTATGCAGTCTGTCTGATTTTAATTGGTTTTTTACTAATAATTTGAGCATAATTGAATTTTTTAGTTACTCAGTATAACCTTTTATCACTCACCTTCAGTTATATTGAAATAGTATAGTAGTAATATGTGAAACGGATAGTTTTTAGTAGAATGGAATGAAGCTGCTAAAAATACTGTAGATTCCTGTAGTAGGAATTTAATCACAAAATGGTACTGTTACAAGTTGTAGAGCATTTCCTTCCAGCCATAGAGGAAAACTGAAGTTGTTGTTCTTATCTCTGTGTTGTACTTTATGGACAGGGGTGGTCATCATAAGAGGAGGGAGGGGGGGTTGCTGCTGAAAATGCAGTGATAGATCATCTGTACAAAAAATGAAAAATAAATCCTACAATAACCATGATTGTTGATCACATATTTTAACAGACTAAGCCAGAAGATTTATATAGATTAATGCACAGTCGTATGTCATCTTAGGACCGAGTCAACTCGATTTGTTTGAATCGGGACAGTCATAACTTGTCCCAGAATTAGCACTGTCTGATGCTGCGCCGCCCCTCTTGCAATTGTTTTTTGCCTTTTCGGTCGTAGTTTTGGAGTTAATCCACATCAGGGTGCATGTGCATGGGGTGAGATTCAATCTATTTATTTATTTCTACCATGTTAAACCTTAGGTGATTGCAAATAATGTTGGTATCGTAAATATTTATGAAGCAAAACCAAGGCGAAACTGAAAAAGCTTAAAATTGCTTGAAGAATCAGTGTCGCAAGATCTAATTCAGCATGGGATGGAAGGACACTTATTTAATAGAAGTTCTTCGGATGAGACTCCTGATGATAAAGAGCGGCATCTCACACCACCTGAAAAACTTGCTAAGGCCGCCCCTATTTATGAATACCAATTTTTGTGAGAATAATGCTTGTAGCATACCTGTCATGGTACATTATATTGTGAACTGTATTCAACTTATCTTGTGGTCTAATATTTCAAGCAATGCTCAAGTTGCCTAGTTGAAAGTTTGTTACCATGTGATACCCAGTGTTCCAAATCTATTTGGAAGAACTTTGTGATAACTAATGTGGATAGCTTTCTGCTTTATAATTCTTTTTCTTGTTACACATTCTACTTGATTGTTGTTAGTTTTGCCCTTTTGTTGTATGATTGATCTTTATACAGCTCCGCAAACCTGTCTGCAATAGTTTGATTAACATACCGTGGTTGTTCTTGTTTCATATAGGCCATTTAAGGACCACAACATTCAGCTTGCAGAGAGCTTAGATGTTTGCCCAGTAATTATGCTTCATCTGGCTATGCTTTCTCATTAGATTGTCGGAATATTTGGCTAGGATGTTTTTAAATAACTGAATTTGATTTTGTTTGATGGAAAGTTTTATTGTTATGAAAAAATTTCTAAGACCTAGCATCGTGGTATAACGGTTATCGTTCTAGCCTCGCATTCGGGAGGACGACGGTTCGAATCCCTGTCTGAGCATCCAGATTTGGGTTTTCCATGGTTTCCCAAATCAACCCAGGCAAATGCTGGGATGCTTCCTTTAAAAGGACATGGCTGAATTCCTTCCCATTCCTTGCCCCCTCATCCTTTCCCGTCCTAAAGACCTCGCTGTTAAGAGACGTTTAGCAGTTTAAAAAAAAATTCTAAGTATAATTTAAAAAATTAATAACTATTATTTGTTTGGTTGATATATTTCACGATTATCCATGTTTTGTGTAAACTTTCTTAGAGATTTAATATACTTCTCCATTTTTTATCATATGTCAAAAATGTTCTTAGGTCACCTTGTCACTTGGTTCCAGTAAATGCTATGGAGAATACAGCATAAACATTAGATGCTCTTCTCTTTACATGAATTTCTGCATCTAATCATCCTAAATTTGAACAAACATCACATTATGATTTTTTTATATCTCTGCTTTGCATTTATTTTTTTATCTCTGCTATACAACAATCAATCAGCACTTTGGTGGCGGCCAGTGTAACTGACAGTTTGCTTATGATTGTACTCCCCGAAGGTTTCAGAGTTATCGAGCACCTGTCCAGCCTCTGAGGTCAATGCATTTTATTAAAGTGGATGTTTCAACACCATCAAAAAACTGTGGAAAGGAGTTTATAAATAATTTTATGAGTAGTTAGGTCTGTTATAAAAGATTTAACTCCTTTATAAGTTAATTATTATTGTTGACCTGTTTTCAGACTGGTGGTAAGTGTTTTGTTGTTATACTACTAATTTATTTTTGTCTCTGTATTTTTGTTATTTCTTGTGTTTTCTTTATGGCCACTTAAAGAAGTTGTGTTTATCAGAAAGTAATGTCTTTTTCCTATCATACATTTGCCAACTATGCTATGGAAATGGTCAATGCTAGGTTTAATTAGAAAAGACAAGATAAAATGAGAGCAAACTATTTTAGATCAGTTACAAGGTCTCAGACATGTTGCAGAAGATATCCTGCTTGAAGGGGCAGTGGCTTGACAATGTTACTCGGGAAAAATGGACAAAAACATTGTCGGAGTAAGGGATTATCACAGACCAAGAAGAATACCACCAAACTGATGGGACTCAGACATACACAGGGTTGCTGGATTTAGCTGGCGGAGGATTGCCCAAGACCATTCTTCTCTGGTCTTGTAAATCTGGGTGGCCACATCATTGTGTGATTAAACTAGCTGATGTTGATTGTTTGTCAAAACATTTCACAGCATATTTAGGCACACTAACAGTAGTTTTCAAGAGTTCTTTCTTAGCTTACGTCTTGCAGTTGACTATTTCTAATGGTTCTCTTCCCTCAATTTCCACAGTGATGATCTTAATCCTTACTTAATAGTCACCTGTGTTATAGGAAATAAGTTCCAAGAATTTATGTATGTTTATTTTTTTACATATCTTTGTTAATGATTTAATTGGTGCATAATTATCACTCAGATTACTGTCATAGAGCCAGCTGAGTCGCTGTGAAAAATTGTTGGAAGGTGGAGAGCCTGAAATTATAATTCATGGACTAGGTGCAGCTGTTGTCCGAGCTGTAAATCTTGCCCTTCAACTTAAAGACAAGTTTCTGGGAACTGTGGAAGTTTCTGTCAACACATCAACAGTTGACATAATTGGTAATTATTGACCATTTCTTCGTGAGCCAGAGAGATTTTGTCAATATTAATTTGTCTCATAATTTGCTGGAAGTATTTGTTATAGTTTCATTTAAATTACAAGGAAAGGGAAAATGACTCATCGCTCACCAAAGTTAAAGGCAGCAACAGGAGAAAAACATATATCACGTACACAAAAATACACAACATTTCGGTCTTAAACCTTCATGTTGAAGAAAATGAGTCATGTGGTTAGGGAGGTGTGCACATACCGAAGTTTCCTACAGAAACACACCTCCCGAACCACACGACTCATTCTCTTTAACACGAAGAAGACCGAAATATTGTGTATTTTTGTGTTCATGATTTTTTTCCCTCCCGTTGCTGCCTTCAACTTTGGTGAGTGAAGGGACATCCATTAATTACGTGAGGTGAAATGAGGGGGGGGGGGTTCCGGCAAAATCTCACTAAGGGGGAGAGGGGGGGTCTACGGAAATCTCGCGTGAGATTTTGTGAAAAAATTTTGGACAGTAGAGCTAAAAAAAAGGTCTACAATTTGTGCCAAAGTCGATTTTAGGCGTCAAAAAGTGAGGCTGTGACCTAAAAAAAAAGCTCTACAAAAGTTTCCAGGGCGATTTCTAAGGGGGTGGAGGGGGTTCTCACGGACCAGATCTCACCACAGGGGGAGGGGGGGGGGTGCGGCCAGATGTCACGAAATCTCACCAGGGGGGAGGGGGGGGGGGGTCCAGAAATCCGGAAAAACACCTCACATAATTTGTGGATGCCCCTTGATGAGTCATTTTCCCTTTCCTTGTAATTTATATTGCCTAAAGCCGTTTCCTTTTTCCTTTGTTTAATTATAGTTTCATTTGTAATTTGCTTCATTTTTTAATTGAGTAACCAATTTAGTATGTTAGAAGAAAAGTTGCTCCAATTTTTATTTGGCTCAATTATTATTATATGTTGCAATTATAATTTTTCATTATACGTAGGCAAATAGAAAAGTTCTTGGCCTCGCTCAGAAATAGCAGTATTGTAAAGGCTGTTTGTGGTCTTGGAACAATAATAAATGTCAAGTTTCGCCTACATCTGCTGTGTTCTATGACTTTTTAAAGTAGAAGTGTTTTGTGTGTCTCATTCAAATCTATAAACTGGAATATTGTGCTGTAGTAAAATTCTTTGTTTTTGACATTTTATCGCCAATGGAAATTGTCAAAATTTGGTGCAGGTTTTTAAAGACTATAGTCCTACACTTTCAACAATGTATGGGTGGCTGAATTTAAATCATGTATGTCTCTTGAAGATGATACACATAAAGCACAGCAAAAAAAACGGAAATCATAAATGGAAACAGAGAAGTTGCACAATATAGCATTGATAGATCAAAAGTTACATTTGTATGACATAGCTGAGGCTGTATGCATATCAATAGAAAGGGTATGGTACTTCTTACATCAATAATTAAATATAAGAAAGTACTGTACTAGATGAGTGCCACATTTGTTAAATACTGGCCAAAAACAAATGGTAAAATAAATTTCTCTACAATCTTTGGAATGTTTTTAAAGGGGTCTTACAAATTTTCCATATTGGGTTCACCATTGCACACCAGAAATAAAACTGCAATCAATTACCTATTCAATATACCCAATGTGAGTTCCAACTGTTTCCAAATCTAATAATTTATGGGGCAAATGAAGAGATGAAAGCAGCTGTAGAAAAGTATTTTTTGGACCTTCCAGAATGCATTTCATGAAAGCACATTATGTTTACTAAAGAAACTCTGAACAATAAGAGCTGAAAGGAGGAGAGTCTATATAGACAAATGAATGGATTTAAAAAAAAAACACATACACTTGTCGGAATGGCAACTTTTTACTTTGCCTTCATGTTCTATCTCTATTTAAAACATACTGCAAGTTCTTCTACCTTTTGTTAATGTGCACATCAATTATATCCACATCCCACACATTCTCTCATTTTTTTCCTTACTGTTTAGTATCAGATTTCCCAATTGTAATTTTTCTTTCTTATCAAATACAATTTTAAGCTAAAGACTGTTTTTCTTGAAATTTAATGTATGTATTTCATTATAAATTTTATAGTAAGTTTATCAAATTAGTTTTAATCAGATTTTAATTTGGGAAATACCGATTTAAATTTCCAGAACATAATATTGAGGAAATAAAAATGAGAATCATTTTGGCTATAGGCAGGGTTGGAGTAATAGAATATGTCCTTTAGTGTATTTCCTGTATTTGTCATCAGTTTCAGATGTTGGTATCATAGGCAATGTGCTGACAGACATTATAAAATGTGTGGTAACAGATTCAAAACTTGCAAGACCAAATGTCCTGCTTTACAGAGTAGACAAGCCTTCAACTTCCAGGTTTTGTTATCAAGTGTGGCATTCCATATTGTTAAAACATTCTCAAGCTTCCAGCCACATCAAAAAGCGATGATACTGAGATGTCTAAAGGATTGCAGTGCATGCTTGGTTTTCTGTTAAATGGCTAGCAGGAAATGAGAGTAGAAAATTGGGCTCCTCAGTACTTTGTAGCATTATAATGTTTTGATGTGACTGAAAGTTTGAGAACTTTTATCAATAGCCAAAACTGATTATAACAATTTTATGTAGTTCAAAGAGTGGTGTTTTCTAACCAGCTGCACAATGCACCTCGTGGTAGCCACCTGACCAAACCTAGTGATTGAACAAGGCAAAGGGTACCTACAGTTTAAGATGGAATCCAAATTACAGAGGGTCCTAGCATCTTCACATTAACAAAATGGTCAGAGATGGTCATTTTTAAGGCCCATAAAAATTCCAGCCACAATGGGATTTGAACCAGGGATCCTGCATACCCCAGGCATACACTTTAACCAACGACCCACTAAACCTCTTTCAAAAACTGGTAATATACACTAATGGTAATGACCACACCTTTAATATCGTTTTGGTCCACCTATGGTATACAATACAACAGCGATTTGACTTGGCATGGATTCAAGAAGTCCTTGGTAAGTTTCTGGAGATATGTAGCATGGAATATATACACAAAGGTCACACAGTTCCCTTATATTACGGTCCAGTGGTTTGCGGGTGTGGTGTCCCAGATGTGTTCTGTCATGTTGAGAGGTGTATTTGTTGGCTGAGACATCAGTGCGAGTTCAATTTCATGCTACTCAAGCCACTGTAGCACAAGCTTGACTTTGTGACTTTGACAATTATCTTGCTGGAAGATGCCACCACTGACGTGGAAGATGTGAAGCAGGAGGTTTGCATGTGTCATGTTGCCTTCGATTACTGTCCCCTGTAGCATAATAGTGCTCCCACTGGCCTGTGTCAGTGTTGAAGTGCATATTTTGAGCAGCCGTTCACTTGGAAGATCGTGACTCCAGACATAATCATCATCTTGGTGTAACAAATTCTTATACCAACATTGTACTCTGCTGTCAGATCTGACACAGATTGCCCCCTCTACTGCTTTATAGAATAGGCAAGCCTTCAGCTTCCAGGTTTTGTTATGAAGTGTGGATGTTCACTACCTTGCTTCCTCAACCACTTTTCATAGATGTTAACTCCAGTAGAATCAGTCTACCAGCCTCACCATTTCTGAGATGCTCTTTCCCAGGTGCTGAACCATAACAGTAGGGTAACAAGGAATATGGGGAGAGGGAGGGGGGAGGAAGTTCGGCCAATAGGCTAGAAAATAAGATTGGAAAAGATTCAGCTCAATTGGATGATGTTAACGTGTGCCTCATCAAGGTTGCAATTTTGAAAAAATGAGGTTTTCACTGAAAAATCGCTATTTTTCCTTCATAAATTGAAACCCATTTGTTGTATAAACCTGATTTGTCTCATTTCAAAGAAAATTCGGTTGTCTTTAACTTTTACTCCATCAGTTTTCTTCTAAATCTGAGGTTTAATATTATTTAGAATTTTTAACTGACTTAAACTATAAGTATCTCAATTCATCCATTTTTTTTTAAAAAAAATTTTAACATATGTTCAGTGATATATTTGCCAATTGTGAACTAATTTTAATGAAATTTTTTTAGTGAATAGGGTACATCTTCAAACTGGGCCCATATAAATTTAATTGAGAAACACCCCTTTACCCCTTTATACCCCAAGGGCGGATGCAGCTTTTGAGTCAGGGGAGGGTCACGTAGTCGAGGTCCAACTAAGACAGGCTTCAAAATTACAATGGTATATATAAATAAAACAAGAAATTAATTTTATTGCATTATGTCAAAATCATTTTAATTAAACAACAAAATGAATTATTCTCTTTTGAATTCTCGCAAATCTAGTTATGACTTCCTCCACTTGAATGAGTATGTTTTTGTGAACGTGGAGAAGTGCCGGTCCAGTTGATGGTCTTCTGTTAGTGATGCTCAAAATCAAGTTTTGAGCCTCCTGATAGTAGAAAAGGATCTATCTGCTGTAGCGACACTATCTGGTAGTGTAGCGAGAATACACAAATACTTTTTTACATTGGAATACATTTTAGCACCACATTTTTCTATTAGATTTGAAATCAACTACATATTATTTTGATTCCGTTGCCATTTTATTATCCAAAACCAATATTCATTTGTAATTACTGACACCATAGTGCTGTTACCTGCTTACGGTTGAATGCGAGTTGTTTAACAGTTTCAATGTCTTCATTAGTATAGGTGTAACCACGGGCGGATGCAGAAAGGGGACTAGGGAGCTCACCCCCCCCCCCTTCCCAAAAAAGTATCTAGCTCCACCTCCGACGTCATAATGAGATCATTATTTTAAGGGGGCAGCAATCCGTGGAGAATATGCCCGACTCAAAGCCCCACCCCCCCGCGCAAACCAAAACTGCTCAAGCCCCTCCCAAACCAAAATCCTGGATTTGCCCCTGGGTATAACTGACTTTCGGAATAAAAACTAGTTGAAATAAAGTATTTCAGGAGACAGATGGTCTTGTAGGTAATTTACAATAGAATCTAGGAGGAGGATGTATACGGCCCTATGGAAATACTCTTTAACTGATTGATCCAGTCGGTTATTGGCTCTATATATTTATCTCGACACAATTCTTGGGCATTTAATTTCCACGGCAAATTCTTTTGCCTCTTCAAAACGTTGTCTGAAAACTGTGCCCTCCTGTTCCATTTTTTTCCATCTCAGGACACTCATTGTATCATTTACAGTGTCAGTAGAACATTTTAAGTCAATTGATTTTGTTTGCAATACTCTGCTCAAGAATACAGTTGTAAGAGTACCTGAAAAATAAAATAAGGTATGTTTCGGTTTTGATGCGATATAAACGTTAATTTAATTTGGAATATTATTTAAAAAACATGAACTTATAAAAAATTACTAATAAAATCAATCTATATTATCATACAATGAAGAGCCAAAGAATTATGTACTCCTGCCTAATATTGTGTAGGGCCCCCGCGAGTATGCAGAAGTGATGCAACACGACGTGGCATGGAGTCGTCTAATGTCTGAAGTAGTTCTGGAGGGAATTGACACCACACATCCTGCAGGGCTGTCCATAAATCCATAAGAGTATGTGGGCGTGGAGACCTCTTTTGAACAGCACGTTACAAGGCATCCCAGATATGCTCAATAATGTTCATGTCTGGGGAGTTTGGTGGCCATCGGAGGTATTTAAACTCGGAAGAGTGTTTCTGGAGCCACTCTGTAGCAATTCTGGATGTGTGGGGTGTCGCATTGTCATGCTGCAATTGCCCAAGTCCATCAGAATGCACAATGGACATGAATAATTGCAAGTGATCAGCCAGGATGCGTACGTACGTGTCACCTGTCGGAGTCATATCTAGACGTATCAGGGGTCCCATGTCACGCCAACTACACACGCGCCACACCATTATAGAACTTCCACCAGCTTGAACAGTCCCTTGCTGACATGCAGGATCCATGAATTCATGAGGTTGTCTCCGTACCCATACATGCTATCTGTTCGATACAATTGGAAACGAGACTCGCCAGACCAGGCAACATGTTTCCAATCGTCAACAATCCAATGTCGGTGTTGACAGGCGAAGTGTAAAGCTTTATGTCATGCTCTCGGGAAGGGTACGCGAGTGGGCCTTTTGCTCTGAAAGCCCATATTGATGATGTTTTGTTGAATGGTTCACACGCTGACACTTGTTGATGGCCCAGCTTGAACTCCACAACAATTTGTGGAAGGGTTGCATTTCTGTCACGTTGAACGATTCTCTTCAGTCGTCATTGGTCCCATTCTTGCAAGATCTTTTTCCGGCCGCAGCGATGTTTTACCGGATTCCTGATATTCATGGTGCACTCATGAAATGGTCATATCGGAAAATCTCCATCTCATTGTTACCTTGGAGATGCTGTGTCCCATCTCTCGTATGGCAACTATAACACCATGTTCAAACTCACTTAAATCATGATAACCTGCCATTGTAGCAGCAGTAACCAATCGAACACCTGTGCCAGGCACCTGTTGTCTTATATAGGCATTGCCGACCACAGTGCCGTACTCTGAGTGTTTGTATACGCATGCCTATACCTGTTTCTTTTTCTCTTCAGTGTAAATATGTGAGCAGTCTGCATGTGTCTGATGGTTTGAAATGGCATCACGCCAAAAATACTTCAGAAATTCAGATGGTGTTTTCAAATTTTAAGAGCTTGTGTACCAGTTTAAAATCTGTGAAAATAGCTTGTGGCTTGTATTTACTGAGGAATGGAGAACGAAATTATAACAATTTCTAGAAATGAGAAATATGCACAAAGATCACTCTGTTTTTGATATAAGCACTCCTTTCAAGAAACACTGATAAAACATTACACTATGATCATGCTTAGATTTTGTTTTATTTTCACTTCGGTTATTTTGTTCTCAGTTTTGTACAATAAATTAAACAGAACACGTGAATCAAACATAGAAAAATCTTAAACGTAATAAGAATCTTAAAACAAATAGTTCGTTTGGAAATTGTCATTATTAATTCGCATTTTGTTGACATTAAAGGAGCTCCTGCTTCGTAGTCAGTACAGTCCTCGGAGGAAGGAAAAGAGTGGAGGCAAAATACCGCTGAATCTGTGAAGCCTCCTGTAAACACTGCACTGTTTCCACTGTGTTTGATGCTATGAATATTTCTCTTTCGAATATTTCAAAGTTTTTCATAATGCCAGCTTGTGTTGTGTATGGTTTGGTTGCACAGACAGTCCATACAGGAAACAACCTAGAATCCCATTTCATAATTTAGTCACACTATGATTATTGTTCTTGAAGTTTTTGATTGGTATTTGCAAGAGTAGGGCCTATCATTATAGATTTATTCATTGCCCTCAATAGAATGACGAGGTTCTCAAATATTTGTTTATATAGTATAGACAATCTGCATATCTTACTGCTTTGCACATAATAGGCTAGCTTTATTGTAAATGAATGTTGAAAGGATAAAGGAAAGTCTGTAGTTTGCAATAATATTTGTGTGTTGAGTTGGGCAGGAATATCATAACCGTGGTGTTGCAATTTGATTATTGATCCTCATGTAAATCGACGAGACTAATCAAAAGTCAAGAGTAGAACTTTTTTGATATCTCCCCAAGTTCTCGAGATATCGACCATCAATAATTCATTATAGGTATGGTTCCTTGTGACTTTGGTGACATTTTTATTCTGGTCTAGGCTGCGTTTCAACCTAACCACAAGGGGTAGTAAAAAAATTAAAACATCCACTTTACATGTCCGCTGTGTTGTTCGTAGTGGCTTTGGCAAAATTATGTTTTGGTCCAGGCCACATCCCAATCTAACCACCTCAATTTGGATACAGTATATCCCGAGAACTAAGCAAGATATCGAAAAATTTTATTCTTTACTTTCGATTTGTCTCATCATGTTATTTAATTTGACTTTGAAGAAATTTTTTTTTCCGAATTTCAACGCAAAACACCTTGCTTTTGAGACATTATATCTTGAACTAAGCTGGATATCAAAAAAAATTATTCTTTTATTTTTATTTTTCTTGTCGAGTTACATAATAATCCATCATCAAATTGCGGCACCATGGTTAATCGTATTATCCGCTTGAGGTGTTTGTGCGTAACCCCTGTGTTTCTAGGGATATCCAATATGGCGATCTCCCCACACCACTTCTCTCTACCTGACTTCACTCCAGAGCATGGTGATGGTCCCTTGCGTCGCCTTCACAATTTTCCTTCCTCCATGGTACTATCACGTCTACTCATTCCTTTTCACAGATATCGAATACATAGCTTTTCAGAGATCAAAGCAAAAATGATATGACATATTCAATGATGTGTTTCGTTTAAAAGCGTGAAAATTATTGCAATTGATAAACTAATAACTCCAGAGTATGAAATTATGCTCTTACAGGAAAAATAAAATGATGATTACATATTAACTAGCTTCGAAGCCCAACGGAAAGGAAGGTTTGAATACAGTGAGCTGGAAATTTATTTTCCGCAGGTGCTTAATTAAATGAAATTGTTATTAAATAACACTTATAACCTTGATTTTGTATTGTATGTTTTAGGTTGCAGTTTAAAATTCGAATTTCTTACATGCTATTTGATGAAAGCAATATGGAACCACTGAAATTAAAAATTAACTAAGAATCCTACAGCCTTATGCTACATCGTGTAAACTATAGAATTAAATCCATCGTACCTTATACATTAACAAAGTGTGTCTGTTGTCATTCTCTCCAGGCTGCATTTCAACCTAACCACAACATCCACTAATATTGCCGTTCAAAAATTAAAAGTTCTTTCACATGTCATCAATACATTTCTGTATCATGATCAATAGTTGATTTGTTAGAACTACTAACATGTGGCTGAAATAATGACATCAGTGATATGGTATCGGAGAAAGCATAGGAAATTAAAA
The DNA here is from genome assembly GCA_031002005.1 of Vandiemenella viatica. NCBI lineage: Eukaryota > Metazoa > Arthropoda > Insecta > Orthoptera > Morabidae > Vandiemenella > Vandiemenella viatica. The sequence goes on along the minus strand of JARYHS010013630.1, from coordinate 170,530,299 downwards.
ATAAGTCTTAATGATCTTATGTGATACCACGTAAGATTAGTTTTAATCCAAACAAATTTCTATTTTAAAACATAAATAATTGATGTAATCAACATATCATCAAAATAAAATCAATATCAAAACGGCAAATAATTTGACATTTTTGAAGTTTAAATATTATTGGATTTGCTTTTTCATTATAGGACGTAAATAAATTTTCATTATTGCAATGTTTATTACTACTGCTGTAATTATTGTCAAAGAAAACACTATAACACACTTCCATGCAGACGAAGTCACGTGTAACTGCTTGTAAGTTATTAAATTTTTGCATTCGTGTATTAGTACATACTAGGGTTGTTGCGGATGTCATCTTTGCGGATGCGGATGTTCAGAGCGGAGGCGGACGCGGATGTGGAAAAATAAATTTATAATTATTTAGATTTTAATATTTTATCAAAAATAAATTAAAAATCAATCTTTTTATCATAATTAAATTCTATTTCCATATAATACTGCCATATTGATTTATTTTTGCTTGATTTTTCAACAACAAAAAATGTGGGATGATTTCACAAGTGAATTAAATTATTTAAATAACTACGTACGCATCTAAAAACCAGTCCTTATCATATAAACTTTGCGGAGTTCGTGGCTGGCTACACTAATTCAAGCGTCAATCACAAGGCCATGCCACCGCTCATCTCCACGCTCGCTTTTTTTTTTGTGTTTTAACTATACGCCTCGTCGACGTCGAGGTCATTAGAGGCATGAAAAGATTGGGGTTTGGAACGGGAAGGAATTCGGCCATGGTCTTTTAATGGAAGCATTCACCTGGAGTGATTTGGGGAAGCCATGGAAAACCAAAATCTGGATGCCCAGACGGGGATTCGAACCGCCGTCCTCCCGAATGCGAGGCGAGGCCGTTACCGCCTACTCACCATGCTCAGTTCTGTGCTCACCACACACCTTCCCACCGCTTAAGTGACGCATTCACAGTACAACTTGTAGGACCTACGAGTTCCGATTTTCGATAAAAGAACTCTTGATGGTCCGTGAAAGCAGTTACAGGTTCCTTTCGATTCACTAAATATTTTTTCAACAAAAAATAAGAAGATTATTATACATTTTAATTTAAATATAGACTGTAAATATTGTTTAAATTAATAATAATCTCGTGTGATCTAAACATTTCAGTTATGGAATTTCTTATCAGTGGCGCAGTGTACCTCTATCGTTGTCACCTATTTTTAAAAGGAGACCTACAGATTAACGTGAAATTCGAACCACGGAGCATCCCAGAATCTTAGCATTAACAAAATCAAAGCTTTGCCAGAGGTGACTGTCAATTTTAAGACCCATGAAACTTGCAGCTGAGACAAGGATTTGAACAAAGGACTTTCAGTACCCCAATCGTACGCCGTATCCATCTGAGTCAAGAGACAAATCTGGATGTAATGACAAATAAATATTCACCCATAATAAAATCAACATACTTTTTTTCTGTAGCATTTATTTTTATTATCCCAAAACACAAATGTTCTTTTATATGATTAAATACATATTTTTCAGTACTACTAAATTCAGATGCTTGTGGCGTGTGATTCGGGTATGGAAGGTCCCCGGTTCAAAATCCGGATCTCTGATGCAATTTTTACAGGCCTTAAAATCGACCTTCACGTCTGGCAATTTCATTTGTTAATGTGAACATGCAAGGGGTATATCTACATTTTACAAACATCTGATGAACCTAAAGTAAGGCTGAAAAAATGGACGCTTTTCTAAAGCAATCAGTAACGCGAAAACCACATTTAGTCGTAAAGGACCAGAAATTTCTGAACTCTTTGTATACGATTCTCCATATCGACCAGCCCCACACCATTCCACACCGTCAAAAATTAGATCCAACTAATGACTGCCGACACACGGTGCGGTGTCTTTTGAACTCACTTCAATCGAGTGAGCGACAACAATAAGAAAAGTTTCGATTGATGACAGTGCGGGTTCGGTGCTGTCTATTGTAGCCTGACCTTTACCTTACTTGCAAGATTAAACTAGTAAATTCGTGGCTTAGGTAATAACACCGTTTAGTTCATTGTTACTTTTATTGCAAGATCGTCAGAAAACAATCACTGTTTTGTTAGCTAAGCTACGATGGGCAGAATCTCGAATAAAGAGAAAAGAATAATATATATTGCAATGTAAACAAAACATCCGCATTAAAAATTGCTGATGCGAAAGCGGATGTAGGAATTCATGTGAAAGTTTCGCACATTCGGATGCGGATATCCGTTACATCCCTAAGTACATACCTATGGTAATAAATAAAATATTTAGGTACCTACCTAAAACCCCGCTCAAGCAGATCGATAATATTATAAAGTCCACAATGTTTGCAGTAAGCAATGTCTGTCAATACCACTGCAGTAAACAGTAGTCACCTCGGGGAAATTGTTTTGCTACAGCAATTATTAGAGAAAATCTATGTTTACCATGTTGCCACCATATTTTAGAAATTATTCAAAAATCAGTTTTTGACCATAAAATAGGCACAATCATGGCCCCATGGCATGATATTTTTAAAAGATTTCAGGGTGTGTGGTCTAATCCTGATAAGACAGAGTTCAAAACTGGTAGTGAAGATAAAAACATTAGATATATAATACTCAATTGAGATTAAATTTAAAGTTTTCCTATCAAACAATTAGAAAACCAACAGCCCAGGTATGATTGTAAAGTATTTTTGTAGGGTGTCTTTCTGCAAAAGACTTAATATGAGATTTTTTTCAGAATACCTAGTGCTATTCATCATACCAGATGTATGGCAAAGGCCATTTATTCTCTTAAAATATATCTATTCAATTTTCATTAATAGATTTAGAGAAAAAAGCTATTACAGACATTTAAGTATAATCAATATTTATGTAAAAGTATGCTTCAATGTCCCCAATTCAACTTTGGCTCCAAGACCTAAAATGATTAAAATCATTTATTGACTACAGAACAACTGATCAAGAGGTTGAAGACAAGGCACACTCTAAAATAATAAAACATCTTTGGTATCTTAACTTGAAGCAAGATGCATCATTTTCATTTTTTGGTAAAAAAGGTCAAAATAAGCTTGGCTATAAAATGTCCTTTGATGAAGAAAAAGATGCTGAAGATGATAGGGATGTAAGAGGAACAATAGGTCTCAAAGAAGTGTATCATTTATTGGACAAAGTTTTTTTTTGTTACTTCTCAAACTATGAATTTTTACGAGATTTGAAATTTTTTAAAAAAAAGTTTTTAAATACAGATGCTGATGAATGATGTGAAAAATGAGCATTAATTGAAAGCAAAAAACTAGTCAACAGTTTTAAGGTTGTCAATGACACAACTGAAAGAGCAATAAAATTAATCCAACATTTCAATTTTTTCTTTAACAAAAGACAAATGAGAGAGTGCAGTTTAAGTTATAAGATCTATCTTGCTGTAGAAAATTTTTTTCCTGACTCTTCAAAAGCCATCTTATCTAAGACATTTTCACCATAATTTGAATGTTGTAGATAATAATAATAATTTCTTTTCTTTTTCATAGTGCATTTTTTAAAATAAAAATGCAGTTGAACATTATTTGTTCTCTTTTATATACTTTCTTTGCTCTTTTTTCTTCTAATTTTCAATTTGCGTTTTGGTCATTACTTTCAAATAACTTGAATAAACAATTCTCGATGTAGAAAATTAAAAATAAACAAGTGAAATCTGGAAAGCAGAATAAAGTAATGTTTTTATGCATTTTCATAACTAAATTTTGAGGATAATAGACCTGACATGAAGAGAGCTAAACATCATTAAATCTAGGTTTTAGTAAAACAATTGATGAGGCAATAACATTTTCTATTAAATGAGACAATCAGATTTCTAGGACAAATAGTTTTTACTTTATAAAGGAGAAACTGTAATGATTTTTCAGCAAAAATTCCATTTTTTTTTTTTCAAAAATTTCAGCCTCAAAGAGGCATGGATTAATTTTATCCAGTTGACCTGAAACTTTGCCAATCTCATTTTTTAGCCATTTGTCAACTTTTGGGAGGATTCCCTCCGAAATATTCGAAATTTGATTTCTTGCGACCACCCTACCATAACAAACTACCCTTTGTATAAGTCACTTATGTCAGTGGATTTTTCCATTTTCCACATGCATCATCACTAGAATGATTCCCTTGCATCTCTGATCTGCTTTTATACTTCCCTTACCAGAAATACCTGAAATGTCACCAGACAGCATTCAGGGTTGTGGTGGGCTGTGGTCAAATACTTTGGTTCATCAGTGTATGCTCGAGTATGGTTCCATTTCAATGCAAAGTGGGAAATATTATTTTGACTACTGCTACTGTAGTACATGATAGCACGCCATTGTGTAAATAATTTTTGCCTATGTGTGGTATATGTGCCACGTAGTCAATATTCATGGCCATTGTGTTCAATTGGGGGTGAAGGTTTACAAATTTATTAGATAAGCAGTCCACACAAAGTATGATTAAAAGTAATGTATATTGGGTTTATTCTAAACATAATTTAGGATAAAAGAAGAGGAATTGGTGACAGTTACGTTGAATGCCGGCAACATCCATAAACTCTTGTTGCAACGCTTGTTAAAAATTGATTCGGATTTGAGATAGTTCATTCAATTTTTGAAACAACTGACTTTATATTTAGTCCAATCTTTTTTAGTTAAAGAATGCAGATTTTGCTGAAGACTTCATCTACCTTTGTCTAATTTTGGCTTAACACCATTACATTTGCTATCAGTGCAGTCTTACAATACCGTGTAATAGGATTCTTCAAAAGGTTACATTACAAGGCACCATGTGATTTACTCACATACCTCTGTCCAATCAAACTTGCAACAGTATCCCCACTTTGGTAGCTGTCACCTATATCAAAGAAAACACTACATCCCTACAGCCTAGTCATCAAAGACAGTTGGATCTTCTGTGACCAAGACACACAACTCAAAACCAACCAGTTATCTCCTGACCTGGAATCCCTGAACCAGATCCTTTGATTTTCTCGGATCTTTCCCTGAAATGTCACATTTGTTCTCACAACACCTCAAATCTCCCAACCTAAAAAAACATACTGGTGCCAGCCTTCTTATGCTCCTAAACCATCCTTACAGCTTCTTCCCTAGTAACGGGCCTCATTACAATATGCAATCCATCCACAAACATTTGTTGTAACTCTACCACTGGCTAAGATGTTATCATAGGCCATGCTACCTGCAGGATGTCCCATCTTATTTACCTGTTCACCTGACTCCATTGCTAAAGTTCTTAAATCAGCATCTCCACGAAGCAGTTATCTATCAGACTGAATGATCACAATTAGATTACTATCTATACCACTCTGTTGCTAACCATAGCTCTCATGACCTCAATAATCGTTTCACAGTTACACACATCACAATACTCCCTTGAACTACAAACTGAACTCTGGAGGTGGGAATTGTTCTACCAACACATTCTGGATACCAGACATCCTGCCCTACTCCCTGGGCCCTAATACAATAGTGTCAACTTTCCTCACCCTGGGATACCCATCATTTGCTAGTATACATAATTTATAGATACCTGTTATTTCAAATTTGTTTTATTTACTTTTTTAAATAATTTTTTGCTGCTTTTACATGATCATTCTATTTTGATTAATTTCATTCTGCAATTAATATTTCCATTCATTTTGTTATAGCATGCCTCCAGTCTGATAGTAATAGTCAAAACTACCATTCATGTGACTGTGTTGTTTGTTGGTCACATGGTTCTGTTTTCTTGAAGAAGGTTGTAGTCCAAAATATTGTTTCTTTTTTTCTTTTCGTGTGGGTGTGGAGTGTGTTTTGTTGCTGCTCTCCTCCATTCAACTTTTGTGAATAATGGATATATCTTGCCTTTACTTTCCATGTATAATAGATTACCCGTTGAAAATTTCGTTAATCGGATTAATAGTAAGGTTGGTGGTTTGTAATAGGATGAAAGAAGAACCATCTTACTAGTGTCAGTTGTTTATTTGTTTAGTGTAATTGGTACGTAACAAATGTCGTTGCCAGTGAAGCAGTTTATTAACCCTGCAGTAGTCGCGCTCTGAAAAGTCCCATTAGAAATGGCTTGAGTGGACTACATATGTAATCCACGCGACCAGTGCAGGGTTAATAACTTTGTGATATGTGCTGCTGCTATCTAGTGACTTGGCAACAAACTGTTTCATACTCGTAACTTTTGCAGTTATTACATTTGCCCTTTAAGTGTCAAATCCAAAAAATTTCATTCTTAAATTATAATGTTGCCTGATTGGAAACCGTAAGCTTTAAAATGACGCCTCATTCATAGATAAAAAGAGATAATGGCATGTGACAAAAAAAAAACCTTATAGAAATAATATATATCATTATAAGTTATTATATAATAATATAATATAGAATATATAATAGAAGTATTTGGTAAAAAGAAGAAACAAATAGTATTTCAAGACAGACAAATTTTTACATTTTTTATTTATTTTATTTTAGATGATTTGGAGCCAGTTGAAGATCACTGTGAATACGAGACACAAACAAGACAGAATTCATCTGTGCACATTCGTGTTTATCGAGTGAAATTAGCAGGAGCAGAAAGTTCCAAGTAGTCATGTTTTTTTCCCTTGAAGAATTGGTGCGCTGGCTTGGCCTTACCGTTTTTGAGTTATGGATTCAGTTAAATGCCATCTTGATATTTTCGTTGTTGCTGGCTTTGCAGATTGATGAAACACTCAGTTGTTCATGGTGGATTGTCTTTTCACCACTCTTCACAGCAGATGCACTAAATGCTTATTTCTGCACAATTGTTTTTATACGCATGTACTTAGAAGGACTTTACAAGGTATGTACTCAGTTTATTTGCATTGCTATTCTTGATCCTTAAAATCTACTTGGCACTGAAAAAGATTACAGTGGTGCCAAATTTCATTTCCTAGTTCTATTCATGCAAAACAAAATATTAGAGCTATATTACTTTCATCTTTAGTTTGTGTTACAAAAAGATGTAATATTTTCTCTGTGGAAGTTTAAATAAAATATAAATTAATGATATTGTAATGGAATGCCATTTACTTGGAACTCTTAGATTGATTTCTAATTTGACTGGTTATGTATAAGTTTTAAACTGTTATGTTTGTTGCAGTAGGCATATCTAAAGACAAATCTGGTTATATGCAGTTCAGCTTTATCTTTTGTTTGTTTTATCACTCTGAATTCATCATCTTTTTTAAGATAGGAAGTGGTGGTTCTAATGGAAAACAGTCATTGAACTTCTGCTACGATGAGCTGGAAAAAGAAACGTGAGGAAATTAAATAATGTTGCAAAACAATTTCCAGATGAAATAATAAGAAAGACAAACATGGATTAATTTATGATTCATTAGTCTTTGGTTTTAGTGATTAAGCAGGACAATTGGATTATAGAGAAAGAACTAAGATTAAATACCTGATGGTAGTCTTATGTTCACAATCAACTTAAGAGAGCATTTTACATGTTTATTTTGTCATGAATGTTTGTGGAACAATTTTACCCATAGCTCCAAAACAAAAAATAGTATCTCTCCAGAAAGCATCTTGCATTCTAAAATAGCTTCAAAAGAAAATTCAGCTTGAGCTTAACAAACGGCAAAGAGGATCAAATTGGTAGTTTGTGATAATGCTTCAGTATTCAGCAGGAAAACCTGATATTTCACATGCTTTAATGATTATTTCCTCTTTTTTAGAAGTTTACAATTACCTGAAAAATATTTGGATGAGTTGCATGGTTTCTGATGGATCATTTTTCCAAGTATTTTTACTTGGCGTATCTTAAAAATAGATTATTTACCACTGAAAATGACAGTTTTGTTCAGGGCTTTACAGCACACAGAACAACTTGATAGTGGTGTCTCGGAATTGACACTGAGATTGGGCTTGGAGGTTGTTACGCGAGTGTTGAGAGAGCAAAGTTAGTGAGCTGTTTTGGTACAGGAGCCGAGCCAGCAAAGGATATGTTAGCTGACGAGATAAAACAGTAAATTTCAGAATTAAACAGAGAGAAAAAGAGTTGAAGGCAACACCAAAAAATAATCTCAAGAGGGTAAGGAGACACATGATTGGTTAGTTAGATAATGTAACAACAACAGGAATTACGATTGACTGCAAAAACGAACAAGACAGACAGACAGCCAGGTTGTTACGGAGTCTTTTATAAGTGGCTACGGTGATTTGACGTGTGTATTGCTCATGGTGGATCTGCATGTGGACCATGTGCAGTGTTTGCTGGATCGCTGGAGGTTTCTATTATCTCAGCTAGCAGTAATGTGAAACGCGAATACTGTCGAATTTAACCCGATAATATCAATGTGTGCTATTTAGGGCGCTGAATTTCTATTTGCTAACCTGCAGTCTTGAAGTGCAAGTCTAATGTCTCAACTTTCATTGTAATGCCTGAGTATTTGTAGTTTGAAATAAACAGTTTAAAATTGACGTTTGAATCCTAGTGAACCTTCTTTAGTAGCAACCTGCTAGTGACAAGCATTATGTTAGTAATCCTGATGAATTTCCTGAATCCCGAATGGTGACCATTGTTGACTTATTAATCTGTGAGAAATCAGACTTAATGCTTAGCAATATACCAGTGCCTTCCTTTCACGGTCCAAATTATTCATATCATCTGTTCAGCCTCCAAACAGAAGAGTGCTTTCTGAAGACTGTGGCAGAGTAATGACAATTTCAGCGATCAGCAACAGTTATAAGGCTGGAACCACACCCAGCTACCAAACATTACATATTGCAGTCCGCATTTAATCATTACAAGGTAAAATAAAAGATTTTTCAATAAAAGTGCAAGATTTAAATTTTAAATAAAAATAATTTCTTTAGCAAAAGTATTAAAGTATTTATTGATTTTTAACATACACATTTGGGAATTATGTATGAAACAACACGTCCGGTAAATGGCTGCCACAGCTTTCATGGCACAGGCATAGTCTTCTGGCAAGATTTTCAACAATGGCTTTGTGTGGAATTTCATTCAGTTTCTGCCTTTAGTGCATTGTTAGCCATTGGCTTCTTGGAGTATCTAAAAAAACCACTGAGGAATAAATGCCCATAGATGTTTAATCGCAAGATTGTGGTGGTCAATTCTGGTCACCCAAATTGTAGATGACATGACCAGGAAAAGTCTTCTGCAGGACCATCAGTGTTGCACTGGTGATATGTCAAGTGGCGCCATCCTGCTTAAACCATGTGTCTTAAAGAGCAATATCTTCCAATTGAACTGGGATATCATATTATGATAAAATATTTCACTTCTACGGGATTCGCGTTACGTTCAATAATGTTTCATTTCAAACATATCGATACCCAACCTGAGCCTTCACTAGGGCTGTTCACATTTGATGTATCCTTTCTTACGGCTGCCACGCCAACTCATTTACCTTCATGCTGAGCGAATTGTTTTGGTTACCAGCAGTGGAAGTCAGCTCTTCTGGAGATGTTGTTCATTGTAGATGTTGGACTGTGTGTGTGTGTGTGTGTGGTGTGTGCATTTCCACATTTCACTCAAGCCATAGCCACAGTCTTTATTGAAATTTTTGGGCTGTTTGAAAATTTCTATTGTTTCCCTTATTTTTTGTTCTAGGAAACCCTTCCAGATGTGTTATTATTTCGTCTTTTACCATTGAATTTTATGATCTACCCACTGTTCTGCCACAGCTGATTTTGTTGTTTGCCTGAGTCTTTAGTGATCCCCGCAGGGGCCTGGTACGCAAGTGCCAGGTACGGGTTTGGCGAACCCGCGGTTGCCCGAGCTGGAAACTTGTGAGCGCCGCAAGTTTCCCACACCGTAAACTCCTACCATGCTTCAACGTACCACCGTAGGGCGTGGCGGTGGAACGTTGTGTGCCTAGGAGAACGGGGATCTTGGCTTCATCGCCTGGATTGCGAGGACGGAACAAACCTCTATAAAAAACCCTCAACCTCAAGGTCAGACACGTGCCGAGGAGGCGAATGAGTGATGAGGGAAATCACTCGCTAGCGTGCAACCTCAGGGGCACCTGCGCACCCCTGTTGTATTAGCATTCCTTTAAACTGGTTTTACTCGTGGGACCAAAATTCAGTCATCCACAAAAACCCAAAAAACCTGCGGTACGGGTGTGCCGCAGGATAATAAAAATACACCCACCTCAAAGAAGCGCGTGAGGGTTGATAGCCCACCCGCATCTGGAACAGAGAGTAACAGAATGGCTTGCCCATTAGATAATGCTTTTGTTATAATGCATAGGAAGGAAGGGACCTTTGAAAAGGTATCCCCTTTCTATATTTCAAAGGGACTGGAGGGTATTGCAGGCACATGAAATCTGTTAAGAAACTCAGGAATGGCACCCTGCTGCTGGAAACCTCTACCAGCAGGCAAGCTCCATGCTCCTTAAGTGTGAGAACCTCGGGGAGTTCGCAGTAACATGCGAACTCCATAAAACACTAAATAGCAGTAAAGGCGTCATCACCTGCCGCGATTTAATGATGTTGAAAAAGAGGAACTCCTTAAGGAATGGGGAACTGAAAAAGTGGTTGAGGTCCGACAGATAACACGGAGAGTAAATGGCAGCCTTGAGAAGACTGCCACCTTCGTGTTGACATTCGACACGCCAACGTTACCAACATCAATTAAAGCAGGGTATTTGAACTTGAATGTTCGCCCGTATGTACCAGACCCGATGCGCTGTTACAAGTGTCAAAGGTTTGGGCATACGACGGTGAACTGCAAAGGAAATGCCACCTGTGGGAAATGCGGCAAGAGTGCCCATGAGCCGGGTACGGAGTGCACTCTACCACAGGTGTGTATTAACTGTTCCGAATCCCACCCTGCATGGAGCAAGTCGTGTCGAGTTTATGTCGAAGAACGAAAGATCCAGGAGTATAAAACAAAAGAAAGAATTCCGTACGTCGAGGCGAAGAAGAAGGTAAAGGCGCTTGCCCCGCCCGTCTTCGCTACTAGCTTCGCGACTATGGTGAAAACTCCTGTGAGAAAAGAAAGTGTCGCCACCCAGACGTCCACCGCGGACATGAGCACGAGCACAATGTGCTCTTGCGAGTGTAAATGCGGCGCAAAAACTGTTACGGTCAGAACACCAAAGACTGCGGACGTCGGGAGCAGCACGGCTGCAACCTCGACCACTCCAGCAGTAGTCAAAGCCTCACCAGTAGCATCACCAGTTGTAACAGACACCCCTGAACCTACAGCAGCACCTGAGGCTGCAGTAGCCTCAGTACAACCTATAAGCCACAGGAGAAAATTAGGGGTCCAAAGTTTAAACAAACTGACCGCACAAAATTCATAAGGTCACCCTCTTCATCCCCGCCCAGGCTGCCCAGTGGCAGGGAGAAGGGGAAGAGACCAAGGAAAAAGAAAAAACAAGGTGGCTTCGAGGTTACGATTAGTGCGCCGGAGATGGATATAGGATCATCGGAACCGATGACATAGTGATGCTGCTGGACGAGGGTACACCCGTTTCTCAGCAGCCAGGAAGTGATGTCCCACCCGAACCGGGGCGGGTTAATTTTAATGAATAGGATGGCTCCCATACTTCAATGGAATCTAAACGGTTTTCAGGCTCACAAAGAAGAGGTACAACTCTTAGCACGGTCTAACCCTTTGTGTCTCTGCAGGAGACACATTTTAGACCGTCACACGAACCCGTGCTAAGAGGTTATGATATATACCGAAGGGACGATACCGAGGGTGATCGAGCGAAGAGGAGTGGGGAGTGGCTGTGTTTGTCCAAAACACTGTCCACTCTGAACCTGTTGCTCTCACCTCCACCTTACAAGCAGTTGCAGTTAAAATATATGGCCCAATACAATTTACCATCTGCTCCGTATATCTACCACCTGGTGCACCAGTTGATTACGATCAACTGGTTGATCTAGTGCGGCAAATTCCTCGGCCATATCTCCTACTGGGAGACTTCAACGCCCATAGTGCGCTGTGGGGGTCGACCACCGATTGCCCCAGAGGTCGAGAAATTTGTAGACTATTAGAGCAGGAGGAGTTGTGTATCCTCAACAACGGCCAAATGACTCATTTTACAACTGCTTCCGGTACGTCCTCTGCCATTGACCTTTCCCTTTGCTCTCCTTCTGTAGCGGACTCTGTGCGCTGGGAGGTGGATCGCGACCTTCACGGAAGCGACCACTTCCCTATATGGCTGCACATGGAACTCGATCGTGGAAGAAGAACTATTCATCACAAATGGAATATCAGCAGAGCTGATTGGCAGCTCTATCGCCGGTCCGTCACTCTTCAACAGCGTGACATTATTGACGAGAAGGTGAAACACTTCACCGAAGTGATCCACCAGGCGGCTGATATATCTATGCCTAGCAACTCTGGAGCGCTGCGACGAATGCCTGTGCCTTGGTGGAGCGATGAATGTCGTTCCGCCATCCAGGGCCGCAGACGGGCCTTGCGCCGTTTCAAGTTGCATCCAACACCTGACAACCTCGCGGCGTTCAGAGTTGCTAGAGCAAAGGCGCGTCGAGTGATTAAGGAGAGCAAGAGAAGGTCATGGCAGAACTTTGTGAGCACAATTAACCGATCCACTTCATCGACAAAAGTATGGGAGTCAATCCGTCGTATATCTGGAAGGTACTCTCGATCGCCAGTATCTGGATTACTGGATCAGGGACGTGTAGTCACCGACGAGCGAAGTATTGCGCAGCTGATGGCAGAGTCATTCGCTGCTATCACTTCGTCTGACAGGCTGGAACCTCGGTTCAAGCAAAGAAGAGCTGCTGCCGAACGAGATTTTCTAAGCTTCGACTCGCCGGATATCCACGCGTACAACACCCATTTTACATTTTGGGAGTTGGAAGCCGCCTTAAAAGGCACCAAGGACACAGCACCAGGACCCGACCTGATCCAGTACCAGATGCTGAGGCATCTTGGTAAAGATGCTAAGGAGTACCTTCTAGGTATTTTTAACGATATATGGACCGGAGGACACTTCCCCGACTCGTGGAAAGAAGCAACGCTAATACCCATTTTAAAACCAGGGAAGGACAAATTGTTGCCAGGTAGTTATCGCAGCATTGCCTTAACAAGCTGCGTGGGGAAGACACTGGAGCGGATGGTCAACCGCCGCCTTATCTGGTGTCTTGAATCCCGAAACCTTTTGAGTCGCTTTCAGTGTGGATTTAGGAAGTTCCGTTCTACCTTGGACAACCTGATCCTACTGGAAGCGGCGATACAGGACGCCTTTATCCGGAACCAACATCTTGTTGGCGTGTTTTTTGACATAGACAAGGCCTACGATACTACCTGGCGGTATGGTATTTTAAAACAACTCCATGAATGGGGTTTTAGGGGAAATCTACCCCGTTTCATACAGTCATTTTTATCTCAGCGTTGCTTCCGGTACCGAGTCGGTAAGGAAGTGTCAGATGTTTTTATCCAGGAAAATGGTGTTCCTCAGGGTTCAATTTTAAGTGTTATTCTTTTCGCTATTGCGATAAACAGCATCACAACTGTAATAAGGAGTCCGATACGGTTCTCCTTATATGTTGATGATTTTTTAATTTTTTGTGCATCATCTAGTCTGCGAAGCGCTGAGCGGCAGTTGCAGCTCGCGCTGAACAGGCTTGATGAGTGGTCAGTGCGAACTGGTTTTCGATTTTCTCCTGAGAAAACCCAGTGCGTACTTTTTAGTCGATCTCGTAGCCTTTTACCAGAACCTCGTCTTACCCTGAGGAACACCATTTTGTCTTTTAGTAATAATATTCGTTTTCTGGGCCTCATCTTTGATAGTAGGTTAAGCTGGCTACCACATCTAAAAGATGTGAAAGCCAGAGCCCTAAAAGCCCTCAATATTTTAAAGTGCCTTTGTGGCAGGTCATGGGGTGCTGACCGCTCCTGCCTGCTACAATTCTATAAAGCCTTTGTGCGGTCGCGGCTTGAATACGGTTGTATAGTATACGGTTCGGCACGGGACAGCTATCTGCGCATTTTAGACAGTGTCCATCATGCAGGAATCCGGCTCGCAACCGGTGCCTACCGCACCAGTCCGATTATCAGCATCTGTGCTGAGTCAGGCGAGCCGCCGCTTTCCACCCGTCGGCGCCTCCTCATGGTGCGACACTACTTGCACATTGCCACAACACCAGCTAGTCCCGTGTACGATGTAGTAATTCGTCCAAACTACGAACGACTGTATACCAACCGCTTAAGAGCAACCAAACCGTTTAGCTTACGCACAAAGGCTATTATGGAGGAGCATGGGTTTGAGATGCCCCCTTTTTATCACCAGGGTTGGAGTAAATCTCCTCCCTGGCTTTTAAAGAGGCCCAGAACTGTTTTAGAATTGTCCAGGTACAACAAGCTGTTTACCAATGACAATGTTTTTATCAGAATGTTTATGGATGTTTTAAACCAGCATCACGATTTTACCCCGGTATTCACGGATGGGTCTAAGCAGGCTAACGGAGTTGGCTGCTCCGTAGTGTTCCCTCGAGCGACTTATAATTACAAACTGAATAGCTATTGCAGCGTATACACTGCAGAGTGTTACGCTTTGTTAAAGTCGCTCCAGCATATGAAAGTAAGTCGCAGCATGAAGTACATCATATGCTGTGATTCCCTCAGCTGCATCCAGGCCATGGGAAGCATGTACCCAGCAGATCGTCTGTTCCAGGACACCCTCCGATCCCTCCAATCTTCTGGAAAGGAGGTAGTATTCTGCTGGGTACCTGGTCATGTGGGAATCAGGGGGAACGAGGCAGCTGATGAAGCTGCCAAGTTAGCCTGCAACAAGGTCAGAGTTGACTTTGAACCGGTCCCAAAGTCTGACCTTGCCTCGGCGGGGAAAAGATTTGTTTTTGACATTTGGCAGAGGCAGTGGCTGGAGGTAGAGCATAATAAGCTCCGGCTGGTCAAACCGACCGTTCAGCCGTGGAGCAGCTCCTTCCAGCGGGCGAGGAGGGATGAGGTTCTCCTGACTCGCCTCCGTATAGGGCACTGTCCTCTGACACATAGCTTTCTCCTCCGCCGGGAGGACCCACCGGAATGTGATGCTTGTGGCGTACCTTTGACGGTACGCCACATTTTAAGTGAGTGTATTTTATTTTTAGACTTAAGGGCAGACGTTGGCTTAGCCAACGATCTGTCACTTATTTTAAACAATGATAGTGACAATGTGGCTAAGGTTTTAAAGTTTTGTTGCTTGGCCGGTCTTGTCCCAAAAATTTTGGGCAGATCGGCCTAGGTTTTATATTGGATTGGTGGCCATTTACAACCATCAATCCAAGTACTGCTTTTACTTGTGACACTGCTTATATGGCTGGCCCTTTTACAGCCAGCCAGCTAACTCGTTTTTTAAACTGGTTGGCCCTCTTACAGCCAACCAGTTAATGTATGAATTTTTAAATTTTCCTTGTCTCAGTTTTATTTCTTATGTTGCCGTCTGTGTGGCCGATCTCTTTACAGTCGGCCACGCAGATGGTATTTTATTTAGTATGTTAGTATTTTATTGTGCTGTCTCTGTGGCCGACCCCTTTACAGTCGGCCACAGAGACGGCAATTTTGCCACATTGTCACGCCTGGTTGTTGTTAGGGCGCTAATGACCCCGTCGTCGACGCGCCCTAAAACACTAACAACAACAACAACAACATCTTTAGTGATAACAATGTTCTTTAAGTCTTATGGTAACCAAAACTTTCAAAAGAGGTGGTACTATGATAATGAAGATAAATGATGGGAGTGGTGTGACCAGCTGTAGGAAGGGCTACATTAACATTTAAACCACGCTGATGAATGCCCCACAATGGGCACTGAAATGTTGGAAGTAAAACATTGTTGAAAGGAGCACGAATCCCATAAGAGTAAGTGGAGTATTTACTAACATAATGCCTGCTAAAAGTGTGAAATATTACATATTATGATGATGTTCGCCATTTACCGTTAATGCATTACCTGCCCTATTTTCAACGAAAAATCGTCCAGTGATTTCTCCATTCCACAATGCAAACCAAAAGTGACACAGTTGCTATGTATTTGTATCTTGTAAATAATTCATAGATTTTCTGAGCCCTAAATGCAGCAATTTTATCAATTAATGAAGTCATTGAGGTGAAAATGGACCTGGTCGCTGAACAAAATTGGCTTTCACTTCTTGTTAGTGATCGAATTAATGAACTCTCTTCACCGTCTATGATCTGTTGCATAAGTTCTTGAGTCAGTTGGATTTTGTAAGCATGAAGGTGCAGATCTTCAGTGAGGATGTGGTGAAGAGTTATTTATGAAATGTCCAGTTCTTGTGCAAGATGACAAATCGAGGTCTCTGAACACACTGTCACACTCTCTTGAAACTGCTGTGATTTCTCCCCCTCCCCCCCCTTTTTCATTCTGAACAACACTGAGCTCCTGTTATGCGTTTTACATCAACTCAACCAATGCTTCAAATCTTTTTATTGTTTTCACAATTGATGAGCTTGTAACCAAGAACATAGAAAAATAAAGGAAGAGAAGAAAAGTGTTTCCTCTCCAAGTAAATCTGACTGGATCTTTGGAATTAGGCATTTTTTTGTGTTACATTTTTTGTTTAAAGAACTATGTAGGCTTAATAGCTATTAATGTTTTTGTTATTCTTCTGTGTACTAGTATATCTTGAAAATAATTTACTTAGTAAATTTTTCTCTCTAAAATGTTTTTAGTTATCATATGTGGGATGAATTCGTTTGATGTTTGGTGAATTCCTCCCCCCCCCCCCCAACCAGCTTAAGTAAATATCTGAAATTAATTGTGATCAACTGCTTGCGAATTTTCGTTTTCCTGTAGCATCTTCCAATCTCAATTTATCCAGAAGAGTTTTATCAAATGCATACCCCTCTGGTAAAATCTGTTGGGTCCATGAATATCTTCTTTTTCTTTGTTTAGTTTAAAAAATAATTACCAAAGCGGATATCAACCGACAGGCAGCAGTGTCTCCTGCTGCGAAGAAGAATGGTCCAATACTGACTTGAGACATGTATATAGATGAGGACTCATGACAGTCTACCAACTGCTTTGCAACTTGTTCCTAACAGTCTGTAGACAAATGTTTTCGATTGTCTCTAGACAGTTGACCTTGTCTGCCGGTGTGGACGATGCCTTAGATATTTAGTCTCAAAGTATTTCTCCAAAAGTATTTCAATTTTATGTCTATTTGGTTATTTTCCATTAATGCAAATGTATTTTCAACATAAATACCTAATATAGCCTTCTCTACCACTGTTTCTGAATCAACTTTGTTACAAATGATCAAAGATTTTCTATCATTATGTTGAGATATTTGTTCCAGCATCTTCTACTTTGCTTCAATCTATATTTGGATTTATGCAATTTAAAAATCATTTTTTCTTTATTTTTTTGTATGAACTCTCTGGTTTCCTTCAAATCAGTGTGAAGATAACATCATAACATCATTCTGGTCCATGATCGATTTTTCATCGCTACCTAACTTGGTGGGTAAGTAGTATTGTATTGTTGTGCATTAGTAGATATGGGTTCAAATACATGTACAACTATACAGATTTCATTTTTACATGGTTTCCCAAAATTACCTCTGAGTTCCCAGGATAGTTCCTTGAAATTTCCTTTCTGTTCATTATCCCCATCTGCTACCATTTCTAATGATCACGAAGAGCTATAATGGTAGAAACACAGACTTTCATTGTTGGCAGCAATGAGTAATCTTAGAGTTTTGAAATATGATGCTGGCACATATACTTTTTCTCAATGGTCTTCCCTTTCTTGAGAGAGAGCTTTTACAACTAAGAATGTTGTCTTTGTCTAAACTTTACATTTCTCGATAGTTATATTAGGAAATGGTTCAACCAAGCAAGTATTGTGTTCCTTCAATGATTCTATTTCTTTATTCATTGCCCCCTATAACTTCAGCATAATTAAGTTCTCCAATATATGATGATGGTTCTTTGATGTCACTAGTATGAGCAGTTCGAGACTGTGGTTCCATGTCGTTGATTCCTTGATGTCATAGAATACCGTTTTTGAAGGCTCATATTGTTTTGCTTTTCCGTGTTTGTTTTACAACTTTTCACAATTTCTCTTTGGCTGAACAGGCAGTTGCTCTTCATTCTCATCTAAATTACCTTTATTGGAAGCTACTTCTGTTTCCCTCTCCCTATCTCTAAATACTTTTGAAATCTTCATCTGAACTTCTATTTGACATATTTTCCTCAATATATAGTATAAGGGTTGCATTATAAGGAGGTGTTGTCACCGTATTCAAAATTTATATTCTCTTATGTGCGATTGTTTGAAAGTAAACTGCTCTGTTTTGCTCACATCTTCCACCTATCCTCTCTTTGAATATACAGTCGTTACTCCTGTCGAGTTTCTGGCATCCAAACTCTGTATCCACATTCTTATAATACATAAAGAACCAATATTCCTCTCTTAGTGTTGACCAAGAGTTTTGAGTGCATTTTTGTTTGGGAACATGCACAAAAACTTACCATGTTATTGCCTGGAGACGAGAAATGTTGAGTTTTCTGCCAACCTGTTCATATGCAGGGGGGGTCCTAGCAAATTTTTCAGGTGGTGCGAGATCTCATTGTCGTGCCCCAAATGTGCAATCTCTTATTCGTGATTAGGGCGTCCAAATACATTGAAGATAACATTCATTTTTTACATCCTATTAGTATTATAAATGTAAAATATTGTTTTCTTGGATGTTTGTTGCTGTTTCACGTCGAATCAGCTTAGAAGAAAATTTGGAATAATGTGTTGGTTATCTACTTTTACCCCGATAGAAAGAAATAGTTTCCCAGGGATATGAACACGTGTATGAATGCATTATGAATTTCACTCCAGCAAAGCCGTGGTCAGAAGATATTAATATAAAATACTAACTAGTTTTAACGCCCGTCAAAAATGACGGGTATCTTCTATGATGGTAATAGGAATTTATTATGGAAAAACTTGTAAGAAAAATTGAATAACAATCATTTTAATGATATTTTTCATGATGTCAGAACCTTATTCTGGTTAGATTATCGGAGTATTTGGCTAGCATTTTTTTAAAAATTTTAATGCATTTTACTTTAAATGATGAAGTATCAAAAACGGATAACTGTTATTTATTTGACATACATTTCTTGATTACAAATGTTACATGTAAACTACCTCTGAGTTTGTAATAATCTTCATTGTTTCTTATCTTCTGCCAAAAAAATTCTTAGGTTTCGTTTTAACCTAGTTCTTATTACTGATACAGATAATATAGTGTAAATATCGAATACTCTTCTCCTTATATGAATCTCTGCATCTAGTTGTAAATAAACAAAAAGCAACATCTAAATTTAAATGAACATAATATTATAACTTTGAAGCATATGATTTCCTCGCATTAATTTTTATCCCTTCTTTTCGTATATTTGTGCAGTTACTTCCGCAACAGACAATTAATTACCTTTTATCTGTTACCGGTATTGCAATTACACTTTCTTATAACACTGTAAGGGCAAAAAAAAAAAAAAAAATATTTATTTGAAATTTACACTTCCTTTTAACATTAAGCACAAATAAAGTAATTACAGTTTTTCAATTGAATTTTGCTGATTAGCCAAGCAGCGCTGTTATGGCAGGCGGTGTAACTAACACTTCGGCCATCATCAAGACTCGGCAAAGGTTGCCGACCATAGAGGTGGGTGCGCAGTCTCCAGGCAATGCATTTTATTAAAGAGGATAACCCAAACCTCAGAAAGATTAGTATGGGATAGCAGTGGTATAAATGAGAAACAACAGTAAAAAGGAACAATATCTGTTTAAAAAGGTTTATTTAAGCTACTGTGGTGTACACAATGCTCACATCATGCATACGTCAAATTCACATAGTTTTTAATATATATATTTAAAAAAACATCCACAAGAGGAAATAAAATCATAACTAAAAGGCGTATATTGCCACCTTCTTCGCTTTTGTCTTTGGGGAATATTATTTTCTGTAGATGGTCTATCTTGAGTCTGAGTTTACCTTAAATAATCTTTTATAAGTTTTAATTTACTGAAACTTCGTTCTCGTTTAGTGACAGGTACGATTAGCAAAATTCAAAGTGCTGTCCACACATTCAAAAATATATCCTGTCAACCACTTTGTTTCATAAGTTGAATTTTTATTTGTTCTGCTCATTCAAGCCCCATCAACAATAGTTTCAGTTAGAAACTTCTGCAACCAATTCACAACCAGATATGTAGCATTTTCCTCCATCAGTTCAACTTATTTCTAAATCTGCACAAAATTATTCCAATTTGGACTTTTCAGATTTTTATAATGTGTAAGAACGACACGTTATCATTAAATTTTGATAGTTGCATAAATTGGGCGACCAAAACGCATTCTGAATTGTGTTGATCATATACTAAAACTTGTTAATTGTAAACAATTCTTTTGGTTCTGTTGCTATCTTATCTACGGCCTCGTACTAAAAGAATCTCTGCTTTCTTTGGGATCTGACAAGCTTAGTAATAGGATCTGTCCCTGTCGGAAAAGCAATTTTTCGAGTTGTTGTCAGAGCAGACAAATCACCCCGGTACTCTTTCTCAAATTCTGAGCTATTTTCCAGGAATTATGAAGTATTTCATAAATCAATTTTGTCTAATTACAATATTTACTTGAAACAATGTATTATACCAAGTTACCATTGTAACTATGAACTCAAATTGCTCCAGTGATCTGACTTCGGGGACAATGCCTCCATTTCTGCAACTGAATAATTCGTTTCCAGAAGGGGGTTGCAAAGTGAATAGTGGTGATAACGAACTGTAGTGAGGCTAAAACTCTTATTTTCCAAACGAGTTTCACAGATTTTTTTTTGCTATAGTTCTTCTGAGTGCTTGGAGTACCACTCCTATTGCTTTGTTGATCGAAACAATAGAACAAATATTCTTTAAGGAAATCCGGACAAGGAAAAAGATTTAACTGATTTTTTGGTAGCACCTGCTATTACCAGATTTAATGACATTAACATGGATTAAAAAATGCTTGAAGATATTGGTTCAGAATTCTGCTTTGGACTCCTTTATTTCCTCTTATCATATTACATCCCCAGGTCCCGAAGAGTCACCGGCCTGTAAGCAATGAAACACTCACGCACTTGGACTTCCATCTTCATTAGTGTCAAAAAAAGCATTGTTAAAGATAATTATTCGACGTGACTGACACAGGAGTTCAATTCAGTATGAAGGAAATGTACTTAGATGACTTAACCATCATTAAAATTTTATTACAAACTTCATCCTTTCTGAATAAATTTACAAGATAATAGACATTTATCTTCTCATTAGCAACTAGCTTCGAGCCCGTCAAAAATGACTGTTTGAATTCAATATTCTGCCAGTTCATTATTTTGCAGTTTGTTAATTATACAGAATTGTTATTACGTAATGCTAATGGCCTTGATTTTGTTCTACATATTTCATTTGCAGTTTACATAATAATACAGTAGTAACTTCTACTGAATTAATGGCAACGTAAGTATAGAACCTGTGAAATTAAGAAAAAAGAAAGAAAAATGGATTCCCAAAAATGTTTGCTATCCACGTAATATCAGTTTTATTCCTGGTTCCGGCACAATTCAGCACGTTAAATATGGAACTACTCCACCCGCATTAATTAATACCCTTAGTAAC
This sequence comes from Vandiemenella viatica, assembly GCA_031002005.1. NCBI lineage: Eukaryota > Metazoa > Arthropoda > Insecta > Orthoptera > Morabidae > Vandiemenella > Vandiemenella viatica. The sequence goes on along the minus strand of JARYHS010013630.1, from coordinate 170,508,600 downwards.
ATGGCACTTATGAAAGCAATTTAAATGGTTTTTAAAACTGAATTCAGAGTGAATTATGCTGTAACAAAATGTGTCAGTTGCGATTCTGGCCAACTTAACCACAACCTCCACTAATATTGCATTCAGAAATCATAGCTTCTATTACCCTCATATGAATAACGATGGGCATCACCTATGGTGTTAGTAGGCGTTTATTCTGGAAAAGCTTGTAAGGAAAAACGAATAACGATTGTGTCTACTGGAGATTGTGATTCCGCCAAAATAACATTCGGTAATGACGTCGTAATACTGCTGTAGTGAATCACTAGACATTATTTTCAAGCAGAAATTAGGTTGTAATACAACCTGGACCAGTATAATACAGTTATGACACCAATTCCAGGCGGAATCGCGATCTCTGGTAATCCTGACTTATTTAAATAAATGCATTTTACTTTAAATGATGGAAAGTATAATATCATTAACGGATAACTGTAATTTACTTGAGTGATACATTTTTGCAGCTAGTTAATTATACGGAATTGATATTACATATTGCTCATAACCTTAATTTTATAATGTTCTACATATTTTGTTAGCAGTACAGCAATACAGTAATAACTTCAACTGAATTACTGACGATGGAAGTATAGAAATAAATTAAAAATCGGAATCCCAAAAACGTTTCCTATATCATGTAATATCAGTTTTATTCCTGGTCCAGGCACAATTCAGCACAATAAATATGGAACTACTTCCACCCACATGAATTAATACCTTCAGTAACATAGATAGCACTTATGAAAGCAGTTTAAATTGTTTAAAAACTGATTTCAGAGTGAATTATGCTGTAAAAAAAAAAAAAAAAAAATGTGTCCGTTGCGATTCTGGTCAACTTAACCACAACCTCCACAAATATCGGCATCATAGTTTTCTATTACCCTCATATGAATAACAACGGGTATCATCTATGGTGGTAGAAAGAGAGTATTCTGGAAAAGCTTGTAAGGAAAAATGAGTAACGATCATTTTTAATGATGTTTTTCGTGATATGAGTACCATACTGTGGTTAGATTATCGGAGTATTTGGCTATGATTTATTCAAATAAATGCATTTTACTTTAAATGATGGAAAGTATAATATCAAAAACCAATAACTGTCATTTATTTGACTGATACATTTCGCAATTACGTACCTTTTGTGTAAACTTTCTCTGAAATTTTAATAAACTTCATTGTTTCTTATCTTCTGCCAAAAAAAAGTTAGGTTATATTTTTTACCTAATTCTTATAACTGATACAGATAATATAACAAACATCAAACACCATTCTCCTTACACGAGTTCCAGCATCTATTTGTCGTAAATGAACAAAAAGCAACAGGAAGGAACGAATGTAATATGGTGGCGGTTGATTGGCGAACGAAGGCTGGCACGTGACTGTTCTCTAGCCAATAGCTATAGACGTCGTACGCAGTCTCCAGATTAGCATTTTATATAAGAGGATTGTGGAGATCACAGGGTCATATTTTCCTAGCAGTTGCAATGTACCCAAGATGTTATCATTATTAAAAGCGTTTTGCATTTCATATCCAAAGCTTCCTCTGAACAAGAAATTACTGCATGGTAAAAATAATACTTTGGACATCATTCATTCGAGGATAGGATTTTTCATCTTCAGTCTGTATTTACAAATGCTTGTCTATTTTACTGAAGTTCTTTAATTGAATCAACGTTTCTATGCAATTGAGCATGTATGCTGGTGATTTGAGGAAGTTTTGTTAGTATTGAAACACTCGGAGAAGTAGCTCCAGTCATCAAATCCTTCTTTTCCGCAAATAATTAGTGAGACATGTTGGTGAGTAAACAACGGTATAAACAATATACTTTATCTACAGATTTAGAGTAAAGAAGCCATTTTACAAGTTTCTTCATTCAGCATTACTCTTTGGAAATGCATATTGTAAACCAGTGTCCATGAATTTTTTATTGGGTTTCTTCATTGCTCAAATAATCATTTCATCTCTGGCTACAGAATATCATCATAATTTGTACCTACTTTGAGAAGGCGGCGGCGGTGGTATGTCTGGAAACCCTCATTTTGTAATGTTTTGAACTGCGGACAACGTTCCATCATTGATTAATCTTCTCGTACATGCTGCTCTTTATAATCTGGAGCCTCATCTGAAAAACTCCTTTTAAATAAGTTTTCTTCAGCCACGAGTTTAACTAGTTCTGGTGACGACTGTTCAGACTTCTCAACTCTAAAAAATTTTGCAAGCAATTTTGAAGCATCCTCAGTTTCGCCTTGGTTTTGTTTTCTTTTTTAAACATTGTGCACCAGATAGTTTATTATTATTTTTTTTTTTTATGTAGCGACAAGTGTTGTCTGTAAAAGACACATTATGCTTTGTAAATATTTACAATACCAACGTCAATTGCAATCACCAAAGGTCTAACATGGTAGAAATAAATAAGTAGATTGAATCTCGCCCCATGCACATGCATGCCGCATGCTTATGAACATCTAGACTACAGTCGAAAAGGCAGGAAACAGGTGTGGGAGGCCTGCGCAACACTGGAGAATGCCAGTTGTGGGACGAGTTGTGATTTTCCTGATTCGAGCAACTCGCAACTTGAGTTGACTTGATTCTATGATGACATGAAACTATCCATTAAGCTGAAGCTCTTATGTTTATAAACTGTGCTGTATGATAAGTGTGTTGAAATAATATGTGAACAACAAGCTGGACTATTATAGAATTTATTTTTCATTTTTTGCGCAGACGAATCTGTCTGTTTTTTCGGCACCCTCGCTATGACGGCGCCCTGTGCGGTAGCACTGCTCACAACGTCCTGGGGTGCTGCTGTTCATATGGGATCTTGACCTCTTTATGGGTTGTTTGTGATTCAGTTTCTGATGTATGAACGAACATAGTTGGTGAGCATTAATACTCTGGCTTCGCCTTTGCGAGGACTCTGGTTCAAATTCCCATCTGGCCATCCAGATTTTGGCTACCTATAATTTACAGAAATTACTACAGGCAAATATGGGGATGGTTCCTTCAAAAGACCTTGGCCAAATTCCTTTCCTTGATGCCAGCTTATCTTGGCTCTGATGACCTCAACATTGAGAAGCCATAGAGCCCTAAGCAGGGGGGGAAAAACTGATCCAAATATGGTTACTCCAAAAGAACCACTCATGATTGATGCACTAATTAAACTTCTGTTGGTCAACTTACAGCCACATTTATTTGCAAAATGTCCAATTTTCTTTGCTGAAAGATTTGCCTTTGCCACTTTTGCTCATACCTTTTGCAAATTCTGTTCAGTTTTGTTAAGTGTCACGTCCAAATATATCTATTAAATGGGAAATTCATCTTCTTCATGGATAATGCAGCCTGTTATGCAGATGTTTTCTTTTCATCTTACATATTTGGCATGAAGACACCTTTTCTCTTTTGTGTAATGTGTTTACTCACTTTCCAGCTGATTACACAAAACTGAGACAACAGTGTCCCATTACTCAGATAAACCAAACAAAATTATCATAGCTATGTCTCCATCCTCATAGGGGAGCGTGCACAAACCACGTGGCTCGGCCCAGGGGGGGGGGGGTGGCTGGAAGGCTACGTTGGGCTACGTGGGGGGAGGGAGGGGGGGTTCCGAGCCAGGCCACGTAGCTTTCCTTTCATAACATTTTTGACAGTTAAAATGGGGAACAAAACACACAACAGCATGCGAATATTTATTTCCGTCAGTTTATTATCTCCCTACATAATTTAGAATCGTTCTGACAAGAGAAAAAGGTAAAAAATATCTTCTGGAATCAAAAGGGAAAAAAGCTACGTGCTACGTGGGGGGGGGGGGGGGGGGGGTAGAGGCAAAAGCCACGAAGTGCTACGAGGGGGGGGGGGGGGGTTCACAGGAGGCCAAAATGGAGCTACGTGGTTTGTGCACGCTCCCTAGCATGATCAACACTATCAAGCTTTGCTGCTGTGTTATCCACCTGACCCAAATATAATTCCATTGAATTATGAACAGATAATCTGCTAATAAGGTATTTTGACAAAATTTTACAATATAAAAATTTGTATTCATTTGGTGCGTAAAAGCATTCCATCACATTCTATGCTGTCTTTGCATTTTTCAGTTACATAAATCTGCATCTATACTCTGCAATAAACAAATCCATGGTTGACAGACGGTGCTTTGCACCAAAATATCGAATATGCATTTGCCGTTCATCTCGCATAGGAAGTGTGATCTTTGCTTAAGCTTTTCTTTCTTTTCAGTGGCATCTTTACTATGTCCCACTGTGTTGCATTCCAAGATTATCATTCTCATTTTGTAACTCCATTATGTGTAATTTGTGCCATTTAATTTATCAGTCATCATAGGCTGATGCTCCAGCATCTCGAACCTATTTCAACAATCTGTAATAGTAGGATATTTATGGAATTCATACATGGAAAGCCATATGTAAAAAGTCTCCCTTTTTGATTCTAAAATCAGTAAATATGGTTTATCAGACTAGGTGAAAATACAAAGTAGCATTCCACAAGGCTGTGCCCCAGGATCCCTTCTGTTTCTATTATACAGGGTGTTTCCTGGAAACGCTACCCACTGTTAGCGCTACAAGGAAGAATCTGCTCCCGGCGAGCGAGCGGTCAGCTTCCGGCATTGTTCGACCGTCGGCCACGGACTATTTCATAATAATTACGCTTCATAAACTTGTATGTGACGTCAGTTGCGGATCAACAGTTACATCGTGGACACCCTGCAGGTACCAGTGGAAAAATGTAATCCTAGGCCCCTGGTCTATTTCTGTAATTTTATGCACCACAATTGTTTTGTACGGTTTTGAGTGAACTAGCTTTGTTACTTTCCAAGCTGACATCTTAGCTACACCTGCCTGCTGCCCTAACTGCCTTAATGATTTTTTGGGTGACTGTTCTAGTCGAAAAGCGATATCGTCAATTTTCTCCTCTGTGAGAATACGGTTGACCAACAGTCTCTTTTTGTTAAAAAATGAACCCGTTTCTCTTAATTTTTTAACCAGATGCAGAATTGTTGATTTAGCTGGCAGTAAAGCGCCAGGATATTCGCGATGAAATTTACTGCGACACTTTTTAAACGACTTCTTCTTCACATATGTATCGTAGAGAAATATTCTTTGTTGCAAACTGTAACGTACCATAATTTTACTCACACTCAAACACGGAGAGATTAGTAAGAGTATGAAGCCCCAAACCAGCCAAACCGCAAAGAAACGTTTATTCACAACACTGATTAATAAGAGACTGAAGTCACAAACTAGCTACAGTGCGGTGATTCACGGCGCCGTGTGGCGGAAGTTGCTGGCTCCACTGTCCCAGCAAGTTGCCGACGGCAATAGACTGGGAGGGTAGCATTTCCCGGCGAACGCCCGGTACATCAATGATCTTCCTGGAAGTGTACCCGATTAGGCTAAGGCATTTCATTTGCAGATGACAACCTGACTGGAATGAGGGGAGGGGCGTCTCTTTAACAGTAATATAAAATTTAATGCAAATGATATAAAGTGAAGTAGCAAACAGATTTAAAACAAAAATTTTCATAAAACACATTATATTAGGTTTAAAACAAAAAAAGTATGTGCAACAGGTTTTACGTATAAACTAGAAAAATAGTATGGTCTTGGAAACAAAGGGTTTAAAATTACTTGGACTTCAAATAATTGAGAAATTCAGTTGGCAATAACATATCACATTACTAAATTGCTATAAGAACACTTTCTCTAACAGCAGATCTAGATATTTTTTTAAAGTGTACAACTCTTATTTTCATTCAGACATGTCATTTGGCATTATTTTTTTTGGAAAAACTCTTCACAAAGTAAAGTATTCACAGATTAGAAAACAGCTATTATGATGCTACGTAGGATTAAACCAAGAACTTCTTACAGACAGTTCTTTAAAAAAGATATTGTTACAATCATTTCTCGGTATACTTATTCTATTATATGGTTTTGTCATAGATCCTTTTAACTTGTCTACACCAAATTCATAGGTATGTAACTTCAATAAAAGAAACAAAAATCAATGTCATTAGTACAAAGGGGTGTTAATTATTCTAGGATACATGTTTTTAAAAACTTCCTAAAAGTATAAAACAGTTTATATACAGTATAATAAAGACATAAATAAAGTATACAAATTATTTTACTATAATTTTTTGTCTTTGTTTTGAACGTATAATATTTTTACACTGTGATTATTATTAATCTATGGACCATGAGTAATAAATAAAATATATGCACCAGTGCTTGTAACCATTATTAGATTTTCATTCACGGATTGGAATAATAAAAAACCAATCTTTACATTACTAATCTCTACATGCTCTTACTAGATTACAATCAGGACACACTGCTTTTCCCCTTTTTAGACAGGTATTTTTAAATATTGTGAGAGTGTATTTCTAACTTAATCCATTTCTATATGATAAGTGGAAAATCTTGTGTGGCACATAATTTTTCTGCCGTAAAAAAATTTTCAATCTCGATGTTGTAGCTTTCACTACTCTTAAATCCACTGTATTAATGACAGATTTAAATCTGACTTTTTCTTATGTATAACCAAAATTTTCTTTCAATTTTCTGTGATGCTCTTGGGAAGTGATGAGCAGAAACAACTGGGGCTTCATCGACCTCCGACAGATGATAGCTGCCAGTTGGGATGCATTTGACAGGTCAGGCGTCCACTACACACCAAGAATGGTGACCAAGGTGTCTGCTAAAATATGGAACCATCTTGATATGAATTATTTTTTAGGAAACCTTGAGGCCCATATCCTTCAGTTCATCGAAGAGGATGTGCCGATAACCTAGACGTTGGTCCTGGTAGTGAAGGCGTGAATAATTTTAATATTAAAGTTCCAAATACTTCACCCTTTTTGCATCAGAATGCAAATATGAAAAATGCTAATTTTAACTCCTCAAATAACAGTACGAAGCAACTAAGGAAAATGGTCCTAAATTGTAGGAGTATTAGAGGGAAAGTAGCAGATTTTCACGCCACAGGTGCGACTAATGATGACGATATAATACTAGGAATCGAGAGCTGGTTGTCGCCAGAGGTTGACTCTAGCAAAGTATTTGGCCCTCATTTCAATGTTTTTTTGGATAGAACTGTCTCAATGGGTGGGGGTGTGTTAGTGGTCGTAAACAAGACCATTACTTACTCTGTCATAACTGAAACGGAAAATTTTTGCGAGTTAATGTGGGTCAAGGTAAAAATTGGTAAAAATTTAAAGTTCATAATCGGGCCATTTTATCGACCTCTGGATTCTGGTTTGGCTAACATGGAATACTTCAGAGTCGCTTAGTAATATTTACAAAAAATGTCAAGGACATATATTGATCGTGGGTGGTGACTTTAACTTTCTGTTGGTTAAGTGGAACACATGCATGTTCAGGTTGGGCGGAAGAGGTAGCTTAGTAACCGAAACGTTCCTAGAATCATTTGCAGGAAGATCTCTTGAACAGATGGTCGAAGAGCCAACACGGTTGCAACAAAGATACCTTGTCCATTCTGGATCTTTTTCTTATTAGCAATCCTGACATTGTAGATACAGTTTGTATAGAAGACTGTATTAAGTGATTACAAGGTGGTTGTGGTAACTTTAAAATCTAGTCTGAATTTGAAGCATGACAAACTCTTATATTGCTTCAATAAGGCAAATGATGCGGGTATGGTTGATAACTTGGAGAAAAATTTCGAAACCTACATGCTAAATACAAATGTTGGGGAACTTTGGTTTAATTTAAAAGAACTAATTTGGACCGGTTTAAATCAATTTGTTCCTAAGAAGTTTACTAAGGTTAGTAAGAACTTCCCGTGGTTCAATAGGGAAGTGAAGCGTTTGTTCAGCAGGCAAAGGTGTTTACATGCCACGGTGAAGAAGTCAGGTGACTCATCTAATCGCGCTAAATTAGTCCAATTCCGAGTGGAAGGGTGTGAAGCATTTAAAGAATTCCAAGCCAGGAATTTATCCAAAGATCTGATTACTAATCCAAAAAAGTTCTGGTTGTATGTCAAAAAAATAAAAGGCTCTTGTAAGGTTATGCCGTCACTGATACACGAAAATGGGGAATTATCTGAAACAAGTGTAGAGAAAGCAGAAATTTTTAATAATATATTTAAAAAAGCTTTCACGACAGAAAATTCGGAGGAGATTCCGATATTTAACAATCGTACCGAAAAAATTATCAATGATCTCATTCTTGATGTTGAGGGAATAACTAAACTACTTATGAATGTAAAAACCAGTAAGGCTCCCAGACCAGGCGGTATTCCTATAAGATTCTACTCTAGGTACGCAAAGGAAATTGTAGTGTATTTGATGAAATTATATACTACCTCCTTGAATCAAAGAAAAATACCAGCCGAATGGAAGACTGCTGTCGCAAGTCCAGTGTTTAAAAATAGGAATGTTAATGATCCTCAAAATTATAGGCCGATCTCGTTAACCTCAATATTTTGCAGGATTTTAGAACATATCATCTATTCAAATATCATGCGGTTTTTGGATGAAGGTGAGCTTTTAAACCCAAATCAACATGGCTTCAGAACAGGCCGACGCTGCAAAACACAACTTGCACCTCTAATTCATGACTTGTGCCATATTATAGATGAGCAATCCCAGGTTGATTTAGTTCTTTTAGATTTTAAAAAAGCTTTTGACACTGTGCCTCACACTAGGTTACTTAGGAAACTTCGTGGTTACGGCATATTTAGACAAATATGTGACTGGGTTGCAGACTTTCTGAAGGGCAGAACACAGTGTGTAGTTCTCGATGATGAGTGTTCATCACTTACCGAGGTGAGGTCCGGGGTACCCCAAGGAAGCGTGATAGGGCCTCTGTTGTTTCTCATATACATTAATGAATTGTGCGTCATAATAAGGGGGATGAAAATATTATTTGCCAATGATGCTATTATTTATCGAGAAATCGAAACCCAGGACTACTGCACTTTGTTACAAGACGATATTATGAAAATAATTGCATGGTGTAAAGACTGGCAGTTGGAGTTAAACACTAAAAAGTGCCAAGTCATGCATGTAAGTAAAAAGGTGACACCATTTAGCGCTGAATATACAATTGATGGTACTGTCCTTAGAACGGTAGATTCTTCTAAATACCTATGGGTAACAATTAGTAATAATTTGACATGGAATGAGCATATTGAGAAAGTAATTGGGAAAGCAAATCAGGCATCTCCGCCAACCACTGGCTTTCTCTCCCATACTGGAGCTAGTCCACAATATCCTCCTTTCAATCCTCCTTAGCCTCGTAAGTGCCAATCTTGGCCCGTTACAAGAAGCCACAGTCCATGCACATCTCTAGTAACTAGAAAAAATGAAAGAAAACAGTGTAGAATTAGTTACACACTGATCATGTATGGTGGTGTCATGTAGCCTGATTGACTGGCATCCAAGTTTCACTGAGCTGGTAGCCACAATCCTGTCTAACAAAATTTGACACAAGGTGAATTAAAATTGCTTCATTGAGAACACTGTCCCAGAAGTTTCTGATCCCCAGCACCTGGGTGGATTCAAAGCCATGCCACAGTCCCCAAGAGTGTTCTGCACTCACAGATTTCTCCTCATGTCCAAGATTGAAGTGTAGGTCATGTTCCAAACAATGTTGGTTGTTGCACCAAATCATCTGGCCGATATACCTTATCCCTTATTCATTAGGAATGCTGAGAATTCCAGCAGTGAGAAGAGCAAGGTCATCTGGTAATCCCTGTCCAGGTATCAAGATTTGGGTTTTCTACGGTTTCCCCAAATCACTCTAGGCGGATGCCAGGATGCTTCCTTCAAAAGGCCATGGCTGAATTCCTTCCCATTCCTTGTCCCCAATCCCATCCTGCCTCTAATGACCTCAATGTCAACAAAGCGTAAAGCCATAAGTAAAACATCAAGGTCATCTAGGGAAAATGCAGGATGTTCTTCATTTTTGGTTTCTAGCTAGAATGCTTCCAATCTTCAACATTGTGGTGCCATCAAGAAATCCAGCTGGCTCTGTATTTCATTGCTGCTGAAACTAAGCTTGTATTTCGGTTTCAGTAATGCCAATCCTACTCGATAATTCATGTATTTGTTACATCGTATAGTCTGATGAATATATCATGCACACCCTGTGGTCTAGCATGGTAAGTCTTGGGCTGTTCCAGATGACTGTGCACACTTAGGAACAGGTCTGTGTGTGTGGGTTTTCTATATACAAAGTGCCCTCTATTGAAACACTTTCATTTCAGTTAGCAGAGAATTATGAAATACGATTTGTGTCATTAGCACATTTTCCAGGTCATTCATTCAACTTCAGCCCAGAGCAATATTTTTATTTTAATGGGACAATGTTAATATTTATATCAAATAGATGTTTGTAAAAAAAATGTGTTCATTGTTAATATTTGGGCAGTTCTTAGAAAAAGTGAAAACAAAAAATCATGCATATACCTTTTCGGCTTACTTGGATTGTGATAGAACATTTTTAAACTTCCAGGCTGCAATGATGCGTGCAACATGGAGTTTGACTGTTCTACTGCTGTTGTTCGTCTTTAAGTTTCTCCTGTGTAAAAAACTGCAAAGTCTTAGCCAAGGTGGTGGTGGGCTTGATTTCTCTGAAGTTTTATCACCAATTTTCATCCTTCTGCAGCTTGTAGCAGTCAGGGCTTGTCAGTTGCACTGAGGTAAGTCGTAGTTTTGTTTATATATTTTCTTATGTCAGTACGAATTAATAATGCTTTTGTTTTGTAATATTTCATTTAGAATATGAATATAAAAAAGGTGAAGTACAGAATAAGGCAGAAGGACTACAACAACAGAAACACACTATTTTGGCTGTCCCATGATGATTTGAGGAAGGATATGAAACAGGTGTTAAGATTAGTTTGTAAAACACCGCTGCTCTCAGTGTTTGTATGTGATGGGTTCACTTATTTCTTTTACATAGTAACATTGCCCCGTGACATTTTCTCCGTTTCCCTATCACTTAGAATATCGACTGGAATATGTGTCAAGATGATGTAAATTAGCAGCCATGTGTGTTTCTTTGTGTGCTTTAAGGATTTCATAATTTTACTTGTCGGCCACATTACATTTCGAATCAATTTTTTGTTTTGTTTTTTGATGTGACTATCGTCTTAAAAAAAATTTGCTCAATTTAACATTCAGTTATCAGTGTTATGTCATTATATAAGAATTCGGGGTTCGCAGAAAGTAATTTAATTTATCTGAATAATCTGTAGTAATTTCATGAAAGTGTCTTTCAAATGTTATCCATAATTTGATACAGATTTAGTAAAACATATTTTAATGTGATGTATAATTTTTTGGCAGGTTCTTTTTAACCAGCCCTACAGGAAAGAGAACCAAGGGTTTTTATGTCTACTTGGACAGACTGACATGAAATGCACTGTGCATAAGAGACCTTGGATGAGAGACATTAGACTGCATGGATTGCATTTCTGTGCCATTTGAGAGAAAACTGATTGTACTGAGATACCCTTTTTTTTTTTCTTTTTAATAAACATTTATACTGTATTTAACTCTAACCTTACACATTCATGGTTTGCATAAAATTAAAGGTATACGTTCTCATATAGCATATATTGTTATATAATTTACATTTATTACTTGGTACCTTTTTGTTTCCTGTCAAACCCAAATAGTGTATTCAGAAGGTTGGATGTACAAATATAATTGGATACAATCACAATAAGCAATTTTCTTTTTAGTTTTTATAAAGTGATACTGTATGTTATTTTCCAAAACCAATTCATCCCATTCCAATAAACTGTATATTCTTTTCTTTATAAGGTATACTATTGTGCTACTTGACATTTTGAAGAAATATAAACAAAACTTGCTAGATTTTTTTTCATAGCTATAAATGTTGTATAAAATACAATGCAATTGATGACACTATCACATTTTTAAGGAGTTATGTTTTGTACATACAAAAAAATATTAAATAAATCAGTGTATCAAATAAAATTAACTAATTTTAATTGATTATTTCATACAGCTACATCCTAGAAGTTTTAGTTTGTACACTAAGCAACTATTTGTTTATACCCAATTTGCTGTTTTATGTCTGTTGCAACAACACTGGGATAAAAGATTGTACATGAAATACATAAACCTGCTGTAGTGACTGAAAGTGATTTACTCATACTTACAATTGATGTCCCCAATAAAATCTACTACATGTGTATGAATACAGAAAGAATATTTTCAAAACTGTTGTTTTGAAACTAATGATGTAGATTTTCTTGTTACAGTTCACTTAATTAGTCTTTCATAAGGATAGGAAAAGTAAACCCATTACTCATATGGCAAGGGTATCAGATGTGTACACACACACTCGCCGCTGGATTGACCATCGCCACTCATGTGAACTTGGACATTAGCCTTATATTATGTTTTCACGAGGATGTACATAGCTCGAAATATTGCATTAATGTAATATTTTTTGTTGCTGCTACCCTTCTTTCTTTACTGTGGTGATTTGGAAAGACATACTTTCCATATTAATATTCCTTCATGCCATTTCTTCCTGCTAAACCGTTGTTAAGACCTGCACAAAAATACACACACGCAAAAACGATCATGAATTCAGAGAGTATTAAGTATTTTATCGCACAGTTATTATTAATCAGTGTAGTCCAAAACTTTGAGACTAACTTGCTAATTGTGAAATTTAGTGCAAACCTCATTGTTGATTTGTTTGAATACTTGTCATAGCCACAGGAACTCTTTTGTCAAGAAGTTCATATTTTAAAATACAAAGGGAAGACAGCTAGCAGGCACTATTAAGAATCACTATGGAGACATTACTCTTGGAAGTTAGAACACATGGCCGATCTAAAATGGGACCCTTGGTTCAGTATTGGCCAAAATTGCCGAGCCAAACTGTAATGATGGTGGCAGGTTGGGGGTCAAAACTTCATGAACACATCTCTCACTTGCAGCCAGCTCAAGCAGCCGAACTTAATCGCTGAGAAGTACTGACGTGTATGAAGCAATCTCCAAGCATCAAAGAGAGTCTTCAGTGGCCATTACCATTGGGCAGCACTTTTCATAAGCAGTTGGCATCATCAACAAATAAGCAGTTGGGCTCTACTGGAGGAGATGGTTGGATATGTGGAACAATAAATGGGTCCTAGACGTGAAAGGCTAGGTTGGTCATCCAAAATCTGCTGGCCTGCTTGTCTTTCAAAAAAAAGGGTTATAATCAGTGAATTGCTCAATGAAGTATCAGGTCATGTGTCCTCACATGTCTCAATAGAATATTTAGAACGTGATAACAGAATGCATCCTTTTGCACCTTACCTTTACATCTGTGTTGTACATCACTGTGTAAATAGCATAAATTAATCCTTGTAAAGCTGACACAGCATCCTGAAATCATTTCCCTTTAGCAATCCTATCATGAAATCCCCATCCCAATGTCACCAGTCTAGCCATTAGCAGACTGTGTTGACCCGTCAACTCGGACATGTTCACACCAATGCAATGTTCGGTTGAGCTACTCTGTCAGTTATGGCCCTGCAGACAAGATGGCCATTATACTGCACTGTCATCATTTTTTGTGGTCTAGTACCTACTTGTTGCTGTGTACAACATTATTCTGTCCTCTGATTCCATATACACATTAATGTCATAGCAGTGTGCCCTCTAGAACCACAATGTCACAGTATGAAAAAACCATTTCCCAGAGACCAAATACTCACTCACATTCTGATATTGTGCTCTTTGATGGCAAAGAGGCTTACCAGCACTGGCATGCACATTTCCACTTTGTTTGACAGCCCTTCACCAACTGAATTTGGTGTAACATTAACCTTTTTAATCGCACAAAAGAGGGGACTGTTGGGCCTATGTGGATGCCATCTCACTGCAGTCTTTATCACTTATTATGGTTCTACACATCCTCCGATTTTGGAGTGCTTCTTCTGGATGTTGCAATTTTGACAAAGACATCAAAACTGTAAGAGTATTGTAATTCGTCATTTTGAATTAGTCAAAAAAATTGTTACTGCAGTTGCTAGTTGTGCCTGTATACATATAACAATGCTAATTACAGCTTCGACTTAGAAGCAATGCCATAATTTACTCACAAATGGTTAAGCAAGGCGGATTCAGGCAAATTGTCACGTTGCTTGATTGTTCAAGCTGTCATATTATTATACTTGTTGCGATATGAAATAAATAACTTTTATAGACAGAATTAAAATTGTAATCCCTTGCAATTTATTTCCTTTTGTTTGCTCTATGTAAAAATCCTTTCATACCAACAACCTTTACTGCGTCTGTAATAATTTTGAATTAAGTTTGTTCCAAAATGTTTGCTATTCAAGATCTATTAAATTTCCTCTCTGCAAATATTATGTTCGAACGTCTCATTATGCAACTATTATTACTATTTTGAAACTTAATCCCCTGCTAGAATAATCTTGTCTTGCTCGTTCGCCTTTATATCAACAGTTCTTTCTGGCTTCTTTTTCCAGAGATCCTATATTTTTAAACATATTGGAGTAAACAATCTTTATTAAACCTGCTATTCTTTTTCTTTCCCCCTTAAACTTTTAATTTACTAATATGGCCCTTATCTGCCTAACATGTAATTTTATTTATTTTTTAATGAGCTGCTATGTTACGAAGCAACCATCCAATGCCAACTTAAATGATTTGAACAACCTCGACACCTGCTTCACCATTAGAGCTATTAGAGTTTTTCCAAATATCAGCACCCCTTCAGAACTCCGCAGATGGGAACTAGCCTACCAACATATCCTTGACACCAGACACACCCCTGGCCTAAACCTACGCTAAACCTGTCACTTGCTGTATTTCATTTTACTTTACAGTCAGTTACTTATAAATCTATCTTTCATTTTATACATATACATTTATTTTCTCTTATAACTGATCTAAATAAAATTATAACAATAACTTTTTGAATTATGCCAGACAAAGATTGTTTTGTTTCACATTGATCACTGGTCAACCTTATCCCCCCACCCCCTGCAATTCTACCATCACCACACGTGTTCTGCCTTTGTTTCAGTCATGTGGCAGGTCGGAATATGGCCACATCTTTCCCCCTGCCCTATGTCTTGCCTCTCACATGATTTAGGCTTATGCCGAAATTTTGTGCACTTGTGTGTGTGTGTGTGTGTTCGTCTCGTGCTCCTGCCTGCCTTCATCTGTGGTAAGTGACGGGTATCAGTTTATTTTTCCCTATCCTATCTTATTTTCAGCGCCTTTCGGCAGTTTCTTTGTTTCCATTATCCAAAAGCATGGTTTCTCAGACACCAAATATTTTACTAAACACTTCACTTTATTATTGGTATCGTACTGTCAAACAATAGACTTATGTTGCTTGTCAGTGAGAATAAATCTGATGGCACATCTGCTTGTAAGGTGTGCACCACTTGGGAAATTGGAATTTTGAAATTGATGATAATGAATGTATTTGTCTTCAGCTGCCATAATTATTAGCAAAGGATGGAAATCTAAAATGCTCAAGAAACTTATTTAAATGCATACTTCTGAAATAATGTTAAGGGTATACGTTAATACCATCACTTACTAAAGCTGAGGGCAAAGGACAAGCACAATCGTAACGTTATAAATGTGAAAGTTTGGATGGATGAATTTTAGATTGTTACCCAATCATACTTTTAATGGCTTAACAAATTTGAATTAAATTTGGTACAGAGTTAGTATGTAGCCTGGATTATGACATAGGACACTTTTTATCCCAGAAAAACTAATATATCTCAAGGAGGAAATCATGTTTTTGTCAGCATAATATGTTGGTGCTTTCCTGAAATTTATCACTATAGGTATTCCAGGTATGTGGACTTTGGGCTGAATTCTTAATGTGGGAGCTCTGGGGTTTGTTTGTGTCATATGTTTTTTCTTTGTCAGTGGTGGTGAAAGAGATTTTTTTCATGCATTTCTTGAAATCTGTTTGTGGGGTCTGATTTCAGTTGAGTGATGTTGTTGTCTTTGATGAATTGTTCAGTTTTTGTTGCATAATGTTGTTTGTCTAGTCTTACACTCCTGACATTACAGAACTATTACCAATTTAACAACCAATACTACACACAAAATGATGGCCTACCCATGGGGTCACCAATATCAGGAATAATTGCAGAGATATTAATGAACCAACCAGAGAATGAAATATCTTAAAATATTGTCAAAATCATAGGATATAACATTATCTATTTGCATAGATTTGTTGATGGCATTATTTGCCTAGTCAATGAGCCACAACAGAGGATACAAGAATTGCATACCGACATCAACACTATACACAAAAACATCAAATTCACAATGGAGAAAGAAACAATTGGTAAACTAAACCTCCTTGATATAACCATAACAAGACACAAATGCAACACTCATTTCAGATTTATAGAGAGAGAAAACACCACCACAGAATGATAATAGGAACTGATTCAAACCATCCGCAAACTCATAAAGAAGCTGCAATAAGGCACATGCTCCACAGGCTGAACAAAATTCACGTTAATATCTTTGCATAGTAAGAGTTGGGAAAAGACTGTACTAGCCTTTTCCAACCAAATGTCAACCTCTTCTTCAAGTGGTGCACCCTGTTTGCACGGACGAGGCTCTGGCGACTGAATGATTCCCAGTATAAGGAGTCACCCACTGCTTGCCAACGGCCTCCGAAAGGAGGGCGGAAGAGCGGAGAGTGGTTCAGGGCACCCTCTTGCCCTTGGGGTTGGAAACGGTCCCTAAAGGTGGATGAATCAAAAATGATCAACGGCATGGGGATGCAGAGGGCAACGGGAAACCACTGCATTAAAGACCCAAAGGGTATCCCGAGGACATGTAATCCTCTCAAATTACATATATCATGATGGCTACTTCCTGGGTAAAATATTCTGGAGGTAAAATAGTCCCCCAATCGGATCTCCGGGTGGGGACTGCTCAGGGAGGAGTCGTCAGAATGGATAGAAACATTCTACTAGTCGGAGCGTAAAAGAAGTCTGAATAGGGCAGGTAGGGTAGAAAACTTAAAAAGGGAGATGGAACAACTTAAGTTAGATGTTGTTGGGATTAGTGAGATTAAATGGAAGGACGCACAGGATTTCTGGTCTGGGGAACACAGGATAATTAGCACACAAGCTGTCAATGGAGTCACTGGTGTAGGATTTTTAATGAACAAGAAAGTAGGGAAACGGGTGAGTTATTATGAACAATTTAATGACAGGATTATTTTGATATGGTTAGAAACTAAGCCCGTCCTAACCACATTAGTACAAGTGTATATGCCATCGTCACAGGAAGATGACGAAGAAATAGAAAAAATATACGCTGAAATTGAAGAATTAATCCAGTATGTGAAGGGAGAGGAAAATCTAATAATCATGGGTGATTGGAATGCAATAATGGGAGAAGGAAAAGAGGGGAATACTGTAGTAAGTTTTGGTCTAGGAGAAAGAAATGAGCCAGGAAGCAGGTTGCTGGAATTTTGTGGTAGACTTAAGCTAGTAGTGGCAAACACACTGTTTGAGAACTATACAAGAAGAATAAACACGTGGAAACGTCCTGGGGATACAAGCAGATATTAGCTAGATTATATCATGGTCAAACAGAGATTCAGGAATGAAGTTCTAGACTGTAAAGTGTACCCAGGAGCAGACATAGATTCTGACCATAATTTGATTATAATGAAGTGCAGGCTAAAATTTAAGCGAATAAGGAGAACAGACTGGAAGTCAATCAAGCTTTATGGAACAAGCTCTCCCAAAAACCTTGGATCACAGAAGAAATTTTGGAGCTGATGGATCAGAAGAGAAGGCACAAAAATGCTTAGGATCAAGCAGGAAGAGAGCAGTACAGGCAATTTAGAAATCAGATGAATAGGAAATGCAAAATAGCAAAAGAACAATGGCTACAAAAAAAGTGTGAAGAAGTAGAAAAGAAAATAATCATAGGTAAAGTAGATGTTGCATATAGAAAGATCAAACAGAATTTTGGAGAAATGAAGAAAAGAGGTGTGAACATTAAAGCTGCCGATGGGAAACCTCTTTTAAGATCAGAAGATAGAACTAACCGATAGAAGGAATACATTGAGAAACTGTATGTTGGGGATGACTTGAACAATAGTGTAATGGAAAAGGAAGGCGATGTCGATATTGATGACTTAGGAGATCTTGTTTTGAGGACAGAATTTAATAAAGCTCTGAATGACTTGAAAGCAAATAAGGCAGTTGGAATTGATGAGATCCCTGCAGAACTTCGTAAATCCCTAGGAGAGGAAGGAATCGAAAGATTATTCAAGCTGATATCAAACAGTTATGTAACAGGAGAAATTCCAACTGATTTTAATAAAAATATCATCTTCACACTTCCAAAGAAAGCACAAGCCGACAAATGTGAGAATTATCGCAGCACTAGTCTAACATCACATGCTTCAAAATTGCTGACCAGAATAATATACAGAAGGATGGAAAGGGTAGTAGAAGAGATGGTAGGTGAAGATCAATTTGGGTTTAGGAAAAATCGCGGTACAAGGGAAGCAATTCTGTCTTTAAGATTAATACTTGAAGGGCGGATGAAGAAAAACAAAGATACTTTTATGGCAATTGTTGATTTAGAAAAAGCTTTTGATAATGTTAGGTGGGACAAGATGTTCAAAATTTTAAAGAAGTCAGGTCTGAAGTATCGAGATAGAAAACTATAAACTATATAAGAATCAAGTGGCCGTAATAAAAGTAGAGAATCACGAGAGACATGCATCAGTTAAAAAGGGTGTGAGACAAGGTTGTAGTCTATACCCGTTAATATTCATCTTATATGTAGAAGAAGCAATGAAGAATGTCAAAGAAAAATTTCCATGTGGCATAAGTGTTCAGGAAGAAAAAATCAGTTTGTTACGATTTGCTGATGACATTGTTTTGTTAGCAGAGA
Source organism: Vandiemenella viatica (assembly GCA_031002005.1). NCBI lineage: Eukaryota > Metazoa > Arthropoda > Insecta > Orthoptera > Morabidae > Vandiemenella > Vandiemenella viatica. The sequence goes on along the minus strand of JARYHS010013630.1, from coordinate 170,489,614 downwards.
AAGCTGAGGATATTGAGAAGTTACTGAATGGCATGAACAAAATACTGAAGGAAGATTTTGGACTGAATATAAATCAAAGCAAGACGAAAGTGATGAAATGTAGCAGAAATGATACCAATACTACTATATTAAATATAAAAATAGGATCGGATGCAATGGGAGAAGTACTAAGTGAGTTCTGTTCCTTGGGATGCAAAATTACAACCGATGGCCAAAGCAGGAATGATGTTAGAAGCAGAATAGCACTAGGAAAAGAGCCTTCGTGAAAAAGAGAAACCTTTAAGTTTCAAATATTGATCTAGAAATTAGAAAAAACTCTATGTGTGGAGCACAGCACTTTATGGCAGTGAAACATGGACTTTAGTAATACCGGAAAGAAAGAAAAATGAAGCATTCGAAATGTGGTGTTACAGAAGAATGCTGAAAATAAGTGGACTGACAAAGTAAGAAATGTACGATTTTTGGAAATGATGGGTGAGAAAAGAAGTTTGTGGAAGAAGCTTACAGAAAGAAGAGACAGGGTGGTAGGTCATATTTTGAGACATGCTGGTTTGGTTAATTTGTTAGTGGAGGGAACAGTCGAAGGTAAGAACTGTAGAGGAAGACAGAGATTAGAATATATGAAGCAGATATTTGAGGGCGTGGGTTGTAAGGGATATATAGAAATGAAGAGGTTAGCACAGGATAGGAAGGCATGGAGGATTGCATCAAACCAGTCGAAAGACTGACGACAGCAAAAAAAAAAAAAAAAAAAAAAATAGTTTGAAAAATTTAATTAGTTTAGATTTTTTTTTGTTGTCGTCAGTCTTTAGACTGGTTTGATGCAATCCTCCATCCCTTCCTATCCTGTGCTAACCTCTTCATTTCCACATACCCCCTACAACCTACATCCCCAATTATCTGCTTTATATATTCTAATCTCTGTCTACCTCTACAGTTCTTACCTTCAACTGTTCCCTCCACTAACAAATTAACCAATCCAGCATGTTTCAAAATATGACCTACCAGCCTGTCTCTTCTTCCTGTAAGCTTCTTCCATAAACTTCTTTTCTCACCCATCATTTCCATAACTCGTTCATTTCTTACTTTGTCTGTCCACCTAATTTTCAGCATTCTTCTGTAGCACCAAATTTCAAATGCTTCAAGTTTCTTTCTTTCCGGTATTCCTAAAGTCCATGTTTCGCTACCGTAAGTGCTGTGCTCCACACATAGAGTTTTAAGAAGTTCTTTCTAATTCCTAGATCAATATTTGAAACTAAAAGGTTTCTCTTTTTCACGAAGGCTCTTTTTGCTAGTGCTTTACTGCTTTTAACATCATTCCTGCTTCGGCCACCGGTTGTAATTTTGCTTCCCAATTAACAGAACTCAGTAACTTCTCCTATTGCATCAGATCCTATTTTTATATTTAATCTGCTAGTATTGGTATCATTTCTGCTGCATTTAATTACTTTTGTTTTACTTTGATTTATATTCAGTCCAAAATCTTCCTTCAGTATTTTGTTCATGCCATTCAATAACTTCTCAATATCCTCAGCCCTCTCTGCTAATAAGACAATGTCGTCAGCAAATCGTAGCATACTGATTTTTTCTCCCTGAAAACTTATGCCACATGGAAATTTTTCTTTGACTTTCTTCATTGCTTCTTCTACATACAAGTTGAATATTAACGGGGATAGACTACAACCTTGTCTCACACCCTTTTTAACTGATGCATGTCTCTCGTGATTCTCTACTTTTATTACGGCCACTTGATTCTTATATAGTTTATAGTTTTCTATCTCGATACTTCAGACCTGACTTCTTTAAAATTTTGAACATCTTGTCCCACCTAACATTATCAAAAGCTTTTTCTAAATCAACAATTGCCATAAAAGTATCTTTGTTTTTCTTCATCCGCCCTTCAAGTATTAATCTTAAAGACAGAATTGCTTCCCTTGTACCGCGATTTTTCCTAAACCCAAATTGATCTTCACCTACCATCTCTTCTACTACCCTTTCCATCCTTCTGTATATTATTCTGGTCAGCAATTTTGAAGCATGTGATGTTAGACTAATGCTGCGATAATTCTCACATTTGTCGGCTTGTGCTTTCTTTGGAAGTGTGAAGATGATATTTTTATTAAAATCAGTTGGAATTTCTCCTGTTTCATAACTTTTTGATATCAGCTTGAATAATCTTTCGATTCCTTCCTCTCCTAGAGATTTAAGAAGTTCTGCAGGGGTCTCATCAATTCCAACTGCCTTATTTGCTTTCAAGTCATTCAGAGCTTTATTAAATTCTAACCTCAAAACAGGATCTCCTAAGTCATCAATGTCGACATCGCCTTCCTTTTCCAATACGCTATTGTTCAAGTCATCTCCATCATACAGTTTCTCAATGTATTCCTTCCATCGGTTAGCTCTATCTTCTGAGCTTAAAAGAGGTTTCCCATCGGCAGTTTTAATGTTCATACCTCTTTTCTTCATTTCTCCAAAATTCTGTTTGATCTTTCTATATGCAACATCTACTTTACCTACGACCATTTCCGTTTCTACTTCTTCACACTTTTCTTGTACCCATTTTTCTTTTGCTATTTTGCATTTCCTATTTATTTGATTTCTAAATTGCCTGTACTGCTCTCTTCCTGCTTCATCCTGAGCATGTTTGTACTTTCTTCTCTGATCCATCAGCTGCAAAATTTCTTCTGTGATCCAAGGTTTTCGGGCAGCTTGTTCCCTAAAGCCTAAGGTTTCTTTGCCAGCTTTCATTATTTCAGTCTTTAATGAATTCCATTCGTCCTCGGTTGAGCTCCTTTCACAGTTAATTCTTAGGCCTAAGTCTACCATTTCTGAAAAATTTTCTCTTGTGCTAGATTGTTTCAGTTTATTAATTTCCAGTCTGTTCTGCTTATACTGCTTCCTTATTTGCTTGAATTTCAGCCTGCGCTTCATTACTATCAAATTATGGTCCGAGTCTATGTCTGCTTTTGGGAACGCTTTACAGTCTAGAACTTGATTCCTGAATCTCTGTTTGACCATGATATAATCTAGCTGATATCTGCGTGTATCCCCAGGACGTTTCCAGGTTTATATTCTTCTTGCATGGTTCTTAAACAGTGTGTTCGCCACTACTAGCTTATATCTTTCACAAAATTCTAGCAACCTGCTTCCTCGCTCATTTCTTTCTCCTAGACCAAAACTTCCTACTGTAAGAACCTTAGAATTTTAGCAAATTCTAGCTCCTCACCTTTAGGCTAAGGGGGGAAAGCTCACTCTTTAGTAATAGGTAGTTTCGTGGCTTGTATAAGTTAGGAGAGTGAAGCTTTATATAGCATGCAGATACTGTAACCAAACAGACTAAATAAACCCTTTTAGAGGCAGTAAAAGATTCAAAAGTTAATAAAAGGCCTAAATAAACTTTCTATAGCAGTAAGAAAACATTATCTTGATAGGAAATAGGTTAATTCCCATAAATTCAGTTTCAAACAATAAATTTTGCTATAGGTTAATTTCAAGATTTCTAAAACAATTTAAACGCAGTAAAGACTGTCAGTATTTAATAAATGCCGTATATAAACTTTTTATAACAGTAAACAATCTTTAAATCAAACGAAAATTAAATAATCATTAATAATTCAGTTTTGAATCTGTGAGCTTCTACTTTGGGAGCATTTCGTCATTTCTAAACCGATTTAAGAGCAATAAAGTAGCTCAACATTTAATAAGCCAACTAAATTAACTTCCTAGAATGATATAAAAACTTTCTACTAACCTGAAACATGATAATCCATAATAATTCAGTTCACCACACAGTCGATTTCTAATATTTGTGCACACTTTTAATGAAATAAAATAGTTTTAAAGAAGCAATAACGCAATTAAAATATAAATTCACTAAAATTCCGTAGTTTCTGGACGTATAAATAACTTAAATCAATTTTTTAACACTTCGTTAGGTGCACTTTTAACATTTTTTATCACAAAATCCTAGAAAGCTTTCGAAATAAAAAGTAGATTTCCGGAAAGACCTCAAAATCTAATATCACATATATTAATTTCGAGCAATTCCATGCAGCAGAACCAATTCTATAAAGATTTTAAAAATTATTTTATGACGAAAGCACGTGCCCAGTTTAGGAATTTATTACAGCTGATCAAAATTAGATACAGAGAGGAAACAACTTTCAGAATACGTAATTCAATACAGAGAATATTTTGGTAATTTTACATTTCCGATAAAAGTAATAGAAATAAAGTTATTAAATTAAAACACACATAGCTTTTTTGCTAAATCTTGTCCACGCTGTAATTTCACTATCCGTGCATCAATCTTAATCAAAGTTACACCAAAAAACTCAGGAATTTTGGGAGAACACGCTGATAATAATATTATTTGGATAAATTGTGATTTAACTGAAATGACGAAATATTGAAACTTCGAGAAGGACAGTAATTCCCCGGGGTAGAAAATAGTTCACATCATACGCTTAGGATTTTTAAAACTAAATGCTTAAAGTTACTCACTTCATAGCTATCATTTCTCTATTAAAAAAGTCTCAACACTGTCACACTTTAATTTCCTTATATCCGTTTGGTTACTGAGTTAGCTAGGACCTAAATTTTCAAAGTGTGAGCAGAAAGCTGTGTTTTGGCTGTGACGTCAGAGAGTCTATATAACCTGCTGCGCAGAGGAACGGCCATCTTTACTAGTTCGGGAGCTGTGCTGATATGTGCGTATAGGTTGTGTAAGCGTCGGTGCGGTTGGGTAGCAGATGGTCAAGGTTGGCACTACCGAGTCGGCATTTTGGGACTTCGGCATATGGCGGATTTTCAACGGTAACATGAAATAGTAAATTTCCATCGGGGTTCGGTCGGTTTTAACATCTCTCCACAACTTGCAAACTTTTGGAAACGTATGTTCGATTAGCCAAATCAACTTTTAGAATGCTATTTTGAACTTTTGGTTTTCATTTGAATAAATTTGAAGAATTTTGAAAAGTGAACTGTTTTTATTTCGTAGTTAACTGATAACGTTTTCAATATTTGTGGGTCAACAAATATTGTGGCGACCTGAAGCATTCAAGTTGAACTATCCAGGCTACATGGTCAAATCAAAATTATTTCGTAAGTTTTTCAGAGAACTTTGAGTCATCATCTAGAGTGTAAGTTGAGGCACTAACGCTATACTCAGCCCCAGTATCAGCCTTGGGTCTTACACTACAGTATTCCCCTCTTTTCCTTCTCCCACTATTGCATTCCAATCACCCATGATTATTAGATTTTCCTCCCCTTTCACATATTGGATTAATTCTTCAATTTCAGCGTATTTTTTTTCTATTTCTTCGTCATCTTCCTGTGACGTTGGCATATATACTTGTACTAATGTGGTTGGGACGGGCTTAGTTTCTAACCTCATCAAAATAATCCTGTCACTAAACTGTTCATAATAACTCACCCGTTTCCCTACATTCTTGTTCATTACAAATCCTACACGAGTGACTCCATTGACAGCTTGTGTGCTAATTATCCTGTGTTCCCCAGACCAGAAATCCTGTGCGTCCTTCCATTTAATCTCACTAATCCCAACAACATCTAACTTAAGTTGTTCCATCTCCCTTTTTAAGTTTTCTAACCTACTTGCCCTATTCAGACTTCTTTTACGCTCCGACTCGTAGAATGTTTCTATCCATTCTGACGACTCCTCCGTGAGCAGTCCCCACCCGGAGATCCGATTGGGGGACTATTTTCCCTCCGGAATATTTTACCCAGGAAGTAGCCATTATGATATATGTAATTTGAGAGGATTACATGTCCTCGGGATACCCTTTGGGTCTTTAATGCAGTGGTTTCCCGTTGCCCTCTGCATCCCCATGCCGTTGATCATTTTTGATTCATCCGCCTTTAGGGACCGTTTCCAACTCCAAGGGCAAGAGGGTGCCCTGAACCACTCTCCGCTCTTCCGCCCTCCTTTCGGAGGCCGTTGGCAAGCAGTGGGTGACTCCTTATACCGGGAATCTTTCAGTCGCCAGAGCCTCGTCCGTGCAAACAGGGTGAACCACGTGAAGGAGAGGTTGACATTTGGTTGGAAAAGACTAGTATAGTCTCTCCCAAACCCTTACTAGTTTAGATTAAAATTGGAAAAGTTTGGATTGTTTTGAAATATTTTCGAATGTTTTTCAAAGGTTTGAAAAGTTTTCAAAACGTTATAAAATGTTTTGAATAAAGTTTTAAAAAGTTTCAAATGTTTGGAAAGTTTTGGAATGTCTTAGAATGTGTTAGAAAGTATACCAATCTCTTGGAATGTCTTGGAAAATATGGAAAGTCTTGAAAAGTTTTGAGAAGTTATTAATGGTTTATATAGATAATTTTATATGTAAGTATCTTTCAATTTTTATTTCTGTGCGTTGTATAATGATTTTGAATTATTTTTGATTGATTCAGTGTGAATTTAATTAGAATTAGAGAATCTTTGGTCACAAGTCATTAAATTAATATGGAATTATCTGTAACATCTATCTAAGCGATCGACAGCGACGAGTTTTGAAAAGTTTATTTGAAATAAAAAGAGTTTGATCCTATTTTAATTTTTTTAATATTTTGAATAAAATATGAATAATCTTGAAAAATATTTATAAAGTTTTGGAAAAAACTGTTGAAAAAATTAGAAAATATTTTTGATACTTTTAGAAAAATTTTGAATAGTTTAAAAAAATATTTTGAAAAGACTTTTTATTAGTTTGAAAAATTTTGAAAATATTTTGATAAGTTATTAACAAGTTTTGAAACAATTTGGAAAATAATCGGAATAAGTTTTGATAAAATTTGAAAACATTGGTGAAAAATTTTAAAAATGTTTTAAATATTTAATAATTCTTTGAAAAAATTTTATAAGTTTTGAATAAGATTTTAAAAAGATTTGAAAATTTTTCGAAAGGTTTGAAATAAGTTTTAAAGAATTTTGAAAAGTTTTGACAGATATTGGAAAGTTTTGATATGTCTTTTTAAAGCCTTGGAGAGTGAATGTCTTCGAAGGTCTTGGAAAGTCTTGTAAAATCTTGGAATGTTTTGAAAAATTAATAAGTTAGTTTTCAAATGTATTTAATATAATTTTGAAAGTTTTTAAAATCTTTTGAAAAGTTTCGAAACAAGACATGAAAACTTTTGAAAAAGTATTGAAAAACGTTTTTAAAAGTTAAAAAAAATGATCTGACCAGTTTTGAAGATATTTCGAAAACTTTTGAAAAAGTTTTGAATACTTTAGAATAACGATTTTGAAAAATGTTTAGAAAAGTATGGAAAAGTTGTGTTAGGTTTTGGAATATCTTGGAATGTCTTAGAAATGAAAATGTTTTAAAAGTTCTTAAATAAAATGATAAACTGTTTGAAAAGTTTTGGAATTTCTTGGAATATTTTCTAATGTCATGAAATGTATTGAAATATCTAGGAAAGTCTTGGAAAAATGTTGGAAACCCTTGGAATGCCTTCAAAAGTATAGGTATGTGTTGGAAAGTCTTGGAAAAATTGGACCTCTAGGAAAATCTTAGAAAGTTTAAAGAAATTTTGATAAGATTTTAAATGTTTTGTGTAAACTTTTGGTAAATGTTTTAAAAACTTCTGAATAAGTTTTGAAATTCGAAACAGGTTTTGAAATGTTTTGAAAAGTTATGAAAATGTAAATTTACCCTAATATCAACTGACGTACACTGACCTCCACTATTTTTAACTTAATTCAACTTATGTGAACTGATTTGAAATAATAGCGACTGATTTCTAGTTTTTAACTTATTTCTTCATTATTCCGAATGCTATTGATATGTACTGATTTCCACGGTTTTCAACGAGTTTCCTCGATGTTTCATTGATTTTCAAGAACACGGAATTTTTTTGATTACACGCAATTCCATAGTTTTTAAAAAATCTTCACTGATTTTTACTGATATGTCCACTGAATTATACTGAAATCACTTCATGCATGCTGATGTCCGCTGACTTTCACTGTTTTTCCTCCTACTTTTTACGCATATTAAATTGTTTCCACTTATTACTATAATTTTCACCGATTTCAACAGCTTTCAACATATTTCTACAGATATCCACTGATTTCCACTGTTTCATTCCCATTTTTTTTTTTTACTGATTTTCAAAGATGTCCTTCGACTTGTATCGATGTATTCCATTGTCTGTCGATGACTCCCAATGTCTTCAGATGTGTGCCGGTGTCTTTCGGTTCCTGCTGGTGCCTGCAAGTTTCTGCCGATGTCTACCAATGTTTACCGAATTCACAAATATTAAACATATTTTAACCGTTTTCAAGCGATTTCAAATTATGTCTACTGTTTTCCACCTATTTATACGGATTTAAATAAGTCTCAATTAATTTCCAATTTTTTTTCAGATTTCCACCCAATTTCACATTTTTTTACCTAGTTTCATAAATTTTCACTGATGTACACCAACATTCATCAATGTCTTCTGATGACTGCCGAAGCCTCCAGATGTCTTCTTTTGTCTGCCAGTGTCTTTCCGTGTCTCACCATGTCTACCGATCTTTACCGAAATCTACAATTTACAGCAGATTTTCTCGGATATTCAAGGATTTCCTCTGAGATAATCAAGTTAGCACTTATTTCTATTGAAGACCCATGCTTTCCACTAATTTCAACTGATGTAAAACGACCTCCACTAATTGTATCTTATTTCAACTTGTCGGAACTGATTTGAAATAATAGAAGTGAATACAGTTTTTTTACTTATTTCTACCAACTTCTAATTTCAATTGATATTTACAAATTTCCACGGTTTTCAACGAGTTTCCTCGTAGTTTCCTTGAATTTCATAACTTTAGTTGTAGTTGTACAGGTATTTATGTATTTTCACCCATTTTCATCGCTTTTCGAAGTTCTTCACTGATTTTTACTGATCTCTAAATATTTCCACTGTATTACAATGATAAAACTTCATGTCGAATTATGTCCACTGACTTACAATGATTTCCACCTGCGATTTACACATATCTAACTGTATCCACATATTTCTTTAATTTTCACCAATATCAACTGTTTCCAACATGTATCTCCTGATTTCCACTAATTTCCACCTTTTCATGCCCATTAACACTGAATTTTAGGGATGTCCAATGACTTGTATCGATGTATTCCATCGTCTGTCAGCGACTCCCAATGTCTTCAGATGCCTGCCTGCGTCTTTCGGTATCTACCACTTTCTGCCGATGTCTAACAATGTTTAACAAATTAAATTAATTTTAAAGGTAATTTCACTGATCTCAAGGGATGTTAAAATATTTGTACTGTTTTCCACTGTTTTATGGATTTCCAAAGCTTTCTGTTGAATTACACATTTTGTAACAGATTTCCGCCTATTTTTTCCATTTTTTTACCTACTTTCACCAAGTTTCACTCATGTCCACCAATATTTATCGATGTGTTTTGATGTCTGCCGAAGTCTCCCAATGTCGTCCGGTGTTTGCCAGGGTTTTTACGTGTTTGCCAATGTCTAACAATGTTTACCGAATTCCCCAAATTGCAGCAGATAATCACTGATTTTCAAGGATATGCACTTATTTCCACTGAAGTCCAATAATTTCCACTAATATCAACTGACGTACACTGACCTCCAGTATTTTTAATTTAATTTAACATATGTAAACTGATTTGAAATAACAGTGACTGATTTCTAGTTTTTGACTTCTTGTTGCCTTATTCCGAAATCTACTGATATTTACTGATTTCCACTAGTTTCAATGAGTTTCCTAGCAGTTTCATTGACTTTCAAGATCACGGAATTTTATGGATTTTCATGCATTTCCATGATTATTCAAAGTTCTTCACTGATTTTTACTGATCTCTAAATATTTCCACTGACACAACTTTATGTCAACTGATGTTCCACTGAGTTATACTGTATTAGACCTACTTTTTACACATATCCAACTGTACACATATTTCTTTATTTTTCACCGATTTAAACATATTTTTCTTGATTTCTACTTATTTCCACCTTTTCATTCCTGTTTTCACTGAATTTTAGAGATGTCCGCTGACTTGTGTTGATGTATTCCGTTGTCTGTCGGCGACTCCCAAAGTTCTCCGATATCTGCCTGCGTCTTTCGGTAGCTACCACTTTCTGCCGATGTCTAACAATGTTCAACAAATTCAAAAATTTTAAAGATAATTTCACCGATCGCAAGGGAATTCAAAATAATTCAGCTGTTTTCAATGGATATCCATTGATCTCTATCGATTTACACATTTTACTACAGATTTTCGCCTATTTTTCTAATTTTTCACCTTGTTTCGATGATTTTCAATTATGTCCACCAATGTTTATCGATGTTTGCCGAAATCTCACGATGTCTTCCGGTGTCTGCCAGTGTATTTCCGTGTTTGCCAATGTCGACCGATGTTTACGGAATTTCCAAAATTACAGCAGATAATCACTTATTTTCAAGGATATGCACTTATTTCCATTGAAGTTCAATAATTTCCACTAATATCAACTGATGTACTCTGACCATTTTAACTTAATTCAACCTATGTAAACTGATTTGAAATAGTAGTAACTGATTTCTAGTTTTTGATTCATTTCTTCCTTATTCCGAATTCTACTGATATTTACTGAGTTCCACGGTTTTCAATGAGTTACTTCTCAGTTTCATTGACATTCAAGATCACGTGGTTATTTTTATGGATTTTCACGCATTTCCATGGTTATTCAAAGTTCTTCCCTGATTTTTACTGATCTCTAAATATTTACACTGCATTACTTGAAATCATTTCAATTCGGCTGTTGTCCGCTGAATTTTTACGCATATCAAACTGTTTCCACATAATACCACTATTTTCACCGATTTCAACAAATATCTACCGCTTCATTCCCATTACATTGTCTGTCGTTGACTCCCAATGTCTTCCGATGTCTGCCGGTGTCTTTCAGTTTCTGCCAGTCCCTTAAAGTGCCTGCCGATGTCTATAGAAGATTACCAAATTCACAAATATTAAAATTATTTTAACTGATTTCAAGCAATTTCAAATTATCTCTACTAATTTCCACTTATTTCTACGGATTTCAATAAATCTCCACTAATTATCTTTTTTTCAGATTTTCGGCTAATTTCACATTTTTTAAATAGTTTCACCAATTTTCACGTACACCAATGTTCATCAATGTCTTCTGATGACGGCGGAAGTCTCCCGATTTTTTCTATTGTCTGCCAGGGTCTTTCCGTGTCTGCCAATTTCTACTGATATTTAGGCCTACCGAATTCTACAATTTACGGCAGATTATCATGGGTTTTTAAGGATTTCCTCAGACATAACCGATTTTCAATTATTTCCACTAATTTCAACTGATGTACTACGACCTCCACAAACTGTAACTTATTTAAACTTATCGAATCTGATTTAAAACAACAGGAACTGATTTCAATTCCTTTTACTTACTTCTACCTTCTTCTAATTTCAATAGTAGTTTCCAAATTTTCACGTTTTTCGACGAGTTTTCTCATTTTAAACAGATTCCCGCCTTTTTTTTACCATTTTCTACCTAATTTCACCTATTTTTACTCATGTCTACCAATGTTTACCGATGTCTTTCAATGTCTGACGATGTTTCCTGATGTCGTCTGGAGTCTGCCAGTGTTTTTCCCTGCCTGCCAATGTCGACCGACGTTTACCGAACCCAAATTACAGCAGATAATCACTGATTTTCAAGGATATGCAATTATTTCCTGTGAAGTCCACTAATTTCTACTAATATCAACTATTGTACATTGACCACCAATAATTTTAACTTAATTTAACATATGTAAACTGATTTTAAATAATAACGACTGATTTATAATTTTCGACTTATTTCTTCCTTATCCCAAAGTATACTGTACTTTACTGCTTTCAACGAGTCTCATTGAAGATTCATTGATTTTCAAGATCACGAATTTTTATGGATTTTCACGCATTTCCGTGGGTTTTCAAAGTTCTTCACTGATTTTTACTGATCTCTAAATATTTCCACTGAAATCACTTCATGTCAGTTGATCTCCGTTGACTTTCAGTGTTTCTCCAGCTTCTTAATACATATTACCAACAGTTTCCACATATCCCCCTAATTTTCCCCAATTTCAACAGATTTCAATATATTTCTACGGACTTTCACTGATTTCCACCGCTTCATTCACATTTTTTTCTGATTTTCAAAGATGTCCTTCGACTTGTATCAATGTATTACATTGTCTGTCGTTGACTCACAATGCCTTCCAAATTCTACCGGTGTTTTTCTATTCGTGCTGGTGCCAGAAAGTGTATGCCGTTGTCTACCGATGTTTACCGAATGCACAAATATTAAAAGTATTTTAAGCGATTCCAAGCAATTTCAAATTATCTCCACTGATTTCCTCTTATTTCTATAGATTTAAATAAATTTGCACTAATTATGATTTTTTCAGAGTTCCACCCTTTTTCACTTTTTTAAAAATATTTTCACCAATTTTCACGTACACCAATGTTCATCAATGTCTTCTGATGACTGCCGAAGTCTCCCGATATCTTCTATTGTCTGCTAGTATCTTTCCGTGTCTGCGAAAGTATACCCATGTTTACAGAATTCTACTGTTTACAGCAAATTATCACGGATTTTCAAGGAATTCCTTTGACATAACCCAATTTATACTTATTTCAACTGAATGACAATTATTTACACCAATTTTAACTGTTGCACTATGACCTCCACTAATTTTAACTTATTTAAACTTATCGGATCTGTTTTGAAACAATAGGGACTCATTTCAATTTTTTTCGTCTATAGTAATTTCCAAATTTCCACTAATTGTAACTTATTTAAACATCTCGGATCTGATTTGAAATAATAGGAACCGATTTTAATTGTTTTACACTTCTATCTTCCTCTAATTTCAATGGAAATTTTCAAATATCCACGGTTTTCAACGAGTTTTCTCATTTTCAGCAGATTGCCGCCTATTTCTACAAATTTTTACCTAGTTTCACCAATTTTCACTCATGTCCACCAATGTTTATCGATGTCTGCCATGTCTCCCGGTGTCTGTCAGTATTTTTCCCTGTGTGCGAATGTCCACCAGTATTTAAAGAACTGAAAATACAACGGATAATCATTGATTTTTAAGGATATGCACTTATTTCCCCTGAAGTCCAATAATTTCCACTAAAATCAACTGATGTACACAGACCTCCACTAATTTCAACTTCAATCAACAAATGTATGCTGATTTGAAATAATAGCGACTGTTTTCTAGTTTTTGACATATTTCTTCTTTATTCCGAAGAGTATTATTTACTGATATCCGCGGTTTTCAACGAGTCTCCTCGAAGATTTATTGATTTTCAATATCGTGGATTTTTATGGATTTTCACGCATTTCCATGGATTTTCAACGTTCTTCACTGATTTTTATTGATCTCTAAAATTATTTCTACTGAAATAACTTCATGTCAGCTGATGTCCGCTGACTTTCATTACTTTTTACGTATATCCAACTGTTTCGATATTTTGCCCGTATTATCACTGATTTCAACATATTTCTACGGACTTTCACTGATTTCCACCCGCTTCATTCTAATTTTTTTACTGATTTTCAAAGATGTCTTCCGACTTGTATCAACGTATTCCATTGTCTGTCGTTGACACACAAAGTCTTCCGATTTCTGCCGGTGTCTTTCTCTTTGTGCAGGTGCCGATTTCTACCGAAGTTTTACCGAATTCACAAATATTAAAAGTATTTTAATCACCACTAATTACCTTTTTTTTTTTAAGATCAGCCCAATTTCACGCGTCTTTAAGTAGTATTACAAATATCCATGTATGTCAATGTTCATCAATATCTACTGATGACTGCCGACGTCTTCCGATGTCTTCTATTGTCTGCCAGTGACTTTTCGTGTCTGCAGTGTCTACCAATGTTTACATAATTCTACAATTTACAGCAGATTATCACGAATTTTCAAGGATTTCCTCTCACATATCTCGATTTACACTTATTTCTACTGAAGTCCAAGTATTTCCAATAATGTCAACTGATGTACTACGACTTCCACTGATTGCAACTTATTTAAACGTATCGGATCTGATTTGAAATAATAGGAACTGATTTCAATTTTTTACTAACTTCTACCTTCTTCTAATTTCAATGGAAATTTTCAAATATCCACGGTTTTCAACGATTTTTCTAAATGACAACAGATTTTAGCCAATTATTACAATTTTTTCCATTTTCACCATTCACTCGTGTCCACCAATGTTTATCAATGTCTGCCGAAGTCTCCTGATATCTTCTGGTGTCTGCCAGTGTTTGTCCCTGTCTGCCAATGTCGACCGATCTTTACCGAACACAAATAGTAATTTCCAAATTTCCACGGTTTTCAACGAGTTTTCTCATTTACAACAAATTTCCACCTAGTTATACAATTTTCTATCTATTTTCACCAATTTGCAAACATGTAGACCAATTTTTATCGAAGTCTTTCGATGTCTGACGAATTCTGCCGATGTCTTTCGGTGCCTGCCAGCGTTTTTCCTGTCTGCCAATGTCGACCGATGTTTACCGAATTCTAAAAATTACAGCAGATAATCACTGATTTTCAAGGATATGCACTTCTTTCCTATGAAGTCCAATAATTTCCGCTAATATCTACTGTTGCCCACTGACCTCCACTAATTTTAACTTAATTCAACGTTTGTAAACTGATTTGAAATAATAGCTACTGATTTCTAGTTAATGACTTATTTCTTCATTATTCCGAAATCTACTGATATTTACTGATTTCCACGGTTTTCAACGAGTCTTCTCGAAGATTCATTGATTTTCAAGATCGTGGAGTTTTATGGATTTTTCAAGCATTTCCATGATTTTTCAAAGTTCTTCACTGATTTTAACTGATCTCTAAATAATTCCACTGAAATCACTACTTTTTACGTATTGTAGTGTACCTGGGAGTAATGATTGCCACCAGTTACTATTACTCTCTATCAATAAAATTTTGTATATGAAATACCTTGTTCAATTTTGCCTGGGTGCCATGGAAGGTGTCCTTCCAGAATTTTCAATAAACATTTAAAAATGTAATTGTTTGTTTTATTATAAGGAAATTTATATTAATTTTATATACTGACACTTGCATTTATTGTTATCAACATAAGGAAAGATGATTTGAATTGACTAAGACATATGACAAGAAAATTAAATATATATAATAAAAAATGTTTTATTAAACAATGAAATGACAGATCATGATCAAAGTTCGACTAACTCAAAATAAAATCAGAGAGCACAATTTTCTACAGGTTTTCGCTTTCGGGTACAATGCGCCATACTTTGACTCGGTTTGTTCTGGCGGAATAAAAAATTGTGTATTTACCATCTATGTGATGTTTATATTGTAGTCAGCGCTGTCCGTTCTTCTGGAATTTCTGTGCACAACACACACAAAACAAAATTCAATCGTCGCTCTGTGTTTACACTGGAGGAGCACTTGCTTTGGAACACATTCGATGATTATCCTTTTCGAACGGCGTCTCACTGGCCAGCTGCAATCTTCTCCTCAAAACGAGGGTTTTAGCGTGAAACAAGAAAACTAAACTTGTCTGAATTTATTATCAAATAATAGTGTTATCCTTCCATGCATACACGGACACACACGCTCTGTTCTCCTCGCACCACTGGCACGGGCGGACTATCCCCACTGAATGAATGCTGTCCACCTTATCTCCTTTCCCATCTCCAAACACCTGCATTACACTACAAAGGGTACCCCGGTGGTTGCACTGCGAAATAGTCTCCGCTGTTCGCACTGACCTATGCTTTCTAGTAAAATATGAAGCTTCCAAATATTACCCTAAATTTCACCGATTTCAACAGGATTCGACATATTTCTACAGACATCCACAGATTTCCATTGTCCTTATTTTTTACTAATTTTCAATGATGTCCTCCGACTTGTATCGATGTATTCCATTGTCTATCGACGACTCCCAATGTATTCCGATGTCTGCCAGTGTCTTTCTGCTCAAGCCGGTGCCTGAAAGTGTCTGCCAATGTCAACCGATGTTTACAGAATTCAAAAACATTAACCATATTTCTACCGATTTCAAGAAATTTCAAATTATCTCTACTGATTTCCACTTATTTTTACGGATTTCAATACTTCTCCGTTAATTTCTATTTTTTTATCAGATTTTCGTCCATTTTTACATTTAATTACCTAGTTCATCAATGCCTTACGATGGCTGCCGAAGCCTGCCGATGTCTTCTATTGTCTGCCAGTGTCTTTCCGTGGCTGGAAATACCTACCGATGTTTACTTAATTCTACAATTTACAGCATATTATCTTTGAATTTCAATGTTTTCTTCTGACCTAATACAATTTGCACTTTTTTTTATCAATTTAAATGGCTTTCCGAGTTATCAGCCACACTGCCAAGTACTTTGCATTTTTTGACATTTCATCAATTTATCGTTCGATTTACATAGTTTAAAAATTTATATTTCATTTCCTTTACAGTTTTAAATATATATAATTTACCTTAATTTACAGTTCTATTCAGAACAGTTTACATTGTATGACCTTTTACATTTCAATTCCTTTATAGTTCTATATCTTTATGTTTACTTCTTGGTGTTATACTATGATGAATTGACATATAATCACTTTCTTTATTATATCTCATATCTGCGCCGTAGAATGTTTGTTATACAATTTGTGGGATTTTTTACACTATATCTGAATTCTATTTGGGTCAACGTATAGCACTGGTGCCCTAATAGTTCACTATGGCCTCAAATTCTAATATTATGACTGGCTCATATATGTATGAAGATAAATCTGTCCAAGCGGTGTACGATTGTAAATGTACTACTAACTTTGATCCCTTCGTTTCCTGTTGGATTTTCTACTTGTCTAAAATTTGTAATTGGATGTTTCCCTCCTTAAAGAAGGTTATTATGATTTTGAGTATTTCGTGTTTATTTGAGGCGAGTAGAATGGAAGCGTTGGTTGGGAGAGGAATGTTATATTTTGTGAGTTCTTTTAGCATTCTGAATGTGGGTGTATTTCGTTAATTAAAAATGGAGATGGTTTATATCCCCTACTGCCTGATCAATGCAGTCGCATAGTGGTTTGTCTCTCAATCCTATCCGGTATAAGTGGCTGGAAAGTAGCTATGATGAAATCGGCTTCTGAGGATGTTGGATAAGTGGCATCTGTTTACTTTCCAGTTGTGGAACCACGGTTTGGAAGGGATGACTGGTTGGATGCAGCCGTGAAAATCACTTTTTTTGTTTCATCGAGTTCGAGTTGTTCCATCCTGACTGCCATATTTCCTTCGCTCCCTCTTTGATCTCATGCAGGAATGCGGACGGAGGGAGTTCTATTGTTTGTCCTTTAGAGATGGCTTCTTTGGCAAGTCTATCTACATATTCGTTGAATTTGATCCCTTTGTGTGAGAGTACCCATATTAACCTTGTTTTGATCCCTAGACTGTTGCTGAGGTGTATTACGTGAAGTATTTCTATTAACAAGGGTTGCATCTTATAGTACCACTTGAGTTCTGAAATGCTCCTGATAACGCTCAAAGAGTCGACTATTATAACGACCTCTTTTGGTCCCCTGGTCCGGCCATATCTCAATGCTTCTAATACTGCTTCCGCTTCTGCTAAATATATTGGAGTTTGCAGTGGTAAAGAATGTAATGTTAGGTGGTGTGTTTTGGGGCAATATATTGCGTTGCCTACTCGATCCCCTGAGTTGTCTTTTGATCCGTCTGTATATATGTAGATTGTATTTCTTTCTGATTTTCCTAGCAGGGCCTTCAGGGAATAGTTGGCGTTGTTTCCCGTCGTGTGCTCCAAGCAATTGTAACGTGCTTACCTCTATATCGGGTTATTAACAGTTTATATTTTTACACTGGTGGTTTTGCTGATACTCTTCAAATCACTTCAGGTTAGGTCTGACCTGCCACCTCGTATCCGTATTTTAACCTCGAATACGAAGGGTAATCACTCGAGATTAATTACTTACTGCTACTATAAGTGACCACAGCTACATAAATTAATTAACATCTCATGGATACAGTTTACTGTTTATTACACTCAAGTTCAAACAGGTACAATTAGCCACTGCAAACCACCAGATATCTATAATGCTTAATCAGACTTCGATAAACCTTTGACTGCAAGTCCAAATAAGCGGTGAAACTGACTACGTCTCTAGTAACTACCAATGATCCTACTATAGCACTCGTATTTGCTGTCCACCGTCCTTGTTTATTATTGCACTGCACTAGAACCGTTCACATCACTACTAAAACTGTTCGTCACTCTTTCTAATGTTCCTTTCGACCAACATATCATTAATTAGCACATGGCTCAGTCAATAATAATACCACGCGGGCCATCCATTTTTAACATCTTCCCGCTACTGTCCAACGACTCTCTCTCTCTCTGCTGCGATATTCCATATCACAACTCTCGATCCTGCGCATATGGCATATATCGAAACTCGTGCAATCACCCTGTAGTGTTATACACTGTACTCGTATCTCTATAAATCGGAGATGTAAGGAGGCTTGGAATATCGGGTGTATGGGGAACTTCATTAGGTTGCTTCCCATTTCCTCCCACTTGTTGTACATGTTAAGGAGGGGGGTGTTTTTCAGGGCACCTGTTTGTTTATTTGCGCTCTTGTGCATCCAGTATTTAAGATTACTTAACCGTTCCTTCAGTGGGTGTGTAGTGATGTTCAGTTTTTCCACTATGAATTTCTCTGTGAGTTGTATTCTTCTGATGAAGAGAGGCATATCGACAGCTTCTACTAGGAATGCGTTGGTTGGTGTGGCTCTTAGTGCTCCTAAGCATGTACTAAGGCAGCGATACTGCAAAGGGTCCAGTTTTTGCAATGCGTCTTTCGTGCCGTTTGTGTAGAAGATGCTGCCGTAATCTATTAAGGATCTGAAGTAGAAGTGCGTTAGGAATGGATCCCCATTTGATTCTGCAAGAGCTCTTTAGATGTTAAGTCGCTTGTCAGATTTGGCTATTACATGTCGGATATGTTGTCTTCACGTAAGCTAGGACTCTAGTATCATACCCAGAAAACGACTCTGTTTATTTACTGAGAATGAGTGGGGTCCTAGTTGTATCTTGCAAAATTTTCCGTTTTCAAAATATCACTGATGATTTTTCGTTCGAAATGTCTAGTCCATTATGGAATGTCCACTTAATGAACGCCCATATCGCTTCGTTCAACTGCTCGAAGACATCTTCTATTTTTGAGCATGTAGTGTGTATTACAATATCATCCGCAAATTGAAGGGTTAATATTCTGGGGGAATAGATCTTATCTAAGTCGTGAATATGTATTAGATATAGGAGGGGACTTAATATCGCTCCTTGTGGGAGTCCATTGTAGACCCAACGGGGGCCACCAATTCACCTGGAGTTGAGATAAATATGATCCTTTCCGATATGAGGGAATAAATCCCTGCTGCAAACTGATGTGGAATTCCCAAGTTGGAGAGTTTATGAATTAGAATGTTAATTACGACATTGTCATTAGCTGATGAGATATCTAGAAACATTGCTCCTAAATATTGTTTACGAGTAAATGCAATGTTAATACCTGTGGTTATTAAAGCTATATTTTCAAGTGAAATTGTGATGTAGGTAATAAGCTGTTCCTTTCTTGCCACCATTCTAGCCTATTTTTTATGATACACCCTAAAGCTTAGGAAACGCATGACATTAGAGAGATATGGCTGTAAGATCCAGGGTGATTTTGATTTGTTGGGTTTCTTAACAGGTAGGATAGTCTGCGTTTTCCACTCTATGTGGGTCTGTTGTTTCATCCATATTTCGCAAAAAATTTTGTTAGGAGCGGAAGGGCGGAGGTAGGTAAGATGTATAGCATCGAGTAATGTATTTAACTGGTGTCGTGTGTGAGAATTGCTTAATGTTTTGCTGTGCCACCCTCACAGTGAATGGGACGCATAGTATGTGTTCGGAATGCTGTTCTGGCTTCAAAAATTATTTAAAGTTTTTGTGGTTGCCACTATCTGGTGCAATTTTTTTTGATATAGCCTCTACACGTTAGTTGTCAAGGTTCGTGCTTGCTGTGGAAGTTTTCCTATTCTTCAAGCATCTTATTCGATGCCAAATGGAGCACTTAGTTGTATCTTTCCATAGGTTTTCGGAGTATTTTATCCAGCTAAGACGTTTCTGTGTTCGTTTGGTGCTTACACATGTTGTCTTATAGTTTAAATAGTATTCTAAGGTCGGGTCCTTTCGATAGTTTCTAAGCGCTAATCTTCTTTTCGCCACTGCTTTGAGACACTCTATATTCCACCAAATTGTTGGGGGATTTTTGGTGTATTTTGGTCGTCCTTTGAGCGGAATTGATTTGTCTGCTGCTGTTGTTATTGCAAGTTATAGTTGTTTGTAGGCCCCATGCCCGACTTGTCAGTGGAGATACTACTAACTTTCTCATCTAAGTATGATTATATAGTACCCAATCTGCTTTGTTAATGTTCCAGTGTTATGTGGGGTGTTCCTTCCACTCGAATTGGTGTTACAACCTATGGTGAGTATGATAGGTAAGTGATCTGATCCTGAACTTTCGTTCAGAGTTTGCCACTTAACTAAGGGTGCAATACTTGTGGAGCAAAGAGTTAAATCGACAGCTGATGGGTTCCCGCCTACTTTTGGGATTAATGTAGGGGATCAGTTGTTCATTATAACGAGATTTTGGTCTTCTGTCATTTATATTACGGCAGATCCATAGAAGTCTTCTTGCTGACAGCCCCAGCTACTACTATGAGCTTTAAAGTCGCCCGCTATTAGATAAGGGGGGTGTAAATGTTTGAAGAGGTTATCCCAGTCGGTTCGACTAATTCTAGTTCGCAAGGGGCAGTATAGAGATACTATTGAGCATTCAAGGTTCTTAAGTCATAGTCGGATTGATATTACTTGGAAAGGGAGATTTGTGGAATTTAATGTTTCAGGTTCGTGGGGTATGTGATGTGGGACCAAAATTGCAACTCCTCCTTTTCCATCTGGTCTATCGTCTCTATATGTCTGATAGACTTTGAAGTTAATATCTTTCTGTGGTGGGAACCATGTTTCAGATAATAGTGCAATATCTATTTTGCTGTTGCGCAGTTCATTGTTTAAGCTTTCCCTATCAGAATACACCGATCTTCCGTTCCTCTGAAGAAGATTAAGTTGTGTAGTATGTGGAGGGGACTTGTGAGGTCTTACATTAATTGTAAGGTTCATGGATTGGAGGATTTAATAATCTGCTGGAGTGAATCCATTACTTGCGTTGTATCCACCATGCCATTGGCTCTGATCAGCTCAATCATGGATATTAGTAAGTCATTAATTTTTCTACCATTGGGGTTTTAGTCGCTTGGGACTGGTACCCCTCTGACTGCTGATAATTATGTAATGTTTCTGTCATTCTATGTGGGAGAGGTGGATAAGGATTGTGGGTTATAGGGCGACTTGGTCCTTTACTTCTCCACATTAAATTTTGAGGAGTTCTAACTTCTTTGCACCTTGAACTTAAGTTTGCTGTCCTAGCGTACGGCTGCAGTTGCTTTGATCGACAGCAACGTGTTTGTTCCGGTTGATGTACAGGTCGCTGTGGTTTAGATTGTAGTATTGGATATCTCTCTCCACGGGAGTAGGACGAGTGCTCTTGTTGGTCTGAGAGTGAGGCAAGGTTGTTAAGGTGGAAAAGTGATGGGATTGTTAAACTGAGGGCAAGGATTATCTGCTAATTGGGAATAGAATCTGTTTTCAAATGTAGCCACAGCTTCGCTGTAGCTGATGTTGTTGTATACCATGTGATGTTTGATTGCTTTTGCTTTCTGATAGTTAGGACACGAACGGTCGGTTGCTAGTAGTTGATCTGAGCAGTTGGCGCAAAGTGGTGGTGCTGTCTTTGGGTATGAGTAAACATTGTGGTCCGCTGCACAGAAACTGCATCGTGCCTGACAGCGGCACTGATTACTACCATGTCCAAATCGCAAACATTTATAACATTGAATGACGGCGGGGATGTAGCGTTCAACTTTGCATCTTACACCGTTGATGTAGATGAATTGAGGAACAAGTTGTCATCTAAATGTTAGCACACGTACCGGTAATGGAATAACTTCTTGCTGCCCTTGTTTTGCAATTATTATTATTTGTGAAATGCCTGATACTCAATACCTGGAACTCACACTCGATTACTGTAAGCATTTCTGTATCACTAAGAGTAGTGTCAACATTTTTCACCACACCCTGTTTTTGTATCACAGACCTGGGAATATAGGCCTCTAAGTAATTTCTAAAAAAAATCTCAGATATTACCAGTTTTTTTTAAGAGTCTCCATTGTTAGTTTCTATCTTAATTCTATTTCTGCCAGAACTCGAAATGTTTACCAGGTTGTTAGAAGTCATGAAACGTTGCTCTCTCAGGAGTTTTCCTATCGCCTTTGGGTGTATTCGTCCAATGTTCTTATCTTTACCTTCTACTATCACTATGTACGGACCACTGTCACTTGGTTCATACCTGTTGTTCGTTGAGCTTTGCTATTACCGTCTTGGTTGACAATTGACCATCGTTTTCTGCTCCTGAAGTGCGGTCCTCAGGACCGTAATTTCCACGCTCACCATACAGCCCTCCGAACATTGTGGGTGATGGAAAGCGAAATCTGCTTGCGAACTTACCACTCTGCGCCTCCGCAAATAGTCTAAAACTGTGACTTATTAATTATTATCGCCGAAAACAGAAAAATAAGTCCAACTACAACGCAGTAAACTGTTTATTAAAGCTAATTTAGGGGAGCTACAATTCTGGTTGCCATGAAAAACAAAACCAGAGACAATAATCTTGCACTTGTTTCTACTTAAGTCCAATGATTACTACTAATTTCAACTTATGTACAACAACCTCCACTAATTGTAACTTATTTCAACTTATCGGAACTAATTTGAATTAATAGGAACCGATATCATTTTTTTTTTTACTTATTTCTACCTTTTTCTAATTTCAATTGATATTTACAAATTTCCACGGTTTACAACGTTTTTCCTCGTAGTTCCATTGATTTTCATGACTTTTGATGTAGTAGTACTGGGTTTTATGGATTTTGACACATTTCCATCTTTTTTCAAAGTTCTTCACTGATTTTTACTGATCTCTGAATATTTCCACAGAATTACACTGATATCACTTCATGTCGACTGATGTCCACAGACTTACATGGTTTTCTACCTACTTTATACACATATCCAACCGTATCCACATACTTCTTTAATTTTCACTGATTTCCACCCTTTCATACCAATTTTTACTGAATTTCAGAGATGTCCACTGACTTGTATCGATGTATTCCATTGCCTGTCGATGACTCCTAATGTCTGGTGATGTCTGCCTGTGTCTATCGATACCTGCCATTATCTGCCGGTGTCTAACAATGTTTAATTTTTTTTTAAAAAAATTAAAGGTAATTTAACCGATCTCAAGGGATTTCAAAATATTTATACTGTTTTCCAATGTTTTATGGCTTTCCAAAGATCTCTGTCGATTTAAACATTTTACAACAGATTTTCGCCTATTTTTTACCATTTTTACCTAGTTTCATCAATTTTTAATCATGTCCACCAATGTTTATCGATTTCTTTCGATGTCTTCCGGAGTCTGCCAGTGTTTTTACCTGTCAGCCAATGTCGACCAATGTTTGGCGAACCCAAATTACAACATATAATCACTGATTCTCAGGGATACGCACTTATTTCCACTGAAGTCCAATGATTTCCACTAATTTTAAGTTAATTCAACATATGTGAACTGATTTTATAGAAAATAATTGTTTTAAAAAAACATAAAAACCACCTTCAAAAAAAGCACATTAAAATTTTAAAATAACTTCATTCCTTGCTTAGAAGAAAGAAAATCAAAATGGACAATATTTTACATTACTGTTATAGAAATTTTTACATATATTAGTAATTTTTGGAGTCGGTGCCAGCTGTGACATTGCGAAGTTTTAATTATTGATCTTTATTTGATGTTCGATGACAAACGGGTATTACTATAACATTCCAAATATTTTACAGAATTGTGGGAGACAGCTTAGGAAAACGAATTAACATTATTTTAATCTGTGGTTCGACCACGTTGGTCGTCGAAGCAGATCACTGTCGCTGCAACGCCAGTTGGTAGGTTGCATCGTGCAGTTAGCGCTTTACAGTTCGTATAATATCGGCGGATAATCTGTATGTTTAAGGTTTGTTGTAACATGTTTCTAGCATTAATTGTAGGTATGTAGTAACATAATTTTTTTAGGTATTATTGTTATTAATTATTGTTTTTATCTTTTCGTGTTTCTTGCTTTGACTGGCACCGACTCGAAAAATAACTAATTAATGTAAAAATTTCTAAAACAGTAATGTAAAATAATGTCGATTTTGATTTACTTTCTTCTAAGCAAGGAATGAAGTTATTTTAAAAAATTTAGTGTGCTTTTTTTGAAGGTGGTTTTTATATATTATTAAACAATTATTTGGTTTTTAAACTTTTAGTGGCATTGAAGTTTGTTTTGTATTTTAAATATGCCGCAATAGTTCTCATTTTGCGTACTTCATGGTAGCTCAGTTGTTAAAGCACTTTGCTTCTTTTTTTTTTTTTTAATCTGTCTTTGTGCACACCAACAACTTCCAGAACGGGGTGAATTGGATGCTGTGTTAAGTAATGTCAGTTTACATTTTGATCCAGGACTTGTTTTTACTTAATCAAAACATCTGTTAAAGCTGCTGCTCGATAATCGAAACATGTAACATCTGGGCTTTAATACATACCACACACAAATGTGTCTCTGGAACACAGATTTTTAATTGGTTTTCACAGCATGAAAGCTTGGGGCCTAAGTTGAAATCTGAAGTACATGTTGAGACATTAACCACATTTATTTTATTAATATTCTGCCATGTCTTAAAAATAGCTTAATTAATTTTGACAGGATTTAAAACTGTGGATTTTTGCTAAGAACATTGGAAATTAAAAGGAGTGGGGGAAGAGGGATTGGACTTTTGTATACCAAATGTAGACTGTCTTTTCTGATTTATTTAAAGAATACGTGGGTAAATTTCCATTGAAATCAGATAAAAACTGTAGATATGTATAAGAAAAATTAAGTGTGGAGGTGAAGAGTAGTTCGGTTTTTGTAAAGCTAGTGTGGACAGTATTTTTCTCTTTGTTGTAAGTATACATATCCAAAGTTCCATCGAAACCAGATAAAAACTATAGCTTTGTGTATTGCAAAATTTAAATGGGGAAGGGCAGTGAGCGGTTGGGTTTTGCAAACAAAATGTAGACTTTATGTTTCTCTTTGTTTTTAAGTATATATGTGCAGTGTTGCATCGAAATCTGATAAAAACTGTGGGTATGTATATAGAACATTAGAAAATAGGAGGGGTGGGGGTTGAAGGGAAGAGGGATTTGGGCTTCTGCAACCTAATTTAAACACAATTTTTAAGGATGTTTTAAAGTATACATGTGCAAATTTCCTTCAAAATGAGATAAAAACTGTAGCTTTATATAAAGAACACAACAGTAATTAAAGGGGGATAGGGTTTGCTTTTTTGTGAAAGTAATGTGGACAGTATTTTTCTTTTTCTATTTGTTTTAAAGTACACGCATGTGAAGTTCCACCAAAATTGGATTAAAATGTGCGTTTGTACAAAAATTAAGGGACGTAAAAGGGGAGCTAGGGTAGTTTTCGGATCAGAAATCTTCTCCATAAAAATATATATATTTGTGCCAACTTTGAAAAAGATCGGTCAAATGGTGACGACTATAGCTTTGTAAAAAGAAAATTGAAAAAATCAATGGGGCTGAATCTGGGAGAGGGGTTCAGTTTTTACAAACCAGAAGTTGACATTATTTTTCTCTTTTTTTATAGTAAAAGTGTGCCAAGTTCTATCTAAACTGGATAAAAAACTGTGGTTTTGTATAAAAATTAAGCAGTTTAGTGGGGCGAGGGGGTGGTTTTTGATTTTTTTTTTCAGAAACATTCTTCGTGAAAAAATACAAATAAGCACTAACTTTCATGGTAATTGGTCAAACGGTGGCGACTGTAGATTTTTATCAAGAACATTAAGGGGGTGTCAAAAGTTCCATATAAATTTGATAAAAAATGTGGGTTTCTATAAAATTTAACGGATGTAAATGGAGACAAGGGTGTTTTTTTTAATGTTTTCGTTCAGAGACCTTCTCCATGAAAAATTGCATGTATATGACAACATTAATGGAGATCAGTTAAATGGTGTCGACTGTACAAAGAACATTAGGGGGTGGATAGAGGGGTTCAGATTTTTCAAACCAAAAGTTGACAGTATTTTTCACTTTATTTTAGTTTCATCGAAATATGATAAAAAAAAATGTAGGTTTGTATAAAAATTAAGGGATGGAAAGGGGTAGAAAGGGTGGTTTCTCAATGAAATTATTATGGGACCACTTTTTAGTTATACACTATACAGTAAAAAAATTTCGTTTAAATCGGTTAAAAATTGGGGATCATACACACAAAAATACAGACCAATTGAGAACCTCCTCCTTTTTTGAAGTCTGTTAATAATAGCGACTGATTTCAAGTTTTTTAAAATTATTTCTACATTATTCTGAATTCTACTGATATTTACTGATTTCCACGGATTACAACGAGTTTCCTCAAATTTTAATTGATTTTCAAGATCTCGGATTTTTATGGATTTTCACACAATTCCATGGTTTTTCAAAGTTCTTCTCTAATTTTTACTAATCTCTAAATATTTCCACTGAAATCACTACTTATTGGCTGAAATCCAATGACTTTCAACGTTATACCACCTACTTTTTACGCATTTCCAACTGTTGCCACATATTACCCTAATTTTCACCGATTTCAACAGATTTCGACATATTTCTACAGATATTTAGTTTGAATGTGCAAAAAAAAAAAAAAAAAAACCTGTAGTTTGGTGTGTTTACTTCTTGAAATCTTCTTTTGTCGTTTTAAATGGTTGTAATTAGCTTGTTATCCAAAAAGTTGTGAAGCCTTCACAAAACAGAAAAGAAAAATTAAATTGATGTTTGGTGGATTTTCGGGAAAAATGATTATGCCATGCAACCAACAGCAACTAGTATCCAAAGAAAATGACAAAAGAAAACAAATTGAACATAGTCCGAAGCGAGAATCGAACCTTAGGCCCCTAACCCTAATAATTCTCGCCTGAAACAACGTATTACATTTAACTCTGCGAAATTGCGGTGTAAATGAGCTTCACAGAAAATCGTAAGTGACTTTGTCGCAACGTCAAATTGAAGTAGTTACATTTTTAAGCTCCACAGAATAAAACTCAGTCGTTGTTTCCATAGCTACCCCCACAAATAAGGAGTCTACTTTCAATATTTTTCCGCTGTAGGCTTTTACAAATTGTTTTCGAATTTATATTCAAAACCAAAATTCATTAATAACAAGAAATAACCAGCAACAAACAATAAAAATAGTTGAAAACATGGGTATTAGGAAACACTCCATTTGCAGCGGCAGCGGTTACAGACGTGTGACGTCACGACTGTAGATGCACGCGCCAGGCGGGCTTTTAAATTCTTTAAATTTTAACTTGGAATTTTAGGCAAAATAATGCAATTTCGTCAAAAAATCTCTTCACTAGGGGAATAAGGTGTACCAATAAACAATTTAAAACCATTTTCAAGAAGTAGTCAAACACCCTATTTCCACTAGTATCAAGTAACGTTCACTGACCTCCAATAATCATCACATATATTATTTCTATAAGGTATTTTTTTTGTCACAAGCCTATATCTTCCTTCATACTTAACCGAAATCAATGAATGAGGTGTCATTTTAAAGTTTATGGTCTCCACTTTGGTTAAATCGTATTTTAAGCAAGAGAGTTTTCGGAATTCGACCCTTAAAGGGCAAAAATGTAAATTTTTCTAAAATGCTGTTTTCTGTGTTACGAGTCAGTTATCTCCCTGGATACCTATCTGAAACCGTTTTATGAAGTATCGTTTTATAGATTAAGATCTCCGCTTTAGTGACGTCATATATTAAGCCAGAAAGTTTTCGGAATTCGACCCTTAAAAGGCAAAAGTATCAATATTTTTGCAATGCGTTTTTGTGTCACGAGCGATTTATCTCCCTTAACATCTAACCGATATAGATAAATGAGGTATCATATTAAAGAATAAGGTCTCCGCCATGGTAACATTATATTTTAAGAAAGGAAATTTTCGTAATTCGACCCTTATAGGGCAAAAATGTCACTTTTTCTAAAATGCGTTTTTTGTATCTCGAGCCATTTATCTCCCTGGATATCTAACTAAAATCGATAAATGAGGTAGGATTATGAGGAGTAATGTCTCAGCTTTGTGACATCAAATTTTAAGAAAGAATATTTTTGGAATTCAACCGTTAAAGGAAAAAAGTATAAATTTTTCTATAACCGATTTTTGTGTCACGAGCGATTTATCTCCCTTGATATCTAACCGATATAGATAAATGAGGTATCATATTAAAGAATAAGGTCTCCGCCATGGTAACATTATATTTTAAGAAAGGAAATTTTCGTAATTCGACCCTTATAGGGCAAAAATGTCACTTTTTCTAAAATGGGTTTTTTGTATCTCGAGCCATTTATCTCCCTGGATATCTAACCAAAATCGATAAATGAAGTAGGAATATAAGGAATAATGTATCAGCTTTGTGAAATCATATTTTAAGAAAGAATGTTTTTGGAATTCAACTATTAAAGGGAAAAAGTATAAATTGTTCTACAACGTATTTTTGTGTCACGAGCCTTATATTTCCCTTGATATCTAATCGATATAGATAAATGACATATCGTATTAAAGACTAAGGTTTCCGCCGTGGTAACATTATATTCTAAGAAAGGAATTTTTCATAATTCGACCCATAAAGCGCAAAAATGTCAATATTTCTAAAATACGTTTTTTGTGTTTCGAACCATTTATCTCCCTGGATTTCTAACCAAAATCGATAAATGAAGTAGGAGTATGAAGAGTAATGACTGAACTTTGTGACATTATATTCAACCTCACTATTCATCGCATTTTATCCGCGAAATTTTCGCACGGGTCATCTAGTTTTAACTTAATTCAACATAGGTAAACTGATTTGAAATAATAGCGACTGATTTCTAGTTTTTGACTTATTTGTTCCTTATTCCGAAATCTTCTGACATTTACTGATTTCCACGGTTTTCAACGAGACTCCTTGAAGTTTCATTGATGTTAAAGATCACGGATTTTTATGGATTTTCGCGCATTGACATGGTTTTTCAAAGTTCTTCACTGATTTTTACTGATCTCTAATTATTTCAACTGAAATCACTTCATGTCCGCTGACTTTCAGTGTTTTTCAACTACTTTTTATGTATATCCAACTGTTTCCACATATTACCCCAATTTCACCAGATTTCAACATATTTCTACAGACTTTCGCTGATTTTTACCTCATTGTTCCTATTTTTTATTGATTTTCAAAGATGTCCTCCGACTTGAATCATTGCATTCCTTTGTCCGTCGTTGACTCTCAATGTCTTCCTATTTCTGCCGGTGTTTTTCTGTTATTGCCAGATCCTGAAAGTGACTGCCCTTGTCTACCGAATTCACAAATATTAAGAGTATTTAACTGATTTCAAGCAATTTCAAATTATCTCTACACATTTCCACTTATTTCTTCGGATTTCAATAAATCCCCGCTAATTATATTTTTTTTCAGATTTCCTCCCATTACCACGTAAAAAAAATAGTTTCACAAATTTTCACGTACACCAATGTTCATCAATGTGTTCTGTTGACTGCCCAAGTCTCCCGATGTCTTCTATTGTCTACCAGTGTCTTTCCGTGTTGCCAATGTCTACCGAATTCTACAATTTACAGCAGATTATCACGGATTTTCTCTGACATAATCCGATTTGCACTTATTTTTACTGAAGTCCAATTATTTCCACTAATTTTTACTGATGTACTACGTCCTTCACTAACTGTAACTTATTCCAACACCTCGGATCTGATTTGAAATAATTGGAAATGATTTAAATTTTTTTACTTACTTCTACATTCTTCTAATTTCAATTGAAATTTTCAAATTTCTACAGTTTTCAACGAGTTTTATCATTTACAACAGATTTCCACCTATTTCTACAATTTAGTCCTAGTGTCACCAATTTCCACACATATACACCAACGTTTATCGATGTCTGCCGAAGTCTCCAGATGTTTTCCGGTATCTGCCAGTGTTTTTCCGTGTCAGCCAATGTCGGCCGATGTTTACCGAATTCCTCAAATTGCAGTAGATAATCATTTCAAGGATATGCAATTATTTCCACTGAAGTCCAATGATTTCCACTAATATCAACTGATGTACACTAACTGCCACTAATTTTAACTTAATTCAACTTATACGAACTGATTTTAAATAATAGCGACTGATTTCTAGTTTTTTTTACGCATTTCTACGTTATTCCGAAATCTACTGATATTTACGGATTACCGCGGTTTTTAAATGAGTCTCCTCGATTTCATTCATTTTTAAGTTCACGGATTTTTATGGATTTTCACACATTTCCATAGTTTTTCAAAGTTCTTCTTAAATTTTTACCGATCTCTAAATTTTTCCACTGTAATCACTTCATGTCTGCTAACGTCCGCCGAGTTTCCCTGTTTTCCAACTACTTTTTACGTATATCCAACTGTTGCTACATATTACCCTATTTTCACCGATTTCATCAGCTTTTGACATATTTCTACAGACATCCACTGATTTCCACCGCTTCATTCCCATTTTTTACTGATTTCCAATGATGTCCTCCGACTTGCATCGATGTATTCCATTGTCTGTCGATGACTTCAGATGTCTGACGGTGTCTTTCTGCTACTTCCGGTGTTTGAATGTGTCTGCCGATGTCTAGCGTTGTTTACCGTATCCAAAAAATATCGCCATTGATTCAATGGATATTTACAAATTTCCACAGTTTCAACGAGTTTGCTCGGAGGTTCCTAGATTTTCATGACTTTCGATGGATTTGTACCAGTTTTTTTTTTTTTTTTATTTTTTTTTTTTTGGGATTTTGAACCATTTCCATCGGTTCTTCAATGATTTTTACTGATCTCTAAATATTTCCACTGATATCATTTCATGTTGACTGATTTCCAAAGACATACAATGTTTTCCACCTACTCTTAACGCATATCCAACTGTTTCCACATATTTGTTTAATTTTCACCCGTTTCAATTGATTTCGACATATTTCTACTGATTTC
This sequence comes from Vandiemenella viatica, assembly GCA_031002005.1. Taxonomy (NCBI): domain Eukaryota; kingdom Metazoa; phylum Arthropoda; class Insecta; order Orthoptera; family Morabidae; genus Vandiemenella; species Vandiemenella viatica. The sequence continues at coordinate 170,458,257 of JARYHS010013630.1, read as the reverse complement.
CACCTTTTTCACTGAATTTCAGACTTGTTTGAATATATTCGATTGTCTGTCGATGACTCCAAATGTCTTTCGATGTCTGCTTGTGTTTTTCGGTACCTGCCACATTCTGGCAATGTCTAACAAATTAAGAAATTTCAAAGGTAATTGCACTGATCTAAAAAGTATTTCAAAATATATCCACTGTTTATCACTTACGTCTATGGATTTCCATAGACCTCTATCGATTTACACATTTTACAACAAATTGCCGCCTATTATTACTATTTATTTACATAGATTCACCAATTTTCACACATGTCCGCCAATGTTTATTGATGTCTTCCGGTGTCTGCCAATGGGGTCCGATGTTTGCCGAATTCCTCAAATCACAGCAGATAATCACTGATGCACTAATTTCCACTGAAGTCCAATAATTTCCACTAATATCAACTGACCTCCACTAATTTTAACTTAATCCAATATATGTTAATTGGTTTCAAATAATACCGACTGATTTCTAGTTTTTTACTCATTTCTTCCTTATTCAGATTTCTACTGATATTCATTGATTTCCACGGGTATAAACGAGATTATTCGAAGTTTTATTGATTTTCTAAATCACGAACTTTTTCGTTTCACGCATTTCCATCGTTTTTCAAAGATCTTCACGGTTTTTTACTTATCCCTAAATATGTCCACAGAATCACACTGAAATCACGTCATGTCGGCTGATGTTCGTTGAATTTCAACGTTTTTGCACTTACTTTTTACGCATATCCAACTGTTTACATATATTACTCTAATTTTCACCGATTTCAACATATCTCTACAGACTTCCGCTGATTCCCAACGCGTCATTCTCTTTTTTTACTGATATTCAAAGATGTCCTCCGACTTGTATCGATATATTCCATTGTGTGTCGATGACTCCTAAAGACTTCCTGCAAGTTTCTGCCGATGTCTACACATGTTTACCGAATTCACAAATATTAAACATATTTTATCCGATTTCAAGCAATTTCAATTTATTTGTACTGATTTCCACTTATTTCTTCGGATTTCAATAAATCTCCATAAAATTCCAATTTTTTTCAGATCTCCTCTTATTTTCACATCTTTTTAACCTGGCTTTACCAATTTTCACTCATGTGCCCCAATGTCTTCTGATGACTGCCGAAGTCTCCCGATGTCTTCTATTGTATGCCAATGTCTTTCTGTGTCTGCCAACGAGTTTCGTCGAAGGTTCATAGATTTTCATGACTTTTGATGGAGTTTTTATGGATTTTGACCCATTTCCATGGTTTTTCAAAATTCTTCACTGATTTTTAGTGATCTCTAAATATTTCCACCAAATTACACTGATATCTCTTCATGTTGTCCACCAACTTTTTACACATATCCAACTGTATCCACATATTTCTACTGATTTCAACATATTTCCACTGATTTCAACTTATTTCCTCATTCTCATGAACAATTTCACTGAATTACAGAGCTGTCCCTTGACTATTATCGAAGTATTCCATTGTCTGTAGATGACTTCCAATGTCATCTGTAGTCTGCCTGCCTTTCGGTATCTGCCAATGTCTAACAATGTTGAACAAATTAAAATATTTTAAAGGTAATTTCACCGATCTCAAGGGATTTCAAAATATTTATACTGTTTCCCCCTTATTTCAATGGATTTCGATAGATATCTATCGAATCTCTATCTATTTACACTTTTTACAACAGATTTCGATTATATTCCCCTTATTTACCAAGTTTCACCAATTTTCACTCATGACCACTAATGTTTACCTATGTCTTTCGATATTTGCCGAAGTCTCCCGATGTCTGCCAGTGTTTTTCCGTGTATGCCAATGTCGACCGATGTTTACCACATGCCTCAAATTACAGCAGATAATCACCAATTTTAATGGATATGCACTTATTTCCTCTGAAGACCAATGATTTCCACTAATATCAACTGATGTTCACCGACCTCCACTAATTTTAACTTAATTCAACTTATGTGAACTGATTTGAAATAATAGCGAATGATTTCCGACTTTTTTTACTTATTTCTTCCTTATTCCGATTTTTACGGATATTTAATTATTTTCCCGGTGTTCAACGAGTTTACTCGAAGATTCATTCATTTTCAAGGCTTTTGACGGAGTTTCACGGGTTTTTATTGATTTTTACGCTTTTCTATAGCTTGTTAAAGTTCTTCACTGATTTTTCTGATCTCTAAATATACCCACTCTATTACACTTACACCGCCTCGGCAGTAACCGCCCAGGTTAGATGTGATGCTGGCACTGTGATACACGTTGGCTGCCAGATGGATACCTATAAAATATATTTTAATGTGTGACTTCAGTACAAAATGTACTATTTTATTGAGAAGAGTTTATTTAGATTTATGTAATACTTTTTAACAAGTTCTGAAGAAGACTCCATTAAGGCGGGTCGAAACCGGTAAACAATAAATTCAATGAATATTGCAACAAGTTGGCTGTGATTCATTTTACAATTGAAGAAATACCGTTGCTGTTGATGCTGCCATGCTCAAGATTTTGAAGTTTTGATAAGTTTTGAATATTTTTTGATAATTTAAAAAAAATTAAAAATTTTTAAAACATTTTGAAAACTTTTAAAAATATTTTGGAATGTCTTGGTATATCATAGAAAATCTTGTAATGTTGGAAAGTTTTGAATTAAGTTTTTAAAAGTTTTGCAAAATTTTTTGAAATTTTTTAACAAGTTTAGTAAACAGCTTTGAAAAGTTTTTCATTATTTATGTAAATAATTTTGTGTGTAAATATCTTTAACTTTCATTTCTGTACGTTCCAGAATGATTTTGTATTATTTCTGATTGTTTTAATGTGATTTTATTTGTTTTAGCCTTGTTAGATTGAGAAAGTTTTGTCGGTAGTCTTTGAATTAATCTGAAATTTTCTGTAAAGCGATTGGCAGATGAATTAGTTATGAAAAGTTTAGTTTAAATTTTAAAAGTTTTGGTTTGTTTTGTTCAAGTTTTGGAAAGATTTTGGAAAGTTTTGAAAAGTTTTGAAAGAAAATGCTCTGCCACACACTGCAGCTTTCACTCAAGCAAGAGTGAAGAAAATGAACTGGACATAATTTGATCATCCTCCTTACATCCCTGTAATTTTCAACTCTATGGACCAATGAAAGAAGCATTGGAAGGCCGACAATTTGAAGACAACAATGCGGTTAAGGACTTCATTTGCAATTGACTACTGATGCAACCCTCTTTCTTTTATTATGATGGCGTCAAAGATCTTCTGATACTCGGGGAAAATGTATTTCTAAAGCATCAGATTATGTTGAGAAATAATATGTACTTGGGTTTATGTTTTTTGGTTCAATATGATTTAAAATAAAATACTTGTCTAATTTTGATGACTTTTGATTAATTTAGTCAATCATTGCGTCAATGAAACAGGGTATGTTTCATTTTGACGTTGAAATTAGAAATTTAAGTAATTTTTCATTGAACGCGAGTCACATAAAATACTAGTCAGATTTTGATGGAGTTTCGATAAATTTACAATGTTTAGTGACATTAGTAAACTAGAATATTAATTAAATGTTAATATAGGAAGGACAGATAAAATACACCCAACACTCACCAAAGTTGAAGGGAGGAAGGCAACAACTGCCCTCCTCCCTTCAACTTTGGTGAGTGTTGGGTGTATTTCATCTGCCCTTTCCATAAAAATATTGCCTCGTGGCATTTCATTCCTTCCATTGTTACCTAATTAAATGTTAATAAAATATGTTAATGCAACTGTTTCATACTTGTATAAACCAGGGTTACCAGACGTCCCCGTTTCCCGGGGACAGTCCCCGTATTTAGTTTGCTCTCTGTCCCCGGACAGATTTTGTCCCCGCATTGTCCCCGGATTTTTACTGTTGACCCCAGAATTTTTTTTAAAATCTAGATGTCCTTATCTAAAAGCCCTGATTTACTAATGCTTTTGTTTAAAGAAAGAAATCAATGAAATTTCTTCTCTAAAGGAATTTGTGTCAAAAGATAAAGTAGAAGGATGGAATGAATCCAGTGTTGGTGTTTGCTGAAGAATCAAGATGGAATTAACTTTATTTACATTTTTCCAACAAAATGGTCCCATATGTTAAGCTTCGCAACTTAGTAGAACTGTATTTGTGTCTTCCTGGGGGTAACACATCTGTAGAGAGAGTTTTATCCTCAATGAACATGATGGGGATATCACAGAGCGTCAGAATGAGTACAGAAACAGTTCAAGCTACGCTAACTATATTAACAAACTTTTCCATGACTTGCCGACAATTTGCCGGTAGACAAGATCTTCTCAAGAAGGTTCATTCTTCTGAGAAATACCAGTGACAACAAGTTGGAGGTAAAATTAGGTACCACATCTTTTAAAATACAAAATATATAACAATGGCAAACATGTTTCTTTTAAGTTAACCCAACCTTAAATCATCATATAACTTATAAAAGTGCACCGCATCATTAGGACAAAAAATGTTAAAAGCGTCCCCGGATTTTGGTGAAAAAGTGCTGAAGCGTCCCCGGATTCGGAGAAAAAATTCTGGTAACCCTAGTATAAACCTATGTGTGTTTCACCTCTGGTCAAGGTATCATCAGTAACAAACCTGTTTTTAAATTTACACTGAGTTTACAAACTTATTACATAATGTTTAATATAACCCTAAATTGTAACTTCTACTGACTGTTTACTACTTTCGATCTACATTGGTGTTAGATTGGTGGCTGCCCATCTCCACTTTGTACCCGAAGGATGTTGTCAACTAGATGTAAACAGTGAGCTTGTTTGCTGTGGCCATCTTGTTTTGTTTCTCTCAAGGTGTTGTGTTGACAGCACATAAATAAGTGATGATTTTGCAAGTATGATTTCAGTATATGGTTGTAGTAAGGTTTTTTTTTTTTTTTTTTTTTTTTGTACTTCCCTGTCTATCAGATTGGTGTGTGTTTATTAGTTTTAATAGCATTTGGCTTGTTTAATTTAACTGTGATGAAGCACATGCTTCAGTGCCAACTTCCTTACACACCCACTCTACCCCTTTCCTGACCCACCTACTTTTGCCTTCAAAAAATTTAACTTTAAATTCTATTAATATTTTTGGTAATTTACTCATTTCTCTTGGTAACTTATTCCAATTGCTGACCCCCTTACCTTCAGAAGAAAATCTTTTCACACCCTTGTGCCTGAAATTGAGTGCCAGCTTTGATCATGGTCATCTTTCCCCTTCAAAGCACTACTTCTAAATCTTTCACATGTCATCAGCAATATACGCCTTTTACACTCGCATGTCTCTGTTCACCCTCCTATCTTTCAATGAATCCCACTTCAGCTCCTTTATCATATCAGTTACTGATTGTGTTCTGTGGTAATTTCTAGAAACAAATCTAGCAGCCCTTCTGTGTACCCCCTCCAACTCCTGTATTTGATACCCAAAATGTGGATCCCATACTTCACCACCGTATTCAAGCGATGGTCTGACCAAAGTTTTGTAACCAAATCCCTTTACTTTTCATGTACATCCCCTTTTCACTCTCTCCAACAAAGGGATGTTGAATCCTTTCCCTACTACCTTTACTGTGTCCTGCCCAATTGAGTTTGTTACCAAATTTTATGCCAAGGTATTTATATTTCAAGTCTTCAACAAGCAATTCTTTCCCCACCTTATAACCATAATCAACTGTGTACCTAATTAACTGACTCTTCTTTGCATCCCATGTTAACCTACCCAGCTAGATATCCTGCAGCTGCTTACAGTCTTCTAGCATTTTAATCCTATCACGTAGCATTATGTCATTTGCAAACAACCTAACTTTTCATAGTAAACCATGAATACAATCCTTCATTAGAATAACAAATAGCAGTGGTACCACTATTCTTCATTTTCATTCTCAATTCTTTTTATACTGCAGTTTCTACTCAGACTTTTTGCTTTGTACCTTTATGTTTATGTGGTCATTCAGTACCTGTTGATCAATGTTTATTGCTTTTATTTTAATTTCATAGGTTTCCTGTAGAGTTAGTGTGTTGTGTCTGTAATTGTTGATTGGAATGATTCGCACATCTGTGTTTATGTATGTTGGTGAATGATCGTTTTCTGTGAGATGTTGGGTAAATGTGGAGTGATAACTGTACTTTAGGGCTTTCATGTGTTCTTTAAATCTGGTTTGAAACTGTCTTTGTGTCTGTCCTATGTATATTGTATCACAATTTTGAATTTTAAGTTGATAAATACAAGAGTTTTCATAGTAGTCTGTTTCTAAGTGAATTTTTATTTGTTTTTATATTGAGTAGTAGAGTGATGTTTATCCTTTGTTTTCTCAGAATGTTTATGATTTGGTGCATTTGCTGGAATACATCATTTAATACCTTTTTTCTTATTTTCAATGTCTTCTATGAGTTATTTTGAATTTTATGTGTTATGGCTGTGCTTATCCGTTTGATTTTGTGTGGCTGAAGTTTGGTTGTGTTATTTCTTTGATTTTCTTTTTTTTTTTCTGTTTATTGTGTCAACTATCTGGCTTATACCCATTTATTGTTGCTGTTTCCTTTATTATGGTAAGCTCTATTTTGTAGTTTTTCTTTGTTAGTGTGATTCTTACAATGAAACATATTGAAGCTTGTTTTTTATTATAAAGGTGGTTTGATACGGAATGTTTTTTATTATTATTTGTCGATAAACCCATTAGGATTATGCAAAGTACTTACTAACATTTGTTCGCTTTTCTTTGTACCAATTTTTCCTTCATATGCTTGCTGTGGGCTTCTTTTCTCTCATCCGACTACGTTGTTCCAGTTATTTGGTCTGTTGCTGTAGCTTTTTGTATATCTGAAATGAGTGCTAGCAAATTTTTTAATTGTGAAATTACATTCAATTTTCCTTGGTCATCCTTTTTTGTTGTGAATGTGATGTTTTTGTGTAATTTGTTTATTTCTTGGTGCAGTTCATTTATAGTTTCACGGATGAGTCATATTACATCAACATATCTCCACCAACATATGATTTTGTCCCTTTGTGGGGAATTAGTTTCTTCAGAATCTCATTTTCTGTCTAGTCTATGAATATACTGGCCAGAGTTCCTGAACACAGGGATCCCAAAGGATGTTCTTCATGTTGCAGGTAGTGTTTACTATTGAAATTGAAATAATTTTGTAAAGTCAGTAGTTCTAGTGTTTTTGACTTCATCTATGTGGCTGTTGGGTAATTTTTTTTTTATGTCTTTAGATTTGTTTGACTTAATTCAATTGTATCTTTGACTTAGATATTACTATACAAGTTTTCAATATCAAATGTTTCCAGTGTTGTGTTTGGGAAGTGTGTGTCTATTATGATCTGAATGAGATTTGTTGTGTTTTTTATTCTTCTTTTTTGCTTAGTGTGTAAATTTAAATGCTTAGAATGTTGTTTGTTAAATAATATGTTGAGGCTTTTTTAAATTAATTATGGGTCTTATTGGAATTCATGGAATGTGTATTTTCAGTTGGCTTTTCAATTTTGGAGCAGAAGGATTTGTCAATGATGTGTTGCTTTTATTTTTCTGTGACAGTGAAATTTGAATTCTTGAGCAATTTCTTTAGTTCTGCCTGATATCGATTTGTCGAGTGTAATTTAAATGTATGATTTTTTTTCTTTCATGTTTTCCTCTGTTTTACAAGTGTATTCTGTTTTGTTGATTAAAACTTCTGCACTACCATTACCAGCTTTTTTATTTATTGTTTTTTGATCTGCGAGTTTTTGCTTAGTATTTCTGTTTCTTTGTTAGTATTCCTTTGTTAATATTTTTATTTGTTTTGAAGATCACATGTTTCAAATCCATTGCAATTAATTTGCTTTCAGTTTTTCGTTCTTCATTTCTAAGGCCTCATATACAATACATGCAACATTAAAATAAAAAAATATGTAGTCTATTCTCAAAAACATATAGATATGTTTCATTTATATGCAATTTTGGAAACCTAGACACCCTGACACATCAATAACCAACGACAACATTGAACAAGTGAAAAAAATGATTCTAAAAAATCACCATATCATTATTAGATAGATTGCTGATGATGTCAGAATATCATTTGACTCATGCAGGCATTTATTTTTTTCCTCCGTTTTTGGTGACAGCAAAGTTTGTTCCAAAATTGCTGAATTTCGACGAAAAATAATGTTGTGTAGACATCACTCAGGAATTTCTGAATGAAGTCAAAAATGATTCAGAACGTCTTAAAACAGTCATAAAAGGAGGAAAAAACATGGGCATATGAGTATGACATTGAAAGCAAGGCTCAATTGTCCCAACTGAAAATGCCTGAAGAGCCAAGAGCGAAAAATTTTTTGACAAGTTTGATCAAATGTGAAGATTCTCCTCACTGTTTTCTTTAATTTCAATGCTGTGGTGCACCACTAGTTCCTGAAAAATGGTCGTACTGTTAATAAGGAATACTGCCTAGGAGTTATGTGCCATTGCACAAATGCCCAGAATTGTGGCAAGACCACTCACAGAAATTGCATCATGACAATGCTCCTGCTCAAGCCTAGCTGGTTATTCATGATTTTTTGATAAAAAAATAAAACTGTTGTTTTGCCACAGCCACCAATTCACCTGACATGGCCTCCTGGAACTCCTTTCTATTCCTGAGGCCAAAGTGAACCTTAAAAGGACAAAGTTTTGCAACTATTGACTAGATAAAAACAGAATGGTGTACTGAGAAGGGAATTCCAGAAGTGCTTCCAAGATTGGAAAAGGTGCTTGCACTAGTGTATTTTATCTGATGGGTAATACTTTGAAGGGAGCAAAACTGATCGTGATTAATAAATAAATATTCTTACAGAAAACCAAAAATTCCTTTATTTTTTGATCAGACCTCGTATTAGTGGTATCATCTTACTTTTGAATGAAGTTACAGTTATTTTTGGAGACAGTTCATGCAAAAGAGTTTACCTTCAGTGAACCTCAGGATCCACGGATCATGTAGTTCTAGACCACATTTGTTTAGGAGAGTAGTATGCACAATAACAGTCAACACAAACAAAGTTGTGGGCAACTGTTAAATACAATAAGTACCTCTACATGTTGATTTGGATAACTTTTCAGGTAGCTCTAATTTCTTATACCTCATAAATTATATTATTTTGGAATATAAACTAAACAAAACTCTTGAACCTCAATGTAAAGACCAAACCTAAGGTAATAACTACAAGAAAGTATTTTCATGATATTTACATTTACGAGGGTGGTCTGAAAAGTTTCCGACCTAACAAAGATATAAAGGCAGTTTTTCTGAATTTTTTATTTTTCAACCTAATCTCCTTGTAACTCTACACACTTCTCCCAGCGATGCTCCCATCTCTGTAACCCATCCAAATAGTACTTGGCGTTTATCTCTGCAAAATAATTGTTTACGAAGGTAATTGCCTCTTCATTTGACGAAAATCTCTGTCCTCCGAGTGCAATTTTTAGATGAGGGAACAAAAAGAAGTCACTTGGGGCTAGATCTGGTGAGTAAGGTGGATGGTCAAATGTGGCCATTTTTCCACAAGTTCTGCCTTCAGCTTGTCAAGTAATGATGTGTAGTATGCTCCTGTAATGGTGTTTCCATTTTGAAGGTAATCGATTAAAATAACTCCATGACTATCCCAAAAAACAGTCGCCAGCACTTTCCCAGCTGAAAAAACAGTTTTTGCTTTTTTTTGGAGCCGGTTCCCCCTTTGCAGTCCACTGTTTGGACTGTATTTTTGTTTTTGCCGTATAATGGTGTATCCAAGTTCCATATACAGTAATTAATCAGCGCCAAAACTCGGATTTATTGCACCTAAACTGCAGCACCACAGCATTAGAAATGTTCATTCGAATATGTTTTTGGTCTAATGTGAGCAAACGCATCACCCAACACGCGGGTAGCTTTCTCATACCTAAATTTTGATTTAATATGTAACAAATACATTCCTTTGAAATGTTCATAACCTCTGTTATCTCTCTCACTTTAATTTGGTGGTTGTCTAGCACCAATTGGTGAACTTTGGCGATGTTTTTGTCGGTAGTTGCAATGTTTTGAAGTCCCGAACATTCATCGCCTCCCAAGCTCTTACAGTCACGTTTAAATTCAGCTGCCCAAAATTTCACTGTGGTAAGTGATAGTGCAGCGTACCCATACATAGAATCCAACTCATCTTTGATTTGCGTAGGCATATTGCCTTTCAAAAACAAATATTTAATGACAGCTCGATACTCGATTTTGTCCATTTTCACAAAAACACTCACATCAACTCACTCAAACGACTGTTACATAATAACTGCACGTCCAAAATTGCTGAAACTTTGGTGAGTAACTGACAACAGATAAGCAACGAAATTCACTAGCTTTTATTTATGAGTGCTGCCATCTTCACGTTGAGGTCGGAAACTTTTCAGACCACCCTCTTAATGCTTTTCTTTGTTAATATTTGATGCTAGAATAAAAAGAATAAATAATTTCTACACACATCAAGGTCCACTCATGAGAAGCAGCAGGAAAATGCTAGTACAGAATGAAAAGTATACTAATTGTATTCTTACATTCCATGTGGATCAGCCATTAATAGGTTTTTTCCATACGAAAAGACTGAATGCAGCTTTTTACTTGGGAGTGGTCTGCACCTGTTATAGAATCAAAAAGACATGGGTCTGCACCATGAAAGTTTGCCTGTGCATACTCAGGGCTCGCTCTAGGGGGGGGCAAACCGGGCACTTGCCCGGGGCGCTAAAATTTAGGGGCGCCATTTCGACTGTAAGTGCGAGAAAAATATTAATGTGTTAAATACCCAATTAATAAAAAATCCATTTTTTCGTTCGTTAAAAACTTACAGTTCTTAGCTATTTGGGTGCGCCCCTAGAGACTTCGAAGAGACGGGGCGCGGACCTCATAGGGGCGCGCCATTGTCCTGCCGCCTCGGTGTGAATTGCGCCATAGGAGCAACTTCAAAATGCGCCGCGTCCGCGCCACGTCTCTTCTGTGTGAATTGGGTTTTAGCACACGAGTAGAACACTGTTTCGACTTTTGCTGTCTCAACGTGCTTATTATTGCTAATTATTAAAGTGGTTTCATTACACAACAGCATTAGTCTTACTATTACGTTATTAGTGATAAGTGGAAGTTCATAAAATTTACTTCAGAATTTTATAATTTCTAAAGGTAAGTACATCTATGATTAAACTGTTATTTATTTGGATATACGACATAAGCGCACAACGACAAAAGCGCACAACAGATGCGCGGAAGGGGGTGGGGGCTGTTACACTTGACCTTTGCTACCTGCGCTGATTCCGATGTTATACTGCCCACAAGTTACTAGACACGGCGAAAATGAGTGTTTTAGCAATTGCAGTTAGGCTCTAAAACACGGAATCGATAGTGCTTGACGGGAGATGCTGAGTATTTATTTTATTGAATTGATGAACCAAATCAATATGGATCTTAGTTATTGGAAATCGAAGTGGAATATTTTGCATAATAATTTCTTTTCGTAATCTGAGCCTCACAGATTTGTTGTAAAAAATAGATATAGGCATTGAAAGTGTTATGGTTGGATTGAATTACATACGCTATCTTTGATCGCTTGTGAAAATACTGCAGTTTAGTGGGTGTGGTGGGACAGTACTTATAATCATTAATAAATAAATAATATTAACAGCTACTGATTACCGATTAGTTACTTCACATACCATTTGTATATTCAATTTCGAATGTTAACTGCTAATATATAATAACCCATGATGCTTATTATATATACGAATGCGGTTTCTAGATACTCTAATTGCTGCATTTGCCTTTTCAACAAAAAGAAATTCATTAACTATTTTAGTGAATGTGAATAACTTTGTCAGTTGGTTTAATAAGTGCATTGCGCGACAATCACTCCACATCATTTTTTTAAAAATATATATATATATATATATTTTTTTTGCGAACTTGGAACGTATTCCGTTTAAGCCTATAGAAATTGCCATTCTGTATACACGGTTTCTACATTTGCAGCAAATTTACGGATCGTATCCTCCGCGAATAAGCTTTGACTGTATAGTAACACTAGACTTTCTTTATGTTCACAGGGTATGGAAAATATTTTGTGTTGTGCATAAATATTTTTTATATCGACTGAGAATATGGTTTTAGCTTATCTAGAACAAGGATAAATATTTACTTTTTATATTATTTTATAGTGTACATTGTTTGAGTTACGTGCGTGCCTCTTCCAAAATGTCTGATGGTCAAAGAAAACTATCTGGTTACCAGTACAAAAAAAGAAGGTTGGTAAAGGAAGCGGAAAGGCAGAATCAATCCGGGGCGTTAAAAAATATACTGTATTCAGGGTTTACCAAACAAATCTTAGAATCCAGTATCAGGTCGGGATACAAAAGACGTACTGAATCGTCAGAGAATAATAGCATACAAATGAACGAAGTTTCTAAACCAATTGGAACTGACACCAACGTGAGACTCACAGAAGGCGTTCTAAAACTTTGTGGCCAAGAATTTTACGAGACGCCGTAAGAAGCTTTTTAGTAAGGCAAGGTTCACCTAAACTATTACATAGTTACAAATTTCCTTCCAATGACACAGGTCGACATTTTAGCGCAAAATATTATGCAGGAATTTTAAGCAACGGAGAGCAAATATTGCGAGATTAGCTACTATCTTTCACAAAACTGCGTTTACTGCTTCTGTTGCAAAATTTTCGGCTGTTTAGTTAGTTCTCTCTCAAAGGAGGGTTTTAAGCACCTTGGAAGCACCTCGGCGAAACTTTAAGAGAGCCTGAAATTTCGAAAAATCATATTCAGGCACAAAAATCATGGCTATAAATGAACGAAAGATTAAATTGTTGTAAAACTGTAGATGCTGCCACTCAAAGAGTTATTACGTAATGCCGAAATAATTCATTGGAATGAGGTGCTTCTAAGAATCGTTGCAATTACCAAAATGCTTGGTAAAAGTTGTCTGGTTTTTCAAGGTACAAGCGACAAGTTGTTTGAGCATAATAATGGTAATTTCTTAAATAATAGTTGAGTTACTGTCTGAATACGATCCCGTTATGGTAGAGCACGTGCTTGAGTGCTCTAAAAAGTAGAGACTAAAGCTCAATATCTTGGGAAAAGTATACAAACCGGGATAGTAGATCTGCTGCATCAAAGCATCTGCTGCATCAAAGTCTCATGTTATTAATGAAATAAAAAAAATTCAAATATTTTTCATAATTTTAAACTGTACTCCATACTTTAGTAAGATACAGCAAATTACTCTTGTAATCAAATACGTTTCAACCAATGAATTTAATCCTGATGTTGAAATTAAAATTAATTAAAGCTTTTAAGGCTTCTTACCAGTCGAAAGATCCACAGGAAAACAAATGCCTGATACTATAGTTGGAGATCTTAATGACTTGGGTTTAAATTTGCAGGATATCAGAGGCAAGTGACTGACAACGGGTATAATATGAGGGGCAATAAAGCAGGAGTGCAATCTAGAATTAAAAAATATAATTCGCGAGCATTCAATGTTTCGTGTAGTAGCCATTCTCTCAATCTTGTTATTAATGGCAAAAGCATCCTTGGAAGCCGCTGATTTCTTCAACATGGTGCAAAAAACATATTAATTCATTTCGGCATCTACTTTTCGATGGGCAATACTTTTAAAGCATGTTCAGGGTTCAACTTTGAAAACATGGAGTGACACTAGTTGGGAGAGTAGGATAGAGGCATTAAAACCTTTAAAATTTCATTTGGGAGATGTATACGACGCCTTGCTAAACATTTACGAAAACCAAGAAATTGATAATTTAATGATTTAGCCATTTTGGCAATTGAATATGAAATTGCTGATGAAGTAAATTTAAAGATGTAATAAAAAAATTCGTAAACTGAAAGTAAGAAAAAAAAGTTTTTTTTGGTGATTTTAGCGTATTTGATGTAATCTCGTTTTATTTTCAAAATAATGGCATTTAGATTGTTTGTGTGATAATATCTATCTGTAATAGCATTTAAAAATGTAAAAAAATATGGTTAATTTGTGGCTATGTACAGATATTTCATAATTAATTTCTCTATTTTGAGCAGCTAGATCAAAATTCAATAACTTTATTTATGAATATACGATTTTATTAAAATTAAAATAAAATAATTTATTCGATTAAAAATTAATTATTTTTTAATAAAATATATAACTCTACATAATCTTAAGGGGCGACAAATTGTCTATTTGTCCGGGGCGGCAAAACCGCTAGAGCGGGCCCTGGCATACTTGTTGGTTGTTACAGAGTATTTAGCAGCAACTTTGATAAAAATGTTTTCTTAATCTGTGTACAGTCCAAATCTTTCTCCATGTGACTTTTTGCTCCACCCAAAGCTTAAAACAGATTTGATAGGACAGAGATTCGAGATCATGGATGACGTTCAAAGGGTAGTGTTTCAGACTATAATCAACATTTCAAAAGACATTATAACAACGGCAACATCTTTTGTAGAGCAAATTTGAAAAATTATTAACGACATTTTAAGATACTAATAAATTAATTGTTTTTCTAGAGCCAGTGCTGTTAATCAATGGATATGTTCTGTAAAATAAATACCTCTTATTTCTTCAATAATAATTTTCCATTTAGGAACAAGAATGAATGGATACTGGTTACTTAGATATAATTTCTGCACAATGATTACACTTCCCATATTTCTATTTTCAGCACCATAAGCAAACATTAATAGACACTACACTTTCATTCCCAGTTTGCCGTCAAAAAATAGATTTGCAATTAAATTTACAAAATACTATTTATAAACTTTGGAACATAACTTTGAGAATGAAATAATATCACAAATTCAGACCAGGAAACATCATTAAATGATGTCTTTAATAATGAAATTGAAGATAGATCATCACAAATAACAGTGAATTTTTGTATAGTGCACTTTCTTCTTAAAAAAATAATAATTAAAAAAATGTAGAACAATTTTTTCCCCCCTGTTCCATTGGTGGAATTACAAACCACTGTTTGGCCCTAAGCATAAAAAATACAAAATTTAGCTATGAATATGTGTTGCTGAATTAAAGAAAATGAGAACATTTACCATTCTGAATGTAATAAACCTTGTTGTGAGGAACCCGTTTTAAGTAAGTACGTCAAAACTAAGTTTATCAGAAATTTTAACAGCTAAAACAGATATAATTGCTGTTGTTTAAATATATATTACAATAATGAGTTTATGTAGCAAGCCATTTATAAGAGAGCACCATAAGACTAACATATTCCTTAGACTCAATATTCATATGTTTTGGCATACAACACTTAGGAACACTCGGTCCACCTGACTATATCACATAACACCTGTAATCATTTTTTTTTCATCTGAACAAACCTTTTCAATGGCAATTACTATAGCTTCTTCTGAAATCTTCTGTTCCTCACATACATTCAGAAAGTAGTAGAGACGTCCAAGTGCATAAGGATTCTGCATACACAAAAATAAGGTTCAATATGTACAATATAATAATTACTTATAATAAGGAAAATAAATTTACTTCAGCAAATAACAGCTATTAGGACAATAAATAATCCAAGCTCTCAGGATAGAGAGAATCTTACAGTTACCAATACTTCAGGCATAATTATTTGGCACTTTGTATTTTATTGAAAAAGTTTCTTTAAATACAATCTCTGCAGATTTGCTTCTGGGTGATGTGGCAATACAAGCTCTCAACAGTTTTTTTTCTAAGGTCATCTTCAGGTCCCGTGCAATAGCAAAAACATTAACTCCTTAACATCATGTCCCAGGAAATGTGTGCAAGTTTAAGTATGGTCAGGTAACTCAAAAACTAATGTGGTATTTCACTTGCATTTTGGCTTTGCCTGGTAGTTCTAATGCATATTTGTTAAAGTTTGTAACTACTGGAGCAAGCTGCCTGCTAGTGCATAAAATTTAAATAATTACTATACACAACTGGAAGAGTATATGTGATGACACCCATAGCTGGGCACAGTTAATCGAAAAGTTAACTTCGTTAATTGTTAATCTGCTGCTTAAAAGGTTAACATCGATAATCGTTAAAGCGTTACATTTAACACAAGTTAAAGTTAACATACAAAAGTGGAGCTGATGTTTACGTATTGCAATCGGTATTACTGCAAGTATTACCAAGGTGCTATGTACCGTAATGTAAATCAATGATACGTCTACCCAACGTCCTTCTGGAAATTGAGTTTTTACCGGGATTCAACATTTTAACCAGCTTCTCAAATCTATCAGATTCTTCGACATGTAGTGGAATGACGTTGGCAATGAAAAGGATTAAAATACATCAGTCCACACCAGCTTGGAATACGATGGTGCAGGTAGCTACGATGCCAAATGTTTTATTGACGTAAACTTTTATTAGCAGATAGAAATGAAAACAAATTAAGTCTGCTGCTATCTACATCACAAGAAGCCACAGCACTTGAAGAAGTCTTTGAATTATTTTTCTTTTTTCCCACGAGGTGACCCTGCTTTTTTCTTCAAGCTAGTTATATTTGTATATATGTATCCTCTTCATATGTTGTTATATTATTAAGGCTATACCCGTGAGCCTTAATTGTAGAAAGTTCAAGCAAACACAGTTTGCATTCATAAATCAACTGTTCTCCCAGTCTTTATTTCAATGCAACATAATCGCATAAATGTGTCCCAGGATTTTTAATATTCTCCTTGCTATTGTTAGCTAACAGATTCAAGAAATCAGTTTACACGACGTAATCATGTCCATTAGTGAAATAAATTAAACTAACACCAAGCCAACACCAACTAAATAGTGTCATTTTCTTGGCGGTAAGAAAAGATAGATTATAAAAATATGAAAATCAATCATCAATTGAATTAGAAACGAGTAGTGAGCACAGGTTTGCAGACGTAACATAGAAACACTCTAGCTTTCCTGCTCATGCCCACTCAATCCCTAGCATAACAGTTGTATTGCAACACAATCATACATCGTATTACCTAATTCTTTCGCTATTTGACTCGCCGAACAGTCAGGCATTGTGTAGCGTGCAATTGAAACAAACCAAATACATCAACTACCAATATAACGGACTAAAGTTAATGGTACTTCAATTTAACGGAACTTAAGAAGACCGTTAACAATTTTTTAAGTTAAATTAAATTTAAATTTTTGTAATTTTGTCAACTTCGTTAATTAACAATTAATGGTTTTCTGCCAAGCTGTGATGATTCCAACTGCCAAATGATTTATATGGTTCATTACATCTTCAATTACAATATTTAGAAAAGATATCAATAAATGAAAAATTCGCTTAATACAATCAATATTTTCACCTACAGAAGGTTCCCGACAATGGATGATGAAAGAAAAATTTTAATTATGCATCAAACAGAATAACTTCAATAGCAAATGTGTTTGGCTATGATACAAATTACAGAATACTGTCATGAAACTCAAAACTATTACACAATAAATATCTGTTTGAAGCAAAAAGTTCATAAATAAAACATAAATTTCGTACAAAAATACACAGTCTAGCAGAATATTTTTCATTAATATGGTGTACTGTTAAAATCTTGGAAGTGCTTATGGTTTATGCTATACCCCATGTAAACAAGAAACAATTTTTCTCCTTCAAGAGGAAAATTATTATTCCAAAAATTTACTAAGGAAGAAATATAGTTATGAATTAGAATCACAAAGTGGTATGAAATATTAAATATGAATTCCTGAAATGCAATACGGCTAAGGACTTTACATTAAAATATGTGAAACTGCTCAACTTGGAAATACATAACTCACTGTTTTTCAGCATCTTGTGACTTTATCATTATTTTATCTGAATATACTAAACTTTATCATTATAAACTAGTTTGATTAATATATCTGATAACTACAAAATTAACATAGGGAATCTAGCCTCTTCATCTTATGAACATTTCTTTGGGAAAGAAACGTTGGAAAGCAATGCTAATACCTCGAGGGAGAAGGGCTTCACAATGTGACAATTTGTTACTTCCAATCGACCCAAACTTTGACATCTAGTCCAAACAATGTCAGTAAAAAGAAGCAATTTTAGAATAAGTCAAGCTTCATGTGCCCTTAAAGGACTGCTACCAGAATTTTTATTTACCACTGCCTTGTCTAAAACTATTCTGATAATCATACTATGTAAATGGGACCTAAGGATTTACCTGGAATCCAAACAATGTGGTATCCTTGTATACTTTATACAAACAAAATAATTTAAGAGCACCTAAAAATTCTGGTGAGACCAAAATGTAAACTCACTTGGGACTACACAATCCCTAGAGGCACCTCAGAAAGTGAAAACACCAGACTACTATCATATCATAGTTAACACAATTAAGTAGATACATTATGATTGATGGATGTTTGAAAATACTTACTTTAGAAAGCTTGAAGCATCTCTGTGAAAAAGCAGTAACGAGCCGTTTATAGCAATGCATATTTGCTCTTGTCAAAGAATGTTTGAGCTTCCCCAGGATTAATGTGTGCATACTGTCATTACCTGATGCTTCCATCAATATCTGCTTGACAATCGTATCAAGGGCTCGGCGTTTCTGAAATAAAAATAGTTTTACAGATTCTGTCACTGTCTGATGCTTCCATCGATACCTGCTTTACAATCTTATCTATGCAATGGTATTCCTGAAGTAGGAATACTTTTAATGACCTAATCAGCCAAAAACTTATGTTAGGTATTTTCTCCATTCGAATACTCACACAACAAAATAATTTAGTACATTATTGAAACTTACTGTTGGATAGCAACATTAATTGAACAGAAAAAGAGACGCTAATGTATCAAAACTGATGTAATATAGAGAATATCTCAGTTATAGATGGAATACAATTAAAAAAAATATGTTCCACATCTCATCAGATATCATCCAGTTCTCAATCCAGATAGACACAGGTTACTTTGAAAAATTTCAGTTTCATTCTTATGGTTCAATCCAGTTGGTCAATCACTTCTTTATCCATACAGGTTCCAGCACAACACAATTACTCGGGTATATTGCACACCATAAAACACCAACAGAGAATGGAATCTGAGAAAGTGGTTACTGTCTTTCATGTGTTTGTATGAGGTACATTTAAGTTCTAAGGCCTCTGATTTATTTTTTTTTTTTGTCCAGACTAGAGAGAAATAGAAAAATGTGCATCATTTTAAAATGAGCGTACACTCATTGTCAACATGTGACAGAGATGGCAGCACTGTACAACAGGTGGAACTCTAGTGGCAGTGTCGAGAAGGAGAACTGTTTTAGATACTTAAAATGGCAACTTTTTCCTTACTTGAACAGCGTGCAATCATTCATTTTCTGAATTTGCATGGTGTGACACCAATTGAAATTCATCGATAGTTGAAGGAGACATATGGTGATGGAGTTGTGGATATGTCGAAAGTGTGTTCATGGGTGTGACAGTTTAATGAAGGCAGAACATCATGTGACAACAAACTAAAATAACCTCAGCCTCGCACAAGCCAGTCTGACGACATGATCAAGCAAGTGGAGAGACTTTTTTGGGGGGATCGCCAAATGACTGTTGAATAGATTGCCTCCAGTGTTAGCATTTCCGGGGGTCTATGCACACAATAGTGCATGACGACCTGAAAATATGAAAAGTGTCCTCCAGGTGTGTGCCACGAATGCTGATGGACGACCAAATTTTTTTTTTTGGTAACAGTTTAACGTCCCTTTTTAACAACGTGGACTTTAGAGACGGGAAAGGATGGGGGCAAGGAATGGGAAGGAATTCGGCCATGGCCTTTTGAAGGAAGCATCCCGGCATTCGCCTGGAGTGATTTGGGGAAACCATGGAAAACTCAAATCTGCATGCCCGGACGGCGATTCGAACCGCCGTCCTCCCGAATGCGAGGCCAGAACGCTATCCGTTACACCACCACGCTCGGTGGACGACCAAAGGCTGTTCGTGTGGCATGTTGTCAAGCAATGTTGAGGCACAACAAAGGAATGAACAGGACTTTCTTTTTGTCGATTGTGACAATGGATGAGACATGGATGCCATTTTTCAACCCAGAAACAAAGTGCCAATGGAAGCACACAGATTCACCGCCATCAAAAAAATTTCAGGTAACCGCCAGTGCTGAAAAAATGATGGTGGCCATGTTCTGCGACAGCAAGGGCATTATCCTTACACATTGTGTTCCAAATGGCACTATGGTGACAGGTGTATCCTACAAAAATATTTTGAAGAACAAGTTCCTTCCTGCAATGCAACAAAAATGTCTGGGAAAGGCTGCACGTGTGCTGTCTCACCAAGACAATGCACCCGCACGTCGGGTTAACGTTACTCACCTGACCTGGCTCCTAGTGACTTTTGGCTGTTTCCTACAATGAAAGACACTGACCATGGCCATACATTCACCAGCCATTGCTATTGCTTCAGCGATCTTCCAGTGGCCAAAACAGACTCCTAAAGAAGCCTTCGCCGCAGCCATGGAATCATGGTGTTGACGTTGTGAAAAATGTGTAGGTCTGCAGGGAGATTAGGTTGAGAAGTGACACCAGTTTCATAGTTTTTGGTTGAGTAGTTAGTTAGAAACAAAAATCGGAGGCCTTAGAATTTGAATGCACCTCGTAGTAGTTGCATGGAGAGCACTATTATGTGTATTATGTTTTAAGCAAAAGCTCATTGTTTTGTTGAAGACATTGATCGGTAATGTTAATGTTGCTTATGTTATCACTGGGCTGGAAACTGTGCAAACTTGAAATTGCTTGCTGCTCATGTGAATGATCTGTGAAATAGAACCATCTGCACTACATTAAAGTTACTCAAGCATATGAAAACTTGCGATTGTAATATGCCCATTCTCTTAGCTGCATTTATATAGTTGGAACTTGTCCAAGATAGCCGATCATGATGGTTGGAATTTCTGGTCACAAAATCCAACTTTGGCTTAACATCACATGGTAGGCTTGACAATGTTTGTACAAAATCAGCTTCTGAAAGAAACTGACCATAGCAAAACTCTGGCTGGTCAAACTGCTCACGCAGAGATGGAGCAGTTTCTTTCAGCCATTAAGGAGGGTGTTATCCATACATCAGCAAGTGATGAAGGGCTAACACCATTCATGCCACCCAACCGTCAGCTAAGGTAAAGTGATGGTTTATTTCACTGTCCTAGTTTGTAATTTTATTGCACTACATAGCACCCATTTTATACAAATACTAGCCTCAAAGCCCATCAAAAATGACAGGTTTAATGGAGTGTTTTGGTAATTAATTTCTTTTCAGTTGCTTAACTAAATAGAATTGTTAGAAAATAAGGCTCAATGTAATTTCTCGTCTCTTGTGCTGTAGCAGAAAGTTTCAGTTGTCAACTTGGTCCAGGTTGCATTTCAGCCTAGCCACAATCTCCACTAATATTGTCACTAGAAAGTGAAAGCTTCAATCACACGCGAATGAACGTATCATCAGTCAATGTCATCATACATCATGAAATAAACTGGTCCAAAATCTTTGTGGTTTCTTACATCTTCCTTTCTTATTATCTGTGATGAAGATTGATGTTTTAATGGCTGACACAACTACATGCGCCTGAAATAATGACCCAACTGAAAGTGAAGGATAATAAAATAAATTTAACAACTTACATTATGCCACATAATATTACTTTTAATTGTGGTTTAGGCCACATAGATTGCAATCAATTTGGAACTTCTTTCATTAAAACCAAGTAATGATTTAAGTAAAAAAAAAAAAAAGCAACTGGTAATTAATATGCCAATTTTTTTTTAATTCATACTTTTCTTTCAGTGTTCTGGCAATTCATTTGCTAGCAATTGCTTAACTAAATAGAAAAATAAAGCTCAATGTAATTCCTTGTACTTTGCCCTGTAGCAAAAAGTTTCCGTTGCCATCCTGACCCAAATTGCATTTCGACCTAACCACATACTACACTAAACTTGTCGCCAGAAAAACAATACTTCAATCACACACATATTAATACATGTACTGTATAACATTTTAGTGTCAATAATACATATATACTTGAACAAAACTCTTCATGTGTTCTTACATCTTCCTTTTTTATTATCCGTGATTGAGATTGATATTGATATTACATTTGAATGGCTTATGCAGATGTAAACGGCTGAAATATGTCATCAATGAAAGCAAAGGAAACTAAAAAAAAATCTTAACAATTTGCATTAAGCCAGGAAATACTAAATTTAATTGTAATCTAGGCTGTATAGATTGCGATCAGTGTGGAACTACTTTCGTTCAAACGAAGCAATGATTTAAATAACAGGACACTTATGAAAACAATTTAAATTATTAAAAACAATAATTACTCATGCCTTCCACTGTAACATCAAGTGCCAGTTATAATAACAATCTAATAAAACCTGCCCCTAACATTTTAAATTGAAAATTAAAGGTTTTATATTAGGTATCTATTGCCAAATAATTTAACGAATACTTTTCCTTAAAGGAATATTAAAAAATATAAGCAACTAATAATTATTATGTCAATATAAATGGAATGTGTACTTTTCTTTCAGTTTTTTGACAATTAATTTATATGTGGATGCTTAGCTAAATAGAACCATTATTAAATAACATGCATAACCCAGAACTACATCTCTGGTCATTAGTTGTGCAACGTGTGAAATCATAGCGCTAAGTCATAGTGTTACGTCACTGCATGACAGAACACCATGACCAAGAGTTGCGTTTGATTAGAATACATAACAATGAATAGGAAAATTAGGCATTGAAACTAAGGAAGGATAAGGAAATAAGACCCAATTCTTACAGTGACTGGGAACAATGAACAAAAAATTTCTCTATCCTTATATATATAGGCACTAAGTAGCAAAAAGAAATTAAATTATGATAGGGAAATGAGCCACCGCTTACCTTTAGATGATGGATGTGTGACACGAACACACAGAAAACACACATGATACACAAATTTTCGGGACAAGCATTATGGGTGGTGGGTGTGGGTATAAATACGTGTCAAAAAGTGGATATATTGTGGATAGAAGAATAACTACCGCTTACCGAAGATGAAGACTGCTGCAGCATCAAAACAAGAAAAAACACATAATACAAAATAAATTAAAATTTTCAGGCTCATGTGAGGGCGGTCTGGAAAATTCTAAGCCTTATAATAAAACCAATTTGATATCTACCAAATCATTTTTATTTCTCAATACAGTCTCCCTGAACACTGATACACTTAGTCCAACGATGTTCCAAGTTCATTATACCATCCATGAAATGGCTTTTTGGAAGTCCTGCAAAATATCCATCTACAGCTGCAATCACCTCCTCATTTGAGGAAAAACACTGACCAGCAAGAAAGTTTTTGAGTTTTGGGAATAGATAGAAGTCGGAGGGAATCAAATATGGGGAATAAGGTGGATGCTCCAACACATCGTAGTGCAGATGCCTTAGTTTTCTTCTTGCTCAAATTGGGCCTTTTCTCATGAATTTTTTCATCCAGGGTGTCTAGAAGATTGGAATAGTATTTTACAGTTATTGTTTTACCCTTATCAAGGTAATCATTGAACAAAACACCTTTAGTATCCCAAAAAACTGATGCCATCACCTTCCCTGCTGATGGAACTGACTTGACCTTCTTTGGACCTGAATAACCAGCTTCTGTCCACTGTTTTGACTGCAGTTTTGATTCTGCCGTGTAGTGGTGAGCCCATGTCTCATCCGTAGTTATGAATCGACGCACAAAATCAGTTTTATTTTTGTTGAAATGATCCAAACACTGTTCAGAAAGTCTCATGCGGATTCTCTTTTGATTAACAGTGAGCAAATGCGGCACCCATCTTGCACAAAGCATCTTCATATGCAATACTTCATGCAAAATGTATCTCACACATTCTTTTGATATCCTTATGGTCTCAGCAATCTCACACACTTTAATTCGCTGATCATCCAAAACCATATCACGCACTTTCTGGATGATTTCTAGAGTTGTTGCACTTTTTGGACGTCCTTCACGTTCATCATCTTTGAGACTGCTACGGCCAATTTTGAACTCAGAAGCCCATTTCTTAACTGTCGAATATGAAGGAGAAGAGTTCCCATACACTTTATAAATCTTCCATGGATCGCAGATGGTGTTAAACCTTCTTTTACAAAGAATTTTATAACTGCACAATACTTGATTTTTTCCATCTCTGGTACAACTCGGCACCGTGTCTGCAACAAATAACTGTACAGACCAAACTACATTGTAGAATGACTTGCAATTTCTTGCAGGCACGTCTGGCATATGCACCAACTTGCACAGAAAAAATCACATGGGTAATGCTTCCATCTATAATCGAAGCTGAGAATTTCTCAGACAGCCCTCGTATATACAAGGCAAGTTCAAAAAATAATGGGAATTTTCATTGTTTTAAAAGAATTTTATTTATTCATCAACACCAATGTTATCCCTTTCAAAATAGTCCCCATTAGATATTAAACACTTATGCCAATGTTTCTTCAATCCCCAAAACACTTCTGGAACTTTGGGATAGTTTTGAGTTCTATCAGTGACGCACTTTTAATATCATCCATGCATGTAAAACTACAGCCCTTCAACGCTCTCTTTATTTTTGGGAACATAAAATAAGTCACAAGGGGCCATGTCTGGGTTATTATTACAATGTTATTTTTTGCCAAAAACTCACGAACAAGCAACGGTGGGTGAGCAGTTGCATATCATGGTGCAAAAGCCACAAAGTCTTTTGCCTCAAATCTGGGATTTTTTTGGACTACTTCACACAAACGGCATTGAACTTGAAGGTTAGTGATCATTTGACCTTGTGGCAAGAACTCATGGCACACTATGCCATTAAAATCGAAGAACACAGTGAGCATAACCTTCAAATTTGGCTGAACTTGTCGAGCTTTTTTCGGTCTTCATGAATTTGGAATGCCTCTCTTGGTACAATTCAGCCTTAGTTTTGATACCATGCACATAAACCCGTTTCATCACTGTTATGACATGTTTCAATAGTTCTGCATTATTTTTGACCTCATTTAGCGATTCTTGAGCAAATTTCATTCACAGTTGTTTTTGTTTGTAACCCAACACCTTTGGAACAAATTTTGCTGCAGCACATTTCATACCCAAAACAGATTTAAAAAAAACTTTATGGCATTAGCCAATTGATATGCCAACATCACCAGCAACTTCTCTAATTGTGTTTTGGTGATAATTCATATCCATTTCTTTCACTTTCTCCATGTTTTAATCGGTTATTGATATGCTACGATGGCCCTATGCTCGTCATCTTCAACATTTTCATGTCCATTTTGAAAACGTTTATACCATTCGCAAACTTTTGTTTTACTTATAGTAGATTCACCAAAAGCAATATCTCACATTTCTAAAACTTTGTTGCAATTAATTATGTTTTATACCAAATTTAATGCACGATTTATACAAATGAAAAATCGCCAACTGTATCAAAACAAGCATTATCCTTTTAACAGTTGACAAGAGACTAAACAGGAATATAATTTTGCCAGCAAAACAATGAAAAAATCATTCCAATCGGACTAATATATCTCACAAAACTTTAAAATTACTATTACTTTTTGAACAAACCTCATACACAACACTTACATTAGATGATGTTTGTGTGGCACAAATACTTTTAACAAACACAAAAGGCATTGAAATATTTTGACCTTAACCCTTAGCAGGAGAACAGTGTGGAGGGTTGGTGTTATGGGAGACTGCCTCACAGTGAGCACTAAGATCAGTGTTTGTTACACGTTCATGCCACACAACCATTATCTGTCTGCCTCACAGAAAGACTATTGGCCATGAAAATGGAGCAGGTAAATTCAAACTGAGGACAGGTAGACGGGCAGTGATTCAGAGCCAATACCCAAACCTCAAAGCAGTTTCCCACAACACTCCCCCCCCCCCTCCTGCTGACAAAGGGCTAGAACCAAAAATTACTATATCTTGTGTGTGTGTTTTTTTTCTTTCTTTTCTGTGTGTTTGCACCCCATACATCATCTAAAGGTTTCCTTTTCGCTACTTAATGCCTTTCATTTCGATGTTTACTATACACATATAAATAAAATGGAACTAATGCAGGAAGACAAGGGATTAATTACTGTATGCAGTTCAATCCATATCTCACACAGCATGGTATTTATTACATCCTCTGCGAGTATGTGCAGCAGTACATTGGGCAGATGATACACTGCCATTTTCAGCATTGTACAGAGCACACGAGATGATTCTGAATCTACATGGTGTGGTATGGAATCAGGTTATCAGGCAATTGAGAGGGAGGAGACAAATCTGTTGAGATGGTTTGTGGTTCAATCCCACAAATCGATCAGCAGTCAACTTTCTCCACTGCCTGTGTACCCTGCAAGCTTCATACCCCAATGCCCAACTGGCCTTGCCATGTTTCTAGCCTAACCACCTCTGCAGAGAAGTGATCCATGTGAATATAACATCACTGGTAGCTAATTACAGGTGTGGGCTTTATAAGGGCAGTCACTATTGGAATACAACGTGTGGCCGGAAGATAAAATCAGAGATCAGCTTTGAAACATTGCATCCAACTGATGCGCTCTCCTGGTGAAACATTTTATACCATAGTTTTGTTTACTATGAGTGTCATTATTAACAGAAACGTGAGACGTGAAAATATTATTAAAATAGAGAAATAATTCTTCATGTTTGATAAAAGTTTTTTTTGAAGCAACAGGACAAATATTATTATCAAATATTTAAATATTAAAATATCTAAATAGTATCTATCTACGAGGGTCGTTCAATAAGTAATGGAACACTTTTTTTTTTCTGAAACGGGTTGTTTTATTCAGCATTCACATACACCATGTTATTTCCCAATCTTTTAGTTACACAACACTATTTTTCAAGATATTCTCCATTCAATGCTACGGCTTTACGCCACCTTGAAATGAGGGCCTGTATGCCTGCACGGTACCATTCCACTGGTCCATGCCGGAGCAAATGTCGTACTGCATCAAAAACTTCTTCACCATCCACATAGTGCGTCCCACGGATTGCGTCCTTCATTGGGCCAAACATATGGAAATCTGACGGTGTGAGATCGGGGCTGTTGGGTGGATGAGGAAGAACAGTCCATTGAAACTTTTTGAGCTCCTCTCGGGTGCGAAGACTTGTGTGAGGTCTTGTGTTGTCATGAAGAGAGAGAAGTTTGTTCTAATTTCTGTGCCTATGAACACACTGAAGCCATTTCTTCAATTTTCGAAGAGTAGCACAATACATCTCAGAGTTGATTGTTTGACCATGGGGAAGGACATCGACCAGAATAACCCCTTCAGCATCCCAGAAGACTGTAGCCATGACTTTACTGGCTGAGGGTATGGCTTTAAACTTTTTTTTTGGTAGGGGAGTGTGTGTGGCGCCATTCCATTGATTGCCGTTTTGTCACCTTCAGCCTCATGATGAGCAAACAGTTCCACACTGATGGTTCTCCTTTGTTCTTTATGGTCTTTGGTTAGACATCAAGGGACCCAGCGGGAACAAACCTTTGAATATCCCAATTGGTGAACAATTGTGACAGCAGTATCAACAGAGAGGACTGAGTCGTTTGATGGTGATCCGTCGATCGTCTAGAATGAGAGTCTTCGCACACTCCAACATTGCAGGAGTCACAGTTGTACATGGCCAGCCAGCACGCAGGAGATCAGACAGTGCTGCTAGACCTTGTGGTGATCATGACACACGCATATCTGAGATGCGCTGGTTTTCTACCAAAAGAAGCTCAATCACTGCCCGTTGTTTGGAACGCACATCCGTTTTTTTTTCTGGCTTTACGCCTCGTCGACGGCTAAGGTCATTAGAGGTGGGATGGGATTGGGGACAAGGAATGGGAAGGAATTCAGCCATGGCCTTTTTGAAGGAAGCATCCCGGCATTCGCCTAGAGTGGTTTGGGGAAACCATGGAAAACCCAAATCTGGATGCCCGGATGGGGATTCGAACCCGCATCCTCCCGAACACGAGGCCAGAACGTTAACCGTTCATCCACCACGCTCGATGCACATCTGTTACAGATGCCATTTTAACAGCTCCGTATAGCGTTGTCACCTGTCGGAAGTCAATGAAACTATACGAGATAAAGCGGGTTGTTTGAAAATGTTCCACAAAAAAATGTCCAGTTTTTTCAACCAAAATTTGCCGAGAAAAAAATGTGTTGTATTACTTATTGAACGACCCTCGTAGTATTAAGACAAAACAAAGTTAACATAATTATTGTATACGGCCCCTCACTAATCTTATCATATCCATATAAAGAGAATGGTATTAAATGCAATCTAGGCACACTATTGTTGGAACAAACAACCTTTGATACGATTGGTTAATTGGTAGGATTGGGTAAGAAGTCTGTACTGTCAACCCTTAGTTTGTTTTCCCATAATTCTCCTCATTTGTTGCTCATAAAACTCCTTAACTGTAAGTGGGGTTAAACGATGATATACTCCTCATTTTAATGCCATTTTGGCTAATGTATCTGCTAATTTGTTTCCTGTTAGGCCAGTGTGATCATTAATCCAGTTAAGCTGCACCTGTTTCTGGAAGCTATGAAGGTGCTGTAACAATTCATTGATTTTGTAGCCGAGGCTACTTGTTCCATTACTAGTATGGAGATTAGGGTGATCTGAACATGATAGTTAGCTGGATACGTTAACATGGGATGAAGATAAATCCAAAGAAGGGTCAATTTATTATGTACACCGATAAAAAAACTAAATGTTGGTTATTATTATAATGTGGGGAAGGAATTGCTTGTTGGACTTGAAATATGGAAATCCTGTATTGGGATAACATTTGTTAGCAAACTCAACTGGTCAGGACACATTGAACAGGTGGTATGAAAAGGTTTCAAAACCCTTCATTTATTGATGAGAGTGATGAGGCAATGTACCAAAGAAGCAAGAGGAATTTTGTTACAAAACTTTGGTCAGTCCATTGCCTGAATATGATGCTGTAGTTTCAAATACAGGAGTTGGAGGGGGAACAAAGAATGGCTGCTAGATTTGTCTCTGGAAATTACTATAATACACAATCAGTAACTGATATGATAAAGGAGCTGAAATAGAATTCACTGGAAGACAGGAGGAGGGTAAATGCATAGATTGGTAACGAGAGTGGAAATATATTGGAGAATGAATTGAGAGCAGTGCATGGAAGTTAAAAGATGACCATGACCACAAGCTGGTACCCAATTTCAGCCATAAGAGTGTGAGAAATTTTTCTTTTATGGATAAGGGAGTCATGGATAGAAATAAATTACCATGGGATACGATGAATAATTTATCAAAAACGCTGAAAGAATTTAAAATTAACATTCACAGAGGGAAAAGTAGACATGTATAAAAAAAAGGAGAAAAATGTGTGTCCAATATACACTGGTGTGTGCACACCATCACAGTTAAATAAATTAAATTAGGAAGTTAAAAAACCCAAAACAATTACAGGGAATTATATATGTTCTGAAGATATTTGGGAATAAGGAAAATAAAGAAGTTTCAGCAGTATCTTTGATGATGGGTATACTGATTTATTCCTCTTTATGAGAAAATATTACTTAATTGTTCTGCACACATACAACTGATTGTAAAATAATTTTATCAGAATTTTAATAGTCAATTTAGTACACTGAATATCTGTCTTGTGCAAGTAACTGCAAAGTTTAGAAGTTTAATATTCTATATAAATATATAAATATATGGTTTGTTACACTATAAACCAATTTCACATCCTTATGAGTTGAAGCGTTATTTGTAATCAGAGTGAACAGGGATCATGCAACCAATTAAGCATGCAATGTGATAATTATTAAAATTTAATTTGATGGCAAACAAGATTACATGTTATTCCATATGTTTCAAATATATTAGCATGTGGAAAACAAATGGTAGTAAGTATATTTAAATGGACATATCTACAGAGTAAAAACAGAGAGAAAATAATCTTTTTCCTTGCTAAATAATATTTCCATTAATTTAAAATTATAATTCAAACATGTGGTTGTTAGTTCACCGAGTACCGCTTAATTGCATTTCAAGATAAACATAACACATTCTATTAAAAAAGAAGTAAATAAAAGATACACTGAAAATGGGAAAAACAAGAAATTTCATGTAATCACTTCATCAACAAAGATACGTAAGCTTCAGGAGAAGATAGCACCACTAATAAGTGGTAAAACTGCTAAATTTTGTTTACCTTAAGCGTGCGATGAATTTCATATTTTATTTTCTCTTTTTCCTCTTTATTCTTTGCAAGTTCCAACTTCCTCTGGAGAATAGCTAACGGAACATGGCGACTTGGAACTCGGAGCTGCAAGCAGGAAATGTCTTCATCCATATCACTGACATTGCAGAATTGTAACTGAATAATAAGTGATTTTATTTTTAAGAATCAAATTTCTACAACAGGTGTCAAGAAGTTACCATTTGGCTGCATCCATTTGTTGCCAATGGTGTTGGAGGGGAATGTGATGTAGTGAATCCCAAAAAATCAGCAACCCTCAAAGATCCCAAATCCATATCACCGTACT
The DNA here is from genome assembly GCA_031002005.1 of Vandiemenella viatica. Lineage (NCBI taxonomy): Eukaryota > Metazoa > Arthropoda > Insecta > Orthoptera > Morabidae > Vandiemenella > Vandiemenella viatica. The sequence continues at coordinate 170,427,652 of JARYHS010013630.1, read as the reverse complement.
CTTCAACATGGCTTGTATTTGTCTCATAACGAACTTCTTCAAATACATGATGAAGTGAAACTTGTAATAAATTCATCTGTAACAGATAGAAATATGTGATGCAACTGATGTCTCCATTAAGAAAAATGTAAACATTGTTCAAAAAATGGTTTTAAGTATAAATCTTAAAAGTTGAGATTCTTAAGTTTTTTTTTGGTTAATTAGGGGGCATCCATAAATTATGTGAGGTGTTTTATCAGATTTCCGGACCCCCGCCCCCCCCCTTTCTGGTGAGACTTTGTGAGATATGGTCCGACCCCTCTTCCCCCTAGAAATCACCCACACAACTTTTTGAGACTTTTTTTTAGGTCTCACCCTTCCAAAGCAGGTTACACACACACTTTTCGACAAAATACCCCACTAAAATCAACTTTCGCGCTTCATTTGTAGACCTTTTTTTTAGCTCTACAGTCCAACAAAAATTTACAAAACCTCCTGTGAGATTTCCGTTGATCCCCCCTCCCCCTGGTGAATTTTGATGAGATTTCGCCGGACTCCTCCCCCCCCCCATTTTACCTCACGTAATTTATGGACACCCCCTTACAACTTGCCACAAAGCATTAATTAAGTTTTATATGAATTTTATTCTTTAATCTGAAGGGTAAAGCTACACAACACAAAAATTGTTTTAAGACACTTCATTCTTTCAATAATGATTTTGCTTTATATAAATATATTATTATCATATGAAAGTAGTCAAGAAAAGTTTAAACTCATCAAAAAGAGTGGCACAGCTCAGTCAATATGTGAAACCAGAACTTGATGAGACACATGAAGTTTAAAATCTATACAAGCATACTCGAATATGTTGCATTAATAGGATTTTAATACTTCCCACCCATTTCATATTAATGGCTCTCTGCCCAACGCAGTTTGAATAAATACTGACACACATGTTCTTTTTCTGAATAAAAGCTGTAAGCAAATATTCTGTGCTTCTACCAATAACTTATGGAATATCCAGTCAAATCCTGCAACCTCATTTTCAATAAGACTATTCAACGAATGGCATTCATTTAATTTCTTATAAATAAATCCAGTAATCATGCCTAGAAACTTTATAATCATTTTCTTAGCTCTAAATTGATAACCACTATACCCTCCTTCCCCAGTCCTTACCCATACTTGGATCAGAAAATTTCACAGAACTAGAGAAAATCATGACCTTTCTCACAATCCTCAATAAAAAAATACAGAATATAATTCTTCGCAAATCTTACTGAGAGAGAAATGTTTACCTTCTTCTGCTGTAAGTAGACTGTGACAATTGAATTGAATTTTATGTTATTTACTTGGTTCAATACTGTATTGGCTAAAACTCAGAGGGAAATGAAGAGAGTATTCACTCTTCTCACAAATTTTTAACTCTTGCAGAGATGAGGTAGAACAAATCTACATCATTTGAATAATTCATATCACATCTTTGTGATACTGTTTTCAGTGAATCATTAATATCATCATTGAAAAATCATAGCACACCTGTAAATACTCAAAGTAAAACCTCTAGGATAAAAATGTAGATTTCAAATAGCATAAAAGATTTCAATACCTGCTCAACATTATGCATCCAGTTAACACTAAACACATCACCAAGATAGGTCTGCAGTGGATCATATAAACACCATGCATACGATGATTCACGAGGGTCAGCTGCCGTTACCACAAAAACTGTAAAGAGAAATCAAGACAAGCTTCAGTCTGAGCCAAAAAATGATTGAACACAATATAAAAAATGTTGTAAAAAATCCAAACATGAAACTCACCAGTTGCAGTTAAGAGCAAAATACAATATCTAAAACTGAATGAAAACATCGAAAGGTATAATGATGCTAGATGTTTAAAGCAAAAAATTCAGATGAATGTCAAGCTAAGCAGGAGATACACACAATTCTCGTAGTAGCAAAAGTATCTCCAAAACTGTCGTCATTAAAATTTCTGAGCAATCTGACAGTGGTGTGTCAGGATATAATTTTTGCAAGAACTTAATCAGTCCCATATGCAAAGCAAGTTATTATTAACATACTATGGTTTAGATTCCATACTAAACACAACAGAATACTCAGAAAAATTGAACTTACTCATCTGACCATTAAGGCCATACAAGTTTAATTTCAGTATCACCTTTGCTCAGAAAACCATATTGTTACATCATCATTCACACATAATTTACTAGATTGTTAAGCCATTCAGTATATAGGAGGCCCGAAAATTGTATCTGCTTTGACAGTTACCAAGCAATTAACATTTCTGTATCAATTAACAAATAGCAAATTGCAATTTGCAGTGGAATCACACTGGATGACCAATAGAAGTTAGCAGCTGTCATTATGAGGACTAGTTTGGAGACCCTCCAACTGTACAACTAACCACAAACAAAAGTAGAGAAACATTTAAAAACAGAGTTAAAGTAAGAAACAGAGTTAAAGTAAGAATATAAGATGGTTAAAACATGATTCTACACTTTCCAGACAAATTAATAATTCAATTTTAATCACATAACTATAGCAACTTGAAAGCATAACTACATACATCCACTTAGATTTGAGAGACATGTAGCGTAATAGTAGTGTGGACTTACTATTTTCATTATCTGGCAAGATGTGTTCAAACATCGATCCTGATTCACAAGCTTCTATGTAAAGGACCATCTAAAAATAAAAAATAAATTACTTACATGTGAGATAATGGTATCACTTTATTATGTCTATATTATAACTGACTGTAACCTATAAATCACTTCTGAAGTGAGACACCTTGGAGTAGAATAAGGCATGAAATTAACAGGAATGTTAAAATAGAAATGCATGACAGTGATGGGATGTGTGAACGAAGGCATTCTCAGTGTGTCGCTGCAGTATAATATCCACTGGATCACTGCCGGATTGTGTAGGACAAAGATGAGCTTTCGGCTACGAGCTCTGCTGCCTTCTTCAGGCCTGGTTCTCGCGCTGTGATGACCAGAGCTGCAATGCCAGTCATTGGCACCGATGCCCACCTCCCCCCCCCCCCCTTTCCCACTCAATAGTTCCAACCAGCTGCGTCTCCTTATTGCACCCATAAAGCTGGGTGGCCATCTTGACTACCTGTTCTTTTTTTTTAAAGAAATTAGATTGCCTTAGCAGCGACCAAGCCAGCTTCCAAGCATCAATAAGCTGGTCCTTGCTAAGACAACCTCATTTAAAAAATTAGGGCAGAGAGTCAACATTGACCATCCAGCATTACGGGCACAATACGGAGCCGTGGCTGGCAGGAACTATGAAGCTCGGTGGTGGGGAGAGGAGGGGTGGTGCGCTAGCCTTTAAAAGGACATGTTGGTGTCAGAGACTGGCATTGCAGCTCTGGTCGTCACATCGTGAGCACCAGGCCTGACGATGGCAGCAGAGTTCATCACTGAAAGCTCATCTTTCACCTACACAATCTGGCAGCGAACCCATGAAGATTATATTGCATAGATGGGATGTACAGGGAAAACAATGAAGTAGAAAGGGAAGGTTACACCATAGAAAGAAAGGATATGTAAAGTATCCACTGCATAAAATTATAAGTGGCAAAGAAATTCAATAAATTTCAAGCTCTCCTATCACTTTTCCTTGCCTTGTTTCACAGCTTAAAACAGTTTTAGGTCCCAAACATCTGGTAAATGGCACAAACATGTTGGTTTTCAACTGGATAATTATCTATCCTATTTATGTCCAATATACTGTATTCACAACCATCAAGCTCTAGTTAAAATATTATAATGATTGATCTCAAATTTATGATCAGGTGTTTGTCTGATATTATTTTTAATTCCAAAGTGTTAGAATGGCATTAGTGCAAAATATTCACACATCAAAATCTATTTATAACAAAAATTTGAGATAGACTGTTAAAATTTTATGAGAAATGTATAAATGACACCAGTAAATGACATAATACATAAAAAAATCACTATCAAAAAACATCATTTTCATGAACAGGAACAATTAATTAAGTCAATGGAAAATGAGATAAGGGTTCGAGATGGTAAACCCACTGACAAACTGTAAGAGGACCCCGATTTTTTAATAAATTGAGTGTGCTATTTAACACTCATTTTGAACCATACACATTGAATCAATGAAATTCAGTTTTGTGTTGTATACTGTACACAATGTGCAAAAGAAGTATTTTCATGGCCTAAATCATGTGACGCTTATTCACTGTAGTCATGCAGGAACTGAGGTGTTTGTTTTGGTTCCTAAGTATTAACATGGAGGGATAATCTTCAACACTCAACGGTACCAATAGTTTCAGTACTATTTGAATTTTGTTGTGATAATTTTTTGCTACTTTTAATGTGCACACGGCATATCAGCTACTGGATGCTAGCTTCAAGCAAGACATGTTAGAGTGCTGTGTTACACTGTCTAACTATAAAAAACCAGTTTTATGAACAGAAATAATGAAAAAAGTGCAAAATGAATTAAGAGACAGTAAAACCTTGGTGGAAATGTAGTACCCTAATTTAAAAAAAAGGGATGTGTTATATTTTCCATACAGTTACAAAGTTTTGTTCTCATTTTGCATCGTACACACTGAATAAACAAAATTCAGTTTTGTGTTGTATAGTATCCACAATATGCAAAATAAGTATTTTCATGGCCTAGCACGTGTGGTACTTCTACATAGCTACAGGGTAATCATGCAGGAACTGAGATATTTGCTTTTGTTCCTGAAGTATCAATATGGAAAGGATAACCTTCAACATGTGTGTTATATATTACAATCAGTGGCACTGAATTTTTGCTGGAGCAATGTATGAGAACAGACAATGGGATACTTGACACTGAAAAGAAAACTATGAATCTTTAATTGAAAAGGATAGAGTAAGTTGTAAGGATACTGTAAATCAATTTTATTTGCTTGGGAAGAGTTTAAAACATATTATTTTTGATAAAATAAAATTGTAGAAAAGTCTTGTGACATGAAATGGCAATCAGGGCTGTGATGTCACATTCCAGCACTTAACAGTTTTGCTCCATGCATTAAACATCTGTCACCAATCATTACATTGCATGTTTAGTTTCAGGTTTTCAGTCAATCTATTACTTATTTCTGGTTAACAATCCATACAAATAATATTTGCAATGAAAGCTGGATTTACCAAAGGAAACAGCTCTAATTTGTCCAAAATTAATGTGACAATGCTGGTAAACTTTTTCGCATAAACCGGTGATTTATCCACAGCAGAATTCCGGAATTTCAATATTTAGCTCAGAGTATTCGTACTCAAAAAATGAAAGTGTAGTTTTGGGCTGAAAAGTGCACATATTGTAATATATTTAATAAAAGTTATATACGAATGAAATCTTTCTTGATATTGTATTTTAATGTTAGGCTTTAAAATCAGTTTGAAGGATTGATTTCAGAAACTTATGTAGCCTAGAAAGAATTGTTGTTATAAGCTAAATACTGTTTTTTATGACCAATATTAGCAGAGGCCGTTAAAAATATTGCTTAATTCTGAGAAGGATATAAAGAACTAACAGCAAGCATTCTGCACAATAATATATCAATATTCAGATGGGATGATAACTGTGATGATAAAGTATTACACCTAACTCTATCAAAATGTAAATATGTTTGTACCAACCACAGGCTATTAGAAAATAATAAATAAAACGCAGACATTTTTAATGATGAACAGTGCACTCTTAACAATTGCGATGTTATATACATATACTATAGACATATTTTGAAAAGAATTATTAATCTGCTAGATACGTTATGTACTTGTATTCATTTAAATCATGTATCTTATCATATGGATGATATCAGACTAATTTCAAAAGGTTATAAAGACATTGCGTTTATGGAAGTACTCGATACCCAACATTGAACGTGATAATTCAATAAAAATTTAAATTTAAGAAAACAAAATATTGAGCTTTTTAAACATAATAAAATATTAAGTAAAAAACTTATGTTGAATTAGTCTTCACAAAAAATATTGAAGACTACATATCAGAAATTTTTTCGACATATCTTCCTTGTTTGGAATGTAAATAAACAATTCTTTTGCTTCTTATACAATGTCTTTACACACTGAGGCACTATACACCACTTGTAAATTGTAGAACACCTGTTATCAACAAAATAATCAAACATACACACTGCGTACACCTGCACAACCAAGGATGTGACGTCATGAGAGACAACATGACAGATGTGGGCATTTTGGTCCCAAATTCAAATTGGTATATAAAAATTAAAAAAATGCAACAAATACAATATTTTGGGCTATGGCCTTCTTAGAGAGAATAGAGCTATATGACAAAGACTAGAAGTAGTGATGGTGGTTGTGAGGACACACTGTTAACAGAAAATTTAATTATGGGAAAAAATTAATGAAAGTAAAATAAAAAAAGGTGAATGTAAAATAGGTGGAAAATTATTTTGCAAAAGAACAAGAATAGCAATGTATATTTCAGGTCTTGGCCCTCTGTCAACAGGAGAACATTATGGACGGTGGGTGTTGCACGAGACCATCTCACAGAATTCTGTGAGATGTCCTCATACAACACCCACACTCCATAATGTTTTCCTGTTGACAGAGGGCCAAGACCCAAAATATACATTGCAATTCTTGTTCTTGTGTTTTTTGTGTGTTCACACCATGCAGCCATCAGGTAAGGTAAGTGGTAGTTCATTTTGCTATCCTGTTTTGTAATTCGTACATATATATTAAGTATACTACCAAGCAATAGATGGATATTATCTGAGATTGAAGTCCAAGGTATTTTTGGTACACAAAATGTATTGGTAGACCAATTCCCATATCTGGAGTTTGGATGCAGGTGTGGTTTAAGGAAGTACTCTGATGGCTCTAACTGTGAAACAGGTATTGATGTCACAAAAGTTGTGAGAGATGGACTACTTAACAACAGTGTGGTATTGATTTTGAAACTGTTTTTCTCTATCCATTCATTCTGATGAGTAAGCGCTTGGTGAGGCCAAGGTAAGAACTCTGACAACAGAAGCAATAAACATTTCCACTGATACTGTTACAGTGTCTTACTATGCTGTTATGAACTGCAACATTTGGCATGTAAGCAGTCATTAAAGGCCTAGCTCCTATCAGGCCTGGTTTTTTTGGTCTGTTTGAACTATCAATGACTATGATGACAGAATGATTTCGAACAGAAGGGCCTGACTGCTGGAGGTCCTAACTAAATCTGAAGGATTTTTTAAAATAACATAGACATATCGAGCTTGTGGTTATTTTAATGCAAAATACTATGGTTTTGTGCATGTAGGGCATGACCAGGACATCAGACACTACAGAGCATATTCTAAAGTCTGTCAATTAATAAGAGAATTTAAAAGAAACATTAGAAAAATGTTTCACTCAAAGTTAAGACAATGTTTTAAGTATCAATTAGGTTTATTTCTAGCCATATCTAACATATGTGTTAGACTGTATGTATGAGTATCTATGTCTCTCGTCAAGTTCTGGTTTTTATGCTGAATGCTGCGTAGATAACTGCTGCTTGTTTTGACGAATTTAAGATGTTTTTTACTACTTCCATATGAAGCAATTATATAAAGCAAAATCATTAGTAAAAGAATTAAGTGTCTTAAAACAATTTTTGTTTTGGGTTACTTGTAATTTATGCTTCAGATTAAAGTGTTAAGTAGTATAAGCAATAAAGTATAAAGTTCAATTAACTGAAATCTATAATTTTTATTTTTAATACTTTATTTCCTTCATCATTTTAAAATTATTTTAAACTTTTAAATAGTTAGAATTACGTTATAGACATTTTAAAACAATTTACGTTCTCATTATTGTTTATCTGAAAATGCAGCCAGCAGGCTGAGCAACTGTCAGTTGGCCTCTGTTGCCTCTTTATTGTATTTTATTTTGTAATGTTGTGGTTTGTCATCAACCATAACTAATGCTCAGAAGTCAGTCACACTGAATATTTCTTGGTTGCATAGAAGTTACGTTTTTGTATTGTTGCATCATACAATTTTAAGAGTTATGTTACAATGGAATTGAGTGATCCAAGAGGGGGAAAAAGGTTACAGTTATTGATCAGGCTATGAAAAATGAAAGTGTAACATTGAAAAAGGCAATGATGTGAAAAAAAAAAAACACACGATATTACCTTCTGTGCCTCTTGATAAGCCAGTAATGTTGGGATAGTCAGAAGGACACGTAGATAACAATGAGGCTTCCTTAACTGATAGTTAGCAGAGTCAGGATTCTCAGAGATAAATTATTTCATTAGTTAGAAAGTTTCTCTTACAACTGATTAAAGTTCCTATAGTGTAGCTACTAAAGAGTTAAGAATGACCCCCATCATACAAAAATTAATGCCATTTTTCTTAACTTTGCAAAAAAAAAAAAAAAAATAATAATATCATTTTGCAGATGTTGATAAGGAAGAAACACATTCACAAGCATCTGTAGCATTGGTGGTGCAGAAATGGGACCACCTTGATCAAGAGAGAGACAACATGTTATATATCTATTATCCTGCCTGTACTGCCTATTACATATAATTCATACAGAAAATTACTTTTATAATTATTTTCTTAGTAGTAAAGCACTTTTCAGCTCAGAGCCTAACCTTGCTATACATCCATATCTTGCCTAAACCTTTAAGTAGGAGGCCCATTATTTATAATTCATTTAGGAAAAAAATAAATTATGATCATTTTCTTCATAACAAAGGACTTTTCAGATCGAATTCTAACCATCTTTAGGAAGAAACGGATTTTTTTTTTTGTTAATCCCATTAGTTGCTTCCATGTTCACAAATAAAGCATAAAATTATGGTCAATTTGATGTGTAACATGTATAGGCTAAGAATTTTTTTATAAAGAAATATTTCAACATCAAGTAGTATTTTGCGTGTGTACGGGATAAACTGAAGAAGTAGTACAAAATTTAAAATTGTTAATAAATGAATAGAGTTATTCTACATTTCAATATCACACTTTGTTGTCAGCATAGCTAGGTGCATCCTGAATAAAGTAGGAGAAAACAAGTAATTTCCAAATATAGTTTTTAGTAACATGAAAAATTTGAACTATGTAGATAAAAGAGCTAGTAAGATAAAAGTAGGCTTAAATGAGAGAAAAATTCATTTAATAATATAACAGTTTAAAGGTAACTTGAAATTTAAAGGAAGAAAAACGAAATTGTAGTGATGAAACTTGATGGCATTACCATGTGTATGTAACATTTAGGAATTCACAACTCTTAATTGAGGATAATTATGAGAAAATTTGTAATAACTTAAGAGTGGGAATAAATCAAACTATAAGATATAAAAGTTTTGGGAAAAACTGAGTAAAAATAGTGTACCATGAGAAGAAGGGATTTTTGTAATTCACAAGAGAATTAGCCTAGACTATATATAGTGAATTAGTTACAGCTAAAATTAATAGCTTGGCAATGGATTTTCACCAGCAACTTACGAATCCAATTGAAGTAGAATAAACTGTATCAGTAGTGGTCAGAGCTTCACACATCCATCTGTACAGCATACACCAGGACAGAGAACAGTATGACGAACAGTAAGGGTGACATTTATGTTGAGGATGAAGTCAAAAAGTGAAAGTGATAGTATTTGGACAAACGACCGAGATAGGAATGAAATCCTTTCAGAGAGTAAACATGTTTTAACAGTTAGAGTGACAGGGAAAAAAGAAGCTTTTAGATTTTGATAATGGACTGTGGAGTAAACAAATGCACTTAGAAGCAGTTTAGAAATAGATGAAGAAGGCGAGGATCCGAGCAAACACCGAAATGACTGTAACAGGATCGAAAAAGTAATCAACCTTTCACTTAACCCTTTCCTCCCTGACGGTGCTTATAAGTACCACTGTATTTACCACCATATAATTCGACAATACTAGTGTCCACTGCATTGTTAAGCCTGTTGATGTATTGCTGTATGATTAAGTCAGACAATGACAACATTTATTTTTAAATTCTGCGTAAAACTGCCGAGAAATTAATTTTCTAAGTTGGGGCTTGACATCATACTGACCAGAGTAACAAGTGGTATGATTACATAACAAGTGGTACATTACAATGAATTTTTAGATGATAATTAATTTGGTAAGTGTCAATTTCTGTTATTACTTTTTTAGTTTGAACATTTAACCATATATTTTTTACCTACAAAATATGTTTTTCTAGTTTCTTTACTAAATAATCTAGAAAAACCAATGTGGACTTATAAGTACCATCAGGGAGTTCTGGGTAGTTTTATACAGATTATTGGTCAATAGATTTAGCAAGTATACAATTGGTTTTATCATTGTTTTAGATATTTTCAAATGGATATTTTTATGAAATACGCTCTGATTGAAGCTCTTCTTTTAGAAGTTTATAATTTATCAGCTCTTCTCATAGAAGTTTATAATTTATCAAGGCAAAAATGAAGAAATGACTGGAATGTTCTCAGATTACTCATTAGGTCAAAGAGTGGTCTTAGAATTGACTGAAAGAAATGGAGCAATGATGATGTTATCTAGTATTATCATTATTTTTCATCAGTTTCATTATTAAAAAACTGAAACAATCAGACCCTACTGCAAGGGACTTTCTAACAATCTGCTGATGGAAAACTAAAAAGAGGAGATTGTGACAATGAATTTACATAGGTATTTTCTACTGGAAATGGAAGGATAAAAAGGTCATACATTTAGTATCAAATTTTCCTGGCAGCGGTGAAACTCCAATACACTGGTTGGGGTCAATGGCAACTTCAACAGATGGGCCCTCTCTCGGGTTGGATTGGTGACCTGGTGGATCTTGGACCAGAGGGCCTCTACGCCGGACATCGGGGGCCACCTCTGGCAGTAGGTCCCATAGCATTTTGCCCATCCTGCCACCCTGTTGTTACACCACTAGTTATATGCAAAGAAAAAGATGGATTGAAGTCGACAATTTCATGCTCAGGAGTCGTCAAGGACTACAATACCTTCATGTGTGGGGTTGATACTGCTGATCAGCTGATGACTTTGTGCAATGCTGACCGAAGATTACCGAAATCATGGTAAAGATTGTTTTTGGGAATTCTGGATGTTGTATTTGTCAATGCCTATAACATAAACGGTCCGATATTTGAAAAAAAGTCTGTAAATTTTTTTAGAAGATCCTTTGCACAAGGTACGATGACTATGAAGGATATCGGTAAGAAGAAAAGGTCATCTATATATATTTCACCAATCCCTCATCCATTCAAACAACACAAGTCATACTATTCCACAATGAGAGATGTAAGATTGGGAAACAGAGGTATACACTGTGCCTAAATTGTTAAAATCAGATGAAGATGTGAAGTATGCAGAATGAAGAAAATACAGTCAAAACATCATTCCAAATGCTGCACTGCAATGTCTTTTGTGTCTGAATGAGCAAAAAGAATTGTTTTTTTTTTAATATCATGAGGCAAACATTTCATACCAATATGAACATAATTGCTTTCAATTGCTATTTCTGTACATCCTGTGATACACAAAGTCCCTGACGGTACTTATAAGTACCGGCTTAGTAATTAGCACTTAGAGTTCCAAAAACAATTTGAAAAAAATAGGTGTGTTTAATTTCAAGTACCTTTATACAAATATATAATTGAAATTATAAATTTCCCTTTTTTTCCAATAGCCGGTAGGAAAGGGTTAGAATGTGTCTGCATCCATCTTTAAAAAATGGGCAAGTTTCAAAAAGGAACTGGCTTGTTTGGAGCAAAGAAAAGCTGTTTTGCTTGCCAATTATTTTCATGGCATGTGGATATCTCCAAGTCTGATCTGGATCTAGGCTATGGCTGGGAATTGTAAAGAGGCTGGAAAAACTAAAATAAAAAGTGAATGAACATGATAGCAGCACTGATCACAAAACGTCATACTTAGAATAAGGAAACATGTTAAATAGTACTTCAGCCACAGAAAACCTTTTAGATCGAAACATTGTATGAGAAAAGCAGTTTAAGACAAAGGTCTTGCATCACATAATGGAAGCCATTTTGTTTTTTTTCTCCTGGAAAGAGGGTTAGCTTTGAGAGCTGATAGTGACTTATTTAGATCACCAAAATGGCATTTTTTTTATCTTTTTTTTTGGTCCCCAAAGATGGAATGTCTTGAGAGAAAAAATTGGATCATTCTTAAGGCGGATTCCCATGGCGTGTCCCTCGGCCCCTGTTAGGAGATGCCTCTCATCTTTGCCGCATAAGCTAGCATGGACGTCCCGCCTCGACACACCGCCAGTCGGTAGAAGATGAAAGGCTCGTCATGCCTAGCACGTGCCGTAGAATAGGACCTTTACGCAGGCAATCATTAATGAGATGGTCTGTGCGGATAGATGCTGTGCGCTCATTTACTAAGTATTTGCCAGGATTACAAAGGATGGTTGAATTTGCTTTAACATTAATTTGAATGCAAATGCATGTACTGAATTAAAGGGCATTCAGAAGTATTTAAAATGATTTCAATGTCCTGATGTCTATAATTTGGTACACAGGAAACCTGCAGTAGACGTTGAAAGTGCCAATATTAAAAGTCTAGTGAAGAATTACATGCATTAAGAGATATTTGGGACAGCATTTACTCACAAAGTTGCAAGGTAGCAGAAAATATTGCAATATCACCTGACTTGAATTTAACAATTAGTGGTGCACAGAAACGGAAAGGCAAAAGGAAATGCTTTGTAAATAAAACTTCAGAAGAAGATTTAAACCCAAGATGACAGTAAAGTAAATGTTTTCGATGTTTTTTTAGACACAGTTGTAGGAAACTTTATTTATTTACCTTATAGCAATGACAATACTATCAGAATACAAACAATGTGTCATTCTAAGACAGTCAATAATGCACTTGAGATAAAAGTTTAAAGTTGTATACATAGATTTTCCATCCACTCCATAGCATTGCTAGGTACTTTAACAAGTTTTCCAATGAAACGGTACACTCTCTTACTACATTTAGTAACAATATGGCAGATTGTCTGTTGTGTTGCACCACAATTACAGGTGAGTGAAGTTTTCATGCCCCACTTATACAATAGTGAACCACACAAGCCATTGTTGGTTCGTAGCCTGTTAAGAGTAGCCCATGCTTAAGGTGGCAGGTCAAATCCTGCTGGTGGATATTGAACACTAAATATTGACTGTCACTTCTTGGGAGATACATTCTTCCATTCCTGCCACCATTCTGCTGTGGAATTAAACCCCATGTAAATCAGTTCTTTTGCTTTTAGTACGGGTGGACAACATGATCTCATATGCCAAAATCTGTCGAGCATTTCTTCATGAATGGGAAGATCAATGTTCACTGTTATTTTTTGTGAACTCATGAATCATTATATCTTCTTAGTCTTGGCAGTTGGTTCAACACAAGTAACCAGAAAAGAGGAGTAGATTTTCATATGCCACTGATAATATGCACTCTCTGGTTCAGGACAGTTTCAATCTTTGTAACATGTGGACTATTTAGCCACACAGAAGAACAGTAAACCATTGTTGAGAAGACCAGACCCATTGCTGATGATTGAAGTGTGGATGCATTAGCTCCCTATGTTGATCCAGCAAGTTTCTGGATGACGATGTTTCTTGTTCTTAATTTAGCAGAGCTCTTAATCAATTGTGTCCTGAAGGACAATGTCCAGTCTACCAACAGTAACTCCAGATACTTGAGGTTAGGATTATGTGATAGTGGCATGCCACTGAGTGAGACATCCTGGAGCACATTGGCCTGTCTGTTGTTGAGCAGACGAAACAGTTTTCTGTTTTGGAGATGATTGGTATCAAAAACCACTTTTGGAAGTACTCACACAAAATATTAAGATTACATAATATTAGGATTCCTTCTACCTCATTCACAGTGGACTGTTGAGTAATGATTGTCACATTCGTTGTTTATGAACTCTGACCAAAAGTTTGATGAACTTGAACATTAGACCTTCCCTCCAAACTGTATATATGCAGCTGTGAGGTCTATAAAGAGAGCTCCACTCTTCATTTTTCTTTCTAAACTTGTTTCTATATGGGTTGTTAAAGCAGAACTTAATCCTCACAACTACACTTTGGTCTAAACCTGCTTGTTCAACTGGAAGGATGCTTAAGATTTGAGGGCTAATCTTGCTGTATGTAATCCTTTCCAGGAGATTATAACAAACACTAATTAAAGCAATTGGGTGACAGTTTTCAGGACACCCTGCTGGTTTCCCTGGTTTCAAGAAGGCAATGATCTTAGTCAGTTTGAACTCTGGAGGAAGTTTTCCAGTGTTTAAGATGTTTGTAAAAAGTTGTGATAGCCATTTTCTTGCATTCTTTGCACTGTGTTAGGAAACCTAACCATAAGGTATGTTGCCATAGACAACATGATGGACACATTTGGTTTCTTATGTAATTATACAAGCCCAGACGATTCTAAACTATCAGAATATTCAGAAAACCTGGCATCTTTGTACAGTGTGAATGCTATTATGCAGGATTTAAAAGAAGAAACTTTGCAGTTAAAAAAGATTCATGCATTCAAAGCCACTCCCTCTCTATAAGCCTTCTCAATGCTCTTTATAAGTGCAATTTTAATGACGTAATTTCAAATGTAATGGTAGCCATATGGACTTTCTGCACTTTTCCTGTTATTGTTGGACGAGCAAAGCAGTCATTCAGAGTTCTTGCAAAAGTTAAGAATTGTTTGAGAACTACAATGAGGCAAAAGCAGCTTGCTGGATTAGTCAGAGTTAACCCACTTGTTAGATTATAACGCGATTATAAAAGAGTTCGCTCACATCTTAAAAAACTAGAAAGGTAGGACAATTTTGTAAAGTACTGAATTAATGTAAACTGTGAACATTAAAAAGATTCCAGGAAAAGGCATTATTTATTTATTCAATTTCATTAAAAAAAAATTGACATTATAGAAAAAAAAATTAAAGAAAAAAATTTGTTGGGGAGAAGGAGGGGGGGACTAAGAACCCTTATCCTGGGCCCGAGAATCCTACTGCTGGTCCTTTCCACACCTGTTACTATCCCAGAATTTCAAAACCTTTTAATATATTTCCTTTCTACCTAATAAAATACCACTTTAACCTTTGGCATTTCGCTGTTTCTTTAGGTAATGGCAGGTAAACAAAATAAACATTGACTCAAGACTCGCAGCAAAAAAATTAACCAATGCATCTCCTCCTTGTGTTATGTTTTTTATCTCTAATCTCAGTTTGTACTAGTTGCAATTACTTCCACAAAGTCTGCCAAAGATGATATAAATTTTTATTGTTGCGAAAAACTTTCTAAGCAAACTGCAATCGTAAAACCAAATAATGATGATATGATTTATTTTATTAATATATTTCATGATTACCTACATTTCTGGTAAACTTTCTCGAACTGAATGACCAGAACATAAATAGGGATGGCGGGCTCTTTCTGAGCGAAGCTAGGAGGCCCATTATTAACGACCTCCGACGAGAGTGAAGCAGGACACAACACGCTGTCAAAGCGGCTAATGACACCAGTCGGGCGCCGCGGGTATCCGCAGAGTAGCCATCGACCAATCAGGGGGGGTCTCCCACTGGCCGGGACCCCAGGCACTCCCTGGTGGGGCGGGTGCGCTCTGATTGGTCAGACGCCCCATGCGGGCAGGTAGATAAGGAGGTGCGTTGAGGAGCTAAGTCAGTCGACACGGTGACAGCCAGCAGACACCGATAGCTGATGAAGACAGCCGAGCTTGCTATCGAAACGTCGTGTTACTTTGACACCATCCGGCTGAACACCCGTGAAGATTATGTTTCATCACTACGCCGGGAAAGTCTCCACTCACACAATTATTAGGTTATGTTGCACCTAGATTTAGTAACTGCTACAGAGCATAGATCATTACGTGAATTTATGGATTTAATTATCATAAGAAACAAATAGCAACATGTAGACTTAAATGCAAGTCGCATTATATTTTTTAACATTTTTTTACACAACAGAAATTCCATTTTAGTTGGCATTACACTTCTTTTTGATATTATAATCAAATCAAATACAATTATTAATTTTCCTATAAACTTTCTATGAAGTTTAATATACTTTCCTGTTTATTATAGTCTGTAAAAAAAATTTCTTAGGTTATATTGTCACTTGTTTCCTGTAATTGGTACAGGATGCTCTTCTCCTTACATGAATTTCTCTGTCTAATCATCGCAAATACCAAAAAGCAACATAAATTTAAACAAACTTTTTTTTAATCTCTGCCTCACATTTACAATTTTTTGTACCTTTTGTTCGGTTACTTCTGGGAAAAAAGAAATTACCTCACAGATACCATCACAGTTACACTTTCTTCTATCAATTTAAGTGCAAATAAAATAAAATTTAATTATTTATTTGAAATTTACACTTCCTTTTAGCAATATAAGTGCAAATAAAATAAAATAAAATGAATTTTGTTTTTTTTTTTTAATGGCTTTTGGCAGCTGAGGCCATACAGCCAGCTCAATGTGTTATATTAAAGCTTCCAGTGAATCAGTTAAATCCAGTGTTTATATAGTCTTCAAAGTGCGGACACCACAGGACGGACAGGACACACACACAGACACACAACACTTAACATCCATGCCCGCGGCCGGATTCGAACCGGCGACCTTCGGCACGTGGAGCTAGCACTCTAGCCCCTACGCTACCGAGGCCGGCTAAAATGAAGTTACTTGAAATTATTTGAAATTTCCAGTTAACCAAGCAGTTCTGTGGTGGCAGTCAGTGTAATTAACACTTTGAGCCTTATCGAGACCCGCCAAAGGTTGCCAATCTATTGGCGTGTGCAGTCTCCAGGCTCAACACTTTTTACTAAAGAGGATTTATGACAAACGATTAAAAAATATATACAATATTTCAGCTGACACCCTTAATCACCTAACACGTGTCAGACCTAAATCACGCTTCTCAGGCTGGGTCTGTCATGCAAGTGATCCTATGTGTTTGGTTCCAGGCAAAGATGATAACTTTTCTACTCTCCTTTTCCAATTTTATTTCAGCTATCATCATTTGCTGGATAAAAGTTTTGTGACTAACAGACTTAAAAGAGAGAAAAACAAATAAAAATCTATAAAAACTGGACACACTTAACCAAAGTTCAAAATACAAAACTTTTTGGTAATTAAATTATAAATCCAACAAAAATCTCACACATACTTTTAAAAAAAAAAAAAACACATTTTCCAATTATATAATGATAGGTGGAAATAATTACGTGAAATGAAATGATTAGGTCTTTATAATTCAATGAATCAATAAGAATACTAGCATGCTCTCAAAATTAAACTGGTGGCAAACAACATTTTAAACTACAGTGAATCAATTATATTTTGGTTCTTCTGCATAGTCAACAATACTTTATCCTTACTTCATGGAATGACAAAATGGCACAACTACTATAACCACAGTTCCCTTTCAATAGCCTTCTCAGCTTTGCTCTTAAGTAAAATGTTTCAAGAGTTGGCTAAATGTAAAAAGCAGCAGGACTCTTCTGAACCTGGCATACTATGAGAGTATCTTGTACAACTTCATTAATAGTTCACTTTATCTTTGTACAAATCGGCTACTAAATCAAATCAAAATAACTTAATCCTATGATTTTAAGAATCAGATATAAAATTTAGTAATTATAAACAAACAAAATAATCATACCCTTGAAAACTTCTTATTATCCATCATATTCAGGAATGCTTTCTCCAAATCACTTGCAAACAATTCAGAATTTGGAAAAGCAAGCAAACCCGGAGCTCCATGATCTACAAAGTTGACAAACAGATGATCCTGTGGGCCACTGCAATGAACAAATTCTGTAAGTTTATCCAGAAATGCTGAAGAATCTATTTAATTATTAACAGGAGCTAAGACTTGTCTATAGAAATGGTAAAAAATTTAAAATAATATGAATGACACACATTTTTTAGATTAATGGCATATAAAACTCATTGTAATAGTATATTTCTGGGTTCTTAATACAGCATTTGAATATGGTTTTTTATATTATGGAATAATATGTGGCTTATTTTAAAGTAAGGGTGTGAAATAAAACATTTATGTTTTACACGATATTTAAGTCTATACTCAAAGACTAGTTAGTCACATTTATGCAGCTTACAGGTAGGTAACACATAAGGAATAAAGAAATTTTCTACAATTTTGTGAGCAGATTTCTGAGTGGAGATATCTAGCAACATGAAATTCTGCCAATTCCCTGTGTCTCACCATGTCTGAAGAAATGATAAGTCATATTAAAAAGAATAGCATAATAATATTTTGCTGCAAAGTGCCATTAAGGTGGCAATATAATATTAACTGATACCATTATATCACACCAGAACACACTATTTGGTAATTTTGGAAAGGAATTGAATTGGGTACCGTTTTCACTATGAGGGTCATATTTCCTGAGTAAATATAAAGGTGTACTGAATGTCTCAAAAAATTGTGTCATTTTAGTCACACTGATACATACACAAAAGATTTTCAAATTATCAGAAATGAAATTATAAACACGCTGCAGCTCTAAAATTATATCACATCTATAAAAGTAAATTTTCATTTCTGGCAGTCATAAAAGGATGTTGAATAATTACATAGTAAGAATGATGGTCATATCAATTAACATGAAAGTACAGTAATCCATAATTATCCATGGATCATTTGTGTTCAAGTGAATATTCATACATGACTGAAAAATTGGTACTAAAATTTTGCTTGCAATTTGAAAGATTGATATTCAGTGCAAAAGAAAGGCTTACCTTGTTGTTTTGTGTAAAAATAAATGATCACATGATAAACCAATGAATCTACATGTTTTAAGGGATAAGGGCAGTGTTGGAAGGCCAGTAAAAATGTCTGGGTAACAGCAAACATTTTTTAGTTGATTGATTTAAGAACTATTTTTGTCCTTAGGTGAAGGATATTTAAGTTCAAGAAAGATATTGTATTAAAAGTCGATTGACGGTACACTCAGCCAATACCAGACCTTGAAACTACATCATCTGTATAATGAAGTAATGTTTTCAGTATTAAACACAACCTTTCATTTCCTCTTTTTTGTTTCTGGCTTTACACTTTGTTGACATCATTAGCATTGGAAAAGGTCTGGGGGCAAGGAATGGAATTTGCCATGGCTTTATTGAAGGAACTATTGCTATTGCTGTTTTTGACTCTTTAGGTTGTGTCAGCACCTAGATCATTAGGACCCGACCAAAATCCAGGCTGACAATATGGTAAAATAAGAACTAAGTTACCGCCCGCATGGCTAGCTGTAAAGAGGTCATACAGAAAGCAAAATAAAGTAAAATAATAAAACACAAGCTGTTAGCAGACCATGAAACAAAAACATTACAAACATTGACAGGTTGGCTGTAGAATGGCCAACCAGGTTGAACGAACGTTAAAACAACAAACTAACTGGCTGGCTGTAAAAGGGCCCTTTTACATTTTTTTTTTATCTGCTTAATGTCTCTCTAACAGTGAGGTCTTTAGAGACGGGAAAGGATGGGGGGGGGGGGGGGCAAGGAATGGGAAGGAATTTGGCCATGGCCTTCTGAAGGAAGCATCCCGGCATTTGCCTGGAGTGATTTGGGAAACCATGGAAAACCCAAATCTGGATGCCCGGACGGGGATTTGAACCGCTGTCCTCCTGAATGCGAGGCCAGAATGCTAGCTGTTACACCACCACACTCGGTGCCCTTTTACAGCCAGCCAGCCAGATATAAAATAACAAACTTTACAAAACACACTGAAAACTGTAAAAAGTAAAAACTCGGTACATGGATTGCTAGTTGTAAGGGGACAACCAATCCATTCTAAAACCTAGGCCGATCTGCCAAATATCTTTGGGACAAGAGCGACCAAACTACAAAATTTGAAAATCTTCACCATATTGTTACTGTCATAAATTAAAACAAGGGTCAGAATGTTGGCTAGGTCAATGTCTACCCTTAAATTCAAAAATAAAACACAGCCAGTTAAAATGTGGCACACCATCAAACATACACCACATGCATCACATTCTGGTGGGTCCTATTGGCGGAGTCAGGGGACAGTGCCCTATACTGAAGTAAGTAGTACCTCATCTCTTCTCACCCACTAGAAGGACCTGCTCCACAGCTTAATAGTGGGTTTGACCGGCCACAGCTTAATTATGCTTGACTACCAGCCACTGTCTCTGCCATACATCCAACAAAATGTTTTTCGTCACCGAGGGAAGGACTGACTTTGGGACAGGATCAAAGTCAACGGTGACCTTTCAAGGCAAACTTGGCAGCTTCATTGGCTGCCACATTGATTACCACATGACCGGGTCCCATTGCTGTCAGCCACTTGGCTTCGAATATCCATAGATGGCCGCTAAAATTTCCTTAGATTGGGT
Source organism: Vandiemenella viatica (assembly GCA_031002005.1). Lineage (NCBI taxonomy): Eukaryota > Metazoa > Arthropoda > Insecta > Orthoptera > Morabidae > Vandiemenella > Vandiemenella viatica. Next base: position 170,407,231 of record JARYHS010013630.1, on the reverse strand, counting down.
ACAAAAATCCAGACTCTCTAACTGAAAGACTGAAACAATAATTATTATTGAAGAGAGAGTCAAAAGTAAGAACACTTTTAATTTCCAGGTCTTTAAAATTCAAAATAATATTCTACATTGAAAGCAAGATTATCTCTGAACATGTTTTATACAGTGACACTTTCATCACTTCATCCCTGCTTCTGCTGTGCCCACATTTTTTTTTTTTTAATTTAAGGACCATACTTTTTCTTTGTTGACATTAAATTTAGCGTATCTTCTGTAAGAAGAAACTTAGAAACTGCAACCACTTGATTCTCGGATATCGGTTAGGCCTTCTTGGAAGGCACTGCTTTGTAAGCCGTGTCTATGAGCATGTCAAGGTGCATAAAGAGTACGCTGGTAATTTTGTATTACAGTCTTTTAAGATCTATAAAATCTATAATCAAACAAAACATGAGCTTCATTTCAATCATTGATTCACACGAGGGGTTGAATGGAAATTATTCACAATTATTGACAATTCTGTAATGCATTAAAATTATACACTCAAAGTTTAACAAAACACCAATATAAGGAAAATCAACAAATAATAAAAAGTAACAAAAAACCGTAGATATTGTAACAAAATCAAAAAATCCTAACTTTTTATAAAAATTTGTAATCTACAGATAAATCTGTAGAATTGGCAGCACTGCATAGTACCCACGAGAACAAAACCTCCTTTCCAAAAGATTGGATGGATTGGAGAGTGTCCTTTATATCCTGGACCAAACAATCTATTGGGTACGCATTTCCTGAAGCCTGAATACAGATGAGGGAATCACAGCATATTAAATATTTCATACCAAGACTTACTTTAATATGCTAGAGCGACTTTAACAGAGTAAATGTGTAAATGCTGCACTTGCTATCGAGCTTGTATTTGTAAGTCATTCCAGGGAACACTATGGAGCAGCCTCCTCTGCAAGTCTGATGTGTGTACCGGGATAAATGTGTGATGCTGATTTAAAATAGCTCTAAAAATATTAATAAAAACATTATCTGCAGTAATGAGATAGTTCTGGGCCTCTTTGAAAGCCAAGGAGGAGATTTACTCCAATCCTGGTGATAAAAAGAGGGTAGCACAAACCCTTAATCCTCTAAAATAGTTCTTGTATGGTAGCTGAAGGATTTAGTCACTCTATGGTGATTGGTATAAAATCGTTCATACTTAGGCTTTAATGACTGTGTCATAAGTGGGATTGCCAGGTGTTACAGCAATATGAAAGTAGTGTCACACCATGAGGAGATGCCACCAGATGACACGGGGTGACTCACCGGCATCAGCAGAAATGCTGACAATCGGGATGATGTGGTAGGCATCCTTCACAAGCCAAATTACTGCATGGTGGACTCTATCCAAAAATCTGGAGATAACTGTCCTGTGGCGAACCGTATACAATGCAACAACCATACTCCAATCTCGACCATACAAAGGTTCTGTAAAAGGAATGGTCAGTGCCTTATTACCTAACATTTTAAAACTTTTAGAGCTTTTTGGGCTCTGGCTTTCACATACATAAGATGTTGCAGCCTGCTATGATAAATCAGGCCCAGAAACTAAATATTTTCCCTAAACTTAAAGTGGTGTTCCTCAAGATGAAGCTCTGGTTAAAGACTTCTACTATGAGTAAAAAATACACACCTGGTTTTCTCAGCCGAGAAATGAAATCCGGTGTGTATGGGCCATTCGCCCAGACTGTTTTAGCATGACTGCAGCTGCCACTCAGTGCCTCTCAGGCTACGTGATGTACAAAAAATTAAAAAGACATCAACGCATAAGGAGCATTGGATAAGACTCCTTATTACAGTTAAAATGCTGTTTATCGCAATAGTGAAGAAAGTCATACAACAACTGAACCGTGTGAAACACTGTTTTCTGGATAAATATGTCTGACACTTCACTATCGATAAAAACAATTTTTTTAAAACAGGGCAGATTTAAACTAAAACTCCATTCATGCACGAGGGTGGTCTGAACAGTTTCCGACATAACAAAGAAACAAGACATTTTTTCAGAAATTTTTATTTTTTAACACAGTCTCCTTGTAACTCTACACACTTCTCCCAGCAATGCTTCCATCTCTGTAACCCATCCAAATAGTAGGCCTACTTGGCGTTTTTCTCTGCAAAATAATTGTTCACTAAGGTGACTGCCTCTTCATTTGACGAAAATCTCTGCCTCCGAGCGCAATTTTTAGATGAGGGAACAAAAAGAAGTCACTGGTGAGTAAGGCAGATGATCAAGCAGTTCAAACCGTAATTCGTGAATTTTCCCCATGGCAACCGCTGAGGTGTGAGACAGTGCGTTTTCTTAGTGAAACAAGATTTTCTTTTTCTGCAAATGTGGACATTTTTCCACAAGTTCTGCCTTTAGCTTGTCAAGTAATGACCCGTATTATGCTCCTGAAATGTTTTTTTCCTTTTTGAAGGTAATCGATTAAAATAACTCCATGACTATCCCAAAAAACAGTTGCAAGCACTTTCCCAGCCGAAAAAAACAGTTTTTGCTTTTTTTGGAGCCGGTTCTCCCTTTGCAGTCCACTGTTTGGACTGTATTTTTGTTTCGGGTGTAAAATGGTGTATCCAAGTTCCATCTACAGTAATTAATCGGCGCCAAAACTCGGATTTATTGTGCCTAAACTACGCCAACAGGGCGTTAGAAAGTTTTGGTCTAACGTGATCAAACGCGGCACCCAACGCGCGGGTAGCTTTCTCATACCTAAATGTTGATTTAATATGTAACAAACACGTTCTTTTGAAATGTTCATAACCTCTGCTATCTCTCACTTTAATTCGGCGGTCGTCTAGCACCAATCGGTGAACTTTGGCGATGTTTTCGTCGGTAGCTGCAATTTTTTGAAGTCCCGAATGTTCATCATCTCCCAAGCTCTTACGGCCACGTTTAAATTCAGCTGCCCAAATTTCACTTTGGTAAGTGATGGTGCAGAGCCCCCATACACAGAATCCAACTCATCTTTGATTTGCGTAGGCATATTGCCTTTCAAAAACAAATATTTAATGACAGCTCGATACTCGATTTTGTCCATTTTCACAAAAACACTCACATCAACTCACTCAAACGACTGTTACATAACAACTGTGCATCCAAAATGGCTGAAACTTTGGTAAGTAACTGTCAACAGATAAACAATGAAATTCACTAGCTTTTATTTACGAATGCTGCCATCATCACGTTGAGGTCGGAAACTTTTCAGACCACCCTCGTAATTGTTTTATGATAATATGCCACCAGGTAGTATCATAGGCCTTTTTGATATCAAAAAACACACCAGCAAGGTGTTGGCTGTGGATGAACAAGTTCTGTATTGCTGCTTCTGGAAGGATCAGGTTGTCCAAGGTGGAATGGAACTTCCTGAGACCACACTGAAAGCGAATAAGCAGATTTTGGGACTCAAGACACCAGGCCAGGTTTACCATCCACTCTAGTGTCTTTCCCATGCAGCTTTTCAGAGCAATGCTACGATAGCTACCTGGCAATAACTGGTCCTTCCATGGGTTTAAAAGCAGGATTAACATTGCTTTTTCCATAAGTCTGGGAAGTGTGCTCCAGTCCAAATATCATTAAAAATATATGTAAGGCACTCTTTAACGTCTTTGCTGAGATGCATCAGCATTTGGTACTGGATCTGGTGTGGCCCAGGCACGTTGTGTTTGGTGCTGTTTAATGTAGACTCCAACTTACAGAGTGTAAATTAATTATTTTGCCCCACTGTATCCGACAAATCGAAGAACAGTATGTGTCTTTCGGCAGCAATTCTTCGTTGCTGTATCTGAAGGTCTATATTGCCAGATGAACTGATGGTAGCCAAATACTCTGTCATCAGCTGTGCTATGCTTCATTTGTTGGTGATTACACACCCCTGATCCAGCAATCAATATACTCTTGCAATTCAGAATGTTGCTAGGTTGTTGTATGTTGGGTGCAACCTAAAATGACACAACCTCCTGTCTGCGACCATGAATAGCAGAACAACATTCGTCATGTTACCAGCGTTCCTTGGCTTTTTGACATGGTAACATCAGCTACCTGATGAATTACTTCTGTGATTCACCTTCTCCCAATATCCTGATATAGGAGAGTGATCCTGCAGAAGTAGCTTTGCTCACGTTCCATTTAGGTAAGTTGTTTCTTCCCACACATCTAAACCCTAGGTGCGTTCATTTTTGGAAGTTTACACATTGAAGGAGAGCACTATGCAATGGCAGAGGACAAACCAGATACAGTGGTGAAAGGTGTCATTTGGCCAGTACTGAAGATGCATATTTCCTCTGGCTCTATTAATCTACCAACTACTTGACCTCTGGGTCAATCAGCGTTTGAACTCCAAAACACACTGTGTGCATTGAAGTCTGCTAGTAAGAGGAATGGCTGAGCAAGTTGCCGCAACATGTTGGCGAAGAAGAAATAATCGATGGACGCATTTGGAGCATACTATCAGTTCAATGGAATCATGTATCCTCACTGCCACTGCTTGCATATCAGAGGTCAGAACGACAGGTTCGGAGTGGACAGTGTTGCAGACAAATACTTCCTATTTATATATATCATACCCTTTTAGCACTGGTTGTGTGTTGGTCTAAAATGTGTCTCTTGTAAGCATACACATAAGGGTTTACACCAGGGGTGGCAAACCCAAATGATCTTGCGGGCCACTTTTGAAATGTATCATAACCCCGTGGGCCACATATAAAATTATGTATCACCATGTTAGATTTAGACCCACTATAGACATTTTTTTGGAGTGAAAAATTGAAATATAATGAATTATTAATATTGCATTTACTATTATTCTTACATGAAAACATAGATAATAAAATAATAATGATACTAAATGCATATTTTAAAGAAATATATAACACTAAAAATGAAAAAAACATTTGTAAGAGTGTGATGAATCTCACAGGCCGGAAAACTGTTCAAGATGGGTCGAATGCGGCCCATGGGTCGCGGATTGGCCACCCCTGGTTTAGACCATGGTAAGTGTTGTACTTCCCATTGTGAGCCTGAAAGCCCTTCATGTTATGGGGGCCATCCAATCTTTTTAATTTCACCCTCCCTGGTTCATTATTATTATTACTCCATGATTCACTAAATGTGTGTGGCGGAGGGTGCAGGCACCTACCAAAAAGGGTGATAGTTTGGAAAGGATATATGGGATATGGCAGGAGGTGCCCATGGGCTATTGTGAGGAACCATCCCAGCATTCGCCTGGAGTGATCCGGGAAAACCATGGAAAACCCTGATCAGGTTGGCCGGAGTGCTTTATCGAAAGCTACTCCTGTCAGAGTTCATGTTGGTTCTCCAAAGATTACTGCTGAGGAATGGGACCATGTTTGTCCACCAGCATTTCTTCGTCTTTGTTTTCTGGATGCGAAGATGGATCAGATAGCGAGAAGTCCTTGAAGACTTGTGGATCTTTATTCTGCCAAGGCCTTCTCCCACTCCTGTCCCATCTAGTTGGTCTTCTGTGAGGAGAAGTGAAAGGGGACTTCACAAACTTAGTGAGGTTCAAACGTTTAAATTTTGGATCCTGAAGTTTCTGCACTGTTTGCCATACATTACTACACGATAGCATTGAATGTGTTCCTTGTGCTTCAGGTGCTGCTGCAGAAGGACCTATGGCTGTAGATACAGTAACGAATGGCTGTGCTCCACATTTAAGGGTCCCTGCAACCTCCTCTGTTCCTTTCTGTATATAAAAAGAAGAGACCTTCTCAAAAGATCCTCCACCCTTGTCATTATAATGAAGGCATTATCAATCAGATATTCCTTGTTGTTACTTTGTTTATTCTGAGGAGGGCTTTCCACCCTCACTCACTCACCGGTTTTTGAGACTTTTGAAATATCCTGTAATCCAAGTGTGCCACAGGTAGAGGAAATATTGTGTTTTTTGTTTCTGATTTTGTCCCACGAACCTGGAGGAACTAAACATCAAGTGGCACCAAATCCCTGCATTATGCCACCAAATCCAATACAACAGGGGTATAGCAGGTGCCCATGAGGTTGTATGACAGAGACTGGTTAACCTTACAATCCACTCACTTCCTAAGCATGTTACTTACCTTGAAAGTTGAGGTTTTTTTATAGAGGTTTGTACCATTCTCAGAATATGGGCATTTAAACCAAGATTCCCATTCTGGTTGACATACAATGTTTTGCCGTCACACTCTATGGTGGTCACTGAAGCATGCAAGGAGCTTACGGTGTGGGAAATTTGTGGCACTCACAAGTTTCTAGCTTGGGTACTGCGGGTTCACCAAAACCGTACCTGACACTTGCAAACCAGGCCCCTATCGGAACCAGCACCAGGTTTCACCCACTCTCTTTTTCATCTATAATTTTGTACAGCACAAACACCACTCTATACACAACATACACACCATCACAGTCATCAATAACTATAGTAATGCATATGAACACACTCTAGGGAAGGCAATGGGAATGCACACCAGTTCATTTTCCAAAAGGAGTTTCCATGGAAGGGTACATACTACACCTAGAATTGGGCACGGCATAATAAAAAGAAGTTTGTTATTATGGTTTAAACAGGCAATCAATTCATCTACCCTTTGTATACAGAACAAACAGGCACTATAATGCCAGCAAAGTTTATCAGCACATATGCCTTCATGTCATCACTCATTACCACATGAATGTTTTATAGGTGATCCAAGTTGCATAAAAATCAAGCCAAACTAACGAGAACTACTGAGTTACATAAGAAGATTTCCTAACCGAGTTATTTCTTAAAAAGTAGATTAGACTCATCAGGAAACAAAGCCATGTTACTGTGATTCCAACCAGTCAGAAAGCTACTAGACTCAACTTGCAATAGAATCACTATGTATGCCAATCCAGATGAGCAACAGTTGTAGCCTCTACAGCCCACACCAAAATCCCACAGTCATATCCCCAATCAGTCCAAAGAGAGAGAGAGAGAGAGAGAGAGAGAGAGAGATAATCTCCAGTGTGCATCTTAGGAACGTCTTTGTCATGTGATAATTTGGTAGGAATCAGGTTTCAGATAATTAAACTCCACTGGAGGACCATGTAGCCCATTTGTATACCACAAGCAGATAACAACTAAGATGTAACAATCACCCCTTTGAGGTACCCTAATAAGTGTAATGATGCTGATAAGCACGGATAATTTCTTTCTTACTTTTTTATTAGTATAGGAATTCGCATTTGGGGGGGGGGGAGGTGGGAGACTGATCCACACCTCACCACTAAGACCAATAGACCGGGAAGAGATTTTTTTTTTGTATTCACATTTAAAAAAAAAATTAAATAGATTAAAGAAATATTTAATGAGCAAAGGTGGTCGAGTAATTTTATGGTGCATTAATGTCAAATTAAGCAAACGAGAGGAATAGAATTCACATAGAAACAAGGAGGAAACTAGCAATGTTTAATATTGAAGAAACAAAAATCTGGATAGTTTGGACAACAGTTTGAACAACATTATTGTGAAAGGCCATTAAATGAATTTTAGTCATTTCACAAGCACTCTCAAGAATTGCTTGACTTATACAATAAGTTTCTCCTGAAACCATAAATAAAATGATATTTTCCATTGTCTTTACCCTAAATCATGAAGATAGTTAAAAGAAACGGACACTAGAAAATTAAATTATTAAATCTTACCTCTTAATAACACGTCCACTACCAATGCCTTTCATGCCTTCTTCATCTCCTGTTAAAATTTTCAAGAAATTATCAGGAGTTACATCCTGAAAACAACAATTACCAGAAATCAACTCTCTTGCATATGATGTTTTAAAACAGGATTGTTTATATTTTAGTTTCCTCCAATTACATAAGTCTGTAAACAAACTGAATCCAAAATTTAATTTTCTTAGAAAAATAAAAGCAAAATAAATCAGATACTCATATGTTAATGAAAACAAGAGCTGAAATATTAAAAATGTGTTAGTCAAATGAGAAAAACATTTTTTTAATTAATTCATAAAGTAATTTTTTCAGAAATGAAATTTCACATTCATAACAGTGCTATTATTATTATTAATTTAAATGTGATGTTTTTATCATAGAAGATTCCCTCTGCATTATGACACCTGTTAAAATATCACACTCCTTAGAGTGAAAAATTAAATTACTTATCATGATGCCAGGATACCTGACCATCTTCAAAGGATTCAGTTTTCATTAGATATATTTTAAGACATTTTCAAACAGTCCATCTGCACCAACATATTTTGCCACAAATTACATTAGATCCATTATTAAAGCTTGGATAATAGTAAAAAAAAAATGTAACCAGAACAAGGAGCCTGCTAAGCCAGAGGAACAGTATGCTTGTGAAAAGAATCTGAAGAGAAGAATTTGTAGAATGAGTGATTGAATGATAAACAAAAATTGAATGTGTAATTATAAAATTCACTCATGAAGTGAACTGTGATTACTATGTCATTAGTAAATAATAGCATAGAATGGAAAAATGTATTTAGTTAGAAAGATGAATGCTTGTCAACATGTAGCACAACCTGAATACTAAAATTCCCCGCAGACAGCAACAGACCATAGTACAAAGCCAAAAATTCAGCATCAGTAGGTTTGATAATACTCTGGTGACTACCTTAGGCATGTCCCCTCTCTTTAACAATGATGTAGCGAACGCAGTTGTTCGCTTGGCTCATAAGTTAAATAATTGTCAATTAGGAAATGAGGACAGCAAGTAGCATGTTAAGAAACCAGATAGAGGCATCGACCGAGGATTTAGAGCGCTGACAGTAGGGAAAAAGTGCGCAATGGTCGAGCTAAGGAGGACAGATGACGGCATGCATCGGCCTCATCATTGGTCTACCATTTGCCCCTCCACTTTAGAACCGTAGTGGGAGGTGGTGTAAAAACCTCTGCACGGGTATCGGAGAATGCCTTGTCTTGTCTTGTCTTGTCTTCATCAATCAGTCGCAGCCAGCAACAGTCGGAGCAGAGGGGACGCAGACGTCGAGCCGCGTCTGGCGGCCGTGGCCGCGGGGTGGCGTCGCACACGAAGAAGATGAACAGCGCATAACAGGTTGGCTCTGCTGTAGGTTACGGTTGGTCATGGAAAGCCGTCGTTGAATTGTAGATAGGGAGCTAGGGTCCTCTACAATGTCTAAGCTGGGGATTTCTGGTATAGATAATCGCCCACAGTCGAAGAAGCTCTTGCTGTCCTCAAAGTAAATGTCACACCCATGCAGTTACAATAATCAACCATTTGCAGTATTCAGTATATGTCATAGTAGGATGTCTGAAGGTAGCCCAATAGCACCTTGCGTATTCAGCATACCACTTGTAAATTTTGTACAGTCGTGATAGTAAATATTGTATATATGACATGTTTATGAAATCATTCACCCTGATGATCCTACCACGGATGTCTCCCTCCGATCCCAGATCGACTACTATGATCGATCCTTACCCAATCGCTCATTCCTCTCATCGAATCTGGCCAAGTCTCCGCTCGGCCTGCTGCCAGGTTCGCCATAGGTCCCCATAGGTTTACCGGTGTCCAGGTGGGGGCACTACAATGATAATACCTTGCATGAGTCAATCTGTTCTCAATTCTCATTCTAAATGTTTCAAGAATCAGACATTGGCAGTAGATCACCAGCAGTGGCATCATCACCCAGTGATAGTGGCCATAGATAAATAAAAAAAAGGGAAGAAATCTTGTAACCTGTTGATGACAGTTTGTTGGTTTTGGATGGTTCCAATTGAATTTAGTTTGTATTACCTTGTTACCAATTCAAAACTTCTCTTTTGTCACTTATCCTCCAGTTCCTAGGTATAAAATGCAAAACAAATAACTTCAGTCCTTTTATGCATATTGTAACACCACCTATGAAATATTATGAAAACCTGTGAAAATAATTTATAGCAGATGTCATGTTAATAAACTTAGGTAGTTAGGCATGAAACAACCTTTCCCCTTAAAGATCTACCATTACTGCTCAAATCCAAACTATCGTATAATCAATACTACTATGACTAGAAGTCTAAGAATCAAACCCTTGTCCATGTGGCTCCTTTTAAGCCTCTGTGTTCAAATCCTCCACTTGGTCATGTGACTTACAAGCTGTATGCCAATGACTCATATCTCTAAATGATATTAAAAACTGAAAGACATGACTGAAGTTACCCTACTCCTCTCTGCCAGAGAATAACTCCTACCAGTCATTTGTTTTGAAGATAAAAATTGAGGCCTGTTACTTTTTAAACTGATGTTACGTATTTCACCAAACTTTCTTTCAAATGAACAGCATTCTCAAGTTTCAAAGTAGTTAAGAAACACATAGTACTCACATCACCCGTATAATCCTTTGGAACTCCTTTGTAGACATTAGTGCCATTTGGCTCATTGATTATAACTCCCTGCCAAGGATTCCTGGAATGAATTAACAAATTCAGTGTTATTTTTCGAAGCAGTTTTTGAAAGTAAATTTGCTGGCACATGTAGTACAAAAACTTGGAAGATTTTTCGAATATAAACATAAATATAAGGTAAATGTTTAAGAAATGCAGAAAAAGTCAAACCTCAAGAAGTTTGTTAGTTACAACTGAATTTTGTTTCTGCTTTCCTTCTAAACAAAAATATATATATCTGAAAAGTTAACATGACATTAGGTGTAGTCACTCATGCTGTTGTCAAAAACAACACATAACTGAATCATATTGATGCTAAATCTTTTCCCTATTGGAACAATATACCATTGCTAGTGGCATCACAATGACCCGTTCCACATACTGCCAATAAATGATCAACCTCATAGATTAGGGATTAGGTATCCTGAGATGATATTGATCTACAGCATTTTCAACTGCAATGTTCACATGCTTGGTTAAGACTAATATTCTGCTAACAGGATGCCATTATCAATAACAGCTAGTTATGTTAAGTTCTATGAGATCAAAATAATAAAACAATGTTTATGTGATGATGCAAATAGCAATTACATTTGAAAGACATTATATGCTGTATTAGACACATTGCAACTTACAGTGCTACAAATCTTTCAACCAATAATAATCTTTACATTATCACATTTGGAAGATAATGAACTTGTGCATGATTATTCAACAAGTTGGAGATTATTTCACTGACTCTACAAGTCGGCTGTAATGGGGATCATATTGCCTATAACATAGCATCTTTTTGAAAATATCAGCAACATTTTGTTCATTTGTAATATATTGCAGCTACATGGTTCCAGCAAAGACATTTCCTCTTACAAACTAATTTCTAATTGTGGTAGACTTCATTCACGATTTGCTAATGTAATTCTTAACATGTGCTAAGGCAGTCTGACTGTCCCTATCTCTTACTTTTACCCCTTGTGCAAGCTGCCAAAGGCACGTATTATGCCTCCATGGTACCAAGTACAATTACCCTCTGTTTTGAGCTTTTATGGATAAAGTGGAGCTTTGCCAGGATCAGGACATATTCACCAGAAATGCAATCTGCATCAGCAAATGCAACAAGATTCTGATTTGCTAGATGATATATGATTCCATAGACTCTTGTTCATATGTCTTAATATAATTTAGGCTACTGGATCTTGAAGATCACTGTGCTGAGAATACAATAGTAAATTAAGTTCTTTATGACCAATAAAAAGAGACTGTCATTGAGTGCTCACAACTCAAGTTTCTAAAGAGTCATCTTCACTGTATGTAAGCACCTTTGAATTTGGGTAAATTCTAGTTTGCCTAGCTTAAAGCATAGGGGAGAGAGTAAGCTTTCATTAAACATAAGGTTTCATTGCAAGCATAGGTTATGGGAGGAACGTTTCATATAGAAGCTGATACCACAAACTAATTTATTAAATAAACCATTTTAAAAGCAATAAAGACCCACAACACTTAATATAAGCATTAAATAAACTTTGTTTAATAGTAAAGAAACTAACCTGGATTATGGTAATCCATTATTATCTAACATTCAAACAATAGATTTTGGCTAAGTGATAATTCCACCAATTCCCAAAACTTTTAAAAGCAGTAAAGTAATTTTAAAATAATAATAATTTAAAAAAAGCTACATTCACTCAAATTTTGTAGTTTCAGGCGTGTAAATAACATAAATAAATTTTTAAACACTTCGATAAATGCACTTCCACTTCTAACATTTATCATATGTTTTCGATAATGTCCTGAACTAAAAAGTAGATTTCCTGAAAGAACTAAAAATCTAGTTTAACATATTTAAATTTCATAACATTCCATGCAGTAGAACAGATTTTATAGACATTTTAAAGATTGTTTCATCATTAAACACACGTGGTTTCACTTGAGATTTATTTGTAATCAAACCAAGTCACTTTCATAGATAAAATAACTTTTAAAACACGTAATTAAAATCAAAGAAAATTCCGGTAACTTTACTTTTTCGATAAAAACAATAGAAGAAGAATTATTAATGAGAAACCAAGTGTTTGCTAAACTAAATTAAAACGATTTCTTATTAAATTCATAACTCAGCCATCTCGCCACCGATTTTCATATAATTTACACCATTAAACTCAGTAATTAATGTAGAACACTCTGACACTAATTTTATTCAGGTAATTTGCAATTGAGCAGGATTTCAAAAAAAAAAAAAAAATTGAATTAATCCAGATGTTGACCCCACTTACTTTCGGAGACTTGTAATCACTACGCTAATTAAATAAAAATTAAAACTAATAATTCAAAATTTCTCACTAAACAATTTTTATGCATCTTGAAGATAAGACTATACACTGTCAAAGTTTGAACATTTTTTATAATCCCGATTATTTACACTTTTTGGATAAGCATCCGTATACATGTGGTGTGCAGGTGGGGTCTATATAAGCAGGAACCCCGGGGAGCGGGGTTGTCTGTACTCCGGGAACTCGATGTAAGGTAAAGCTGTGTAAATTTGTCATGGTGCGGATCGGGTTTAAGCCAGAAGCTGGCTGGGTTGGGAGCATGTGTTGGCCATGATGACTTGTTTTGCTATCGTGTCGTGTTAACAGCTATTATGAACTTATAGGAGGTGCATTCAAGTTCTAAGGCCTCCAATTTTTTTTTTCTAATTAACTATTCACCTGAAATCAATGAAACTGGCGTTACTTCTCGACGTAATTGCCCTGCAGACATACACATTTTTCACAACACTGACGCCATGATTCCATGGCAGCGGCGAAGGATTCTTTAGGAGTCTGTTTTGACCATTGGAAATCACTGAAGCAATAGCAACACAGCTGGTGAATGTGCGGCCACGGAGAGTGTCTTTCATTGTTGGAAAAAGCCAAAAGTCACTAGGAGCCAGGTCAGGTGAGTAGGGAGCATGAGGAATCACTTGAAAGTTGTTATCACGAAGAAACTGTTGCGTAACATTAGCTCGCTGCGCGGGTGCATTGTCTTGGTGAAACAGCACACGCGCAGCCTTTCCCGGACGTTTTTGTTGCAGTGCAGGAAGGAATTTGTTCTTCAAAACATTTTCGTAGGATGCACCTGTTACCGTAGTGCCCTTTGGAACGCAATGGGTAAGGATTACGCCCTCGCTGTCCCAGAACATGGACACCATCATTTTTTCAGCACTGGCGGTTACCCGAAATTTTTTTGGTGGCGGTGAATCTGTGTGCTTCCATTGAGCTGACTAACGCTTTGTTTCTGGATTGAAAAATGGTATCCACGTCTCATCCATTGTCACAACCGACGAAAAGTAAGTCCGATTCATGCTGTCGTTGCTCGTCAACATTGCTTGGCAACATGCCACACGGGCAGCCTTGTGGTCGTCCGTCAGCATTCGTGGCACCCACCTTGATGACACTTTTCGCATTTTCAGGTCGTCATGCAGGATTGTGTGCACAGAACCCACGGAAATGCTAACACTGGAGGCGATCTGTTCAACAGTCATTCGGCGATCCCCCAAAACAATTCTCTCCACTTTCTGGATCATGTCGTCAGACCGGCTTGTGTGAGCCCGAGGTTGTTTCGGTTTGTTGTCACACGATGTTCTGCCTTCATTAAACTGTCGCACCCACGAACACACTTTCGACACATCCATAACTCCATCACCACATGTCTCCTTCAACTGTTGATGAATTTCAATTGGTTTCACACCACGCAAATTCAGAAAACGAATGATTGCACGCTGTTCAAGTAAGGAAAACGTCGCCATTTTAAGTATCTAAAACAGTTCTCATTCTTGCCGCTGGTGGTAAAATTCCATCTGCCGTACGGTGCTGCCATCTCTGGGACGTATTGACAATGAACGCGGCCTCATTTTAAAACAATGCGCATGTTTCTATCTCTTTCCAGTCCGGAGAAAAAAAAAATCGGAGGCCATAGAACTTGAATGCACCTCGTAAAGATCCTAAAGGGGTCGGTGGTTATTCTATTCTTTCCACAATCTACAATTTTCTGGAAATGTTTGTTCGATCGTCTACTCAACTGTAGAATGCAAATTTTTAAAAATGTGACTTTTGAAAATATACTTCAGATTTTTATCAAACTTTTGTGATTTCATAGTAAACCGAAACCTTTTCTAAGTTTTTGGTTTAAACAAATTTAGTGGCGACCTGTACGCATCTCAGTTGAGAATCCAGACAGGCAACATGGTCATTTAAAATTATTTCATCAAATTCAACAGAACTTTCATTTTAAGTGAACTTTCAGTTAAGGTACTAAGCCTATACTCCACCCCAGTATAAGCCTGGGTCCTTACATGTAATTATCAAAAAATTCTGGTCTAAATTCTGCCAAGTTTTAATGCCATTAGTCTTGCAGCCTGAAGTTATTTAACAACTCGTCTATGAATTTTTCTTGTGAAAGGGTGACACTGCCATCTTCAATTTGGTTGAACTTCATTTGCATTAAATGTTCCTTGATTCTTAATCTCAAATGATACCAATAGAGGTTTCTAAATTTTATATCCCACTGGTTTATTTCCCATCAATGCAAGTGTATCTTTTACATCAACAGCTAATACAGCTTTCCCCTTCCCTGATTGTATTTGAAAATATACACCATTGTATCTGATATTTTCTAATGTTGTGATGAGATGTTAATTCCAACATCTTCTGTTCAATTTCAGCCTCTATATGGATTTTGACAATTTAGAAACTAGTTTTTTTTTAACCTTTTTGTCAAGGCCTTATTGTTTATCCATATGCAGTTTCTCCTTAAAATCATTGAAGATAAACAGAATTAACATTGTATTGGTCCACAAGGAATTTCTTCACAATGCCAACAGCAACAAAAAATGTTTTGATTTGTGTGCCATGTGACCAGGAATTATAATTTCTTATGAAAGTGTTAACGTTTTGAGTCATTAAATTAGTTTAAAAATGTAAATTATCTACTAAATTGTAAGAATTGTTGTTAACAAGTTAAATAAATCATTTTTTACACTTAAAATGGTACTTTAAATTTGCCTTATTCTTATTGTTTACCAAACAAACTGTTCATTTTAAGATTTTATTACATTTGATTCAATATATTTTGTAAACAGAATATAAAGAGTAATAGTTTGATCTTTACTCAGTGTTTCTTGAAAGGAGTGCTCATCTAAAATACGGAATGATCTGTGGTCTATATTTCTTTCATCTCGAAATGAATAAAATTTCTTGCTCCATTTCTTGGTTCCTATATCGTAAGCTATTTTCGCGGATTTTAATATGTACCATAAGCTCTCAAAATTTCAAAATATGATCAAATTATATTAACACATTAAAATGAGCAAATCTGCTGGAGATAGTAAGTTTCTTAGTACTGTACTTATAAACATCTGATTAATACAATTCACTTAAAACAACACCTATCATTAAACATTCCATTGCAGGTTTATTTTAAAATTTACAAGTGTGTTTAACATTATTCTGTTTTGTAAGTATGTTTCTTTGCTGATTATAGAGTAAACGCTTACAGCTAACTAACTGTTACCTCCAACTTTGTTTGTGCCATTGTTGATGTCTAGATACTTCTCTTAAAGCAGTTATGTTACTGTTAGCACATGACCAGTAAGAGAAAAAAATCCTGCATTTTTTTCTCAAAATAATAGAATGCCACTTGTATGCAGAAATCAAGATGAAAATTTTGACTGTAATTAACTTTTAAATGGATACTAATTTGTGTACACTTTTGTATTAATTTCTCAGCTCTTTGATGTCACATTAAAATGAAACATACCTCATTATACTGTTAGGACCATGTTTATAGTACAAAACCTCATCAAAATTCTACCCGTAGTTTCCGTGGGAGTTGCACAGAATGAAAATGTGCAACTGTTTTTGAAGTTTCAACATCATTATTTAACCTTTTCTTCCCTCAATAGTGTAGGTTCATTGACTAGATATGACACCAGATTAATTTGATCCTTTTGCACATATAAATCAAACCACAGCATGCACTTTGCAACTGGCAGTAGCATTGATTTTCACAGACATTGTTGTCTGCTTTCACTGACAGGCAAAGGACTACTGTATCAAAACAGTAACTTCAGTAGCTTTGGAAATTATAAATACGAGTAGATGATGCTGCAGGCATACAACATTGTTTAGACCCACCAATATTTAAATATAAGCAAACTGACCATCATTTTTGAATATGTCTCTGATGTTATGAACAATGATCCAAACATATTTTTTTTTCAGTGTGCTTTAAATATAGAGATTTTTTTCTGGTTGTCTCACTACATTTCTGGATGATATATAATAGCTAAATAAAAAATAATAATGCTACATGTGTTTTTTTAAATAAGTTCACTACTCTACTAGTTAAATTTAAAAGCTACAAAGGATGATTTTACCCTCAGGTTTGTTTAAGGCCGGCATTACACTATAAAAGATCTTTGTCAAAGATCTTTGATAAAAGATATTTTATAAAATATTTTACAGTGTAATGGGGCATATTTTATAAAAGATTTCTTTTATAAAATTTCGTTTATAAAATGTAAGACGTTGGCATTACATTTTATAAAAGATTTCACCACCCTGCAAACGTAAACAAAGAAAATGGCGTAAGGGACATCACCAAAGTTGGTTATGACTGTCGAATCCATGAAAGTCTTTATTTCTGAGTATGAACAGAAGGAAATGTAAACTCAGAAACACATAGACTATAAGATTAGGAATAAAAGGGTGAAAACTTACGAAAAGTTAATTAGTGCTATGATAGAAGGCTGTGCTGTAGAAGACGTAAAAAGAGAAAATTAATGTGTTAAGTAATTAGTATTTGACAGGTTTCTAGAATAGTTACAGAATTAATGCACAGACCAATGCGTGTGCTATATTGCAGAATGGTGTAGATCCGTCACCATCAATCGAGTACAACCCATGGCACATACACCGTAAAAATAAACACACAACAGGGAAATAATTCTGATGTAGAAATTTATGAAAATATTGTGGTAAAAATTTATTGGACGTATACTTCAGCATCAACCATAATTTTTATAATTTGGCATGTCCTCACATTGCAGCTCTTTCACTAAAATTTGATGAACTCCTATCATAACAAGTATTGTAATCTCACGGTCTAACCTAAATATGTTTACTTCTCTTCTTTATCTTCAATAAAATGCATATTGTGACAGTTGCACAAACTGGGTCTCCAAAAGCTTACAAGTTTACTCCATTCATTTCAGAGAACTATGATGAAAAATTTAATGTAGTGTAATGGGACTGAAAAAATATCATAAAATATCTTTGATAAAATAAATATGATAAAATGTTTTATAAAAGATCTTGGACAAAGATCTTTTACAGTGTAATGCCGGCCTAAGGCAGGGATGGCCAACCAAAATGATGTTGAGGGCCACTTTGCAAAAGCATCATAACTCTGCAGCCCACATATAAAATTATATGTCCCCATATTAGATTTAGACTAGGGTTACCAGACATCCCCGTTTGCCGGGGACAGTCCCCGTATTTAGCTCTCTGTCCCCGGACAGATTTCGTCCCCGCAATGTCCCCGGATTTTTACTGTTGTCCTCAGAATTTTTTTAATCAATCGAGAGTTCTTTAAAAGCCCTAATTCATTCGTTTAAAGCAAGAGATATGAAGCGCACTTCTTTCCTTGTATGTGCCTAGGAATAAAAGAAAATTACAAGGATACTGCGCCTTGGATACAACAGCTTTGGAAAATCATGACTCCTTGCTGTGTACAACATGGCTGTCGGTGATCCTCATTTAAAATACAAAATATAAACAATATGTGGCTTTTAAGTTAACGCAACCTTTAATCATATAAGTTATAAAAGTACAACGCATAATTAGGACAAATGCCGAAAGCGTCCCCGGATTTTGGTGAAAAAGTTGTGAAGCGTCCCTGGATTTGGAGAAAAAATTATGGTAACTCTAATTTAGACCCACTATACACATTTGTTTGGAGTGAAAAATTGAAACATACTGAGTTATTATTATTGTGTTTACTATTATTCTTACATGTAAACATTAATGATATAATAATAAGGATACTAAATGCACATTGTAAAGAAACACTAAAAATGAAATATAAAAACATATAAATGAAATAAATTTTGAATATATGGATGCACAAATCATGTAATTTTTTTTAATACATTGGTTTTCACTACTTTAGCCATTATAAAATAAATATATTTTGTAAAAGTGTGATGAACCTTGTGGGCCGGAAAAATGTTCAAGTGGGCCTAATGGGGCCCGCAAGCTGCGGATTGGCCACTCATGGTTTAAGGTCTAAAATAAAAATCTGATAACTATCTTATTTGAACAATTCATTTAATACAGAATCAATGTTTGAAAATACCGCTGTAGGTTTAAAATTCACAAGTGCACTTAGCGTTATTCCATTTTGTAAGAACTTTTATCTTACTTAAAATAAGGTAAATATTAAACGAGAGGGGGGGGGGGGAGGAGAGGAATCCAGATAAGCATATATTAAAATTCTTAGTAGACTACGCTGACCGTTAAATTCAAGATAGTATATCATTTGAATTTCATAAAATTCATATGGGTCACTGAACTTAAATCAAATTTAATGAATATCAATAACTATTGTTGCTTTCTTTTCAATTGATTGAGTTAGTTGAGGAAAATCATGTCTCGTAAGTGTGGTGCATGTCACATGGTTGTGGTGAATGGAGTGGATTGCAGTGAGTGTAAGAAGTGTTTTCAAAGGATGAGCATGTATTGAAGAAGGAAAAGGGGAGGTAAATAAGGGTCTCCCATGGTATTGCACAATTTTTAGACTGGGTTAAAAAAATATCAGATCAGGATTAGAAAGATAGGTGCAGAACAGAAACAGGGCAGAATTATCAGAGAACAGTTGAAATAAATGAAGAGGCCCTTTAGGCTCAGCATGGAGGCAGAATCAAACCATCAACACAGACATATCCACACCTGTTGCAGTGCTCCAACATCGAACCAATACTCTGTTCTGATGATTAGGGCCACGTGGGCAAGATGATGGTCATCCCACACTATGGTCGCATTATATGGTCCATTACCCACTCATTGCTGTGTTCTCTCCACTGATTCCAAACACACATTACTGTCATAGCAGAATTCCCTGTATGAGCTGCTAATGTCAGGGTAGAAAAAACCTGTTACAATCATTTTGAAACATGCTGATACAGAGTCCTTTGACATTGATGAGGTATACTAGCCCTTTCTTGCACATTTCAATTTCATACGATAGCTCCTAAGTGAGTAAGCATGGTGTAACACTGGCGTTTCCAGTCACGCATCGTTGGGCATATGAGCACACCATCACTCTGTAATCTTAATCACTTATTATGGTTCCACTGTTATACAAACCCTCCTATTTTGGAGTGATTACACAAACAGTTGACCACTGGTGCCCATGTAAGCACAGTAACATGTACCTATTTTCATGAGTATGGTAAATCTTGAAAGATTGTGGTTTTGTCACTGCTGCTATTCTCCCTTCAACTTGATGAGTGTATTTTATCCTTGCTGACTCAGTTATTAACATAAATACATAAACATACAGAAAAGAACTACCACACCTTATAGGAAATTTATCACCAATTTGTAACATGCAAAACTATATAAAAAAAATTATCTTTGGCCATGAAAGGCCCAAAAGGAGAGTTTTTATCTATATCTTCTTAAAATATTCTGCACTAGTCACCCTACTTCTATAAATGACATCGGTGTGAAATTTAATATTTACTGAAATTAGGTTTCACAAATATTTCACATGATATTCAATACCAGCAGCCTGCATTCGTAACTGTAAAGTCTATGTACACGGATTGAAATTTATTTCTTTTGTAAGTCTCTAGAACAATTTTATAATGGCATCACATGTATATAAATTCGAATATTTTTGTTATGCTTATCATTAATGTCATTAAAATGGTAAAAGACATACTTACTCAGAACTATTTGCAATGTCATCAAACATCATGACAATGATATTTTCATCTGGTATACCATTTTTGTGTAGAATTTGGTAAGCATGACACACATCAGCCTGTTAAATCATTTAATTAGTAAATTAAAAGCATTCAACACAGCAGTTATTCTCATACTATGCTAGTGTGCAAAACTTAAGGATGGGACAGATAAAGTAGCATAACATATTAACTACTCGATAGAAATAAATGAAAGTGCAGGAGCATGTTACCAGAGGTCTCCCACATGTGAGCAGAGAGCTGGATGTCATGTGGCATGAGGTCAGTTCAATTAAAGTGCCAAATGCATTTAGCCCTGCAACAAGAGGCATTTGAAGGAAAGGAACAAGACAGTGTGCATCAATCAGAGAGCTGTTATGGTGCAATGTAGCGGTGTTTCTCATTACAACATGTCCCAGAGACCATATTTTTGTCAACTTCAAAAGGGGAAGAATGATCTTGAAACTGGAAGAAAGACAAAGTGTGACGAGTGTAGCCTAGGAGTTTGGTATTGCTCACAGCTTTGTTTCACTCAAATGGGGAACATTCTGAACCAAAGTCACCATTTCCCTGAAAGAGTGTAGGTGGTCAACTACAGCTGCCGATGGCCGCTAAATTGTGCACCAACCTCAAACAGTGGGTGCAATTATAACCAAATTATAACCACTTTCAACAAAAATGCAAGACACACTATCTCCCACTCCACAGTGGCATGGCGACTGCATGGGGCTGGTCTGTTTGTCTAACTACCATTACATTGTGTTCCATTGACACCCACACATTGGCAACACCATTTGCGATGATGCAAAGAGCAGCAAGACTTCACCTATAAGGAATGTGGTCGGTTGGTGTTCTCAAAAGAGAGCAGATTAAGTTTAAGTAGCAGTTCTGAACATACCCACATCTGGTGAGAGTTTGGAACGCGTAATACACCCAAGAAAATTGTTGAACATGATTGTTTTGGTGGTCCGATTGTTTTGGTGGCCCGAGTGTTATGGTGTGGGGAGCATAATGTTGCATGGGCATACTGACCTTCAGATCCTCGAGTGTGGCACCCTCAACATTAATGTTATTGTGAACTGTACTCCTTCTCCACGTGCACCTTTTCATGAGTGAATTCAGCCCTGGCTTCATTTTTATGGATGACAATCCATGGCCGCATGGAACAGTGCAATTGAAGAAGGCCTTGGAATGTTAGAATGGAGTGTCCTGCCCATTCTCCCAACAGAACATGTGGGATGCATTGGGGAGATTTATTGCAGTATGTCCACATGCATCAATGACCAACCAAGCTAGTGAAGGAAGGGAATGTCCTACCACAAGAACTCCTTACCAACCTACTGGCCACCACATTGCAGAGCATGCATTGCTGTCCGTGGGGATCACACACACTTTTAAGGACCATGTCCCTCCTTTGTGGAATGTCCAGGGATCATCATGAGTCACCTTGACTTTAGTGCAACTTTTTGTCTCTGCATAAAAGTGTCAGTTTTGTTTGTCTCATCTGTATTTCTTTCAGTTGCCTACTGTAACATACTGTAGATGTTCTTACTATGTACGGTTCCAGTTTCATTTAGCTATGTTATTTGGCAGAGACACATCGTGTTAATGCTACTTTCAGCCTAAAGTTTTGCACACCAATGTATTTTTATAGTACAAGGCAATCAAAAATAACATGTGAGAACAACGAATATATTTACAATGCAGCAGTTACAAATAACGAAAGAGAGAAGAAACTTTGCTTATGATGAAATTTTATGATTTAACCGCTGTTCCATCAGTGCAATATGAAATGTGCAAGATGTGAAAACAACTAATGATTTATCCACTAGTAGCACATTGCTTTCAAAGAGAGCATCTTCACAAGTATAGGGAAAACAAACATATCACTAAAATACACAATGAACAATATCTGTAGCATCTTAGCAAGCCATAACCAGGTGTACAAGGTGTCGTGCACCACATGTGGGTGCATGTCCAGTGGGGCGGCAAATCGAGTGATCAATTGTTGCTGCACGCCCTGATAGTTGCCACTCAATTGTTGCCACCGGGGACAGAAGCGGAGATAAAAAATGGGGGGGAAGTCTCAAAATAATTATGCCCCCTCTCCCCTGAAGCTGAGCATATGTAACAGTAGTTAAACAGGAGGCAGCATAATCTGTATCGCACAAGGGCCTGCATCTTAGGAGAAACCTTAATCGTCCAAAAGATTAATGAAAGAAGTAGCAATTTGATGAGAGTGAACATGCCTACATGAAACCTGTAACAGCAAGTGCATAATTGCTGGCATATCACTTGTCTAATCACACTCCTATGGGATTTAGTGCTGTCCAAAACATTATGAACAGTTGTCATGATTCTTATAGGCTTGAGAGACCACCAATTTCCTCACATTTCTATATAATTTATAGTCTTCCTCATATCACTGCATACTCTGAGGACTTTTCCGAAATGGTGTTTATTTACTGTGCCTAGTGCCTCATGGCTGTAACCTCAAAAGCATCTTGCATATTACGCTAATCTTCATCAACTGCTATTTTTTAAGATTAATTGCTTAGCTGAAAGTCTTCCATCTCACAAAAGAGTCAATTCATTAACCACTTTTTGATCTGCTTATTGATGTCTGCATCTTTTGAGCAGCCATATTCTAGATGTCACCAGAAAGTAATGAGATCAAACACCACGTTGTATAAAGCTTCTAATATTTAATGGCTTTAAAAAGTACATGGACAATAATGGAACTTGTACCATGCACAGCCATTTAAATTTATGAAAGGCATTAATAATTTGGATGTAATCAGAACATACGAATTATTTTAAAATCAATGTTGTAGTGGAACATTTTTATTTAATTGTGTATTTCATAAGAAATGAGCATACAAAATCATTAAAACTCTGCCTGCCCTCTTTAATTTTTAAAACATATGACTGAAAAAATCAATATGATGACACTGCACAAGTGTGTCCAAAACTGATCCAAATAGATTTTGTTTCGGACAGTGGTGTAACTATACTGTTGAGGCCCACAGCAAATTCATCAGATGGGGCTCCCTCAGTGCTGCATCTTTAGCTCTACTATGCTCCAGGTAGCAACAATGGGAGTGGCAAATGGTAATAATGGTATCAACCTCTTTTGTAACTTCTTTACTGCCCTGGGCAGCAACAATGGCTAGGGGCTGTTACAAGGGGCAGCAATCTCCAAGTTTTTGGCCTGGCTTGGATTTCTGTCACTGCACTCCCTCAAAGCAAAGAAGCTTAACCAATGTAATAATAAATTTTAGGATCTTCCTGTGCTCGGGCTCGCATCCCCCTTGGGTCCCTGGTATTTTACCTGTCCTGCCACCCTATTATTATGCAAATGGTTTAGGAAAAGACTTGTTGATAAGTTTTTACGAGTTTCACATTTTCTGTTGCAACAATCAGTCTCATACTTGACATATTTGTATTGTATTAAATTTTACAGAAAGATTTATTCTACTGATTTAAGAAAAGATCCAGAAACAAGAAGTTATTAAAAATAAATATTAAATGTCTTCAATTCCAGAAAAAAAAAATAGAATGATTTTTTTGCTCATTCCATTGAGTCTAGTATTTTTGAAAAGTTATTCAAAAATAAAAAAGAGAAAGATTTTTTTGCTCATTCCATTGAGTCAAGTATTTTTGAAAAGTTATTCAAAAATTCAATCAATATCATTATAGAACAGTTTTATTTAGTTACGGTATCTATTTTGTACCAGTATATGAGCTTGTTGATGTATCATAGATTTGAAAGTGCTTATTTAGTTTCTTTTTTTATGTAACAATCTTTCACATTTTAATCAATGTTTGACATTATTATACGTTTTTCTGTCCTGTGTATGTTTTGAATTTTCTGAATTCTAAGGTTACAAGTAAATCAAAACATATTCCATCTACTGCAAAGGATCTACACTACCCACCAAAGATACAATTGCAACCACAGTATGTGCACTCCATCAAAGAAAAACATTCCATTATGATTGTATAACTCCTGACACTATTATTTAAGTATTACCACCAGCTTATGTGTAGGTAATTCAAATGTAGTCTGTAGGAAAACTTGAGTAGGCCATGATGATAATAATAATAATAATATAAACATATAAACTAGGAAACTCTTATGGTATACATTGTCTGGTGCGAAGCTGATCATGTGGGTATGCATAATAGCTTAGTCTGAAACTCTGACCGTAATGTTGCCTAAGGAGAATGATTGCTCATTAACTATCTCATCTAATTGGATAACCTCAACTAGAATAGGTAGGTGATGAATAATAAAGCTCACTGCAGCCTCAAAGAAATTCAAAGTTCACTGTATTCCTCATAAAAAGTTTACTAGTTCGTTAAACAATCTACAGGCATCGGAAATTCTTCTCTAAAATAGTTCTTGCTATCCAGATAAGTGAATCAAGCTAGGTTAACTCTCACAAACCCCTAACTGATGTCAGCTACATGAGAATTTTTCAGCTATATAATGCACTTCCTAAATTTCAAAGATGGATGGCGAAATGGAAATATTTCCGGGTATCGAGAGATGCCTCACCCCCACATACTGCGCCATAACACTGGCCAGCCTGATGTGGAGCCTGCCCAAGCGATCACAAGCAACTGACTTCTTCCCCCACCACTGAAAGCTCTTTTATAGCTGTGGTCTGGGAAAATGGACATTTCTAGATTCTCATGGTATCACAGACTTTCTTTGGAATAGGTTTACTTGAAATTTTTACAGTATGTAGTCAACCCTCTAAATGTCAAAACTGATCGCAGAGGAAATTTCTGTATCTATGATACTTTGATTCTCTAATTTTCCCACTTACAGGAGAGTTCTAACATTCCATGTTCCTATCCTCATTCTCTCCCTTCTCTGTGCCCCATTCCCACACTTCAATGTATTCCCCTCCCGGAGATCCGAACGAGGGAATATTACTCCAGAACATTTTACTTGAAGCGCCATCACCATGCTCTTTCTAGGGAATCCTTTAGGATCTTTAATGTGGTGGTTTCCCATTGCCTTCCACATTCTCATGCCGTTGACCATCTACAGGTTCCTCCGCCTTTAGGGATGATTTTGAAATGTGGGTATGGAGGAGGATGGATAAAATAAGTTGGGAGGACAAAGTAAGGAATGAGGAAGTGCTGAAACGAATAGGAGAGAAAAGGTCACTCATAAAAACAATAAGAAACAGAAAAAAGATCTGGATTTGACATGTGCTGAAGAACAAATGCCTGCTTAAGACTGCTCTGGAGGGGACTGTAAATGGAGAGAAGAGAAGAGGTCGGCGAAGGATGAAAATGATGAATGATATAATGATAAATGGGAGATACATAGAAACTAAGAGAATGGCGGAACAGAGGGAGGTGTGGAGGGCTGTCACTGTGCATGGACCTGCTGTATAGCAGAGAACCCCTTGATGATGATACTTTGACTATAAAAAAATTCGGAAATGTCCTCACAGCTAGAGTTTTTGAGTTGTCAAGCTGAAACAAGTTTTAAAATAATTTACTCCTCCTCCTCTTTCTCCTGATATATAAATCTGTTTGTTTATAATTTCCTTAGTAGGTGAAATAGAAACTATGTATCTGTTAAATCAGTATCTCTTAAAGTATTGAAGCTACAGATCTGAAAGATGCTTTAAAAGATTCTACATCAATTTTTCAATTATGATTTTAATTATGATAACAGTTCCTAAACAGCTTTTCTTCAAGTGGTTAAAATTTCCACGTAGTCACTGGGTTGAATGTTTTGGCAAGGTTCAACATGAAGTGGAAACAATCTTCCGAAACTGTGAATAATTTACATTTTTCCATTCTGACCAAAATACTGCATGGATTTCAATAAACTTGACTGCAAAATATTCAAGATATATTGTGCTTTCTTTTGAATATAGTTTCCCACCTCTGAATTTAACTGTATTCTTCTACCTAATGATTTTCCTGTCAGACCCCTTTTAACAATTTTCACTAAATCTTCCAAAACAACCCTTAAATTTTAATTATTTTTCTCAAACTTTTATATAAGGTGTACTAAAAATTTACAAATTTTTGAGCTATGAATCACTTTACAATTTTTAAAACTGTGGCTTCAGGAATTTTTATCTGTTTTCTACAACATAAGAAACCAGGAAAACTTTAATTTTGGAATGCCGATATCTTGTCAGAGAAAATTTCTACCTTCTAAGGTACATAACTCATTTTGCTTCTTGTGGCCTTAAGTCAATCTGAAAATGAATACAACGTTGTCTATCACAAAATAAGCTAAATGCTATATTGCAGCTATTTTTATATTAAGGTATGATCTGATATCGCTGTTTACCTTCACTTAATCCTTGGAATAATTAAGAAAATGACTTTAAACATGATATGCAATGGAATTGGAGTTAGCTTGAAACTCTTTAAACAAATTTTGCTTATAAAATGACAAAATTTAAGTTATATTACAACATGTTAAACAAATACTTTTCTCATTTTTATTTTTGGACCATTCAAGTTCTTTACTTCGGATTTATCTGAAATTTCAAGCAGAAACATATAAGATTACGAAAATACTGAATCACTTTTTCATAGCTGATGCTCATTGTCTGTTTCATAGTCTATTTATTTTGGTGATTTTTCAATGCTTCTGAGTACACTTTCGTCAGGGCTGTCACATCTTATTCAAAAAGCCAGTTTTACGAACTCTACCTGTTATTTATATGAATAACAAATCAAATAAAACAACAAGAAAATGATAGGTTCCCAAGATAAAATTATGGACTCTTCCAGATCCTGATGAAAGGTGACAGAAGGTAAAAAAGAAAATATAAAAAACTTAACTACTGTCAGGAAATGAATTGTAAAGTCAAAAACATCAATTGTAACTACTTAAAATGCAAATTTGCTGTTGACACCAAAAAAATAAAACAGAATGAAAATATAAAACAGCCATAAAAGAGATAAACTAGGTTTAGCTGGTCCTATTTAAAGTGGATGTTTGGAGTGAAAAGAGCCACTTGGAAGGAGAACAGAATACTGAAAAAAAAAAAAAACTTAATTTTGCTACAAGGAAGAATATGAGAAATGCTGAGAAACTTGAGAAAATAACAAAAGACTCCACTGAAGAGAAATGGCATCAATTTATACACATAGTCAGGGAAGGTATAGACGTACATATATTGCAACACAGTGGCGGATCCAATGGGGGGGGGGGGCTAGGGGGCTGGAGCCCCCCCAAAAGCACCAAGGTCATCTTTTCTGTCGGCGAACCCCTCCTTCCCCGAGTCAAGCCCCCCCCAAACCAAATCCTAGCCCCACCAAAAAAAAAAAACAATATCCTGGATCCGCCACTGATGCAACAGACAACTGCAGAAGGGCATACACCTGTAGTTAAAAGTTTATGCAAATATCAAAGGAGAAAACATGCACTCTCAAGGAGGGCAAGGTACCATAGCGATTTAGAAAACTTAGTTGAGTTAAGAGGACTTCTTAAAAATGGGATGCATGAGGCCTTTAATTACTTCAATTGTAATGTGTTACTTAAAAGCTTCACAGAAAATTAAAATAAATTATGGTCATACAAAAAATAAGTAAGCGGTAGGGACAACAGTATGTCAGCACTAATACACAATGGACATTAGGTAAATGAAAGTGGTAACAAGGCTAACACACTAACTGCTGAATTTGAAAATTTATTCACTGACAAACAAATGGATAACGTACCAATTTTTCCAAAATGTGTGGATTTAATAATGGATTCAATACACTATTATACTAGACTTATATTTCAATTACATGCATATTTCCCATCATCAGCAATTTCACTGTCAATTATTCTGGTCTGTCTCTTGATTTACATTATCTTTATCTAATGAAATGAAGTCCTCTCGGGTGTCCAGCTGTATAGTGTTGTGTAAACACAACATTTCAACAGCTGGCTCTGCTGTCTTCATCAGGTATATTGTAGGTGTTGCAAGCTGACTGCTGTCACCGCCTCAACTGGCTTGGTCACAAACCGAACCTCCTTTATACCTTCAGCAGGAAGGCCCGCTCACTCTGGTTGGTTGAGAGCTCTGGCTAATACGTGGCCCGCTGCAGTCAGCGACTGATATCATTTGCGCCCTCTACACCCTGTTGTGCAAATCTGTTTCGCTCTCGTTGGAGATCGCTGATGATTGGTCTCCAGGCTCCACTCAGCTAAAGCCCGCCATCCCTATTTATGTTGTTGTCATTTAGCCGGAACTCCAACGCCTCACTTATGACCAAGTCCAAGAAGGAAGAGGCCCTAGCCAGCACTACTGTTTTGTCGAACCCCATCCTGTGTTCTTCGTTGAAGGCATGCTCAGCTAATGCAGACTATTCCAGTTGCATCAGCCTTAGATGTTGTTTATGTTTGGTAAGGCATTCTTCGATTGTTCTGATGGTATGACTGATATACACTTTGCCACATTCACACGGTAAGTCATCGTTTACCGAACGCAGCATATCATGTATCTTGGCGGGAGGCCGGAAGATACTTTTTATCCCATGCTGCGCTAGGAGCCTTCCAATTTTTCCCGACGTGTGTCCGGCATATGGAAGGAAAGCAAGAGTTTTCAGTGGTTCTTCTTGCTCCGACGGTGGTCTTGGTGGCTTCTGAACAAAGGCACACTTTTATCTGCTGTCGAGAGTAGCCGTGTTCAAAGATGGTCTTGAGATGTTTCATTTCTATCGGCAGGCTTTCACGATCTGAGATTGCTCTCACTCTGTGTACTAGCGTGGCCAATACAGACTTGCGTTGTGTCGGATGATGGAATCTGGCTGCACCCAAGTAGCACTCAGTGTGGGTGGATTTGTGGTATACGCTATGCGACAAAGTACTGTTGGGTTTCTGCTTTATCAAGATGTCTAGGTACGGGAGGCACCAATCCTTCTCTATTTCCTTGGTAAAGTGAATATTAGGATGGATTCCACTGAAATGGTAGAGGAATTCATCCAACGCTTGAATTCCGTGGGGCCACACAGCGAAAGTATCATCGACGTAGTGGTAGAAGCAAGAAGGTTTGAGGGTGGCATTCTCTAGTGCCCTCTCTTCAAAATCCTCCATGTAGAGGTTTGCTACTACCGGAGAGAGTGGTGATCCCATAGCCACTCTGTCGGATTGCTCATAGTATCTCCCTCCATACATGAAATAAGTGATGTAAGAACATGTTCAAACAGGTCTGTGGTGGTTGGTTCAAAATGACGGCGTATCAGGTCAAGTGTGTCCCTTACCGGTACGTGGGTGAAGAGGGATACCACGTCAAAGCTAACCAGGATGTCAGTATTTGAAACCATTAGGGACTGGATGGTCTCCACAAATTCCATCGAGTTCTACTATTACTACTACTATTACTGTTACTCCGCGATTCACAAAAAGTGTTTGGCGGAGGGTGCATTGCACCTATCAGGAAAGGTAATGGTTTGGATGGGATATACGGGATATGGCAGGTGGCGCCCATGGGCTATTGTGAGGAACCATCCCAGCAATCGCCTGGAGCGATCTAGGGAAACCATGGAAAACCCAGATCAGGATGGCTGGAGTGTTTTATCGGAAGCTACTCCTGTCCGATTTTGTGTTTACTCGCCTGGTAAATCCTTTCTATTCCAAATGAGTAGAGAAATGAATCAGTTCTGGCCCTGATTTCTCTTATCTTGACATGATGACAGCAACGACCCACAAAGGGGCTAAGGAGGCGCGTCAGACACTTGACAAACTGATAAGTTGGTGCTCCAATGGCACTGAAAATAGGTATTAATGGTACATCCTGCTTGTGGACCTTGGGCAAGCCATACAGTCTCGGTGGTCTTGCAGCACGTGGCTTGATTCTCTTGGTCACCTCTTCTGGGTGTTCGGCCTTCTTGATGAGAGCCGTCGTCTTCCTCACAACTTTTGCGGTAGGGTCAGCATCCAACGGTATGTAAGAAGCATCAAGGAGGCTCTTCACCTTTTCATCATATTGTACCGTGGTAAGGAGAACAGTGGTGTTACCCTTATCCACTGGTGAAACGACTACGACGTCTCTGCGGCGTAAAGCATTTAGTGATTTACGCTCTGTCATTGTGTGTTGTTCTTAGGTGGCACAGAGGTAGTTGTGTCATTGAGCCGAATCCCGGTGACGTTGACTACAGAGCGGTCAGAAACGACAGATTTGCCACGCTGGCAACTTCCCGCCAATCAGTCGTATTTGGCGATATGCT
The DNA here is from genome assembly GCA_031002005.1 of Vandiemenella viatica. NCBI lineage: Eukaryota > Metazoa > Arthropoda > Insecta > Orthoptera > Morabidae > Vandiemenella > Vandiemenella viatica. Next base: position 170,376,602 of record JARYHS010013630.1, on the reverse strand, counting down.
TTGCTGTAGTTTTCTCCCATTCTAGGTTTTATATTTATCTAATATGTAACTAAGGTAATAAAATCATTAAAAAATTAATAATTTAAATATCTATCACTTAATTACCTTGCAGCTTTCACTCCTCTGACCTCAGAGACTTTAAAATCCAGATTTTCTGCAAAATATGCTGTCATCATGAAATAATCTATTTTTGGGACTGTGCTTTTACAAAACCACTTTCAGTAATTATTTACTGTATGCCTATTCTCACAAGAATGCAGTATTTCACCAATTATGTTAATGGATTATGATAAAACTTAAAAACAACCACAAAATCATAAAAGACAGCCAGTAACTGCACCTTCATTGACAATATGAATGTGTATTTTGACGTCATGATTTGACTTGACCAATAACGTTGCATTCTGTGAAGTTAAATTTCACTTTTTATTAATTAAAATTAATAAATAAAATGTGAATAAATATAAAAATAACATTACAGGTGTAATTCTACAGCCATAAAGTTCTCAAATAAAAATTAAACACATGGGTTTGAATTACTTGCACATTCGTTATTACCATGATGGTTAGAAGTAAGGATGAGAACACTAATGCCATAGTGTCCATGGATGGTGGTATGTTTTGGCAGGAGAGAGTGAAAAAGAGATGCAACAACAGCTCCACTGGTGGAAATATGAGTTTGTGAAGTTTGGATTTAAAATCATTGATGACAAAACTGAATGTTTATGGTGATCAAGAAAAGCAAACTAGTAACTAAATACAGAAATAATCAATAGGATTAAAACAGTTGCAAACCTCTAAAGTTTTATTTTGCAAACTTTGTGGGACAGCAGCTTTCTATAGACAATTTCTTTTAATAAAGCCTACCAGCTCCAAATTCTTACACATGCATTAAAAATTGCCACCCTGAGTAGAAGAGACAGATACCAGATACATGCAAATGGAATAAAATTATTAAGGCCAAATGTGTTCTAGATATGAACCAAGCCTAAAATTGTTTGTTCACATACTTGAGAATCATGTCAAAGTTATATTTTGAAAAAAAAAATAAATCAATAACTATTAAAAGACAAAGCAGCAAACCACAAGGTACTTGGATAAAGCAGGTAAAAAAAAAACACGCTCTCACTCCAGAGTGGGAGAAGATACTAGAAGATGTGTAACGACAGGAAAGGAAGCCATGGAAGAGGATTGTTCATTAACACTCCAAGCTGAGTGAATCGAAAATTGATGATGACGAATGCAAAGCCTTCAAAATACAGTCAAAAGAATTTGGCCTAACTAAACATATAAGTAAGAGAAGATTACAGAGTGCAGCAGAAATTATAACAGTACTAGTAAGTAATGTAACAAAAAAATATGTAGCAAAAATGGTGAGTATTCTATTACTTAGAAATAAAATTACTACTGACTGCTAACAAATTCCCACAATAAGTTGGTTGTTGGGAGATGGAATGTTGTGAGAAATAATAAATATCAAAGGTATAGTTAGGTTCCAATGATATTTCCAGCTGAATATTTTAGCAGTCACAGGGAGTTGGAAATATAAGAAAATAAGGATAGATGTAGGAATCATGACTGTGGGATTATTCAAATAGATTAAAAGAAAAACAACCCCACAAAACACCCAGAACCAAGTGGATTCCTAATATATGTTTCTCAGCTAAAAAAGAATTTATGAAAGAAAAGTTTGATATTTTGTGTTTTTCTCTGTCTCTTGTGTGTCAACATCGCCCTGCAATAATTGTTGGCTAGTGATGATTCAGTACTCTCTATTCTTATTTTAATCTGTTAACAAGCATCATTTGCTCCCATTAAATCCATTGGAAATGCAGTTATGACAGTCATCTCACAAATTAGTGGCTGTATCTGGAAAATCATATAACCTGACAAGTTATTCAATCCCCGACAAAATATTATACACCAGGTTCCATCAGCCAAGAAAGAACCCCCTTTTTTCAGTTGTTAAAAATAGATTAGGTATATGTTTAATTTAAAAAGAAGAGGAAAGAAAGTTGTACATTGAGTAAATACTTGGGTATGAAATAAATGCAATCAAAGCAGAAGATGAAATGGTGCATGTAACATACTAAAATAGTTTTCATCTGATCAAATGTGGCAAAACAAGCACTGGAGATGATCATCTCTGTATAGGAAGTTTAGTAGAGACAATTTGGACAAGGCATATGAAGTGGTGATGATATGCGGAAGTTAAATAGTTAGGCAGATTAAGGAGATATTAGGCTTTCAAAGAACAATACAAGATTGCATTAGAATACTTAGACATTACAAAGATTCCATCTGTCAATTGGACACTGAAATTTTTGGCATCTGCTTAAAAAGCAATGAGCAGGCATGTGTCTGCAAAAAAAATTAATCCTCTTTGAAGCCAGTCAAAGATTTTGTTGAAAGATTGGTGACTACGTTATAACATACCCTCAAAAGATCAAGGATTTTTCTTATGTGTGGTGAATGATAGTGTCTGCTTTAAAAGCTGCTTCAAATTTTCCTGGAGATGATATTCTAGCAACAGCAACTGTGCCAGCTACCAAAGCATTTGTCAAAAAATGGTGTCACAACAATTCTGCCATCACAAGTCTCTCAGTGCCTTAATTAAATTTCACGAGTCTGGTTTTCAGTTGGTATTACAAATCCCCTACTAACCACACAAGACCAACTTAGGTTTACAGCTATTTCAACCCATTAAAATCAGATGATGAAGTCATACGTGTCATGTCTCCTTAAGATACCATTAAGAAATCTTTCGCGCCGATGGCATAAAGCATTGGAACGTTATAAGAGGAAGTGATTTGACCTCCGAGGGGACTACATTAACTCATAAACCACAACAATCATGAGCATTAGTGTCAGACTATGAATTTATTGGTCCAGCTTCTTCTTCTTTGACTGATTGGATCTCAATCTGGTGGTAATCTCTTCATCTCAACATACCCCTCTACAACCTATGTCTTCAATTATCTGCTTCAAATCTTCTAATCTTTGTCTATAATTATTATTTTTGACCGTTTGCTCCACTAACAAATTTACCAATCCTGTTTGTATTAAAATGTGACCCATCACCCTGTTTCTTCTTTCTCTAAGACACTCCTGCAAACTTCTTTTCTCATCCATCACCTCCACAACACATTCCTTCAACAGCACCACATTTCAAATGCTTCAGTTTTCCTTCTTTCAGGTTTCCTGAAGTCCATTCTTCTCTACCATAAGATGCTGCACTCCACACATAGAGTTTTAAAAAGTTTTTTTCCCTGAGTCCTAGATCAATATTTTAAACCAAAACATCTCTCCTTTTCAAGAAGGCTCATTTCACTAGTGTTATTCTGATTTAACATCACTCTGCTTCAAACTGTTGTAATTGTACTTCCTAAGTAACTGAATTCAATTACTTCTCCATTTTGTCCGATCCTATTTTTATATTTAATCTACTATTATTGCTATCTTTTCTACATTTCATTACGGTTGACTTGCTTTGATTTATATCTAGTCCAAAATCTTCCTTCAGTACTTCATGCTATTCCATAACTTCTCAAAATCTTCAGTCTGTTCTGCTAAAATACCAATGTCGTCAGCAAATCATAGCATACCGATTTTTTTTTCTTTTTTTTTCAGTTGAACACTTATACCACATTCAAATTTTTCTTTTAGTGCTTCCTCTACACTTAAGTCAAATATTAATTTGGATAAACTACAACCTTGTCTAACCACCTTTTTAACTGATGCATGTCTCTAATGATTTTCTACTTTTATTATAGCCATTTGATTCTTAGACAGATTATAATTTATTCTTCTATCATGATATTATAGATCTGATTTATTTAAAATTTTGAACATCTTATCCCACTTAACATCATAACAAGCTCTTCCTTAATTAACAAACACCATAGAAATATCTTTGTTCATCCTTCAAGTATTAATATTAAAGGCAGAATTGCTTCTCTTGTACTGCATTTTTCTAAATCCCAAACTGATCTTCACCAACTATTTCTTCTTCCATCCTTTCTATTCTTCTGTATATTATGCTGATCAGTAATTATGAAGCATCTTTTGTGCCTTCTCCTCTAATCCATAAATCGCAATATTTCTTCTATGATTCAAGGTTTTCAGGCGGCCTAATCTTTCTTTGCCAGGTTTGATTATTTCTCTCGCAAATGTATGCCATTCGTGCTCAATTGAATTCCTATCAGAGTTATATCTAAGGCCCATATCTCCCATTTCTGCAAATTTTTCTCTTGTGTCAAATTGTTTCAATTTGTTCACTTCTGGTATGTCCCAGGAAGTTCTGCTTGTGTTGCTTCTTTATTTTATAGAATTTCAGCCTGCACTTCACAGCTATCAGTTTATGGTCAGAGTCTGTGTCTGATGCTGGGTATGCTTTGCAGTCTAGAACTTAATTCCAAAATCTAGGTTTGACCACGATATAATCAAGCTGATTGCTGCCTGTATCTCCTGGATGTTTCTCAAATAGTGTGTTTGCCATTGTTAGGGGAAAGGGCGATTCCGGGGTACGTATCGGCTTGTACACCTAAACTTGAGTTCTTCCAAAATGTTACCAAAAGTTCGAGAAAGGTACTATAACCGTGAAAACCTTGGAGAATGCTAAATGTAATGATGAAGACGGTCGCCACTCACAGAATTAACCTCCTACAAGAAAGGTACTAAAGTTAGAAATAAAAGTTGAAGTCAGAATCACTAAAGGATACATTCTTGAAAAATTTCACCGATTTTACATAAAAGTCACAGTTAGCTATGGCAATCGGAGTAAATCATTAAGCCGAAGATCACAAGTCATGAAACAGAACAGACCGCTCCACCCCGAAATGAAAGTAAAAGTTCACATTGATGAGTCACATGTCGGAAAATTTCAAAGTTCTACGGTTGGCAATTCCGACGGTCAGCCATGTTTGTTCCGGTCTCCCATGACCACCGGTCTCACTCAAATTCGCTAAACAATGTGCTACATGCTATCCCGATCAAGTGTTTCCACGAACTGCTGCGAAACGAGCGACCAGCCTACCTTTATCAGAAATGACCTACTGACCTAAACAACAGGCTATCTAGAAAAAATGTTGCTAACAGAGAACTTTCAGAAAATCACAAAAGGTAGAGCGTAACGAAACAAGTGTGGTTATGTGGTTGGTTTTGTTCTCAGAGCTTCCAGATGGTTTTAAATGATTTTTGAAAGTTGGTTAATCGGAAAGCTCAATGACTTCAGTACTGTAACACGTCACGTCCGGAATATGAATTTGCTAAAGTTTAAAATATCAAGTTTATACTATGTTTAAAGTGTTCCCCAGCCTCTGCTGAGTTCAGTGGTACAAAAATCTTTTAAATCGGTTAAGGATGTCAAAAGTTATTGAATTTCTAAAATTTGCTGATTTCCTGGTGGTGCAAGATTTTCTTCACTTTTTATTTAAAGTTGGTTGTGGCCTGAAACTATTTTTAAAACGTACCTTTCTTTAATTTAAGTGCTTTAGAAAAGTTTTTAGTTCATGAAATATGTTTGCCAGATAGAGATTCAAATTACAAGTTGTTTGCTACGATGTCACAGGATAACGATTTTTCATTTATTTATATCTTCTGTTTATTAGTTGAAGGCTATTAGAAACTTAGAGAATATTGACTTGCCGGTTATTTAGTTTGTTTAAATCTACTTTTGAAGCTCTGAAATTACTTAGATGTGCTGGAATTTATTATTGAAATTAACACATGGTGTGATGCTTCAAAAATCATATTTACTGCTTTAAATCGGTCTAGAACTGCGAGTTATTGGTGAATTTAATATCAAACGGTGAAATTATTATTATACTATTGCTTTAGTGCATCGAAATGTGTAAAATATTGGTGCTATGGTTGTTTAACCCAACCTGTTTACTTGCAATTATGGAAACCTATGGATTATGCTCATTTAGGTAAGTTTACAGTTTATATTTTATTTGAAACTTCTTATTTAAGGTTGTTATGTGTTGTTTATTTACTTTTCTGAACCTAAAGTGTTGTTATCTCGATTTCAAACTATGGTATCATGTATGGAATGTTAACCCCAAACTTCGTCGGATTTTAACTGAATATTGAAAATAAGGAGTAAGGTAGCTTACACCATGATGAGCTTATATTTTTCACAAACTTACTCATTTCTTTCATCTAGACCAAAACTTCTGACAGTATTTTTCTTTTTTCCTTCTTTTTTTTTAACTTATAGCTTTACACCTCATCGATGTCATCAGAGTTGGGATGGGACTGGGGACAAAGAACTGGAAGGAATTTGTCAACAAATTTTTTAACACATTTCACCCACTTGTCCCTCAGTCTTTCCCTGGGCCTCTTTCCTTTCAGCTCCATGTCCAGCATCTTCCTGGGTATTTTCTCCTCTCCTATTCTCTTTAGATGACCAAGTCGCTTGATTTTTCTATTCTTTGTTGTAATGGTTCCTCTTTGACCATCTCCCTGATCTTCTCATTCCTTATTCTGCAGCTTCTTGTTAATCCTTCTGTACTCTTACAAAATTTCATTTCCATAGCTTGTACTACCCTTTATCCCTCTCCTTCATCACCCAAGCTACCGAGCCATATGTCAAAATAGACACAAAGTAGGTTATATAGAATGCTTCCTTATGCTTTGGTGTCACATTCCTACTCAATACCCAGCATCTAAATCTCTTAAAAATTTATCTGTACATCTTCCTTTAATCTATCTGTATCCTGTTTCCTCCATTTTCTTTAATCCAGCTTCCCAAATACTTCAAACATTTCACTTTATTCAATAGCTCGCCTTCAAGTGATATGCCTATACCTATCCTGCTCTTCTTCATTATGATTACTGCTTCACTGTTTGATGCAGAGAATTTCATGCCATATAATGCACTATCCTCTCCCAGACATCCAGCTGATCCTACACTTCTCTTTCATCTTCTCCCCAAACTAGGTCATCAAAAAAAAATACTTTATTTTTTCTTTCCCCAATGCTCAAGACCACCTTCCTCAATATTTCATTCATAACCACTATAAATAACAGAGGTGAGAGGACACTTTGTTTTAATCAATTTTTTAACTGTAACCGTTCAGTCTTATACATTCCTAATTTGACACAGCTTTTATTACCCTCATACACATCCTATACTCTTTCCACTATCTCCATCTTTACTGGTTTTTCTCTCATTGCTTCCAACAGACTGCTTCAACTGAGGCTGTCACATGTCTTTTCAACATCCAGAAAGGTCATCACCACATCCTTGTCATACTCATATTGGTGCTCTTGCAGTTGCCTTACTGCAAATATGAGGTCAATGGTTGACCTTCCTTGTAAAATCTATATTGTTCTTCTCTTAGCTGCCTTTCAACTGCTATTCTCATCCTGCTTTCCAAAACTTTCTCATAAATCTTGAAACAGTGGCACAATGGAGTAATACCCTGGTAGTTTTGGTAGACAGTCCTCTCTCCCCTTCATTGAATATTGGTATTATAATTGTATTATAATCCCTTTCCTCCAGTCATCTGAAACTCTTCCCTTATTCCACACTATCCGCATCACCCTAAAAGCCAATATATGCCCACTACTCCAGCAACTTATATCATCCCCAAGCTCACTTCATTTACTCCGGGCACTTTACCTCCTCCCATTCTCTTTACAATATCCTCCAATTGCTTCCATGTAATATCTTCCTTTTTCTCTTGGCACTACCTCCCTAACATCTTTTTCATTGCTAGATTCTTTTAGATTTAATAGCTCCTGAAAATATTTACAGCAGGCTTCTTTTATCTCTTCCTTCCCCCTCCCACCAAGTTGTCATGCATATCCTTTACACTATCTGCTTCAATTCTACTCTTCCTCCTATTTTTTATCATTGTATACAGCACCTTCTTTCTTCCCTCACAATCAACTTCTAACATTTCTGTCCATGTTTCCATACATTATTCTTTCCTACTGTACCACTGTATTTGTTTCCTTCTTTTTACAGCTGTACACTCTCTTGCTCTCCTCTCTTCTTCTTTGGAACCATTTCCTGAAGGCTTTGTTCTTCTTTAGCACAGCATCTTTCACTTTGTCATTCCATCAAGGGGTTTCCTTCCTTTTCTCCTACCAGCTGTCATACCACATACTGCTTCAGCTCTCATGAGGGTAGTTTTAAAGAGTTCCCACTCCTCTTCCACAGCCTGTAAGTTGTCCCTAGGTGTTTCCTGTGTAAGCGGCTCTTGGTACTGTCGCCTGCACTTGTTGTCCTTCAGTTTCATCACATATTTTCTCCAGTTCTTCATCATCATCCTGAGGCATTCATATATACACAGTACCAGATAAGCCAAATAGAAAGAGTTAACAAATGCTATGGGCCCTGCACCTTTGGGGGGCCACAAGCCTAGGAGTCAATGATCTGACTTTAATGAATATAGAAAATGATTTACTTGGAAATATTGGGTTGGGAAGTGTCATCTCTACATTTTCAAACCTTAAGTTACAAAAGATAGTTCTGTAAATGTGATGTTTTATATTATATCCCAAAGTTTAATACATAAAACAAACCAAGGGGCACTTTGTTCACATTTGTTACAGGCTCTATATATACATAGACTTGCACTAAAGTGGTTGGAGCAGATTTAGTTTCTACCCTAACCAAAATAATTCTGTCACTAAACTGTTTACAATAACTCAACTGTTTCCCTAATGTCTTGTTCATTATAAATTCTAGATCAATAACTTTGATGACAGTATTTATGCTAATTATTCTGTGTTCCCCAGACCAAAAATTGTGTGCATCATTCCATCCTAATTTTTAAGTTTTCTAATCTACCTGCCGAATTAAGACTTCTAACATTGCACGCTCTGACTCACAGAATGTTTCTATCCATCCTGACAATTTCTCCCTGAGCAGTCAACTCCTAGAGATCTGACTGGGGGACTATTTTACACCTAGAAAATTTTATCCAGGAAAAAGCCATCATTCTTGAGCCGTGCTTGGCTCTTGTTGTATCTTTGCCTTCTCTTCTCTTCCGCTCGCGATTGTTTCCTCTTTGGTGTTCCCCCGCTAGAGAGCGCTGGGGCTCCTGGCGATAGCGGGTAATATATGTGGGGACACGGAACCGAGTGGTTAGTTAGTCTGAGTCGGTTAGTCTGAGTGAGTTAGTCGGAGTTAGTCTTGGTCAGTCTGCCAGCCAGTCAGTCAGTCAGTCGGAAGCAGAGTGCTTCCCTGTGTCGCCATCACGCTGGAGGCCTGGTGGGGCGGCGGGGTCCGGGTTGGACCGGGCGGCCAGGGAGGCAGTCAGTCGGTCAGCCCTGAGTGGCCGTGGAGTTGGAGGCACGCGATCGGCATTCCGCTAATGTTTCCCGGAGTGATAGGGTTGCGGGACTAAGGAGGAAGCAGTCAGTGAGGCAGTCAACAATCGATTGGTTATGCCTGGTATTTCTCGCAGTGGCCGTGACTCAGCTTGATGGTTTGACCGGGCCGCCTGTGGATTATACTTCTGGTGAATTGGTGGGTCCCTTGCGACCGTGCTTCGCCCACCTGCAGAGAGGGAATTTCTCCGATACACTCTTCACCGAGAGTGCTGTGCCGAAGCTTCGGGAACACCGTGGCGATCAACCCGGGTGGTACTTTTCAAGCTGAAACCTGCCTTCTCGCCCTAGGAGGGTATTGGAGGTAGTGGCCGTCAACTGCAACCACAAGTGTCGCCTTCCGCCTCGTCGTTAGCGGTCTGCCTCAGCCATAAATTGTGTTTGGTCCTACTGGCAGAGTGTTAGATGCTGGTAGATGAGAACGAGCCGGTCTTGTTATTTCTGTTATTGATCTACGTGGAATTGTCGGTGATTACAGGATTATTCATACGTTAATCTACAAGATCGAGGCCGGTGTTATTTGACATTATATTAGTCATTTTCTCTGTCAATTACTACTACCCGTGTGTCGCTTTCTACCCCGTCGTTAGCGGTCTGGCTCAAATATAAAATTGTATTTGGCTAGTAGATTATTAAGAGCCAGTCTGGTTATTTTCTATAATCTGGTATAAGTAGGATTGTTTGTAATTATAAGGGTTATTCAAGGTATAAGTTGCAAGACCAAGGTTTGGTCCATAATATTATATCATTTTGTGATAACAAGATTATTCATATCTTCATTTGCAAGACAAAGGTTTAGTCCATAATATTATATCATTTTGTGATAACAAGATTATTCATATCTTCGTTTGCAAGACCAGGATTGGTGGTATTTGATATTATAGTTGTAACATTTTCTGTAAGTTTCAGCATTATCATTAATAATTGTAATAAACCAATGTTTAAACAAAGCTTGAACTGCTAACCATGTTCCCACACACTTCCCACTGTATCCTTGTGGATAATTACTGTCTGTTAGTAGTAGTAGCACCGCCTCAATTCTATACATAATTTGAGAGGTTTACTTGAACTTGGGTTACCCTATGGGTTTTTAATGCAATGGCTTCTTGTTGCTTTCTGCATCCCCAAGCCTTTGATCATATCTGATTCATCTGCCTTTAGGGGCAATTTCCAACGCCAAGGGGAAGTGGATGTTGTGGACTGCTCGCCACTTTTCCACACTCCTTTCAGGAGGCCGCATGTAAGCAGTGGGTGACTCCTTATACTGGAAATCATTCAGTCACAAGAACCATGTCCATGTAAATGGGGTGCACCATTTGAAGGAGAGATCAACATTTGGTTGGAAGAGGCAAATGCAATCTCTCCCAAACCCTTACCCATCACTATTACAGAGAAAGTATCAAACGAATACTAAGTATCCATTGAAATTTCAGATCTTTATATTTAAAAAAACCTTTGTTGTTTTTTTTAGTAGATATCCCGAACTGGGAAAGAGTATCAGTTATTCTACAACAGTGTCATTCATTTAAAATAGTTGTAGTCTTTTTAACAATGATTTGGCCATCATACATAAATCATATTTTCCCCGACTGTTAATATAATTAACTTTTTATTGGTTGCATACGATTAATTGAAATATACAAAATTGTTTGCGCACCCTGGTTCAATTACTACTCAGCAATCCAAATTTTGATTTTTCATCATTTCCTTAAATCTTATATCTTTGTTTGATAAAGTCATGATCTAATTTGAGGATATTGGTGGTGTTGCCATTGCTCCATGAATCATATAAATGTTACTTAACATGCTTTTGTACTACTTATGGGATGCAACATGTTCAATTGGTTTAATACAAGACTGCAAACTTTTTATGATACCGGAATTAAAAAATTACCAGATGATTGGAGGAAGTGCATAGCTGAGATGGGGAACTATGTAAATAAATAAGAAAATGTAAATTAGAATTTATTTTGATTTTTTTGGCTTGTTTACATTTATTTAATCCACCCTCATAATTGAAAATATGTGATTTAATATGGCAAAATAAAATGTATGTCCCAATCACCAAATTTGGATTTTTTGACAAAATTTCAGAATTTTAAAATCAAATTATTAGCTTCACAACAAGAAGTGTTTCTTGAGTCATTTTCATTTTAACATTTTATGTGTTTATGTTAATGTAGGATTAATACACTCTTAATTACACTCATTTTGAAAAAGATTCAATTCATGCGTCTATATGGGAAAAAAAAACCAATATCACATTTTTGGAAGTCATACACACAATCTCAGTGCCACATTAACGGTAGCATGTCACTGCCTTTTCAGTGGCCTCAATTCAGCAGTGATTGTTGTTAGTTTTGCAGTGTCAATCAATGATAAATGGAGGATTTCTCAACCTTTCTCAGTCTGAAGACCAGTAAAATGACAAAAATAATGCTACCGATCACTAATTTAAATGGGCCTAATTTTGTACCAAAAAAGTGATTTTTTTTTAACCAATCCTACTTATTGTTATTTGCACGTACCACTGTCTCTTAAGAACTACCCCAACAATAAAGCTCTCATAAAAGAGTCATCAACTCGATCCTCAAAGGATGCTTTTTGATGCTTACTAGATGATTATAGTAACAACGCAGTCAAATTTTTTCTAGTTGTCGCAATAAATATTCAAGTTTAGTTTCTTGTTTATAGCCGTATATAACAGGAGTACAGTATCCATTTTATGCAAACATTTTTATTATTTATTTGTTATGATATCATTAATTAGGTTAGGATTAAATTTCTTATAATTTGTCAGAGGACCACCTGTACCATCCCCATGGACCACAGGATGAGAATCGCCGACCTATTTTAATTTTTTTAATGTGTAAAAAATACTTGCAAACCAATGTGACTCATGTAAAAAATTGAAAAGGAACACTTTTGACTTTCACAGATTTCAACAAAAATAAACTTTGTCCATTCTTCAGAATTATAAAAACAATGACTTAAATTGTGGTGCAAATGTTTGTTGTGGATGTTGATACTTCACATTACTCTTAGTATGAAAACATAACACCTGTACTTCTGTCACATCTATGATAGGTTTATTAGTGTTGTAAAAAAATTTTTTTTTCCTGACTTGAAAAATAACATGAAAAAAAACTTAAGAAAAAAAACATGTTTTTTTCTGGGACATGTTTCTTTTCATAACCACTAAATTACAATTTTTTGAGGCATTTATCGTTTAATATGTTTTAGAGTTTATACTAAGTACTTATCTTACTTTTTAAATCTACTATATTTTTCTGGTTCAGCAGAAAAAAAAAAATTACAAAAATATTGGCAACATTGACTGAAGTTTTCTTTTACGAACGGGGACTTCCCGAAAAGGCTAGGTTGCGCGAGAAGGAATCCCCGTTGTTTGGATTGATACTCCCTATTTGAACTAGTGCTGCCAGCACTGCGAATTTATCTGTAAAACCTACAGATCTTTTCCAAAAATTAGGAATTTTATATTTATCTACAGATTTTTTGCCTCTTTTTATTACTTATTGTGCTTTCCTTATATTCGTATACTTGTTAAACTCGCAGCGTATAGTGATACTGAGTCATTAAATTGTCAGTTATTATGAATCATTTCCTTGCAACTGTTGGCGGAAACCAATGATTGAAAAGAAATAAAGCTCCTATTTTGTGTGAAAATAGATTTAAATTCAAACTTAAAAGACCTGAATACAGAACTATCGGAGCAGTCTTTATGCACAGTGTCTACTTTGCTCACAATTTAAAATTGCAATCTCAAAAGCTTTTGCGTGTAATTATTTCTGAAGTTATGGATCTAGAGCAGACAGAATAAGAAACAGAAAATTCCGACTCCGGCCGAACTAGTGTTGGTAGTACTGATACAAGTGAATGTGGTACTGACATAGAGGATGAATAAAAAATTGTTCCCTATAGAGATACATTTATGAATCATTATGTGAGACATTATATGAATTAATAAGATTTAAAACACACATGTAAAATGTAACTTCCGTAAATAAAACTATAATTTATCAAATAAGTTGTTTTCTGAAAAAAATACAAATTTAAAAAAAAATCTAGAAAAAAACAAGGGTGCTAAGGTTTTTTCATGTTTTTTTCACAAATCTAATTTTTTTTTTAATTTGCAAGACTAGGTATTATTCAAACCCGCCAAGAATATAGGTCATTGAAAAAGAGGAGGAGAAAATCCTACTGCCAGTACCTCACTGTGATAATTCTAACCAGAGATGTCTTGTGTGCAATGTTAGTTAAGTACTTTTAATTGTACCAAGGGCAGCTAGATCTAGAGTGTTAATTGAAATTGGACTTCATTGGGCAGACGCTGCTGCAAAGACTACCTGGATAATAAAATCTCGCATCCTGTAAGCAGCAATAACTTTTAACTGAGAAAGAAAAAAATATCTTTTATACGATATTATAAAAGAATAAATAGAGGCTGTCTCAATGTATCAACTGTATAAAATGTTCTCAGACCTCCCATCAGTGGAGCACATTAATTTAATGTGATGTTTAAAGTCAATCTCCAACTACATGTTCTGGAAGATGAAGTCAGTGAGTGACTTCAAAATATGACATCAAATTTACACGCTTCCCTGGTTGGAGGTCCAAGATATCAGAAATGCTGGGGGGGAAAAAACCAGTTTTAACTTTCTAATGTTTTCTACTAAACTACAATGTGGTGTCTTGAGAAAAGTCTGAAGTAAGAAAGCTAAATCTAACATATAAGACATTCAAAGATGCAGATAGATGTAAAGGATTATCAAGTGAAGAATCAGAAGTTGAATGATTATGAAACTAATATTATAATTAACTAACGATGGTTATGATATCAGAATTAAAGTGATTGAAAATCATATCTTGTAGATATTTAAACTGTAACACTTGTAGATAAATATGTAATCTAACATATTACTAACCAGTTCTTGCATGTTATTTTGGAGTAAAATCAAAATATATAAATCTTCTTATGATGTTTAATGTTACATGCATTGTGATTCACAATTTTTTTATTATTATTATTTAGTTTAATAAAGTGGAATCACGTATAACTGTACCGTTTTCTTACAGCCCATTAAAAGTTTAATCAAATACATTTTTCTGATGGAAAAAAATGGCCCTTATCTGGACTGTTTCAACTAATTTCATTTACAAGCTAAACACCCATGACAGATGTACACACGGCAGAACATCAGCAACAGGACTTGGTTTCTCACTCAGAATGAAGTCCTAAAAATGTATGAAGGTAGATTAATATAGCTAAATCCAAGCAAACAAAAAATAACCTTGTGGAATTGTTATTAAAAATCAGATGATCAGACAGAGAAATAGGCTATCTCATTAAGATCAACTGAGTAATATTAACAATATGCAAGTAAAGTAAATGTAAACTCGTATGGTCTAACAACCTGGTATCATAGGATAAGGTTATATGCCTCTATGATGAGCAGACCAACAGTTTTAAGTTGAAACCTGAACTATGGAGCAAGCAACTTAGCATACTTCACACGGACAAAAACCTACACAGACCCAGTACCGGATTAGCAACGTAGCATGAGTTATCAAATGCTATGAGCCCCATGCCTTCTGCAGGGCCCCGAGCCTTCTAGGGGGGCCCCCACCTAGGATTCTCGGGAGCCTCCCTGTCAGGCCAGATAGGCGATTTTTTTTAGCTCTACTACTGCCTTTGATGGTGAAAACCCAGGGCCCCTTTCTCACATTTGCTACGGGCCCTGCGCTATTTTAATTTGGTCCTGCACAGACCACTAAATAAACCAGAACCAAAGATATTTCTAACTGAGTGCCTTAACCACAGTTTCCCAACTGCTCATATTTATGCAAGTAAGATAGCCTGAAGCAATATGAATTAACAAACGCAAATTAAATTCTATAAACAGGTAGGCAGACAATTATAGGAGGGTTACATAAGTTATCGCAATAACAACAATTGCTATATAGTAACAAAAAGGGCTCCAGGTCAATACGTTGAAACCTACAATAAGTGTGCTATCTGTCTGAAATTTGGTAAACACGTTCCGTAGGTGGTATTATTTGGGTAAAAGTGAACAAAGTCAGTCTTCAAAGTATGCAGAAACGAAGTAAAATCACTTTAAATGTATGTAGATTAATCATGTTATTATGCAAGAAATACATGTTAATGTGTGTTGATAGTTGTTCTGTGTGTTTCTAAGTCTTTACTGTTGGATGCAAACAATTTTCCATATGCAAATTGCAGGTATTTAAAAAGTTAAAAATCAGTAACATTTACAATTCTCTGTGTGTAGCTGATATATTGGATTTCGAGCCAAGAAATATCACATGGCAGCCTATCTTCTAAAAAAATGGTTTCTACCACAACCGATGGTTTAATTTTTTACTACTAGCAGTTTTGGTTAGGCTTAAATGCAAGAATTAAGACTAAAATGCAAGGCATAAATATCAACAGGTAACAATGTGTATTTCTTGCATAATAACTGTATGAGTCTACCCAGATTTCGAGTGATTTTACTTCAGTTCCAAATACTCGAATCTTTCTTTATGCACTTTTACTCAAATATTCCTGTCTAAGAAACGTGTGTACCAAATTTCAGACCAACACGACAATCTTTATAGGTTCCTACGTATTATCACAGAAAGAATAGAAAACAAAAAATAGTAGAACAAAATTTCTGATATTCAAAAAATTAGGACTACTACTAGATAATATGCCAAAACAATTTAAAAATGTAATGCAAGATAGGCTTTCTCAATGAACAAGCCATATAATATGTTCACCATGTAGACTTTCCTAAAGGATGAAGTTTGATTAGACTTTAAAATATCAGCTGTACCAGAGGCCTGCAAATGTTTAATTAAGTTAAACAGTTAGCTACAGAAAAAATAATTATTTTCTTTGATTTCTTCAAACATGTAAATAAAAAATACAGTATTAAATGAAAAAATTAAATGATGGTTAGAAAATATAGCCTACAGTATTTGACACAGGTGACTACACAAACATACAAAAATTGAGAAAACAATTTTTTTAATATAAATCTTTCTTAAATCAAATTCTATTATACTTTTGAAACATAAGATGCTCTCAAGAATTTAGTTTGTTTCTCCACACTTTTTGTTTACCAATGAGCTCCTGCCATGAAAAGTTAAACACTGACTACTAAGGCAGCTGAAAAATGCACATTCAAAACAGAATTTCCTTGTTTTCACTGTACAGAAACATACATTTTTTGATAAAAACCAAGTTTATACACAAAAAGCTATAAAATGTGCAAGAACTAAGTACAAATATTCATACCACATTTTACTTTGCAACATAAATCGGGTCCAGTTTACATTGTAAATACAGTGACTGCATTATTGCGCATGCTTTAGTCTAATTGCAGTTCATACTGAAGATGTATAATGAAACTAATTGTGATAATTTATGCTACACTAATTAGGAATCCTGATACAGAAAAAGTTGCTACTATTCAAAATGACGTTAAAATGGATTTAATGTGTTAAGGTTTATCCGTATCATTTATTTTGTAGCGGCAATACAATTTAGGTTGAAAACCAGCCTGAGCCAGAATTTTCTAGTTACAGTGAAACGCTTGAGGAATTTAATTATTATTTGTAATCAATAAGATGCTCACATATGAGATGTCTCATAAATCTATTTATATGCAACAAACTATGAGAAGTACATCTAAACCGAAAAAACACTTACCCTAGACAACATCAGGTCATATACAACAACGCCTAAAATTATGTATATTACAGAGTAACAACATAAAATATAGACGTTAAGACACTTCAGATTAAAAACTTGCTAACATTCAGCTGTATTAGGTTTACCTGGTGCCTGTAATTGCCAAAGCCGTTTGACCCAGCAACCAGAAGTGCCCAGATTCTTCCTCCATCTGGCATAACAAAAGCTTCACTTTGAATAAATATGAAAGCGACAACAAACACCGAGTATATTATACTTGCTCCATGTTTTTCATTCGCAACTGAAACAGCAAATCACCAAAACAGGTTACAGAGTTTGGTGCTGGAAGGTTCTTACACAAAAGCAGTGTTACTCATATGTTTACGTTTCGAAGAGGTTATGTTTACACCAATTGAAACGATAGCTTTTTGTCATTGTTAAGGAAGGAAGCCCCAAATAAATATTTACCTATTATTCTATCCAGTATCCACGATCAATGGCAGTTCAGATAAGCCGGCAGATATGAGTCTTTTCTATACCACTATCAGAAATGTATCGGTACAAAACCAGATATTTTTTATTAACAGGTTAATCTGTTGTTTCTTTTTTCTTAAAGATTTATTTAACGGCTACAAATAGAATACAGCTATTAATTGCATATGCAATATGTGTGGCGGAGGGAGTGCTTGAAAGAGACTCACTTCACTACACCTTTCAACCAAATGTCAAGTCAACTTTCATGTGATTCATCCCGTTTTCACTGCGTAGCTGTAGCGATCAGAGACAACTACTGGCGATTGAATGACGCGGTATAAGGATACAACTATGGAGGAACGAATATATGGAGACGAAATAACGCTAAATCCGTGAAACCTCATGAAAGAAACTGCTCTCCTGTTACGCATGCGCGGCGGACATGGTAGGAGTACCAAAACATTGGGCAGTTCGCACTGCGTCAGCTGCTGAGAATATCTCATTTTCTAATATTCTAAAGTTTTCTATAATGCCAAGTTGTGCTGCATATGGTTGCACAAACAGACGAGATAGGAAAAAACCTGGAATAGCGTTTCATAAGTAAGTCACATTGTAATTATCGTTCTTGAAGTATCTGACAGGCAACTGCAACATTAGGGCCATTCGCAATAAATTTATTCATTGCTCTCAATAGGATCATATCGTTCTCAAATTTTTGTTGGTGTAGTGTATACAATTAGCATATGTTACTATTTTGCACCTGAAAAGCTAGCCTTATTGTAGACAAGTGTTGAAAATTTAATTTAAATGGGTCATGTTTACATCGCGACACAGTGAATATGGTATCCTGCATGCATTACTCACGTTTAATTTTACACTTAAAGTGTACGATGAAAATAATTGTGATAATTTGTGCTGTGCGAACTACTAAACGCGATGAAATAAACGTTGTTGTCCGAAATGTAGTTCGCGATGCATTTCTTGTATTTAGATGTGTCTACATAGTTTGATTTTGTAGTGGCAATATTAATTAAACGTTGGCAGGTTGAAATGCAGTGTGTACCAGAAGAGAACAAACAATTTATTTATTATCAACTGTTAGCTTCTGATTTATGAATGCACTGATTTTTCTAGCAAAATTATATAGGCCACTAACAGTACAATATGTTCTAAGTAAGCTCAGAAACTATGAGGTTTTTTGAAGTGTTAATTTTTTTTAAAGTACTAAACATTGACTTATGCTATTTTTAAAATTTCAGATATGACTTGTTTCTGTTTGTAAATATGTCTACAACTATATTTCTAGATTTTGAAATCTTTCTTATCAATTACTGAAATAGAATGTGAAAATATAACCTATTTGAACATTAACTAAAATTTAAACAGTTTGTTATTCAAGTTAAAAAGAATTACCTGCTCATTAAGTTACGTCCAAATTCATCATCAAATATGGATATGGCGAAAGTTTTCTTCTGGTCCAGGCCGCATTTCAACCTAACCACGTCAATTTTAAGGTACAGTATCTCGAGAACTAAGCGAGATATCAAAACATTTTATTCTTTACTTTCAGTTTCTCTCATCGAGTTACATAAGAATTCGTCATCAAATTGCGGCGCCATGGTTATCGTTGAATCCCCTCATAACCTAACAACCCCACTTTTGAGACAGTATATTTCGCGAACTAAGCGAGATATCAAAAAATTTTATTCTTTATTTTCGATTTGTATCGTCGTGTCTCATAAGCAACTATCACCAAATTTGACTGTGGGGACACGTTTCTTCTGGATTTCAACCAGAAACTCCACTCTTTTGAGACAGTTTATCTCGAGAACTAAGCACGATATCAAAAAATTTTATTCTTCATTTTTGATGTGTCTCGTCGAGTAACCTAATAATTCATCATCAAATTGCGGTGCCACGGTTGTCTAATGATTCCCTTGAGGTTTTTGTGCCAATTTCCCGTGTTTCTCCTGCCAAGAAATATGGCGGCCTCCTCTCCCCACTTCTCTCCACACGGTTTCACTCCAGTATGTGGTGAAGGTCCCTTGCGTGGTCTCCATACATTCCTTCCTCCATGGATACAACCCTGGAGCAAAGAAAAGATCTCCATGGATACAATCACTGCTTGTTAAAGGCATCTGAAAGGAGGGCGGAAGAGCGGGCAGAGGTCCAGGGCATGCTCATGAGCTTGGGTTTTGAAACGGCTCGCCTTTAGGCAGATGATCAGAAATTATCAATGGTTTGGGGATTCAAAAAGCAACGCGAAGTCACTGAATTAAAGACCCAAAGGGTATCCCGAGGCCATGTAATCTTCTTAAATTATATATATGTACATAGAATGATGGCTTCTTCCCGGTAAAATGGTTCACCGGTTGAATCTCCAGGGAGGTGGAGGAGGATGTTCACAGGAAGGAGTCATCGAAATAGATAGAAACATTCTATGAGTCAGCAGGGCCGCATTTAAGCATAGGCTGTAGCCGGGGGGCCCGCACCACAAAGGGGGGCCCGAACCACAAAGAGGGTGCCCATACCACAACCTCGGGCCCCCGCCTGGGACAGTATTAGAGCTAGAAAAAGAAGGTCGCCAATAACTTTTTGGGTCGAATTTAAGCATCGAGATAGTCGGAGGCAGACCCCGGTTGGAGGAGCCACTGCCGACAGGGGGGCCCGCACCACATGTATAGCCAAGGGGGCCCACAAAGCCTAAATGCGATCCTGTGAGTCAGAGTGTGGAAGTCTGAATACCAGTGTCGGCCTTAGGAGATGGCAGGCAGGAATCACCAGGAGCCTAGTTAGTAGGAAAAGGTTTCAAAATCCTTCACTTGTTGGAAAGAGTGATAAGGATATTTACTAGATAAATTAAAGAATTGGATTACAAAACGTTGGTTAGACCGTTGCTTGAATGCTGTAGTGTAGTTTGGGACTCACATTTTGGGGATCAAATACAGAAGTTATAGGGGATGCAAAAAAAGGCTGCGAATTTCTCTCTGGAAATTACCACAGAACACAATCAGTACCTGTAAGTGATATGATATATGAGCAGCAAATGACAGGAAAAGGGTGAAGAGGCATGGGCGTATCCAGCGAGGGGCAGAGGGGGGCTGCTACACCCCCCCCCCCCTAGAAGAAAAATTAAGTTGCCTTCAGTACACTTCGACGAGTGAAGAACTATAGTGGTAGTCACGAAATTAGTCCTGTGAAGGTCACGGAGTATCCGAACAGTGTTGCAAATCAGCAAAAAAATCAACTTTCAGTAATGAGTGCGAAAAAATTTCTAAAACATAATACTTAACATGCGGGACAAGGTGATGTGCTTTATAATTCCAAATATTTGTGTGACTGTTTTTAAAAAAATAGTAATGTGTTTCCATGAAAATTAGTGTTGGTAATTATACATTTATATTGGCAACCCTGTACGAATTATTATTCTATGGTTGACTGTAAAAAGGACAAAAGATGTGGTTGTTAAAAAGTTGATTAATTTCTTTAATAAAAGTGGTGATTAAAGTAAAAACAAGTATTATTCTTAATATTAAAATGGTAGCAGAGCGTGGTTGTTAAAAGGACTAAAGTGAAAACAAGGATTTTTTGTGTGCAAACAAGAAAAATATAAAAAGATCATCTACGTGAAAATGGCGGCGAAAAATAGTGATATTAACATTCCAATTTTCGATGGTTCAGACTATAGCAATTGGAAAATACGTATTCTCAAGTTCCTACAATTCAAAAAGTGTAAAGATGTAGTAATGCGACCTAAAACATCTGCCGACGATGCCACATGGGACGATCGTGATATTCAAGCTACCAACTATATTTACAGCGCAATAACGAATAGACAATTGGAATACATAAGTGAATTAGAGACGGCCTACGAAATCATTCAAAAGTTTGATGAAATGTATCTGAAAAAGTCGACGGCTTTGCAAATTGTATGCCGACATAACCTCGAAAATGTCAAATTGAAAAATTACGCAGAAGTGTCTTTGTTCTTCGACGACTTTGAAAAGTGTGTAAACGAACTGAAACAAGCCGGGGCGGTAATATCAGAACAAGAAAAACTGGATTATAGTGCTGAAATCTTTGGCCGCAGAATTATAGTCATATTGGGGACTTGATTGACGTGCTCCCTGAAAAGGACAGAACAGTAGATTATTTGAAAAGTAAAAATAAAACTGAAAAGGACCGAAGAAGATCAATGAAGACATCACGTGACAGCTCTAATGCTTTTCGAGCAGAAACTAAGACATCATCAGCGTCACACACAAACTATTTTAACAAACAGGTCAGTTTCAAAAAGAATGTCGTCTCATACTGAATATATACAAAGAGGTCGAGGTCGTGGATATTCTATGAATAGAGGTCGCGATATTTTGGAAGTAGAGGACGTGGATTATTCCGTCAGTAGAGCGACGAGGTACATATAATGCAAGAACTTTCATGGACGAGGACATTATAATAATGAGCGACCCAGATAATGATCATCATGAGCAATATGGGAATAGTTTTCATACAACTATCGGCAAATAATACAACAACAAATTGAAAAAAATGAGACAAAAAAAAGGAGAAATAGTATGGTTACTTGACCAGCGGCTGTACAGACCATATTATTAACACGGATGAATACTTTGAATCTTGTGAGACATTAAAGAAACCTGTAAAAGTCAAAATTGGTGATGGTAGAATACTACAAGCTGAAAGATTGGAAATATAAAGGTAAATTTTATGGTTTATGGAAAAAATCAGAAGTGATGTTGAAAAATGTGTTCTATGTTAAAGAAATGAAAGCAAACTTACTAAGTTACTCAAGAATTACAGACAAAAACTCAATTTGTGTCAAAGGGGAGATTGGCAAAAATATATAACCCATATAGAAAGGTGATAGGGGTTGCAATTAAAGATGAAAGATTTATAAGATGAGAAGCTATGTTGAAAATACCTTGGAAGCAAAAATTTAAGTAAAAGTAAAATGACTGTGAAAGAGAAATTACACCGTACGCTGGGACATGTAAACTTCAATAATTTAGAAATGATGTGCAAGAATGAAACATTGGAAGGATTGCCTAAAGAGACTGAACAAGAATATTTTAGGTGTGTGACATGTATAGAAAATAAAATGCATAACTTACCTTTTCATAATAACAGAAGAAAAGCAGATGATATACTACAAATAGTTCATACAGATTTGAATGGTCCTCATCAAACAGTAGGAGACCATGGTGAAAATACTTTGTTAGTTTTATAGATGACTACAGCAAACTGGTTAAAGTCTATTGTATCAGGACAAAAGATGAAGTATATGATTGCTTAGTGCAATATGTTAATGAAGTACAAAACCTCACTGATAAGACAATAAAAGAATTACGTTGTGACAATGGTACCGAATATATAAATTCAAGAGTTTTTCAGTTTGCAAGAGAGAAAGGAATCGTTATAAAACCTTGTCCAGCATATGTTCACGAATTAAATGGAACTGCAGAGAGGTATAACCGGTCTCTAATGGATATGGCAAGATGTCTCTTATCAGAAGCTAAAGTTGGAAGAAAATATTGGCCAGAAATAATTAAAACAGCTGCCTACCTCAAAATAGAACCCTGACCAATACTATTGAAAAGAAAAGTCCGTATGAAATATTTTTCAAAAGGAAGCCTACAATGAAGTATCTGAAAATGTATGGCAGTAGAGTCTTTGTACGAATACCAGAAGAGAGAAGAAAATCTAAATGGACAAGAAAGCAGAAACTGGAATTTTACTTGGCTATACAGACACTGGGTATAGAGTATTAATTAACAACAAAGTAATAGTAGCCAGACATTGTGATATTGTAGAAGAAGACGTGACATTGTGTGGATTTCAAGATGAGAGAGATGAAAATTTGGAAGAAGGAAAAGAAATTGAAAAGGATAATCCAGAATGTGTGGGAGGAAATGATACAGATACACCAAACAGTAACAATGATGTAGAAATTGATGAAGACATGGACAGAAGAAATCAAAAGACAAGTTAAACCTCCAACGCGATTTGCTGATGAGTTTGGCTATTATTGTATCAGTGTAAACTACTGTGATGCTATGACACCAGAAAACTTTCAGGAGGCAGTGAACTGCGATGATGCAAATGAATGGAAGGCAGCCATGGACCATGAGATGAACAGCCTAGTGAAAAACAATACATGGGCACTCGTTGACAAGCCAACCAAGGACAAAAAGGTGATTGATGTGAAATGGGTATACAAAAAGAAGAGTGAAAGTGAGTATAAAGCCCGATTAGTAGTTAGAGGTTTTCAACAACTGACTGTGTAGATGATACTTATTCTCCTGTAGCAAAAATGCCAACCTTAAAGCTTTTATTGTCTTATTGTTGTCAAAATTCTATGGAAATCCATCAAATGGATGTAGAGACTGCATTTCTAAATAGTAAAGTTTTGTCAGAAGTTTATGTAAAGCAGCCAACAGGTTATGAAGATGGCTCTGATAAAGTTTATAAGCTAAAAAAATCTTTGTATGGCCTAAAAGAGAGCCCACGTGCATGGTATGAATGTTTCAACATTTTTTTGACTGAACTAGAGTTTGAACGATGCAAATATGATTACTGTTTATATTTCAAAAAAGTAGAAGATGTAACTGTTTATATTTTGTTATTTGTTGATGATTTGTTGATTTGCTGCAGAGACCAAAATGTTATTAACAATATTAAAAACAAGCTATCAGATAAATTCAAAATGAAAAATTTAGGTAGAGTAAAAAATTACATTGGTATAGACATTGAGTATAACTATGAACAAAATAACATTTTGACTCTGAGTCAGGAACGTTACATTGAATCTTTACCAAACGCTATAATATTGAAAATGCTAAATTATACAAAACACCTATGGAAATAAATTTGAAATTAGAAAAATGTGAATTAAATGAAGATATCAAGTATAGAAATTTAATAGGAGCATTGTTGTATGTTAGTTATGGTACTAGACCAGATATATCATTCTCTGTAAACTATTTAAGTCGTTTTCAAAACTGTTGTAATGAGACACATTTTAAGTATGCTCTTAGGGTGTTGAAATATTTGTTTTTGACTAAGACATTAAAACTAAAATATTATAAAAACTACGATGCTGATATATTGGATTGCTATGTGGATTCTGATTGGGCAGGAGATGTGTTAGACCGAAAATCTACTACCGGATATGTAATTAGATTGTATGGAAATGTTATCTTGTGGAAATCAAAAAAACAAAACTGTGTGACAAAATCTTCTACCTTTGCAGAATACATTGCCCTGTCAGAAGCAGTAACTGAAATCAATTTTCTAAGAAGCCTAATTAATGATGTATTTATTAAAATGTGTAAACCAGTAAAAATGTATGAAGATAATTCAGGCGCTGTAGCAATAGCTAAATATGGAAATTTTACTAAGAACTCTAAACACATTGAGGTTCAATACCATTATATTCATGAAAATGTCAAAGAAAAGTTTATTGATGTTATTAAAATAGGGTCTGAAAATAATATTGCAGATGTATTAACTAAAGCTTTGGGAAGTGTCAGATTTATTAAATTCGGAGAATCCTTAAATATTAAAAATTAGAGTAGTATTTAGTAAGTTGTCTATATGAAACTATTAAGTTTTATGAACCTGTTGTGTTACCTATAGATTGCAATATAAATGTAAGGAGGGGTGTTGGTAATTATACATTTATATTGGCAACCCTGTACGAATTATTATTCTATGGTTGACTGTAAAAAGACAAAAGATGTGGTTGTTAAAAAGTTGATTTAATTTCTTTAATAAAAGTGGTGATTAAAGTAAAAACAAGTATTATTCTTAATATTAAAAATTAGAAATCAAAATACTTTTTCGCTTCAACCGACAGAAAAAAGCAATAAAAATAATAAGTAATAACTAAAAAAAAATTATGCGCCTTCCTGAAAGTTAACAGACTCATACCGAATACATTCTATTCCTTAAATAGGGAAGCATGTGAATAAAAAAAATAAAATGTTACACGAAGCGCTTAGTTGTTTCGGCTGTGTAATGTAAAATGTTGTCGCTGACTAACTTACGTTTTATTTGTTTACGTAAAAACTTCCAGCGAGAAAGTTTCTAAGAAATACTGAAATTAATTCTGGTAGCAGGCAAAGCCTCTTCAGACAACCCCTTTTGGATTGTTTCACAGTTTATATTTGCGCGAATGATTGCGCGCAGCGCATGCCGCAGTGCCGGTTGGTCGGTCGGTTCGTTTACGACTGAGAAACATATTTCCTGTCCTCCACAGAAAAGATATTTTCAGCTTCTGTAAGAATTATTATTGTCATTGTACACAATGGCCCATACATAACAAATTTCGCGAGAAATCTTCAAAAGCAAAGACAAAACGAAAATTAATTTATAAAATGTAAGGGATCGATTATACATAGAAATGACTGCCACAAATACCTCCATGTCATTGTTTGTAATTTAGCGAAGTATTTTTTATTTTTTTATTTTTGCGTATTACTTATTGGTAATATTCCTTTAAAATACTTTAAAATATCTGCTACAATGATTTTAATTAGGTTTCCAATGCCCAGGTGGCCTGCAGGTTCGCGAATATTACTTCTGTCTGTTAATACACTAATTGCATGATTATGTTCCTGAACATCACCACCATTAACATTACTCGAATAGGCCTTAAACTAAGGAAATAAAGCGACCGCGTGTAAAGATACGGATGGACGACCGGCAAAAGCTAATGTGGCAATGTCGCCGGCCGAACCAAGGGACAGAGGGTTGGTGCGGGCAGGGGAGGCAGTGGAGACTAAGTGACCTTGGCAGGCCTAATTTCATGACGCCGACTATAGTTCAGGAGCACTTTGGGAGAGAAAGATTGACAGGATTATGTCTGACGAGTGTGCATCGAAATTTCATGAAAGAACACCATGAGATATTGACAAACAAAATTATTGAAAATCCGAGACAATTAATGTTTACATAAAAAGTTAACTGACTTACGATCTTAACTGCATAGTAGGTCCTTAGATTAAGTAGTTGGGTTACTATTTTAATCAATGATAAAAATAGTTTCCTGAATAGGTTTGAGTTTGATTTTGTAATGTCATGTTTCAGTCCCCCACCCCACTTCACCGAAACCAAAATGAGTTGCCCCCCCCCCCCAGTTCAAATCCTGCCCCCCTCTAGTTCTGACCCTGGATACGCCCTTGTGAAGAGGGTTATGGGAGTGTATAAGGCATATTTTGGTAGTGG
This sequence comes from Vandiemenella viatica, assembly GCA_031002005.1. Lineage (NCBI taxonomy): Eukaryota > Metazoa > Arthropoda > Insecta > Orthoptera > Morabidae > Vandiemenella > Vandiemenella viatica. Next base: position 170,349,823 of record JARYHS010013630.1, on the reverse strand, counting down.
AAAGATTTTAGTGAAAGAATTAGGACAGGTGCATGGAAGGGAAAAGATAACCATGAACACAAACTCACTATCGATTTCAAGCACAAGGGTGTGGAAAGATTTTCTGTCTGAGGTAAAAGGTTTACGGAGTGGAATAAATTACCAAGAGAAATTAATAATTTACCAAAATGCAAAAAGAATTTAAAGTTGAAATCTGTAGAGGGTAAAAATTGGTTGGTACAGGAAAGGGGGGAAATGAATGTGTAGGGAAATTACCACCGAAGCGTGCACCACATCGCAATTAAATTAGATTAAATCAGTAAAAGTCTTTCGTACACTGTACTGGACTGAAAGATTCTTGTGTTTCTGAACGCAATCACAATTAAATGTCAAACGTCAGTTATTTCTCACTGGACGTGTTAGTTTTGTTTGAGGTTACTTTCGATTCACCCGATATTTTTTGTTAATAAAGAATGAGATCATTATAAATCTTAATTTAAATGCAAAGCTGCTATACAATAATTTCATGTAGTCTCGAACACCTAATGACAGTCTTTCTTACCGGCTGCGCAGTGCATCTCTGTCGTAATCACCTGACAACAAAGGTGGCCTTAGGAGATAGCGAACAGGGCAATCGCCCGGGGCCTGGCTCTTGCAGGGTCCTCGCGCAGCAACCCAACTAGAAAAAAGTTAAAACTTTTTATTTTATCCTTAGCTATTAGTTACAATAGTAAAAATTTGGTTACTTCATAGTAAAGTATTAATAGTACCAAGCCCTAAATAAAATTTCCCATTTAGATTTATTCAATGTCAGATTCGTATAAAAGTAAGATTAACGATATCAAAATTAATCAATTTATCAGTGAATAATAACTTTTGTAATTTTACTGTAAAACATGATTGAAAAATTCATTACTATTTGAATTTCGCGCCTCGTGCGTCAGAAAACTCACTTGAATGGTTTTGTTGCTTTCATCATGTTTATGATTTAAGCTCGGGGAATTCCCGTGTTTCATTTCGTTAGTCAACTTAAGCTTGTTTTGCCAGCAACTGTTACTTCGAGCCACACTTAACCGATGCTGGTCCGCACTGTCATTGCACCGACAGTCGGCCGAGTGACGGCTCACCCCTGGTGTTCACACTTGGCCGTAGCTCGTTCATGGTACGGACATGTTCCTACTCAGTCTTCCTTAACGTTTTCACGCGGTTGATTCACGAAAGCAATGTCCAAAAATTTCGGTAAAATTGAGTTGCGTAAGCGTGCTTTATAATCTACGAAAGTAATAAAGTACGATAAAATACTTTCTTTACCTGACTCAAGTTATCGCCTCACTGGTATTCAAACGCAGCCTTCACAAACCATCATTGAATGTCTTTCTCTTACTCTACTAGACTGAAAGATTCTCGCGTTTCTAAACGCAATCGCAATGAAATGGCAAACTTCAATCACTTCGCACTTGATGTTTTTCTTCTGTTTGTGGTTACTTTCGGTTCATTAGATTTTTTTAATTAATAAAGAACGAGATAATTGCATATTTTAATTTAAATACAGAACGTAAAGATGCTGTTTAAAATTTCATATAGTCTCAAAGACTTAGTCACAGAGTTTCTTACCGGCTGCATAGTGCACCTCTCTCGTAACCAACTAGCTGACTCTGGTAATCCTTCCAGTAAAAGAAGACTTTCAGTTTGAGTTGGAACTACGAACAGGAAGTGTCCTAGCATTTCGCATTAACAAATCAATGTTTTGCCAATGTAAAATTCAATTTTAAGGCTCGTAAAAGTTGCAACTGAGACAGGAATTTTAACTGAGGATCTTCCATACCTATGGCACGCTATAGCTATCTGAGACATTAGGCCAAATTTACAAAAAATGAAAAATATGTTTTCAAGCTTAGTAAAATAAATGTAGTCTTTTCTATAGAATGTATTTTGTTTCTGCTATCCCAAAACACAGAAAAATGGGGTGCTACCTTTATCACGGTATCTGATGGATGATGAAATGAAATTATTATTGTTTAAAATGACGCAATCTACATTTTACTATCATCTGATGAACATGGAAGTGAAGTTGGAGAAAAGACATTTTCTTAAGGTAATCGATAACACGAAAACAACATATTTGGCCATAAAGGGCTGAAAAATTTCCGAACTACATCCGTATGCTTCTTCACATCCACCAGCCTGACACCGGACCACATCGTCAAAAAGTAAACCAAACAAATGACGGTGGGGTTTTCTCCAATTGTCCGACGACACACGGTGTCATTTGAACTAACTTCAATCGAGTGAGCGCCACGTTGTGGTGACTGTGCGAGTGTAGTTTGGCCCCACTTGCAAATGTTACAAAATCTGATGCAGTCTCTCTCAGTCCCGAGCAAGAAATCAGTCAAGATAATTTCCCTGTATGTTAAATGTACTAAAGGTGTAATGTAAAATTCTTTGGAATATATTGTATGAGGTTACTGGCTGTATTAGCCTTTGGCTAAAGCCATAAATAAATTTAAAAATAATAAAAAATGTTACAAAATTGTTTGTAGGACATATATGTTTCAGTTGATAAATAAACATTAAATGATATTAAGTTTTAGTGATTCTTACGATATAAACACTACTTATAGTAAAGAGTGAGTTGTTAAAAAACCGTGTAAAACTACTTGTATATTATTTCTGTGTTAGCTTTATGTGCAAAACAAGATTTATGAAATGAGTTCGCATAATCGTGATGCTGGTAGAAAATTTGAGTCGGGTATTCAAAAAGGAAACTAGCTATCAGAAGAAGGTTTGTGATTTAATTAAAGATTTTAGTCTTAGGAGAAGCCGTAAACATTATTTTTAAATCCCTGCGTATACTTTCAAGGCATTTATATACCTAAGTTTATCATCATTAATAATTTGTCGTCTTTATGTTTTATTAACTTTTATAAATCTTCTAATATAATATTTTAAAATTCAAAATTTATTTATTTATAACTTTTACACTTTTCTTCAATAATATTTACTTTCGGTTCACACACTTCGCACGAAGGACAAGGGCCTCGCGAAAATCTGCCACCCGGAACCACAAAATGGTTAATGCCGCCGCTGCCTGACAAACTTTGGTAATCCTGCCGGGAAAAGGAGATCTAGAGTCTAACGTGGAATTTCAACCACGGAGCATACTAGCATCCTCGCAACTAGCATACTAGCATACTAGCAGCCCCGGTGCAAAAAAATTATTTTGGGCTCTCAGGCCAAACGGGCGACCTTTCTTTGCTTCGTGTGCTGGTATAGGCCCCATGAGCTGAGGATGGGGACCCTTGAGTTGTCCTTAGGGGCCCCGTGAGCAGTGGTTGGGGGCCCCCAGAGGGCTCGTGGGCCCTCTAAACTGAGCTTGGGGGCCCCCAGAGATGCGCTTTGGGGCTCCTAGAGGTATGCTTGGGGGCCCCCTGAGCGTAGGGGCCCCGGTGCACTGCACCGCCTAGCCCCATAGTAACTACGCCCCTGGGCAGAAGTAAAGGTCAATTTTAAGGCACATAAAATGTCTTATCAAATTTATCTCGCGAAACTAATAGACGAGGAATTAAGAACCAATACTGTATCGTCCGCACCAATCATCGATATCCGGAGGTTCAGGAGGAAAATCTTGAACGATGAAATCTTCTATTAACCTTAGCGTTCTCGCCTCGCATTCGGGAGGACGGCGGTTCGAATCCCCGTCCGGGCATCCAGATTTGGGTTTTCCATGGTTTCCCAAATCACTCCAGGCAAATGCCGGGATGCTTCCTTCAAAAGGCCATGGTCGAATTCCTTCCCATTCCTTGCCCCCCATCCTTTCCCGTCTCTAAAGACCTCGCTGTTGAGAGACGTAAAGGAGTTTAAAAAAAATCTATTAACCTATGAGAGTCAACATTGCCAGATGAGGCATAAAATACTACCTGCAAATTTAAAGTGTCTCCGGACATATTACCAGTGACACCATGCTACAAATGTCAAAGATATGATCACATTTCCAATATTTACAGAAGAAAGGAGAGATGTCTTAAATACAGAATGCTTCCAGTTGCATAAACTAGATTAAAAAATGCGTAAAGTATGGAGGTGGACACAATGTCAATGACAGGGTTTAACCTGAATGAAAGCGCCATGAAGAGATCAAAGAAAAATGGTGATTGGTAACAGGAAACATCTCAAATGTACGAACATAGATCAGCTGACTTCACACCTACCAAAAGCAAGACGTTCAGTGTAGTCACGGCGCAACAAAGGATAAAGAAAACCAGGGAGCCTTCACAAATAGGAATCGAGTGCTGCACAAACTGAGGAACCATCCAGCAAAGAGCTAACCACAGCTAGGCAAAATACCGTGAGGAGATATTATCAACATGATTGTTAGAATATGGTCAAAGTTATAGACCAGCAGATGAAAGGAAAGCTATCGCCATAATCTTTTTAAAAAAATATAAGAAGAAGCAGTTCGTAATGTGCTAAATGAAATGGGACTAGGTGAAGCCACCTCAGAATTATTAAATCTATTCAACAAAAATGGTTAGAAGGGTCCAACTTGCAGTTTTGCAATAGAAAATTTAAGTCTACTTTTAAAATGGGATGAATTTTAGAGAACAACAGCTGAACATTAGGTGGATGTGGTTCTAATTATGGAAACATTGCTGCGCAATTCTTCTACATCAACTACAAGCACTTTAGTATTTTTATGAAAGATAGGGTGTATGGATGCGGGGCTTGGTAATCTCGATTAGAAGCAAATATTAGTGGTTCAAAATCTGGTAATTCTGGCAATGAACCTCTTCTTAAGTCGATCACCGTTACATAAAAGACGCCGCAAGTTAACCTAAAGAAAGAAGAATCGGTTAAGTTCTATTCAGCTAGCTGCTTCATAATAGTGTAGTTAGGGGCATGTCAACTCTCATCATCCGTTATGACAGGACCGCCACGAACACCTGAAGGGAATTGAGTTCACTCTCGCAATTTCAGTTTCCTCCTTTTCGGTACTCAACAATAAGCATGGAACTAGACCTGTCACTCCTTATGAATGTACCGAGCGTGGTGGTGTAACGGATAGCGTTCTGGCCTCGCATTCGGGAGGACGGCGGTTCGAATCCCCGTCCGGGCATCCAGATTTGGGTTTTCCATGGTTTCCCCAAATCACTCCAGGTGAATGCAGGGATGCTTCCTTCAAAAGGCCATGGCCGAATTCCTTCCCATTCCTTGCCCCCATCCTTTCCCGTCTCTAAAGACCACGTTGTTAAAAAGGGACGTTAAAGTGTTTTTAAAAAAAAAAAAAAAAAAAAAAAAAAAAAACTTATGAATGTATCTCGCCGCCAGACCTTTCACTCATTTCAGCGAAGCTAATGCACAGCTCAAAATGGGAATTTTTACGTGACACCGTTGGAAGCGACCATTCTGTCCTCAAAATCACTTTATACTCGAATCCTCCATTAAACCGTATACACTCAAGGAGCAGGAGGCACTGGAACTGTAATAAGATAAATTGGGGCTATATCAAGAAAGGATCAGATTGCTATTGGCACAGTCAGATAAATAATTAAACTATATTCTATGGCTCCTACAGTGAGCTGGAAAGAATAGTCAAGGGCGGATCCAGCCTTTGGGTCAGGGGGGGGTCACGTAGTCGAGGTCTAACTAGGACATGCTTCAAAATTATAATAGTACCTATATATAAATACAAGATAAATTAATTTAATTGCATTATCTCAAAATAATTTTAATTAAATAACAAAATCAATTATTATCTTTTGAACTCTCGCGAATCTTGTTATAACTTCCTCCACTTGAACGAGTATGGTTTTGTGAACGTGCAGAGTGCCGGTCCAGTAAGGTGGTCTTCTGCCAGTAATGCTCGAAGTCAAGTTTTGAGCCTACTGAGGGGAGAAAAAGATGTTTCTGCCAATGGGACACTATCTGGTAGTGTGGCAAGATTACACAAATATGTGTTTACGATGGGATATATTTTAGCATGACATTTTTTATATTAGATTTGAAATCGACTTGCAGAATGTTCTGATTCCGTTGCCATTTTATTATCAGCTAATATTCGCTTATAATGACTGATAATGCAGTGTCGTCTATTACCTGCTTATAATCTAATGCGAGTTGCTTATTTGTTTCAACGTCTTCATTAGTATAGGTATAATTGACTTTCGGAACAAAAACGACTACTTGAAATAAAGTATTTCAGGAGACAAATGGTCTTGTGGATCATTTATTATAGAATCTAGAAGTATGATGTATACAGCCCTACCGAAATACTCTTCAACTGATTGAACAGGTAGGTTATTGGCTCTATGCATTTATATCGGCACTGTTCTGGGGCATTAAAGTTCCATCGCAAATTTCTCGGCACATTCTTTTGACTCTTCAAAACATTTGTTCCATTTTTTTATCTCAGAACACTCATTGTATCATTTATTGCGTCAGGAGAACTTTTTTTAAGGCAATTGAATTCGTCTGCAATACTCTGCTTAAGGATATAGTTGTACAAGTACCTGAAAAATAAAATAAGGTATATTATAAAATCTATGTATACTATTATAAATCTGTGAGAAACCTGCGTGTGCCTGATGTTTTGAAATGGCACCACGCAAAAAATTCTTCAGCAATTAAGATGGTACTTTCAAATATTAAGAGCTTATGTTCCAGATTAAAATCTGCGAATACAGCTTGCGACTTGTATGTACTGAGGAACGGAGAATGAAATTATAACTATTTCTAGAAGGAGAAATAAGCGAGCAGATCACTCTGTATTCGATATGAGCATTCAATAAACACTGACAAAAGATCACACTACGATCAGGCTTAGATTCTGTTTTGTTTTTTCACTTCGATTATTTAGTTATCAGTTTTGTACACTAAAATAAACATAATACGTGAATCAAACGTGGTAAAAATCTTAAACGTAATAATAATCTTAAAATGAATAGTTAGTTTGTGAAAAGTCATTATTAATTCGCATTTTACCAGCACTAAAAACCTTCAACTTCCTAGCCAGTACTGTCACATTTACTCAATGCCTTTCAGAGATCAGAGCAAGAACATTATTACATATTCAATGATGCTATTCGTTTAGAAGCGTGAAAATTAATGCAACTGATAAACTAATAGCTCCGGAGTAGGAAATTTTGCTCTTACGGCAATAAGTAAAACGGTGATTACATGTCAGCTTGATACGAAGCCCGACAGAAAGGAAGGTTTGAATACAGTGACCAGGGAATTTATTTCTTGTAGTTGCAGTCGCAGTTGTTATTAAGTTACGTTCATAACCTTGATTTTGTAATGTACATGTTAGATTATAGTTTAAATCGTCATAAAGTTCGAATTACTTACGTACTATTTGACGAAAGCAATAAGGAACCACTGAAATTTAAAAAAAAATCAACTAGGAATCCTAAAATCTTATGCTACATCACGCGAATCAGGTACAGAACTAAATCCATCGTGCCTTATACATTAACAAAACGTGGCAGCAGTCATTCTGTCCAGGCTACATTTCAAAGTAACCACAACCTCCACTAATACTGCCGTTCGAAAATCAAAGGTGATTAATTTAATTTAATTTTGATTGCAATTGAGTGCACGCTCTGGTAGCAATTTCCTTAAGCACCCTTCTTAGTGTTTTCATGCACCCATCTACATTTGCCCTCTACAAATTTCAACTTTAAATTCTTTCAACATTTTTTGTAAATTATTCATCATTTCTCTTGGTAACTTATTCCAATCCCTGACACCCTTACCTAAATACAGAATCTTCCTACACCTTTGTGCCTGAAATCGAGTGTCAGCTTGTAGTCACGGTTATCTTTTCCCATACATGCATTACTTTTAATTCTAATGCCAATATCTTTCAATGCCTCATCATCAGTATACGGCTTGTAGACTATATCTTCATTGAATTTATCTTCATCTCATGTTTACCAACCCAACTAGGTATCCTGTCCAGATCACCCTGCAGCTGTTCGCAGTCCTCTTCCGTTTTTATCCTTTTATATAGCATTATGTCATCCGCAGACAATACAAATTCTGGTAGTAAACCAACACAATTATTCATCAGAATAATGAATAGCAATGGTTCCAATACATTACCCTGTGGCACTTTCATTTTTACTTCCACTGCTTTTGATGCTGCATTTCCTAAGCTAACTTTTTGTTTTCTACCTTTTAAAAATTCTTCTACCCACCATACACTTTCTCATCCATTCCAATAGCTTTTACCTTATTTCCTATCATTTTGTGGCTCACTCTGTCAAAAGCCTTTGAAAGATCTAGTGCTACACTGTCAATTTGTCCTCCCTTGTCCATTTCATCCGAAATATCTTGCATATATACCACCAACCAAGTTTCGCATGAATAATCTTTCCTAAAGGGTACTTGAAAACCACTTACACTCCGTGACTCCTCACATATATTTCTCCATTAATTTACCTACCACTGATCTCAAACTGATTGACCTATAATTTTCGACTCTATTACTTACTCCTCCTTTATGTACCGGCGCTACTATCGCACTTTTTCAGTCCTCTGGTACGCATAAAGGATCCAGACTCAATTTAAATATTTCTAGATAAGGTACAATGCCACATCTGGCTATCTTTAAGATATCTGTTGTAATATTATCTACACCAGCCCCTTAAAAAATTTTCAGCCTTCTTAGTTCCTCCATGATATTCTCAGGATGAAATTCAAATTTTTAGTCTGCTCATTTCTAATTGTGTTTTTAAGCTCGTTATCCGATTTCCTCCCCACCCCCCTCTCGTTCCTGATTCACTGTCCATAATGGTTCACTAAACCAGTTACTTATATTGATGTTGGGTTTTATTCTCCGTCTTAAAACAGAAGTTAGGTCTATACAAGTCAGTTACTTATAATCTCTGCCTTTTTAAAATCTTCAGTAACTTCTTCTCCATCCTTATCTATAAGCGTCTCTACACCCTCCCTTCCCGTCTGTTTTCTAACATAGCCATAGAAATTTCTTGATGCATCAGTCAATGGTCCCACTGCTCTGACAATACTCTTCATAAACCCATCTTTAGCCACCTTCTTAGCTATTATCAAGTACTTGTTTGTTGTTTTTAAATATTCCCTACTACCCTGCTGCCCCTTAACTCTGTTATATTCTCTTCTTACCAACCTCTTTAACACCCTCACCTCCCTATTACAGTACACTGGTTCACTACTTTATTTTTTGTTTCGGAATAAATATTTCTTCCCCCTTTCTTATTATTTCCTTGAACTCTTCCCACCTTGACTCTACTGTACTTGTGCATTCCCTCCAATTGCTGAAACGTTCTCAGAAATATCTCTCACACGTGCATCAATACATTCTCTGTATTGTGATCGAAAGTTGTTCGGTTAGAACTAATTATGTACTTGCGGCTGAAATCAGTAATCTGGCGTCAGAGAAAGCTTAGGAAATTAAAAATAAGTCCTGACGATCTTAAGTGATACCACGTAAGATTAGTTTTAATCCACACAAATTCTTATATTAAAGCAGAAGTAATTGGTGTAATCAATATATCGTCAAAATTAAACCAATATCGAAACAGAAAATAATTTGACTTTTTTGGAGGATAAATATATGGAATTGCTTTTTCATTTAGGACGTAAATAAATTTTCATTATTGCCGTATTTTTATTATTACCGTAATTATTGTTAAAGAAAACTCTTACACTATAAGACACTTCCATACATACGAAGTCGTGGGTAATTGCTAGTAAGTTATTAAATTTTTGCTTTCATGAATTAGTACATACATAAGGTAATAAATAAAATATTTAGGTACCTACCTAAAACCCCGCTCAAGCAGATAGATAATATTATAAAGTCTGAATTGAACAATGTTTGCAGTAAGCAACGCGCGTCATTAGCATTTTCGCTGTCTTGCCATGTAGAAATCTTTTCCAGAGCGCTACAAATTTTCACTGTCTCATGAAATTGTAGACGGCCATTATGCCTCTCAACCCAACGCGTCTCGCAGATACCTTGCATTGTAGCTCCAAATTCTTAAAAAAAAAAATTAATTCCTTTTAGTGGATGAATTGGCAATTTCATTGTGTCCTAGTTACTAACGGCAAGAAATGGCTGGATGACATAGATGACATGTTATTAAGAACAGGACTGTTGCTTGTTCAGCATATAAAATTTGCAACTATTTTCGCAAGTTCCATATCGCCTAGATCGTTATCATCACATCTAGGCGTATCGTAAGCATCACAGAAAGTCACAAAACTTCCTTTATTATACCATTGAGTATGTATTTAAATGAAAGGCTGAGCTGTGAGATATGTGTTATGTTTGTTGTTTCATCGAATAAAATATAAAAGTATTTAGTTACATTCACATTCAGTAAAATACTTTCCTAAATGATTTCATTGCAAACATCAATCAAATAATTTTGCACAATTTTGCTGATGTATGTTACATTAGACTTAGAAGTCTCTAAATGATGCTGCTAATGCTATGTCACGAGATTCTACACGGAATTTTAAAAGTGCTTCCTTCATCAACTACCGTGCTGTTGTTACTTGCTTCTTTATCGAAAAATTTGTCCTCATCGCGATGACCACGTAACGATATATCTTGATGAACACAAAAAATTATCGTTTTGGCAATTGGTCGTAAGCTTTACTTTATTTTCATTAACTTTTGTCATTTTTTGACTGCTAAATTTGGTTTTCAGTTTTGTGAAAAGCTGTTAAAAAGCTTTTTCCAGCTTCGACAGTTATTTCGTGGTATTTATTTCGCTGGTGAGTTAGCAACACACCATTTTTACCAAGAAAATCATCGAAAGCTATTAATGGTTCTTTTATGAATCGTTTTAGAGGTGTTTTTGACTGGCAACTCAAGGGCGTTACTGTAAATAAAACATAATATTTTCTGTAAAGGTCTTGGTCTTTATGCGATAAAGCAAGCCAGTGAAACTTGTCAATGTGTGACTTCTAATATATATATATATATATATATTTATTACAACACAGTGTGGGAAAATATAAATTTGAGAAGGCAACTAATGTTTGTCGATCAATATAGCTCTTGTTGAAACGTCTAGGTATTTTCTTACAAACCATCCAATATCTGAGGAAAATTTCGATTGAGAAAGCAAACTTTTTATCTGATTAGAACTGGAAGTCGACGTACACGAAATCGGCAAGCATAGAACAGCTTCAGCAGGAGTAATATTTTCTTCTTCATCTAAGGTTAAGGTAGTTGTTGAAGCATCGGCAGCACACATATGCATTAGTGCTCAGTATAGGTAAATGTTTTGGGTGTTTATCAATCTCAAACCTAGGTTTCTTCGTAAAAGAATGAATCTATCTTTCTAAATAAACCACTACATGCATTACGTTTCGACACACCAGCACAATCACATTTTTCGCAGCATCCTGTAGTAAAAAACACCCGTCCATAACTAAGCAAAAATGACAATATTTATGTAAATACATCAAACGGTTTAGTGGCGAGAAGCAGTCGGAGCTACGCGGCTGTGACGTCACCGAACATCGGACGCGCAGCCGCGAACGAATAGTACGACGCGCTGCGCGACGCGGCAAAATCAAAAGTTCCAATTGCGTGCACAATATTCAGTTCACAATGACCGATCGGATACAACATAATATTATAAACAGCATACAGTCGCATTGTGACTGTCGTGTATGTTTTGTGAGATCTGGCCATCCATTATTCAAAGTAATCTTGTTTAATTAAAATCAGTGAGATTAAAAATATTATCAGAGGCCGAGCCCAGGGGGGGGGGGGTCATGACCCCCATGACCCCCCCCTTGGATCCGCCAATGAGAATAGTAGAGATATCCGCTAGTGAGTCCATACCTGAGGTTAAGGCGGGTGTGAGGAGACAAGGCACGAGGAAGCCATGGGAATAGTGACTGATCGTGAGCTCTCACCAAGCGACGCTTTAAAATGTGTATTCACGCTAGAGAATGTTTGTTCCAAAAAAAAAAAAAAAAAAAAAAAGCGCGAGCTACAATTAGAAAGGCTAAATGAGAAACTTGAAAACGTTTTATCTCCGATTTAAAATATGGTATTTCTAACCAAGAGATTAAGTGGTTAAGGTGTCTGACTGTGGCTCGAAAGTTCCCCCGTTGGAATCCCTGTCTCGGCGGGGATCTTCATAGGCTCTTAACCCGATTTGCATCTCTGGGACAACTTGCTGTGTAACGTGAGGCATTAGAATGCTTCCGTGGCTCGTATTGCACATTAAACTGTAGGTTCCCTGTACCCGATAGGATTGTCGGGTTAGGTTGAAGCGGCTACGACAGGAGCGGAACGCGCAGGCATGAGAAATTCTGTCACTAGGTCATTACGACCACATTGAATCGAAAGTGGCCAAAAGTGAATGGTCTGGGGTGCGTAGTTCACATGAACCACAATTGTTCACATTCTGCAATTGATTAAATTCTCCTTGATATCGAGGGCCTTGTGAAAATATTTTGTTTCTTTCACTTATTCACAGTCAGAGTTACAAAGCTAAAGGAATTTTGTAACTACATTGGGCAAGACTGCAAAGAAATATTTGGTTACATTAAAATTAGCTGGCTTTCTCTTCTAACAACTATCAGAAAAATATGTGAAATCTATTTTGCTCTCAAATCTTTCTTCCTGTCTGAAAATAAGTGCCCAGTAATGCTCAAGAAGTGGTTTGATAATCTCTGAACTTTCTGGGGGATGAATTCTGCAAACTTAACTTTTCCCCCTTTTTCATGATGCAATAATACAGGCAGACGGCAATGATGTCACAACAATTGAGTTTTCCAAGATGCTGAGTAATTGAAGAACCTTACTTCAAGGAAACAAGAAAAGTTTATTCCCTCATCAGTGAAGAAGCTCTTGTTATCTCTAGAAGAAAATGGGTCATGTTCCACTATAGAATTTATCATTACGTCATATGAGTTTTACGACAATGCCACACAATATCTGCATGCCTGGGGTATTTATTGTCAAGACTTAGACCACTTTAAATGTATGCTTATCAGATCTGTTCCTGAAAAAGTTAACTTCGAGGCAACAATTAATTACTTCTTGTCAAAAGTGGATGGAGTTGCTTTAGATAAGGACAGCATTTTCGATGAAATTTCCTCTTTAAAGGAATTTGTGTCAAAAGATAAAGTAGATGGATGGAATGAATCCAATATTTGTGTTTGCTCAAGATGAAGTGAAGTTTTTCTCACATTTTTCTGATCAAATGATCCTATATGTACAGTTTCGCAAGTTAGTAGAGCTGTCTTTGTGTCTTCCTGGGAGTAACATATCTGTAGAGAGAGTTTTCTCCTTAATAAACATGATGTAAATATCACAGAGATCCAGAATGACAACAGAAACAGTTCAAGCTTTTCCATGACGTGCCAAGAATTTTCAGGTAAGCTTGGATCCAGACAAGATCTTCTCAAGAAGGTTAATTCTTCTGAGAAATACCACAATAAGTTGGAGGTAAAATCAGGTACCATATCTTTTAAAATGCAAAATATATAAGAATGATAAATATGTTTCTTTTAAGTTAACCCAATCTTTAATCATATAACTTATAAAAGTGCCCGAAGCGTTCCCAGATTTTGGTGAACAAGTTCTGAAGCGTCCCCGGATTCAGATAAAAAATTCTGGTAAACCTACATTAAATTAATCTTCTTTAATTAACTAACTTCAGAAAATTGCGAATAATCAGCAGCATTATACATCTTTTAAAATTTAATACTGCTGCACTTTTCCTTAGTGACTTAAATTTTGACAGTATGGTTATAAAAGCCTGAACACTTTCTTGATTTAAACAAAAGGGCTTCTTCGAGGCGTTGCTTTTTGGATATTGATTTATTTTTCGCCTATTGCTTGCGACATTTACATTAAGTCTTGTGGCCTGCTTAAACTTGCTGAACAAACAGCTTGCTCTACGATTTCCGCCGTTGCAGTGATGGCTCGTGTCAATTATCTGCTTGCTGATTGCTGTGTTGTAACTGCTTGGACGCTACCGCAACCGGACCATCTCATCTTCCTACGACCTCATCTGTGGGATAGTGGATGTGGATTAACTATTATTGTTTACACTCTTATAATAACTATACTAAAGCCGTGTCGTTTGTTCGACGCAGGGCTGGGCAAAGGACATAAACCTGAACTGAAGTAATGAACCTACATAGGACGAGCCACTTGAACGCCCTCGTGCCAGTACACCCTACAACCTGACAGCCAAAAATTGTCCCTTTTGTCTTGTCAGTTGATCGACAAGAGCGGACAGGATAAACTTCTATTGGAGCCGTGGATAAGGATCGAGCATAAAACTCGACCATGAGCATGACTGATGTGAATTTTCGTCACAGGTCCCTCCTACAACACCTGACAGGTTATATGGCTCAGTACAATTCAGATATTAGTATAGGAATGGATGAGAAAGCTAGGATAAATTATAGTAAACGGGAATTACATATTTGCACATTTATATAAATTAGAATTGACTGATAGCATACTTGAATATATACAATGTCCATTTGACTTCATGATAAAATTGTTAAGTATTTAACTGGCATGTTAGAGATATGGCAAGGGCAAAGGAGAGCATAAAACTTATGGGCGCCTCGCAGCCCAAGCTAACAGTGCAAGACTATGTCCACATGGCAATGATCAAATGATCAATGCTCTGAATGTCCGCATCCCACTATCACAGTAGAGCCCACCATTGTATTAGACGTCTGGCATCATCTTCTTGTCTGTGACCGACGGCAGGCGGCGCCTGCGGTGACGCCCTCTGCGTCAGTGTGGTACGTTGAATCAGCCAGACAGACATACAGATAGACAGACAGGCAGACAGGCAGACAGACCGTCAGACTCCACTGTTGCTGACCCCTGGGTTTAAATATATTCTTCCCGTTTCTATTACCACTGTGTGGAGAGGGCAATACTCCTCGCTAACCCACTGTGTGAAATCATTTTCTGGAGCCTGGCAACTGGCGACTTGCTGATCGGCGCGCTACTTCTCCAGGTCATTGCACTCTACCATTGCTTAACTATTTCATGCTCACCGGCCCTGGATACTAACTTGAGAAATAGGAGACTTTTGGGAAAGACATCGACCTCGATAATTACTCTACTTCTTAATGGTTGCTGTAAAAATTAAAGGGTAAACGTGTTGGTGATGCGGATGCTGTCTCCAAGAATAGCATCTATATTTCTATTTGACACTATAATGAATTACAAAATATTATTAAATCCCTCAAAAAGGCATTTTCTAACGTTGAGATTTCCAGCCACGTACTAAAACAATGTAGCACCAACATTATTAGCAGAGTTATCAATCATATTTCTAACAGTTCTTTAAAGCAGGTGACTTTTCTGTCTGACTCAAGAAGTATTAATCAAATAACTTTATAAGAAGACAACCAAATGACCATATCACTTCTGTCAGCATTTTCAAAGATTTCGAAAAAAAGTAATGTACAGAAGGATGTATACACATCTAGGTTGATTACCTTCCCAGTAAAGCACAGTTTTAGGCAAGGTGTTTCGACAGAGTCAGCAATCTTCGCCTTAATAGACAACATGTTGAAAGCAATTCATAAAAAATTAAATTCCCGATGAATTTACTGTGATCTGGCTCAGGCCTTTGATTGTGTTGATCGTGGAATTCACCTAGGAAAATTAGAACACTATGATTTAATGGTAGGGCAGTTTAAAATTGTATCTGAAAAAATAAAAAGAAACGTGTAGATGCTATAAACTCAGAATGGGGAATAGTCGAATTTAATGTACCTTAGGGTTCAATTCTTTGCCCTTTGCTGTTCTTAATATACATACACGATCTCTAAGGTGTATTAGGCCATAGGTATTATATGGTGCTTTGCCCAGACGATACTACTATATTATGATGGCCCAGTTAATTTTTTCTACTTTCAGCTTGTCATCACCTGGTACCTATAGATGGCATTTATATTGGGGGTTATACTAGGTATGACCTTCACCTCAATAGAATAGGGAAAGGGGTTCTTTCAGATCTGATAGCAGGAAGTTTAATTGGGGGCCACCAATTGTCATGAAAAGATTCCTATCATTAATGGTGTTAGGTTACGTCCTTTTTTATATTATGGTCAAGTATTAGGCAAATAAAACTCAGATAATGAGTTTTCAGATACTAAAATTAAAAATTGTGTAGGGATTAATTTATTACGTCAAAATATCAGAGGGTAATGAAACAAAGTGGATGAATTGCTAGCTCATATAAATGAATTTAATGCTATCAATACAATTAATGGTTTATGATTGTCTGAACACCATATAACTACAGCAATAGATATGTCAAATGCAATTTACTTTAATTTACCTTCGCATTACTATAGAATAAATCTAGAGAAAGAAGGAGTTGTCACTTATATCAGAAATGGTTATTTTTTGAAGATATAAATATTAGAAATTATTGTCTTGATCAACATTTTGAAGCCCTTGCTACATGACAAGTTTCAATA
Source organism: Vandiemenella viatica (assembly GCA_031002005.1). NCBI lineage: Eukaryota > Metazoa > Arthropoda > Insecta > Orthoptera > Morabidae > Vandiemenella > Vandiemenella viatica. Next base: position 170,333,368 of record JARYHS010013630.1, on the reverse strand, counting down.
ATGAAATTTTCATAATAGTAACTGTATATAGAGCACCTTCTGTAAACTTTTCTAATTTTCTGAACCAATTTGAACTCCTCTTAACGTTTTTAAGCAGAAAAATAGCTAACATAGTCGTGTGTGGTGATTTTAATGTAGATTTTTTAAATAACATACCCTGCAAAGTCATGTTGGAATCATTAGTCAGTTCAGTCCATTTAACTCAAGTAGTTAATATTCCAACTAGAATAATTATTAATAGTCACTCAGTTATAGATAATGTTTTCCTAGATACCTCAAAATTCAGTTCCACAATCACGCCAGATAGCAATGAATTTTCGGATCATGATGCCCAGTTATTAACCATCAACTCTTCAATAGGAAATACATCCAAGAGTAATGTTTTTAAACTTCAGTGCTTAGTAAATAATGAATCAGTTGCTTTAGAAGGTGCCTCAATACCATAAACCAGGAACATGTTTATGGTGCATAAGTGATGTTCGATAAATTAAAAATACATTTTTAGTAGCATTGTATTAAATTACTTTGAAAGTTGCTTCCTCTTGAAAAAGTGTTGTCCTGCTCAAAAATAACAAAAATTATTGATAACTGTGGGCATTATAATATTACGCATTTATATATTGCCTCTAGGAACAGTCAGAATGCTGATGTTAAAACACATTTCAAGTGGTTACTACAAAATACTATAAAAGGTTATTAAAGAATCTAAAAATATGTAGGCCTACTACAAACATAAACCTCATGATTCTGAAAATAAAATTAATACGATACAGGACACTGTAAAAGAGGAAATAGTAATCAAACCAATAATGTCATTTGTATCAAAGAATATTTAGTAGTATCTTATTTTTTCAATTGTTGATAAATTTAATAAAAATTTTTTTTCTGTTGCTGATAAATTTACTGCCAATAGCTCAGTGACACATAGTATGGACTTTGTCAATACTGGCTTCCAAGAAATATTTGACACTATGACTGTAAATTTAGTTACTCCAGAAGAAATAAGAAAAGTTACCATGTCTCTTAAGAGTATATATTCGAGTGGTTATGATGGAATTTCTAGCAGATTAATTAAACTGTTCTCCACAGAATTAAGTAATATACTAAGTTATCTGTTTAATATATCTTAACCTGAGGGTACCTTTCCAGAAAGGCTTAAGTCTATAATAAGGGGAAAAGTCAGCTGTATCGAATTACCATCCTATTTCATCAATAACGGCCTTGTAATGTAAAATAGAGTTTATGAACACCTTAAAAATAATAATATTCTACGTAAATCACAATTTTGTTTTCAAAAGGGCCATTCAACGGAACAAGCAATGTTTGCTTTCACCTACAATATTTTTGAAGGAATAAATGATACATTAATTCCCGTGGAAATTTTTGCTACTTAACTAAGGCATTTGACTGTGTACATCATACAATTCTGATACATTATATTATAAATGGTATTGTTAATAAATGACTTAGTTCTTACCACCTGAAAGGAAAACAGAAAGTGTAACTGCCTTAAGTGGTCCACTATTTTCTGAGTGGGAATTTCTGAGATGTGAAGTACCTTAGTGTTCTATATTGGGGCCACTATTATTTTTAGTATATATAAATGAAAGAAATCTTAATTTGTCCAGTTTGCAGATGACACAAATACAGGAATTAAAAATACTCCAGTTTTATCCACACAACATATTTCAAATTATGTCCTTGATCTTATCAATATATTATGGTTTACAGCTAATGGAATGTCTTTAAACATTGATAAAACTCAATATATGTAATTCAGTGCATCACATAGATTAACATCAGATATAGACATAAAATTTGCAGGCCAGTCCATTCATGAGGTAGAGTGAGTGATTTTTTTAGGTTTGCATATTGATCATAATTTACATTGGAAGATACATGTCTCTGACTTACTAAAGTGATGAGGTGCAGCTACCTTTTCAATTCAGATAATTTCAGCTAAAGGTGATCTCCATATGAGGAAACTAGTTTATTTTGCTTATTTTTACTCCTTAATGTGAAATTAAATAATATTCTTGACCCCAAATGCGAGTAATAAGAATTATGTGTGGGGTTAGCAGTAGACCTTCATGTAAAGAGCTCTTCAAGAAGTTAGAGATTCTAACATTGGTGGCTGAGTATATTTACACAAATTATACTTTGTTTGAAAATAGTAAATACACAATTACGGCACTAGAAGCAAAATAATCTTCACAAGGATTCCAAGTCATTGCTATTTGTTCAAAAAGGTGTCTGATATTCAGGGATACATATCATCAATAAGCTCCCTACACATATTAAATGTCTAGCAGATGATAAGATTTAAATTCAGGAAAACAATTGAAATGTTATTTAATTGACATCATCTTTTACTCTGTCAAAGTATTTATTTCTAAGGTATTGTAACGTTGTGACCTCATTACCTGATTTAAAATTATAATTAATTTTATTTTATTATCATGAAAGGTAGAACTTGCGTAAATACTTTATATGAGAAATCACAAATGGTTTTATTTCAATTACTGACATGACATATATAACAAAATTAGTTAAAATTAATCAGTTGTCCTTTTGCGGGTGCCAGGGTATTTTATATAAAATACACAAAATTAAACAGTAAACAAATTCAACATTTTGACTGTTCTCTTCTCAAAGAAATGTTTGCTCCGGGTTATGAGAGTTCTTATCTGCAGGGTCGTAGCTGTGCAATGCTATGAACTTGAAAATGTAGCTAGCACAGTGTCCTTCATTGGCGATGTATAATTACCGAATTTACATGTCTGCCGCCACATTGGATGACGGTCTTATCTGCTATGGACCAGCGTAGCACAGTTCCTCATATGTCGTCCTTTGCCTGAGCTCATTTGCTCAAACAAAATAGCGGGTGTCCGGATCCAGGCAGCAGCAACAGTCCCACTAACGAATAGACAGCGCAGAAGTCACATCGTCCGCACGTGCTTGCCGGCTAGCACCGAATGTTCCTCCATCCACATCAAAACAGAAATTTCCGCAGATCACCCTGTTTATCTACCTGGCTAGGACAATACTTCCCTCTCTCAAGGACAGCCCCTCACGCAGCATCGCAAAACCACTCAACTCGCCCGCCAATTCTAGGAACCGGGCCAGCTGGCATTCCTGACCAGCCGCTTTCAACCTGTCTACAGCGCCTATTTGCCTACTAAAATATTCCACTTTTTATGAACAAACCTGACGTTTATGAATGTAACGAGCGGTCGCAAGATGCGTTTGTTACATATTCCCCTTGGTTCAGCAAATTTAAATAAACTAGTTTTATTTAAATTTTCACAATAAGAAATATACAAATTTGCCTTCTTCGTCCATTAACTTTAATTATTAAATCTGGTATCCTATTTTCTAACCTATTCCATCACAAGTTCCACCAACATGAATATTTTACCAAACATATGTTCCTTGGCTACTTTGTACAAATATTTTTCTTAATCGCATCCCTGATTGTGGGTAGCATTGTGCAGGCCACTAAATACATAATACAACCTTTTCAAATGTAACCTTACAAGTAACAAATTTTTGAATTGATATAGATGTTCTAATTTAATAACAGCTTGTATCAAATTGAAAACTTAAATTAGACACCACTCTTCATAAATATTACGCTAGTACAATAGAAGTTGTGATCATCATAGCCATTCAACACATAGGATAAAATGAACATAATCTTAAAAATATAATGAATGAATAAACCTAGTAGAGAAAATATCCTTATATAAATAATAATAATAATATTAAACTTTTAAGCAGTGAAGTCATCATCTATGATGTGCAGGGTTGTCCAAAGCAATGCAAGATTGTTCCAAATATTTTCGTACTATGTCACCGCGAAGCAAAGTATTTTAATTGATTTCCGCCACCATCCTTTTGGTATAAAAATGACAATTATATCCCCTTTTATCTCCGCTTGTTACAGACCTCGCGTGATTTTTAAATTAACATGATCTCGATCAAGTGTACGCGGATGCCGTCCCAGTATACTTCCCGATTACCCAAGACTACGTTAGAAGTACATTTGCTCCATGGCATAAAAGAATTTTGTTCATGGAATGCTGATTCGCGTAATTCCTTATGAACAAAACAAAAATAAAATATTATCTACCTAGTACCTCTGAGATCCTTTTCCCTTGGCTACTTGGTGATTTGATATGCCACACAACATCTGTGAAGTTCCAGAAATTTATCTATAAATGTACCCCAACGTATTGGAATCCTTCTGTCTGTCAGAAATCAACTCCCAACATATTATCTCGAAATGTTTTTATCCTTTTCCGGCACATATATGCCCATCGTCACTATCAAGAGAAACAAGTTGCACCAAATGTTCCTCGCGCGACTGTACAAATACTTTGTGATCATCAGAATATTCTTTAAAGTTTCGTGAATTATGGGGTTAAAGTCATTGGTTCCATTAGTGAGTAAGTGACTGTTAACTGAGATTATCCTTTTCACCATGCATGGAATATATATATTATATATATAATAAACTTTGCAAAAGCTTCTTATTGGTGTATGATTGTGGACTGGTGCATAATAATACTCGTTGCCCTACAGTGAAAGTTTGATTATGCTTTGGTCTTGCTATGATCGCATCATTCTCCACACCACCATTTCGCCAGTATGTTAAATTAATAAGGCAAAACTGTGGAGAGCCCTCAGCATCCCCGGCGAAATCTCATTGTTTTAATGGGTCACCCTGCAATGTTTCACGTGCGGCGCCAACACTTAATTCATTTTCACTTTCGTTCTGAATGTTATCGCAGGGATCGACGGTTAGAATCGCATTTACTTCCGGCGAACCATGGCGCGTTTGTCCGTGACCATTCCGCTGACCTTCAATCTTCCACGGCTTCTTATCGCTAGATCGGACTTGCTTCCAATTTTTACCTCCATTGCGGTTACTATTGTTATTGAAACTTTGCCCGTTATTCTGATTATATGGCCAAAATTGTCCATTAGAATTAGAGCGATTGCCCTGCACATTTTCCGCGCACTGTTCACGGCTCGCTCGTTGTACTATGCCATCTAGATTCCGCAGTATTTCTAATAAATCAGTGATATTCTTTACATATACAGGCGAGATGTGTTCTTGAACCCCAGGGCTGAAATGTGAACTTATTACATCAAAATGGAAAGATTGATATGCAACCACACCAGAAATATATGTGAGGAACGTAAGTGGTTTTCAAGTAGCAACATGGTTTCAGGCAAGGATATTCATGCGAATCTCAGTTGGTGGGATACATGCAAGATATTTCAGATGAAATGGACAAGGGAGGCCAAATTGATAGTGTAGCACTAGATCTGTCTAAGGCGTTTGACAAAGTAAGCCATAAAATGGTAGTAAATAAGGTAAAAACCATTGGAGTGGATAAGAAAGTCATTTGCTGGGTAGAAGAATTTTTAAAAGGTGGAAAACAGAAAGTTAGGGTAGGAAATGTAGTATCAAAAGAAGTTTAAGTAAAAATGGGTGTGCCACAGGGTAGCGTATTGGGACCATTGCTATTCATTATTCTAATGAATAATTGTGTTGATTGTTTACTATCTGAAATTAGATTGTTTGCAGATGACATAATGCTGTATAAAAGAATCAAAATGATAGAGGATTGTAAACAGTTGCAGGGTGATCTGGACAGGATATCTAATTGGGTTGGTAAATATTGAATGAAGATAAATGCAAAGAAGAGTCAGCTTATTAGATACACAAATAAAAAACAAAAGGTTAATTATGACTATAAGGTGGGGAAAGAATTGCTTGCTGTAGACTTGAAATGTAAATACCTTGGAATTACTTTTGATAACAAACTTAACTGGGCAGGACACATAGGACAGGTGGTAGGAAAAGGTTTCAATGTTCTGCACTTGTTGGAGAGAGTGATGAGGGGATGTACGAGAGAAGTCAAGGAATTGGGTTACAAAACTTTGGTCAGACCATTGCTCGAATATGGTAGTATAGTATGGGACCCTCATTTTATGTATCAAATACAGGAGTTGGAGAGGGTGCAAAAAAGGGCTGCTAGATTTGTTTCTTGAATTATCGCAGAATGCAATCAGTGACGGATATGATAAAGGAGCTGGAATGGCATTCATTGCAATACAGGAGGAGGATGAGGAGGGTCATGGGAGTGTACAGGCATGGAAAGATATTGCAATAGGTATGAAAAGTAGTGCATGGAAGGGAAAAGATGACCATGACCACAAGCTGGCACTCTATTTCAGGCACAAGGGTGTGGGAAGATTCTCTTTTTTAGGTAAGGGTGTCAGGTATTGGAATGAGTTACCAAGAGAAATGATGAATAATTTACCGAAAACTTTGAAAGAATTTAAAGATAAAATTTGTAGAGGGCAAATGTTGGTAGGTGCAGGATAGGGGGAAGATGGGTGTGTAGGGAAATTGCCACCGGAGCCTGTGCTCCATTGCAATTAAAAAAAAAAGAAATTAAATGAACTCCGCGTCTGGCATCACTGTGTCAAAGTAACGACTTTTTACAACTAGCCATTCCACATACCTTTCCATTGAATCACCAGGTTTAGGCTCGTATTTTCCTTGGTAAAATCGCGTCCTAGCTTGGTTTTGAATTTTTGCTGACTAGAAAGTACTTAAAAACAATTCCATAAATTGTGTGTACGACATATCTGGAGTACACGCTACTTGTAACCATGAACGATCTTCTTCAAAAAATGGCTGGCTAATGATTAAAAGTTTTGCGGACTCCGGAACAGCTTTAATTTGAAAGTATCTTTCAAGGTCTTCGAGGTAAGCTTTCGGGTTTATCCCCCCTTGGAACCAAATCTAGGAAGCTTTAACTCGATATTTCCCGAAAAAAGCTGAGCACAACTAGCTTGACATTGTCCATTGTTGCTAGCAGAGTTATTCCTTTCGGTTAGTTTACTTTCCAAATTACGTAATTTTACCTCTGTTTCGGCAGCAAGGTTACGCTGTGATGTTTCTAGATTCTTTTGACTTTCCTCCATTTCTCCGACGGAATTCTTAAGGTCTCCAACTTCGGATCTTATTTTACCTAAATTTTCTTCAACACCATCTTTTATTGAATGAGCAAACTCAGAAATCTGACCTAAATTTTCACTGTTTTCTGTGCGCATTTGTTCAATTTAACTTATATTCGCTTCTACTTTACGGCAAATTTCATTGTTAGTCGTCTCAAGTACATTGCAAGAAGACTTTAACTCCGTCTGGACTTTGCTTAAAAGAGTGATCTCAGAGCTAATTTCCTTTTTAAAATCATTTATTTCTCGACCAATTTCTCCGCGAAAAGTAGCAAATTGCTCTTCAATTCTTTAGTGAGCCATTTCTTGTTTTCTTTTAAGACTCTCGATTTTAGTAGACATTTGCACTGATAGTTCAAACAATTTTTCATTGGAATCTTGAAATTGTGTTGTAAATTGAGCAGATAATTGTGAAAATTTCTCCATTAATAAAGCCGCTATACTGTTCATCTGGTGCTGCTGAGTCTGCAATCACCGAGACTTTTTTCGCACTCTTGTTGGAGGTATTCTGAAAATTTTCCAAATTTTCCTGCCTTAATTCAACGGGTGATTGGGTGGAATACGCTATTTCTGCGACATTATCCGTATTTGAATCAGTGGGTACTGGCTCCTGTGATAAATTTGACCCTTCCACGATTTCTTTCGACATGTTAATAATGGTACTGGATCTCAAGTGCATTACTTTAAAACTTCACGCTATTTTCAACTATTACGTTGACACACAAAGAATGTTCCAATACACAACAACAAGGAAAAGAAATAAGGATTGCAAAACACACCATCAGAAAGACGTTACACTAATCAGCAAATAAAATGCCTCAATAAAATCTGCGATTGCACAATAAAATCAAACCCAAAGAACATTCTACAGCACATTCTATAATTTCAATCGAAAAATTACAAGAAGAATTTACTCATCAAATACCTTCGCGGTAAAATGGTTTAAATATGAAAGGATATCGTTACCCTGGACATATGGCTTGAAATCCACACACATATTTCGACAACTACTTGCAATTGCGAAAGTATCACAACAATTATCAACGCCGTAATACAACAGAATTTGAGTGCGTTTGGACAAAACCCATTGCACATTCCCATGTCACACAAGATAATTATTATTTAACATACACAATGCACACAAAATAAATTTATCAGATCTTATTGCAGAACCAACTTGCATCTAAGATCAACAAGTACAACATGAATTTATACATGCATTAACTACGCAAACTAATACAAACTACTTTCTATCTACAAAATAAGAAAGTTGCCAAGGTCATAGTGCTGTCATTCGTTCGTAGCATAATTAACTTTTGCAATTAATAATCGAAAAGCCCCACTTGGTTCGCCATTGTAACGTTCTGACCTCATTACCTGATTTCAAATTATAATTAATTTTATTATTTTATTTTATTTCATGAAAGGTAGAACTTGCGTAAATACTTTATACAGCTTCCAAGTTTAAAAGTCAGAACCACTTACTTCAACAGCTGGCAGGAACTTCATGGGAAGCTGATGCAAATACATTAAGAACAACAGCCCTAGCCTTGGTTTACTCCACAGCTGAATACTGCTCCAGCGTATGGCTTAATAGCTCTCACACCCAGCTGGTGGACATTCAGCTTCGCCAAACAATGCGCATTATAACTGGCTCGCTTCTATCTACACCTATTCAGTGGCTGCCGGTGCTCGGCAACATCCCACCACCACAAATCAGAAGGCAAAAGGTTCTAATAAAACTATGGTCGAGAATTCTGACCAATGAGGCTGTTCCCGTACATGGAGATGTTAGGGAATACAAAACATGGCTGAAGTCACTTCGCCCTGCCTGGCAGACTGCTGTCAGTCTAACATCTAACTCCTTCAGCCCTACAGATATCTGGACAGTGGAACGGGCATTGTCAACACCACAGGGCATATTGGAAATTACCAATCTCTGCTCAAAACTACCAGGATTCAACTGACCACGGTCAATTTAGTGTAAACTAAATCAGGATTAGATGTGATGGGGGAAGAACTGCTTCAACTCTCCACACCTGGGGCTTTGCAGATTCTCTGTACTGTGACTGTAGTGAGGTTTTACAAACTGTGTCGCACATTGTGCAGGACTGCCCACTGTGTGCCTTTCCTGGTAGTCTGGAAGACTTAAATTTGGCTATGCCAGAGGCGGTGGCCTGGTAGGAGTGCCTCGACGTCACGTTATAGTGGTTGTGACTGGAGATCCTGTCTCAGTGGCCGGCTGCGTGCATTGTCCGCTGTACTATGTGTATATATGTGTGTTAGATTGTTCATTTAATACCGTATAATTGTTGTTGAATGTTGTAAATGTCTAATAGCATCATACGCAAAATAAAAAGATTCTATTCTATCTTCATTTATTCTCGTTATTTGAAGAGCATTGGCATGTTAAATTCTAAATACATGATTTAAGTTGTAGACAAACTCTTGTTGGTGCTGCTCAAATACGTTTTTGTACATTTTTTCCCCTTCCCACCTTGATGTAGGTTCTCTATTTTCCTCACACAATTAAGGAAAGGTTTGGAATATGCATTTTTTCCCAAAAGATAATACATTTTTGAATAGTGAGATCAGCACTTTCATTGATGGTTAAAATCACTTCATGGATAATATTAATTAAAACTGTCGGAGTTTATCTAATAGGGGGCAGTTTTGAACATTTTATTTGATGTTTCACATCCCCTAATAAAAATATACATTTTTTAAAAGGATGTAATTTCACTGACATGTTGACTGATTGAAAAAAAATATGTTTACAAACAAAATAGCAAGCAATTACTACAAGCAGATTGACACGTTAGGTCATGTTCACCTTACTTCAGCAAGTATCGATACTTTGAATACAAGTCGGCATGGGTTGCCGAGGTCCTAAGTTTATGAAATTGTTTTAACATCATTAAAATAAACTAAGAGCGCATGCCTTCAAAAAATCAACAGATTATTTTTTGGGACACCCTAATGTTATTTCACAGGAGTATCTCTTATCACTTCAACATCACATTCTGTTCAGAGTGCAGGATATAGTAACTGTTACTGGTTACTTACATTTCATATATATTTATTTTCAGCACTGCAACCAAAATCAATGTATTACACTTTGCTATCAAAACAAATTGGCAATTATATTTACAAAATATTGCTTATTTACTTTGGAATTTAACATTGAGAAAGAAGTAAAATCACAAATTTAGATTAGCAAATAACATTAAATGATAGCTTTAATAATGAAATTGAAAAGATCATTACACAGATTTCAGTAAAATATTTTTATTTCGTCTTTAAAAATAATAAAAACAGAGGACATTTCTTTCTATTAAATTGGTGAAATCACAAACTACTACTAGGCCTTAAGCATTAATAATATATTTTTAACAATGAATATGGCTTGATAAAATAAAGAAAACAGGGATATTTATGTTTTAGAAAGTAATAAACAATGTTACGAATTTTAACAGCCACAGACTGGTAAAAGATACAGCATAAATATACATAGAAAATGGTGAGTTTTTGTGGCAAACCATATATAAGAGAGCACCAAAACACTAATGTATTCCTTAGATTCAAAATTCATATGCTTTGGTATGTAACATGTAAGAACATACTAGTTCAAATGCCTATTGCATATTATATAACACCTGTAATCATATTTTTGTCATTTAAGCAAACTTTTTGCATGGCAGTCACAACATCATCTTCTGAAATCTTCTGTTCCTCACATATATTCAGGAAGTAGTAGAGGCGCCCAAGTGCATAGGGATTCTGCATACAGAAAAGAGGTTCAATAGATACAAAAAATGGTTACTTAAAATACTGAAAATAAATTTACTTTAGCACATCACAGCTAATAGTACACTAATTAATCCTAAATAATAATTGATGCACAGAGAAAAGGAAATTTCTGGCGCCGACAGCCTGTCGATGAAACTTTAACATCTTCACCTTACCTTTAAGAATTGATATCCTTATAGAGTGGACACATTGGGGAAAGGCACCACACTATCCAGTAGGGCCTAACGATCAATTAAAGGCTTTGGATTTTACCCCATATTTGAGTAACAACTCTGCAAACATAGGTAGGATATTAGCCTGCCATGGAATTATGAGCATATTTCATCCACCTGCCAAAATTTGTGACTGCCTCCTCCCAATGTAGGATGATTTTAGATCAGGTCCTAGGGTCTACAATATATCACACAAATGTGCTAAGATTTATATTGGTCAGTCAGAATCGGCACTGTCAAGGCATGCATTGCTGAGCACAAATACAACATTCAAGTGTTTCAGTTGGAGAAGTCTGCTGTTGCCAAACATGTAATAAAAATAGTGACAAAATGGATTCCAGGAGTGCAAAAGTAATGGGCATATTTTTGTTCATATGGAAATCGGTCTTTAAAGAAGCCAAAGAAATATATTTGAAGAACAGCAGCATCAAGAGAGACAAGGGACTATAGCCTGGAAACCATCACTGTCTATTATCAGACAATAACATACCCAACAAAAAGATATTGAGGTGCTGCTGGAAAATAAACTTACAGCAGATGGATTATAATACCACCCAGCAGACAATCAGCATGTTGAGGAGAGGAAACTGCAGCGAGCATGTTAGTGAACAGAAGTCATCTCAGCCCGTAGGATGAACTGAATGTTACACTCCAGCCAATGTGAATGTTGGAGTGAAATGGAGAGGAGGGTGTGTAACATGAATCTATATAACCACATCAGTTCCCAAGAATGGAGTAGTAGCACTTCTGATTGTCACAATATGTGCAAAGGACCTTAAAATGATAACAGAGGTCACTGTTGAAAGCTTGTTTCTTCACATCATCAACCAGCAGTGAATGCGTGAAGATAATTTCAGTGATACACTGGGAAAGCCTTCATTCATAGTTTCCTTAAAATCACTTGTATCCATAAAAATTGAAAAAATGGTAACACTTGGAAAGTAAGTACAGGACAAAAGTTTTTCACAGGTAGGAATAGTATCTGTATATAAAACCTACTTGCTTTCCATCCCACAACACAGATTAGAAGGGAGAACAATTGGGATGAAATTTCTCAGGTGAGGTATCCAGAATACTAGATGAGACAAAATTAGTAATGACTCATTCCGACTTCTAGGACTATAAAAAAGTGATCCGGACATAGCTGAAACTTCATGACCACGTAATAAGAATGGCACCATACAGACCACCCACGGCATATTTTGAAAAATGAATAACTGGAAAAAGTACCAAGTGGCAGACCAACAGGAGAGCTGGACAAAGCAAGCACTAAGTGACCTGACACCAAGCATGGTGAGTGAGTGGTAACATTCTGGAATCGCATTTGGGAGGACACGGGTTCAAATCTTATCCGGCCCTCCAGATTTGTGTTTTCCATGGTTTTCCAAAATCACACTAGGCGAGTGTCTGGATGGTTCCTTCAAAAAGGCCATGACCAAATTCCTTCCTGTATCTTGTCCCCAGTCCTCTAATGACCACAATGAGGAGTTAATCAAAGAAAAATATAATAAACTGGCCAGACACAATCTTAGAGTGAAAAAATTAAAAGAAAAAGAGTGATGGTATGACAGACTATAGAAAAAATGTTTTTTACTACATCTGGTTTGCTGGAATCGAAAATTAATGTTGATTATGATTAATGACAAAAAAATAAATGGTCACCTTCCAAATAAAATATGATACAAGAGACAAATTCCATTACAGTTCAAATTAAAAATTTCTCAAACTTTCAATTTGTTATGCTTAAAAGTAAAGTTTGTCAGTGCTCTAGCTACATAATGTACTGGTATCAATATACACTACGATCAGAATAAAATCTACAAATAAATGTGTAAAATAGTAAACTTACTGAACAACCAAGTACTCTGGTGGCCAATAAGCCTGAATTATCGCCCAGAATGCAGAACTTGTCTACATTTTAAATCAGATTTCAACACATATATGGGTTTCTTACAGGCAGAAATAGCCCGTAAACATAAAATGAATTGCCTGGTAATGATAATATTCATAGATGCTGAAGTCAATAAAGACGGAATAGGACCAGGGGCAAGGAATGCAGAGGAATTCTACCATGGCTTCTTGAAGAAAACATCCCGCCTTTCACTGATAAATGATCAAAAAAAAATCTAGATGGCGAACCTGTCCCCCAGAACTTGACGCCAAAGTGTTACCACTCGCACTATATTTAGTAAAATTTATAGAAACACATGATAGCCAAGCTAAAATATTCTGTGAATTACTAAAGAAAAAGCCTAAAATTCTCAGACTGTAAAGGCAAATACATGGACTCCTTAAGATCATTTATCACAGTACCCGTATTGATGCAGGAAATAAGTGGACATTCAAAAAGGTCAGATATCTGCAACACTTAACTCAAAAACTAATCTCTTATTTTACGTATGTACTGATTGCTGATTCTAAAGCATATTTCTTGAAGTGTGTAACCACTGAGGGATAGAAATACACCAAGCTATAGGTCAGAGTACAAAAACTAAATGATTACTATGCTACAGAAAGAAAACACACGGTGTTAAACGTGTTTGGTTATCACAAAAATAAAAAATACTGCAACATACCTTCAATTCATTATACAACCAATATCAACTTGAAACAACAAGTTCATACATTTAACATAAATTATATACAAAATGACCTAGTCTTGCAGAATATCTTTCATTAACATTGTTTACTGTTAAAGTAATAGTTTATTGGTTTAGGTTGTATCCCATATAGGTATGAACTGATTTTTACCTTTCAGGTGGAAAAGTACTATTCTACAAGTGTATTATGGAAGAACTACAGCAATGAATTAGAATTATTTTACCAATAAACAGAAATACAAACTCCTATAAAGCAACAAAGATAAGGGCTATGTTTTAATATGTGCCACTGCTCAACTTGACAATCCAAAACTCACTGTTTCTCAGCATCTTGTGACTTTACCTTTATTTTCTACAAATATATTAAACTTTAAAATTCTAAATTATATGTGATAAAAATGTCTGATAACTACAATATTAACATGGTGAACTTAGTATTTTCATTTTATGAATTTTTCTTTGAGGAAGAATAGGTGGAAAGCAACACTAAGAGTTCTGAAAGTGTATGACCTCAATTGATTCCAATTTTTTTCTATTCATCCAAACACTGACATCTAATCCAAAGCTGGAACAATAGCAATTCCCTTAATGGTCGATTGACAGAATTTCAATTCTACCACTGTCTTCAATTCTATTATTCTAATAATTCCATAATGTAAATTGGACCTAAGGATTCAACTGGAATGAAAACTATGTGGTATTCTTAGATACTTAATATAAACAAAATAACAGTTTAAGGGCACCTAACAATTCTTATGTGACCAAAATGTGAGTTCACTTAGGACTTCAAAATTCCCAGACACCTCAGACAGTGAAAACACCAGACTACTACCATATCAGAGTTAACCTAATTATGTAGACACATTATGACTGACTGATATTTGAAAATACTCACTTTAGAAAGCTTGAAGCACCTCTGTGAAAAAGCAGTAACAAGTCGTTTATAACAATACATATTCGCTCTTGTCAAAGAATGTTTGAGCTTCCCCAGGATTAATGTCTGCTTTTTGTCATTGCCTGATGCTTCCATCAATATCCGAATCACAATCTTATCCAAGGCACGGCGTTTCTGAAATAAGAATATTTTAACTAATTATTACTAACTGTCTGCTGCTTCCATCAAATCATACATATCCATGCCATGGTGTTCCTGAAGTATCAAAGTAGGAAGGTAGGACATATTCAGGAAGAAGAAGTTTAGTGTGTTCACCATACGAATACCCATTCAACAACAAAAAATCAGTAGCTTATTGGAAGATGTTGTTGAATAGCAATATCTACTGATCAGAAAAAGAAACTATGGTGTATCAGAACAGATGTACAATAGAGAATCTCTCACTGCTGAATAGAATTAAAAAAAAAAAGATATGTTCTACATCCCATGAAGTTTTATTCGATCTCAATGTAAGTCGATGAATGCTAGTGTGAAAAAAATTCAGTATGATTCTTGTTATGTTTTCATCTAGTTGGCCAAGTAATTTCTGAATAGGCTCTAACACAAAATTATTTGGGTAGGTAGGACATAATAAAACATAGAAATGCCCAGATGAACATAGTACAGCAAAAGAGAATGTGTACTGCTTACTGCCTTTTATGTCTTTGTTGTACCTGCACAGAGAGCTGCGTATTATGGTTTAAGCAAAATTTAACACCATGCAATTTGATTAGAAGTTAAGCTATTTTTGCTTGTGAGGCACTGATCAGTAATATTAACTATGCTAATGTTATCATAGCATTGTGCTCAAAACAGTGGATGCTTGAAGCTGCTCATTGCTCGCTGGTCATGTTAATGGTCTGGGAAACTACACTATATGAAAGTCACTCCAATGTATGAAAATTTGTTATGACTGCAGTTTGATTATTAAATGGAATTCTCTTAGCTCCAATTTGTATTTGAAACATGCCCCTAGCATGAAGTGTCCTCAATGTCATTCATGATGCCTTTATTCCATTCAATCCTATTTAAAGGAGTTTGTTTTCAGGTGGGAGACCCCTGTTATTGGAATGAAGCAGCAGAGAAAGTTATTAAGCTGGGATACACGTAATTTCTGGTCCCAAAACTTGACTATGCCTTATCATCAGATAATAAGATTTACAAAGTTTGGAGTCAGTTTTTGGTAGAATTTGAGCACAATAAGCTCTGGCTGGTCAAACTGCTCATACAGCTGTGGAGCAGCTTCTTCCAGCCATTAAGGAGGGTTGAAGTTTCTCTCCACATATCTTAAGTGTCAGTAAAATGTGCTTCACTTCTATGTACAAAGGACCCTTTGGAGTATGATCCTTATAACATATTTTTAATATTTAACATATTTTTAATATTTAACATATTTTTAATATTACCTTCATATTCAGTGTATGTGCAGATAAAGGCTTAGCTGCTGATTTGTCAATGAAGACTAATGATTTGTCCCTTATTTTAAATGGTTAACATGACAACATTAATGAGATTTCAGTAAGATGGCAAACTTGTTACAAAGATACTGGCCAAATGCACCTAGTGTTTTGACGACTGGTTGATTTCTTCATTACAAGAGAGCAAAAGAAAAATAAGGATAGGTAAATAAACCAATGTCTATTACAGATGATGGTAGGACAGCAACAAAACAACAAAAATGTATATACACACATGAAACATTGAAATTACTGGATCTATACCTTTCCTCCAAAAGAAAATGGTGTGCACAAGCCCAAATTTCCTGTGACTATCCTGCTGAACCTTGTACAACAGCAAACCCCTCACACTGCCACCCACCCCAATACAACCACTCTCATCCTTTGAAAACCAACCAAAGCCTGTACTTGTCATACAATTCTCTTCTGGTCCCGATTTCATTAAGCAGATCCTGTGAAATGGGCATAATTTCGTATTTCCATTCCTGAAATGTGTATCCTTGTCCCCATAAACTTACACACTGCTTCAACAGTACACCCAATCTTAAGAATATCTTGCGCCAAGAATACTCCCCTTCAGATTCTTCCAAACTACTACATAGATTCTCTTCACACAAGAGACATAGCTTAAAACTTACATCATGCATTTGGCCACCAAAACATATCCCCAACAAAACAAAGCGGAAATATTTCTGATCGTTGAACATGTTACATGCACTGTGATGCACCTCATATGCCAACTTACCACTTTAATTTAGAATGAATGGCGATAGGTAAACAGTCTATGCCTCCAGCAAAGACTATCCAGTAGCATTTCATGCCAGTTCACATAATCTCAACAATTGTTTTACCTCTATAGATGTGATCTAGCTTACCGACATATCCTAGACACCAGGCATAAACCTGGCCTCAACATCCGATATGACCCTACCAATAAACCTGTCACTCATTCTTTGTTTATTGATTTTTTTTGTTGCTCCCATATTTACATGTTATTTATTAATTATCTTATATATTAGCGTCTATTTGTGTGTTTCGCATCTAACAGTGATATTGTTTTTGCATAGTTGTAGATAATATGCCGTTTTATTCTATCCACTCCAACCTCAACACACCCAAACTGTTCTCCAAGACTAGCCCATTCATACAATAGGCCGCAAAGTGTTTGCATCTCTATTGTCAAATGGCGCTTACCTCTCTATGTGAATAAGAACCAAAATATTCTAAAATAAGGTTAATCTTGTGATTTGTGCATTTGTCACAGCCCTCCTACCTTCAAAAATGAAATAATCAGCACTAAGTAGAGAAAAGAAATTACAAATTAGGATAGGGAAATGAAACATCACTTACCATAGACGATGGCTGTGTGGCGTTAACACACGAAATGGACACAAACACAAAAGTCATTCAAATTTTATGGTGTTAGCCCTTCATCAACAACTAGAACATTCCAGAGGGTGGGTAAGAGACTGCCTCATGTAGTAACCACTGAGCAAGGAACACAGTTCATAGTGGGGGTTAATTCAAACAGAGGACAAGGAAAGGAACTAATAATCCGAAGAATATTGCAAAATATTAAATATAATCATGGATGGGCAAAAAGATCAGATAATAAAATAATGCAAAGTATTAAATGTGTAATTTCAAATAAACAAACCTGAACATTAAAACAAAAAATATGAATTTAAAAATCATCTTCAGTTACCATTAGTTCAAGTTAGACAAGGTTGAAGAAAAGAGAGGATAGAGAGAAGGAAAAGTTAAAGCAATGACTGGGCATATTTTTAAGTTGCGAATACGATGTCGCCTGGTTCCCAGTTTGTACAGATAGGCAAGCCATCACCTTCAGAGTTCAGACAGGCAGCTACTGTTTGGGAGGACTCTGATAGCATGGAAAATGGAACAAGAATTAAAATTATTGGTGTCATCGGAAAAGCCATTATCAGCTACTGGGTGGTTGGGTTCTGGATGACTACTGTCTATAGGTGACCATTTATTCTAATGGTCAGTTGACACAAGGTCAGGTATATGTAAAAGACAGGATAGCAGTTGCAAGTTAGCTGGTGTATTGAGTGTAAGAGTCCTCTAATGAAGGCCACACCACGATGGCTGAAATATTAGGTTTTAAGAAATCAACGCAGCCCCACCCAGAGAACCAAGATAATACTTATGACGACTGCGGAAGCCTTCATAATTATGTAAAATACACTAATTTAAATAATAGCTCTAGTTAACAGTGGTTCACATTGGTAAGTTGGGGAGGGAGGGGGGGGGGGAGGAAGATGAATATGTGTCCAGCGGCCTGTCTCGCTGGCTCAGTTGACTATGGAACAATGATGGTACCCATCGGTTGAATAATTTGAGCCACACTGTTGGAAGAAATTTTCATCATTGGGACTTGGCAGTGGGGTATGAGAGGTAATGGTGATTCCTACACACCAGATTGTGTACACAAGCCCTGGTTTAAATCACAAACCTCTCTGCAGTGAGGGCACACAACACTGTTGATGGTGATTCGTCTGTCAGAGGGGCCTTAAGCCAGGTGGTCCCCTTAGTGTCTTTCGGAGGAGTAGGCTTCAATGGGCCCACACCGTGTTTCCCTTCTGTCATTTCTCATCCACAACTCTACACTGAACAAGTACACTATCACAGCTATTCACACCTACAACAGCACTTATGAACACTGGCACAACTGAAGGCAATGGGAAACCACACCAGTTCATCTCCCAGATGTTGCCATGGGGGTAAACATCTGCTATGGTAACTCGCCTATGCTTGGGAATGTCGATCATAAGAACAAGGATGTCTGATACCCAGCTTGTACTGACCAATACGCGAATCCTCACTTTCTGAGTCCACAGAAGCTGCTTTTGTCGGGGAGGACTCTGACAGTGTCAACAGTGAAGCAAGAATTAAAATGGCTAGTGTCATGCATGATGACATGAATAGATACTAGCTGGTTAGGGATCTGTGTGCCTGTGGCCATTCATGGATTCACGGTCAAACTTATGTAGCAGGCCGGACAATGGATGCAGGTTAGCTGTTATTTGCCATCATGCTTGATACCAATAATTTTAATTCTTGCTTCACTATCAGACTCCTTCCGAACAGAAGCAGCTTCTCTAAACTTAAAATATGGGAACTGGCTTACCAGTAAAAGCTGGGTACCATGCAACCATCAGGTCCCAAGGTAGCATCCAGCCATCTTCCTTTCATCTCCTATTCTCACCCTCACCTTCTCTTCCAATATGAATCACTGCTCACCAGAACCGTAATTTAAATGAGTGTATAACACTTTTGAATTTCTGCTCTTTTAATTCAAGTTTCTTTACACTTCATTTTATTTATTGCATCAAGATCAAAAAAGTTTGGTTATGCCAACGACAAACGTCTGAAGAAATCCTAACAGAAGACCTGGAAACAATGGTAAAATATTTCCGTAGGTGGCGACTCCAACCCAATGCTTCTAAAATGGAGGTTACCTGCTTCCATCTAAGTAGCAAACTCGCTAGAAGGGAACTTAACATATGATTCGAAGAAACCATTCTTACCCACAATAAAACACCAAAGTACCTGGGTGTTACCCTTGACCGAACATTATCCTTTAATGCACATCTAACGAAAATGACTGATAAGCTAAAAACAAGAAACAATATCATTCAAAAACTATGTGGTACCTCCTGGGGTGCATCGGCCTCCACTCCTCTGCTCTGGGTCTTGTCTTTTCGGCTGCCAAGTACTGTGCCCCAGTCTGGTTGATTAGCCCACACGTGAGAAAAGTGGACACCCAACTTAATTATGCTATGCGTATGATTGCAGGCATTATCAAGACAACTCCCATAAGATGGCTCTCGATACTGAGCCACATACCACCACCTAACCTGCGACGGATAAATGCTCTTACACGTGAGTACAAGAGAATAATGGACAACAGAAACTTACCGATCCACCAAGATATTAAGGATCATCAACAGGCTTCACTCTAGAAAACCGCAAATGAAATCGGCAAGGGATGCTATTCGTGCAGATTTTAACATCACCAAAGCTTCGATGCAGGAGTGGACTGTACAGCAAAACAGCAGCTTACCTTGCATTACACAAAAGCCATCAGGTTTTGATTTACCTCGTAAAACTTGGTCCACACTCAACAGAATCAGAACTCGGCATGGCAGATGCGCACACTCCCTGTACACATGGGGCAAGCAACCATCCCCCTTATGCGAATGAGGAGAGATTCAGACTACTGGTCATATTATTGAAGAGTGTCCTATAAGATCTTACAGTGCTGATCCTGTGGACTTCCTGCTGGCAACTTAGGAATCAATAAACTATATTAATAAACTAGATATAAGTATTTAATCTTGTAATGTTGCATTGTATATATTTTATCAATGTTCTTAAAAGTGTCTGAATAGCCATACGATAAATAAATAATCTTATATATATATAAAAATAGACGTGTTTTTTTCCTATATTTCACTTTTCAGCCACCACTACCTAGCACAGATCACTGATGTATGTGGGTGGAAGTAGCATGGAGTTTCCTGTCGTGCACAACGTTGGCCGAATGCCGATAGCTGTGGGGATGTGGGAGATATAATGATTAAAGTTGGTCAGTGCAGGGCGTTTTCATATTTCGACCAAAAATTCGTATCTCCGTATACTTCTCTTTCCTGCCACAACTACATAACATAGACCTTTGGTGTTTGTGTGTGGTAGTAGAATCGTCTTTCCTGTTGTTCACTATGGTTGTTAGATGTAGGTAGCTATGGGGGTGTGGGAGATATGGGGGTTGAAAGTGGTCGACCTGTGGCATTTCATACTTCTGCCAAAGACAAAAGTGTCATGGTGTATCACTTTTCAGCGAAAACTATAGATCACAGATAACTAGCGTTTGTGTGTAGTAGTAGCACAGAGTCACCTTTCGATCACAACAGCGGCCGAATTTCAGAAACTGTGGTACTGTGGTAGATATGGTGGTTGGAAGTGGCCGACCAAGGATATTTTCGTATTTCGACTGTCTCCGCATATATCACTTTTCTGCCACAACTACATAGCATAGAGAATTGGCGTTTGAGTTTGGTAGTAGAATCGTATCTCATGTAGTGCACTATGGTTGTTAGATGTCGGTAGCTATGGCGGTGTGGGAGAAATGGGGGTTGAAAGTGGTCGACCTGTGGCAATTTCATACTTCTGCCAAAGACAAAAGTGTCATGGTGTATCACTTTTCAGCGAAAACTATAGATCACAGATAACTAGCGTTTGTGTGTAGTAGTAGCACAAAGTCACCTTTCGATCACAACAGCGGCCGAATTTCAGAAATTGTGATACTGTGGTAGATATGGTGGTTGGAAGTGGCCGACCAAGGATATTTTCGCATTTCGACTGTCTCCGCATATGTCACTTTTCTGCCACAACTACATAGCATAGAGCTATGGTGTTTGTGTTTGGTAGTAGAATCATATCTCATGTAGTGCACTATGGTTGTTAGATGTCGTTAGCTATGGTGGTGTGGGAGAAATGGGGGTTGAAAATGGTCGTCCTGTGGCAATTTCATACTTCTGCCAAAGACAAAAGTGTCATGGTGTATCACTTTTCAGCGAAAACTATAGATCACAGATAACTAGCGTTTGTGTGTAGTAGTAGCACAGAGTCATCTTTCCATCACAACAGCGGCCGAATTTCAGAAATTGTGATACTGTGGTAGATATGGTGGTTGGAAGTGGCCGACCAAGGATATTTTCGCATTTCGACTGTCTCCGCATATGTCACATTTCTGCAACAACTACATAGCATAGAGCATTGGTGTTTGTGTTTGGTAGTAGAATCATATCTCATGTAGTGCACTATGGTTGTTAGATGTCGTTAGCTATGGTGGTGTGGGAGAAATGGGGGTTGAAAGTGGTTGTCCTGTGGCAATTTCATACTTCTGCCAAAGACAAAAGTGTCATGGTGTATCACTTTTCAGCGAAAACTATAGATCACAGATAACTGGCGTTTGTGTGTAGTAGTAGCACAGAGTCACCTTTCGATCACAACAGCGGCCGAATTTCAGAAACTGTGGTACTGTGGTAGATATGGTGGTTGGAAGTGGCCGACCAAGGATATTTTCGTATTTCGACTGTCTCCGCATATATCACTTTTCTGCCACAACTACATAGCATAGAGAATTGGCGTTTGAGTTTGGTAGTAGAATCGTATCTCATGTAGTGCACTATGGTTGTTAGATGTCGGTAGCTATGGCGGTGTGGGAGAAATGGGGGTTGAAAGTGGTCGACCTGTGGCAATTTCATACTTCTGCCAAAGACAAAAGTGTCATGGTGTATCACTTTTCAGCGAAAACTATAGATCACAGATAACTAGCGTTTGTGTGTAGTAGTAGCACAAAGTCACCTTTCGATCACAACAGCGGCCGAATTTCAGAAATTGTGATACTGTGGTAGATATGGTGGTTGGAAGTGGCCGACCAAGGATATTTTCGCATTTCGACTGTCTCCGCATATGTCACTTTTCTGCCACAACTACATAGCATAGAGCTATGGTGTTTGTGTTTGGTAGTAGAATCATATCTCATGTAGTGCACTATGGTTGTTAGATGTCGTTAGCTATGGTGGTGTGGGAGAAATGGGGGTTGAAAGTGGTCGTCCTGTGGCAATTTCATACTTCTGCCAAAGACAAAAGTGTCATGGTGTATCACTTTTCAGCGAAAACTATAGATCACAGATAACTGGCGTTTGTGTGTAGTAGTAGCACAGAGTCACCTTTCGATCACAACAGCGGCCGAATTTTAGAAATTGTGATACTGTGGTAGATATGGTGGTTGGAAGTGGCCGCCCAAGGATATTTTCGTATTTCGACTGTCTCCGCATATGTCACTTTTCTGCCACAACTACATAGCATAGAGC
Organism: Vandiemenella viatica; assembly: GCA_031002005.1. NCBI lineage: Eukaryota > Metazoa > Arthropoda > Insecta > Orthoptera > Morabidae > Vandiemenella > Vandiemenella viatica. The sequence goes on along the minus strand of JARYHS010013630.1, from coordinate 170,310,412 downwards.
ATTGGCGTTTGTGTTTGGTAGTAGAATCGTATCTCATGTAGTGCACTATGGTTGTTATATGTCGGTAGCTATGGCGGTGTGGAGAAATGGGGGTTGAAAGTGGTCGACCTGTGGCAATTTCATACTTCTGCCAAAGACAAAAGTGTCATGGTGTATCACTTTTCAGCGAAAACTATAGATCACAGATAACTGGCGTTTGTGTGTAGTAGTAGCACAGAGTCACCTTTCCATCACAACAGCGGCCGAATTTCAGAAACTGTGATACTGTGGTAGATATGGTGGTTGTAAGTGGCCGACCAAGGATATTTTCGTATTTCGACTGTCTCCGCATATGTCACTTTTCTGCCACAACTACATAGCATAGAGCTATTGGTGTTTGTGTTTGGTAGTAGAATCGTATCTCATGTAGTGCACTATGGTTGTTAGATGTCGGTAGCTATGGGGGTGTGGGAGAAATGGGGGTTGAAAGTGGTCGACCTGTGGCAATTTCATACTTCTGCCAAAGACAAAAGTGTCATGGTGTATCACTTTTCAGCGAAAACTATAGATCACAGATAACTGGCGTTTGTGTGTAGTAGTAGCACAGAGTCACCTTTCGATCACAACAGCGGCCGAATTTCAGAAACTGTGGTACTGTGGTAGATATGGTGGTTGTAAGTGGCCGACCAAGGATATTTTCGTATTTCGACTGTCTCCGCATATGTCACTTTTCTGCCACAACTACATAGCATAGAGCTATGGTGTTTGTGTTTGGTAGTAGAATCGTATCTCATGTAGTGCACTATGGTTGTTAGATGTCGGTAGCTATGGTGGTGTGGGAGAAATGGGGGTTGAAAGTGGTCGACCTGTGGCAATTTCATACTTCTGCCAAAGACAAAAGTGTCATGGTGTATCACTTTTCAGCGAAAACTATAGATCACAGATAACTGGCGTTTGTGTGTAGTAGTAGCACAGAGTCACCTTTCGATCACAACAGCGGCCGAATTTCAGAAACTGTGGTACTGTGGTAGATATGGTGGTTGTAAGTGGCCGACCAAGGATATTTTCGTATTTCGACTGTCTCCGCATATGTCACTTTTCTGCCACAACTACATAGCATAGAGCATTGGTGTTTGTGTTTGGTAGTAGAATCGTATCTCATGTAGTGCACTATGGTTGTTATATGTCGGTAGCTATGGCGGTGTGGGAGAAATGGGGGTTGAAAGTGGTCGACCTGTGCAATTTCATACTTCTGCCAAAGACAAAAGTGTCATGGTGTATCACTTTTCAGCGAAAACTATAGATCACAGATAACTGGCGTTTGTGTGTAGTAGTAGCACAGAGTCACCTTTCGATCACAACAGCGGCCGAATTTCAGAAACTGTGGTACTGTGGTAGATATGGTGGTTGTAAGTGGCCGACCAAGGATATTTTCGTATTTCGACTGTCTCCGCATATGTCACTTTTCTGCCACAACTACATAGCATAGAGCATTGGTGCTTTGTGTTGGTAGTAGAATCGTATCTCATGTAGTGCACTATGGTTGTTAGATGTCGGTAGCTATGGGGGTGTGGGAGAAATGGGGGTTGAAAGTGGTCGACCTGTGGCAATTTCATACTTCTGCCAAAGACAAAAGTGTCATGGTGTATCACTTTTCAGCGAAAACTATAGATCACAGATAACTGGCGTTTGTGTGTAGTAGTAGCACAGAGTCACCTTTCGATCACAACAGCGGCCGAATTTCAGAAACTGTGGTACTGTGGTAGATATGGTGGTTGTAAGTGGCCGACCAAGGATATTTTCGTATTTCGACTGTCTCCGCATATGTCACTTTTCTGCCACAACTACATAGCATAGAGCATTGGTGTTTGTGTTTGGTAGTAGAATCGTATCTCATGTAGTGCACTATGGTTGTTAGATGTCGGTAGCTATGGTGGTGTGGGAGAAATGGGGGTTGAAAGTGGTCGACCTGTGGCAATTTCATACTTCTGCCAAAGACAAAAGTGTCATGGTGTATCACTTTTCAGCGAAAACTATAGATCACAGATAACTGGCGTTTGTGTGTAGTAGTAGCACAGAGTCACCTTTCGATCACAACAGCGGCCGAATTTCAGAAACTGTGGTACTGTGGTAGATATGGTGGTTGTAAGTGGCCGACCAAGGATATTTTCGTATTTCGACTGTCTCCGCATATGTCACTTTTCTGCCACAACTACATAGCATAGAGCATTGGTGTTTGTGTTTGGTAGTAGAATCGTATCTCATGTAGTGCACTATGGTTGTTAGATGTCGGTAGCTATGGGGGTGTGGGAGAAATGGGGGTTGAAAGTGGTCGACCTGTGGCAATTTCATACTTCTGCCAAAGACAAAGTGTCATGGTGTATCACTTTTCAGCGAAAACTATAGATCACAGATAACTGGCGTTTGTGTGTAGTAGTAGCACAGAGTCACCTTTCGATCACAACAGCGGCCGAATTTCAGAAACTGTGGTACTGTGGTAGATATGGTGGTTGTAAGTGGCCGACCAAGGATATTTTCGTATTTCGACTGTCTCCGCATATGTCACTTTTCTGCCACAACTACATAGCATAGAGCATTGGTGTTTGTGGTTGGTAGTAGAATCGTATCTCATGTAGTGCACTATGGTTGTTATATGTCGGTAGCTATGGGGGTGTGGGAGAAATGGGGGTTGAAAGTGGTCGACCTGTGGCAATTTCATACTTCTGCCAAAGACAAAAGTGTCATGGTGTATCACTTTTCAGCGAAAACTATAGATCACAGATAACTAGGCGTTTGTGTGTAGTAGTAGCACAGAGTCACCTTTCGATCACAACAGCGGCCGAATTTCAGAAACTGTGGTACTGTGGTAGATATGGTGGTTGTAAGTGGCCGACCAAGGATATTTCGTATTTCGACTGTCTCCGCATATGTCACTTTTCTGCCACAACTACATAGCATAGAGCATTGGTGTTTGTGGTTGGTAGTAGAATCGTATCTCATGTAGTGCACTATGGTTGTTAGATGTCGGTAGCTATGGTGGTGTGGGAGAAATGGGGGTTGAAAGTGGTCGTACCTGTGGCAATTTCATACTTCTGCCAAAGACAAAAGTGTCATGGTGTATCACTTTTCAGCGAAAACTATAGATCACAGATAACTAGGCGTTTGTGTGTAGTAGTAGCACAGAGTCACCTTTCGATCACAACAGCGGCCGAATTTCAGAAACTTGTGATACTGTGGTAGATATGGTGGTTGGAAGTGGCCGACCAAGGATATTTTCGTATTTCGACTGTCTCCGCATATGTCACTTTTCTGCCCACAACTACATAGCATAGAGCATTGGTGTTTGTGTTTGGTAGTAGAATCGTATCTCATGTAGTGCACTATGGTTTGTTATATGTCGGTAGCTATGGTGGTGTGGGAGAAATGGGGGTTGAAAGTGGTCGTACCTGTGGCAATTTCATACTTCTGCCAAAGACAAAGTGTCATGGTGTATCACTTTCAGCGAAAACTATAGATCACAGATAACTGGCGTTTGTGTGTAGTAGTAGCACAGAGTCACCTTTCGATCACAACAGCGGCCGAATTTCAGAAACTGTGGTACTGTGGTAGATATGGTGGTTGTAAGTGGCCGACCAAGGATATTTTCGTATTTCGACTGTCTCCGCATATGTCACTTTTCAGCCACAACTACATAGCATAGAGCATTGGTGTTTGTGGTTGGTAGTATAATCGTATCTCATGTAGTGCACTATGGTTGTTAGATATCGGTAGCTATGGGGGTGTGGGAGAAATGGGGGTTGAAAGTTGTCGACCTGTGGCAATTTCATACTTCTGCCAAAGACAAAAGTGTCATGGTGTATCACTTTTAAGTGAAAACTATCAATCGCAGATCACTGGCGTTTGTGTGGTAGTAACACAGAGTCTCCCATCGATCACAACGTTGGCCGAAATTCTGTAACTGTGGGAATGTGTGAGATATGGTGTTTGAAATTTGTCGATCATGAATATTTTGTATTTCATCCAAAGACTTGTGTGTATCCGTAAATTTACTTTTGCTGCCGGAACTACATAGCGCAGAAGACTGGTATTTGTGTGTGGTAATAGTATCGAGTCTCCCATCGTGCACTATGGTGATTAGATGTCTATAGCTGTCAATATGAATTCTTTACAATCACGAACGAAGTCGTGGGTACCGGCTAGTAATACTATAAATGCGGAAGCAAGTCTCTGTCTTTTGTTACGTTTTAACGACTAAAAGCCTCAACCGATATTGACGGAATTTGACAAGAAAATCTGTAGGGAGGGCACGGGGTTTTTTTTTTTTTTTTTTTTTTTTTTTTTTTTTTTTTTTTTTTTTTTTGTATGATTAACAATTGTAGTCACGAAATTTTGAGAATTATCGAATGGTGACAGAGAGACGGGTGTGTGTGTTAGTCTGTAATGTTACGTCGGTTGCTCATGTTGTGCTTCTCGCTCATTATATTAGTGTATAATTTGTTAATAAATTTCGTTTAGAGAAAAAACGTATTATTAGTATAGATGTCGATTTGCCCTGTCCTATTAGTTGTGTCTGCTAAAATGTTTTCTGGCACCAGTTTTTTTTTGCCTTCTTTTTTACATGCCTTGCGGGCGTAAACTGCACGAGCATCTAAAGTTATTAGAACCAAGAATCGGATGCTCATGCTGAAGAAGAAGAAAAGACCAAGCTGAAATAACGCTGACCTTAGTTAACACCCCCTCCCCCCGTCCCCCTCCCCGACATCACCTACGTTTGTTTTTCTGTTTTTAAAAATGTTGGGAATTTATTCTCTTCAAGAGACAGTTTCGGCGGTAGAATGATATAGAGATGGCTTTCCTGTCATATTTTGCCAACTCGGTGTTGTTTGGGACCAATCCTTCGTTATGAAAACTTTTTTATATTCAATTCTGGCAAAGAAATTCTTAATCCACGCGTACGAAGTCGCGGGTATCAGCTAGTAATATATAGTTGCGGTTTTGTATGTAGTAGACGGAGAACGTTGATATTTTCTTGTTTGCAGGAGTGTAATTAACTCGTGATTATCGTTATTTTTTGACCAGGGCACCGGTTACCAACTAACTGAATCTCGCAAACGATCCATATATTGCATTCTAACATTGGACTTTTTAAAAAGCTGGGCTATTAAAAGACCTTGAAGCGCACAAAAGGTGGCTTTGAATTTATTCCTTTATTGAGATAGTTCTTAATTAATAAAATAACAATGAGTGTGATTCTTGATCTGAATGATCTTTCACATATAAACGAAGGTCTGTCATATTAGGCAATGCAAACATAGGTAAAGGTCACGGGATTCCTACAGTTCCTGCCGCCTCCCGTAGGATTCACGGAGGTAGAGTTTCCACATTTCCATTACGACCATGTTGGACAAGAATGGATAAAACGAGGTCAGCGCTACTATCCGACTATTCTTTGCCTTCCCCCGCGAAGTTTCCTCCACAGTATACATTGTGTAGCAGGCTAAGTGGGCCTGTGGGCCTGTGGAGTTGTTACAGACGTTCAACTTCGAGAAAGACCCTCGGCTTTGTCGGGGATTGAAGCCCGGTTGTCCAGATCGCAGTCAGGCGTAAAACTTGGTCAGACCATTGCTCGAATATGGTAGTGTAGTATGGGACCACATTTTGCGTATCAAATACAGGAGTTGGAGAGGATGCAAAAAAAGGGCTGCTAGATTTATTTCTGGAAATTACCGCAGAAAGCAGTCCGTAACAGATATGATAAAAGAGCTTTAATGAGATTCATTGGAAGACAGAAGGAGGGTGAAGAGGGTCATGGGAATGTACAAGTCGTATATTGGTGATGAGGCATGGAAAGATATTGGTGTAAGAACTAAAAGTAATACACGCAAGGTAAAAGATGACCATGACCACAAACTGGCACTCAATTTCTGGGACAAGGATGTAGGAAGATTCTTTTTTTGGGTAAGGATGTCTGAGATTAAAATAAGTTACCAAGATAAATGATGGATAATTTACCAAAAACGTTGAAATAATATAAAGCTAAAATTTGCAGAGGCAAATGAAGGTGTGTGCAGGTAAGAGAGAAGATTGGTGTGTATGGAAATTGCCACCGCGGCGAGCGCGCCATCGCAATTTAATTTAATTAATTAAATAAGATAAACAGATCGATCTTACCACTAAAAAAAAAAAAAATCATACCACCTTAGCTACGCGGCCACCCGCAAAGCTAACATAAATGATTTAAAAAACTCGATTGACCTTATTCATTTTTGCAAAATGGAAATCATTATTTTAATATTTGAGAACAATTAATTTAATGGATCGTTAATAGTTTCGTTTAAGACTGTGTACTCATAGTTTCTGAAATCACCAGTAGTGATTGGGGTGGCGTAATTACCGCATTGATGGGCTGTCGATGAAGTGTGAGTTCCGCGGTAGGTCCTTCTTCTGTACGTATCAGCCGGGTATCCGTTAACACATATTCGACCCCATGTGGTAATGCGTGTCGTCCACCTTGGCATTGAGCTGGCGCTCGTAAGCATTGGCCTCTCTCGGAGGCCAGCAACAGTGTTGATCGGCCGCCCGATAGTGCGTCCTCGGTCTCCTTCCAGGCGCCGACTTTTTTCAAAACCCTTGATTTGCCAGTACAACATACATTTTTTTAATTATTAAATCACGTGGGAACAGATTTGATTGCGCCAGACGTTCACCCCGCCGCTCGCGATTACCGTAGAAGAACTAGTTTCGAGAAGCGAAACGATTGCTCGCTTCTCATTTGTCCGCACTCCTAGATCTGAAATGATTAAACATTAAACCCTGCTTCTGCCTCAAATTGGCCATCTTCCTGCCGGCAGTAGTCCTCTGTGAAACTATTCTTACAGTATAAGTAAATTAAATTGAATTACATAAATTAATATTAATTAATCTATATCTATAAAACGAAAACCGGATAAATGTGAAAAATAAAACTCGGAAACTACGGAACAGATTTCGTTGGGGTTTTCATCGTTTTAAAGCTTAGAATCTCAATTCAGTTGTTTGGCATTCTTATGTTTCAATGTTAAATAACGCAGAAGCATTAAGTGAAATTCTGAACGTTTGATGATAAATTCCAAAGACGGAAGGATTAGATGTTCCATACTTCGCACTAAACACAATTACAATGTCTTTGGCCATAGCCTAATGAAAGCAATAAGATAAATTTAAAATAATAACTATTTTACACACTAAACAAAAATTGAAGTATTTCTTCCTTTAATTCTGGATGTTCAATTTTAAACGCCATAGATAGTAGTAATTTGAAAAATTATATCCTTTAATTCGGGATATTCAATTTTTAAACACCATAGATAGCCGCAAAAACAACAGAGATTTTCTTTAAGCACGATCTCTGGACAATATCTCTGGCCGTCAGCATCATGGAGGAAGGAAATATAGGAGGAGAAGTGACGTTAAATAGGTGAAGCAGGCACTAAACTCTCCCGCATGGCAGCAGCAGCGGTATTGCGCTTCCAAACATTGCGAAGTTCCCAGTATATCCCGAAAACTAAGCAAGATATCGAAAAATTTTATTCTTTATTTTCGATTTGTCTCGTCGTGTTACATAAGAATCGATCATTAAATTTGACTTTTGCGAAATTTTTCTTCTCCATTTCAACTCAAGAAACCTCACTTTTGATACAGTATATCTCTAGAACTAGGTGAGATATCGAAAATTTTTATTCTTTATTTTTTATTTGTCTCGTCTTTTTAAATAAGAATCCATCATCAAATTTGACTTAACCAATTTTTCTTCTGAATTTCAACCAAAAACCATTTCACATTTGGGACAGAATATCTCGAAAACTAAGCAGAATATCAAAAAAATTTATTCTTCATTTTTATTTGTCATATCGAGTTACATAATAATCCATCACCAGATATATGCGTCACCTTTATCCTAGAGTCCCCTTGAGGTTTTTGTACATATTCCATGTGTCTGTATGGAAGCGGCCATGCCCCCTCCACTCCGGCCATGCCCCCCCACTCCTCCTCCGCCCTGCTTCACTTCAATGCGTGGTGAAGGTCTCTTGCGTCGTCTCCATATATTTCCTTCCTCCATGGTCAGCATTAGTCTGCTGTTTACGATAATACTATTCTGGATTCACTTTAATTTAATTTAATTGCAATGGAGCACAGGCTCCGGTGGCAATTTCCCTACACACCCATCTTCCCCCTATCCTGCACCTACCTACATTTGCCCTCTACAAATTTTATCTTTAAATTCTTTCAAAGTTTTCGGTAAATTATTCATCATTTCTCTTGGTAACTCATTCCAATCCCTGACACCCTTACCTAAAAAGAGAATCTTCCACACCCTTGTGCCTGAAATCGAGTGCCAGCTTGTGGTCAAGGTCATCTTTTCCCTTCCATGCACTACTTTTCATACCTATTGCAATATCTTTCCATGCCTCATCGCCACTATATGCCCTTGTACACTTCCATGACCCTCCTCATCCTCCTCCTGTCTTGCAATGAATCCCATTCCAGCTCCTTTATCATATCCGTCATGATATTTGTATAAAAGGCCGAATCTACGGCGTTAAAGTATCTGGCGTTTCGAGTAAAAAGTATATCCATTCACTTGCAATGAATCAAATGTGAGTTTCTAACATAATATGGAATTGTTCAGTAATGTAGTAATGCAATTTCAACAAAATAACACTTTATTAATAGACTTACACGCTAAGATATTATCGCTACCCCGTTACTACACATACTACAATCTTTGGAACCCTTCATTACAATTATTTGTGTTAATTATAATCAAAACATTATTAAACAGATACAGTTAACAAATGCTCGGTCCGTAGGAAACCATTTTAACGGATACAGAAACAGAGTTCTCTCGTCTGTCTTACCAGAAGAGTGGGCTCTATTCTCTCCAAAAGATGGCGTTCTTCTGTCTCGTTCTCGATTGACCATTATATATCAACGAAATTCACAAATAGTTAAAAACGCGTGCGAACAGATGTGATTGGGTTAGACGATTATCCCCTCCACTGGTGACTCTAGACGTGATGTACGTTCCTAAAAGCGAAGGGAATATATATATATATATATTCATCCTTATTCGTCTGCACTTCTAGCGCTAAAAAATCTATAACAGTTTGATCCATCTCACGTTCTTACTGACAATCTTTTTCTGACCATCTCCTTTTAAAGTTACGTGCCTGACAGCGACTTTCACAAATTCCTTGTACCAAAGTGCCTCCTATAAAGGCACTGTCTGTTGATATCTTTCACAACGTAAAACCGTCTTTAGGACGGAGAGAGTATTTGTGGCGGTTTTCTTACATCTCTGGAGACATTCAGCCGCACTTTCGTGTTCCAATTACACATTGCAGTAACTCACATTTATTCTTAAGCTAACTATATCTCTAAAGAAAGGCTATCATCAGCCATTGATCAGTTCATTGCAATAATTCATGCCATTTAACATTCTCACTATCATCGCGCGGCCCCGATACCATCCTCACAGTATAAAATAACATGAATTAACCCACAAAATATTGCACGATTTCAAGCAATACGCAAACCAATTAAATACACTGCAATTGCAAGTGTTTAGCAATTTTGAGAGTCACCGTCTAGGACACTTGATTTATTACCAACCTCAGTTCTTAAAATGTTTTAATCATGACTTTATAATTTACTGTGATTGCCTAATTTATTAGTGTTAACTATGTTAATTACACTATACGGTCTGTAATTATTCTTTTATTTACGCGCACACACACATTACAATTCATAACTTCATGTTTACTTCACAACTACTCTTTGATGTACATCTCCAAGGATATATTAAGTACATTCTTCTCTGTAATCAATATCGGATCAAGTCAGATATAAATGTACTATACTCAACAATTAGAATGTCAAGTTATAAATGTTTAAAACAGAATTCCAGTGTCTACCTCTTCCGGTGGGTAGAGAATCGTCTCTCGAAACCCACTCTTCGCCTGACTTAAATCACATTATTATTTATTGCCACTAAACTTTACAACTACTTAAATGAAACACTTGTTAAGATGCTACTTATGCACCAGTTCTGCATAGCTAAGAAAAGTATGTGCATTTAAATTTTCAATATTGCAACTGTAATCGATCGTTGTAGTCGCCACACACTAATCTGTATGTTGAAAACTTGCTAATACAAATAGTTCAAATGAATCTCATATCATTACGTAACTGTTCTCAGTCCTTCACGAACCGTTGTGAGAACTTAGAAGTTGACCTTCCAAGCAGTGAGAAGTAGTTCGCTAGCATTCCTTTTCTTCTTCAAGTTGAGGCAACGTATCTTCTCACGCTAACAGCACAAGCATTACGTTTAATTTCAGAAGTGTGAGATGTAAAACGTCGTTGCTGAGGATCCGTTTCCTTCTTGCAAGCTGACAATAATTATTATTTTGTCTCAGTTACCAATAATATACGACTTTATGTTCGTAATTAATTTTTCTTTCACTTGGAGAATTTATGACAATTATTGTCATTACTCCGTGGATCGAAAGATATTGTCCTTCCCCCATTTTCAGCCACACGGTACTATAAACATGCACAGCGCTTTAATTGTGATCTTATCCAATTGACCACTTAGAAACATGCTGGAGGTGTCTGAGATTAATGGATCTGTAGCTTATTAAATTAACAATACTATGCTCCCTCTTTATTACCAAGGACGAATAAGTCCAGAAAATCAAATGTGTAATTTTTCTCAGTTCTCAAGAACATTATTTAAAACGTGTTTACTCCTTGCTTGTCATACTTTAATAACAGGCTAATTAGTTCTGGTGTGTGCACACATAAAAAACATTTATCTACTTCCTTTTAGTTTAATTTAATTAAATTGCGTGGAGCTCACGCTCCTGTAGTAATTTTTCTAAACACCAATTCCCCCCACCCCTTTTTCCTTACCAACCTAATTTTTCCATCTACAAATTTCAACTTTAAATTGTTTCAGCGTTTTTGTTAAATTATTAATCAATTCTCTTGGTAACTTATTCCAATCCCCGACCCTACGAAAGAACATCATCAACCCTTACCCTTACGCCTGAAATGGTGTACCAGCTTGTGGCCATGGTCATCTCTTCCCTTCCATCCATTGCTTTTAATTCTGACACCAATATCTTTCCACGCCTCATCACCAATATACGCTTTGTTTACTCTCATGACCCTCATCACCCTTCTCGCGTCTTCCAGTGAATACCGTTCCAGCTCTTTTATCATGTATGTTGCTGATTGTGTTCTGCAGTTATTTTCAGAGACAAATCTAGCAGCCCTTCTTTGCACTTCCTGTATTTGATATCCGAAATGTGGGTTCCATATTACACGTACACATTCAAGCAATGTTTTGTCACCCAATTCCTTTAATTCTTTCATACATTCACTCATCAAATCTCCAACAAGTGGACAATTTTGAAAACTTCTCCTACTACCTATACAATGTGTCCTGCCCAGTTGAGCTTCTTATATGCCAAGATGTGTACATTTCAAGTCTTCAACGAGCTATTCTTTCCCCACCATACAATCATAACTAGGGATTGCAATCCAGCAAAGCGGGATCCCGCAATCCAGCGGATCCCGCATCATTAGACAGTCTGGCGGATCCCGCACATAATTAAGCGGATCCGCAATCCGCAAAATCCGGCGGAAACGCGTGTCAGTCTGCGTAACTCGCTGCCCCACTCGGTCTCTATCGATGTATTGCACTGTTTGCCTGTACCCTTCCAGTTGGCATTTGACTCATTTGAACAAGCGTTTGTTTTTGTCAACCTTCGTCATTCGTAAGTAAATAAATACACTTTTAGGTATTCATCAAAACTTACGTTTGTTTCGAGTAGACATTTCTGTAATTTGAGTTATGGTGCGTATTTAGTACGATTTTCCAACTATATAATTATTTTTTAAGTGTCGCACACGTTATCTGAATTACACAGTTACAGCTTTTTATTCACGGTTTCATTATTCCCATTTTCTGTATTTGTAGATAAAGTAATTGTGACAATTTCCTAATTTGCGGATGAAAATTTGATTATTCGTTGATATGAAACTAATGCCATCGTAATTTTAACGATCGCGTACCTATTTATTTAACAGCTATCAAAAGGAAATTGTATATCCTTTGACTTATTGTTTTGGCCGCTGCCTCAATGCGTTTCTTTGACGAAAGCCACCTGCTTACATGTGCCGCTTAGGCTTTCGATTAATCCCTCTTCTCCTTGTTATTATTTCGAATAAAGGTAAAAAAAAAAAAAAAAAAAAAAAAAAAAAAAAAAAAAAAAAAGTTATAACGAAATTTTCACGGGTGTATCGATGAATTGTGTTGTAGGAACACCATACTCAGTGATTTCATTTAAACAAACCCACAGATTTCGATGGAAATTTGCACACGTATACTTTAAAACAAACAGAAAAATACAGTCTACATTTTATTTCCCCTTTACTCGCTCCTCACTTAATTTGCAATGTTCCTTACACAAACTCACAGTTTTTATTCGATTATGACTGAACTTAGCACAAGTATACATTATAGTAAAGAGAAAACTGCAGTCTATATTTGGATTACCAAACACATCCACTTTCCCTGATTACCCTAACTAAGCAAAATGTACATTTAAAACCATTCGTTTTTTGAAAATATATATATAAAAAAAGAAAAAAACAGTGGCGAAATTAGTCAAAGTAGATAGCAATATTCTTAGAGTGCACAACATTACATGTTATACTGCACTGGACCGATTCACATTGGACAGTTTCTGACCAAGAAATACAAACTTCAATCATAAAAATTATTTCAAACTTTTTGTGACAACACACAAATCTACAGTTTTTATTGGATATCGAAGGAAGTTTGCACACGCATGCTGTAAAATAAGTGAAAATGATGTTTACATGCAGTTTACAAAATTGCACATGTTCTCTCCTCTCAGCCCTCCTTAGACTAATTTACACCTGCAACTATTCCGTGTTTAGCACATATCTCCAAAACTAAACGAGATTTTTTTTTTTTTTTTTTTTTTATGCCGAATGGAATCACCAAAAACATTTTCAAAGAAGTAACTTCGTAATATGTAGTATCATAGTCTCATTCTTTCGCCGGAAAGTGATCGCGTAACTTCACGCTAGTTAGCGGGGCGAACTGCTCCGAGCGGTAGCGGTTTCGGCAAATTCCAACATGCCGTAGTACTCACTAATGTTAGGCGGACTTTGTGAGTTTTTGTCTTCTCGTATGATTGTACTTAACCTGTGATCTTCAATGAAACTGTTGTTCGATGCTTTATCGGCGTATCTGGTACCGACAATGTACAAGTGAACTTTATCAAGAATATAAGTATTGTGTTACCCTGAAACTGTGTCAAGTGACTTTATTTCAATTACCCTTCACATTTGGGGTTTAATACGTGGCAGACAATTTCTTAAATACTTTAGGTACCAGAAGGCTACACATGGTCGTGAACTTAGCTGTTCAAAGTTCAGGTGAAAGTGTTGTTAAACCCCCCACAAACATTTCCGCCTGACAATTAGTTGTTTCATAAAGGATATATTTCATAATGGACTTCAGAGTTTATAAATTCAGAAAAGCAGAAACATGTCTGTCACTTGGGTCGGCAATAAGGCGTGCGTGTTAATTACCGCACTGTTGCCTTGAGAAGTCCGCAGTCTATGGCATCAAGTCTTGTTGAATCCAACATTGCTGGCTCCGATAGCTGGGAGCGCAGTCTCCGTTAGGCCAGGGCGGACCCACGCAGTCAACTCGATGTGACCAAAGTCCGCCCTCGCCCGGATTTAAAAGCAGAGTTCTCTCACCGTCTTACCACTGGTCTAAGATCGGCTCTCCCATGGACGAGGCGTTCTTTTGTCTCGTTCTCGATTGGTCAGCATATAAGAACAAAATTTATTAAAATGCGTGGGAACAGATGTGATTGGGTTAGACGATTCTCCCTGTAGTAGTCTAGGGGTTTACGAAACGAGGACAGTGGTGATAGATAACGCAATCAATATAGATGAGGCAATTCGCAAGCTATCCACAGTGATGACTCCTATTGCAGGGCGCCACTGGTCAGCTATTTCGAACAACCGAGCCATTTGGCGGGACCGGGACACCTTTTGTGATAGGACGATCATCATTACTGCTCTTAGAGACACAGAAGCGGGAGGTGAACATAACGGAGGACGGGATCGATTGAGGTTGGTTTCAGAATTATCTACAACGGGGCAGCTTCGGGACGGAGCGGAGAACGCATTTCCACTACTCCTTTACGGAGCAGCGGCGGTCGTAAGCAGCGGAAGACGTCTCCATAATTAAGTGTGGTGGCAGCAACATTCAGAGGGCAGCGCATCGGTGAGCAACTAAAATATAACAGATGGTAAATAACTATATAGACGTAGAAAGCTAATTGGGAATGGCTGAAAGCATTATCGGGATTCCCCGTACGCTCCTTTCCATATACGTTACACACAACTGAAGGCTGACCTGGATGAATGGGAGAAATAACTGTATTAATGGGGAATGGTTTTAAAATATCAAGAAAGGAATAAATGTTTATATGCATTTTTGTGCCCAGCTTTTGTTGTTGTTAACGCAATCTCACGTTAACCAAGTAGGACTCCTACTAACATCTGTCATCTCTCTCAGATGGTGGCAAGTGCCGCCATGCATGCCACTGAGGGAAAGGGTGAACCTTCTTAGGCGGGAAGCACAGAATTTTTTAAAAACATCGCGAGTGGGCTTTATGGAAGCTTTAAAGTTAATTCCGCATTCTTTTTGTGAGGAGAAGGGTGGTTTGCCAGATTTTTTTTTTCTTTTTTGGACAACTGCATTTGGCGGTAGTCGTTCAAGGATTGTTAGATGAGAAAATTATTGCAGTACTCGGTGCAAGATCATGAGCTTGCTTTACTGTAAGCAGTAGAGATGGCATTGGCATCAGAAGCAGTAATTGTTTCGGCACGATAAAGTGGCAGTATCACGAATGTGATAGAAGGGAGCGTGGAGAGATGAGCATAAGAGGAAGTAGTTAATATTATAATGGAGCTGGTAGAAGGAAACCACCGTAATGTATGTACTGGTGGAGGGCTGAAAATCAAGTAAGACAGTGCAAAGAAGTATCGGCTAGACGAGGATTTCCAACAGTGTCGAGATCGGTTTGTGAATTGTTTTGCAAAATAGATCACGAAGCGAGGCAATTCAGAGGCGAGCAAAGAGGAGAGGTTACTGCCCTGCAGGCCACGCAAACGGAAGATAGAAGACAAGAAGATGAGCGAAAAGAAGCCATAATTGAGTTTCAATGTTGGAGACGGGTGCCAGGTAGGTTAGGATACATTGATGAGAAGACAATAGGAGCTCAACTTGAAAGATCCTGTGCCGTGTCGATGATGCAATTTATAGAGCCATACAGGCGCATGTCGCACCTATAAGGCGATGAGTAATAGCAATTGCCGGAGATGGAGGCATCATGCACGCATGCCCATGGGTTTAACAAATAATGGAAGAAAAACAGAAGATTCTGGAAAATAGGAAGGAGTGAATCCAGGCAAGCTGACAAGCTAGGAGGTGACAGTCAGCTTGTGACAGCTAGAAGAGACCTGAAACCTGACGAAAACAGCCGACCTAGCTGTGGAAACTTTGTGTTTATACAGCACCATCCGGCTGGACACCCGATAGGAGGTGAAAGATCACAGTGGATTATGAAAAAGCGGTGATGAGTATCAAGGATATACAATCATGATGAAGAGTGAAGATGAAGCTGAAGCAAGCTGTGGCGATAAAAGTTAGCTTGCGTTCTTCATTTGATAAGACTGGTGAGTATGAGATAATATGATTGTTAGGTTTGCAGGTTCGACTGGTTCCAGAAGAAAATTCACGGTTCGCTTTAAGTTCACTCTGGATTTATTAAAAAATTATATACATATTATAAACCACCACCACTAACCAGATTGTTCATTTTTACCGTGGATAACGCTTCCCCTCCGACTTCAGGTTCTGACTACGCTTCTGTCTAGCTGATTTACACAATGCGTCCTGACCTTGAAATACTACCAGCACGTCGTTCTTCACGAAGCCCTTGTTTAAAATCATTAACGGACAGCATCAAATTGATTTTCTGTCTCCACGATACTTAAATATCGGAAACAAGGCTCACTAAACAACTATTCACGCCCCGCTTTGACTTTTCATCCGACTCCTGCAGCGGCCAGCTTCAGACACTCCCAACAATTACTTTATTACACTGCGCGCCTCCACGATCAACAATGCTTCGTGGAAACGACTTAAAGGCCCATTTAGACAACCTGACCTGGTCTCCCTAAATCGTGGCCACGCCCCTTCGGCCCTGAAAACGGGTCGTCTAAAGCGACCTCCTGCCGAGAGACCAGGTAGGGAAGTCGGGTGGAAATTTCATCCGATTTAGGGCGAAAGGGTGGGGGTAAGTCGGGCCCCCACCACTCTGCGCTGAAAACTGGGCGTGTAAAGCCTCACCCGGTTGTGCCCACAATGTCTGGTTCCCCGTTTTCTATTATTTTGAGATGGGTTCATACTATAATCAAGAAAAATAAATATTGATATTGTTGCTGGAGGTGTAAAAGACCCACAAGTTTTTATGGGACACTTCACATAGAGTTGTCAACTTATTTAGAAAAAAATAAAGTATATTTGTCTTTTGAAAAGGAAAATAATTATATATAAAGGAAAAAAATACTTATTTATTGCTTTAAATATATACAGTATATATTCGGGCCTAGTGGACTAGCTATTAATTGTTGGTTTCATTTCAGTTTTACAGCTGGAGCCACATTCAACATCTAGTATAACAAAATAAGAAACTCATTTTTAAATTTATGGACTCTCTGTTTCTCCTTTCCCATCATCTTGCATTTATTTCGCTTCATCATAAGCACTAACATGTCGTTTGGAAATTAATTGAATTGTATAGTTTATCAAAAATAAATTGTTTTGCATACTTTATGGTTCCATTCAGAAATAACGACGAGCGGACACGAGTCGACTGGAGTACAACAATAGAATGGTCCGCCATTATTGCGATAATTACACGGATCAAAGGTTGCGAGTGAGTAAAAAATCGCTGGCCGTTAGGTACTTTTTTTGCAAGAGGTTTTGAAACTAGCAGACGAACGTTCAGTTATATGTGTTCTATACTTTATTCGAAATAAAGTATTTTCG
>JARYHS010013630.1:169957641-170292221 GCA_031002005.1 Vandiemenella viatica | reverse complement strand
TTCTGAATGGTATTCCGTGGTTTTCTTTTTCACCTCCAGGCAAATGACGGAACAGTGCCTTATTGACAGGCAATGGCTGCTTCCTTTCCCTTTCCTTCTCAAAAATTTCATTTTCTTCTTCTACATCGATCCAAGTTAATGTCACCTGGGTGATCCGGCCAGTCACCATCCCCAGCTGTATCTATTACTACGTGAATCCTAAGCTCCAAGACACTGCAAATGTGAGCACTATAGGAATGATCCCTCGCAGAGTCCGAGGGTGAAGTCGAACTTGGAGGGTAAACGGACTACGTTTACGTGTAAAACTAATGGATTTGTTTTAAAATTGGAATAACTATTCACCACGATATTAAATTATGTGTTTTAACCTCATTGTTGACAGTAACATTGAGAATGCTGTAACAATTCGGTGTAGCAATTTCACATTATTACGAAGGTTTACATTCAGTAGAACAAATCCACAGAACAAGTTTTAAACATAGCACGTTAAACATTAACAATCTCAGAAATCTGAGAAATTAACATTGTATACCATCATCGTTCAGTGGTAACACGGAAATTAAAACATTGTGTAGGCCTATATATTTATAGTTCCTTCTTTAAAAGCAAATAAGGTCTAACAGAAATCCTCAAGAAGTCTCCTGCGAGAGTGGATTGGAACGGATAAGAACTTTTCTACAGATGGGAAAATTATATTGCCAAGCATGTGTGAAACCAGTAAGTTTAATTTGTTTTATACACATATGTCTTTCATAATTTTAAAAAATAAATTAGGTTTTATTTGTTTTCATTTCTAAATAAATATAAAATCACAGTGCTAGACTACTGGATGAAATTTTATAATATTAACTGGTTATATTCAGGTGGACTATTTTTATTTTTTCCTTCTATATAGGTGACTGCAGAAAAGGATCCCACGTACTACAGAATCAGAATTCAGCAACTCATTTGGCAAATGTTACCAGGAGAAATGCTTCCGAACAGAAGTAGTTTCATTACAAGTTCAAAGCTGCGTACAGAAGATTCGTTTAACCTGCGTCTATGTGAAGCTCTCACTGCCACTAACATACCAGTTTCAACACTCCAGAATGCTGTCCTGAAAGTCTTTTTGGAAGAATTTTGTAATAGAAAAATATCAGATGAATCCACTTTAAGAATTACTTGCCTCAGATGTAGAAAATCATTGAAGAAATATGGTGGACACTTCATCTGGTTAAGTGTAGATGAGACGACAGATACATAGCCAGCGTTGTTATGGGCAAGCTCGCATGCGAGGAACCTAGAATACCCCGTGTCATTATGTGCAGAGAACTCCAATTACAAACCACTACACTATGCAATTGCTGTAATTGATGCATTAAAGGTGCTGTGGACAGATCCAGAACGAGGATAAGTTGCGGTTGTTGGTGACAGACAGTGCAGCTTATATGATAAAAGCAGGGGAGTGTTTGAAGGCATTCCATCCTTGAATGGTCCATGTCACCTTTCTAGCTCATGGGCTCAACCTGGTAGCTGAAAAAATTCGGGAACAGCACCTGTAGTAAACGAAATAATTTCTTCAGTGAAGAAAATATTCCTGCAAGCGCCAAGTCGAGTAGTTACTCTCAGGAAAAGCTTCCATCAATACCCCTCTCTCCCAAGCAAGTGGTGACACGATGGGCGACCTGTTTCTCAGCCGCAATATATTATGCAGAAAACTATGAGAGCATCACGGAGGTCATCGAATCATTAGTTGAAAGTGAAGCTATTGCTATAGTAAATGCAAAGAAAGTGTTGCACTCAGTACCAGCTGTACAGGAGTTGGCATATATAAAGGCAAATTTTTACAACCTAGAATTTTCAATCAAGAATTTGGAAGGAGCCACTCTACCGTTGACCGAAGCACCTCAAATCATCCAGGAAGTGAGGGCCAAAGTGGCTCCTGGACCAGTTGGGATTTCTATAGCTAAGAAGCAGAAGTCTGTTTTAGCCGCAGTCCAGATTTCAAGAGGATGGAATACATAGGCCTGTCCTCTGTGGTGTAAAGGAACAGGAATATTGCCTTGGAATCCTAAGGAAGTTCGCACCTCTGACCACATGTGACGTAGAGTAGTTTTTCCGCATTCAAGAGAATTTTAACGAGAGAGAGGAAGGTTTACTCCTGAAAATCTGTCAAAATATTTTATTGTTCAGGGTCATATTAGAAGTTTTAAATGAGTTGTTTACCATACACAATAAAGACGAAATGTTTTGAACATAATAATGGTTTATTTCGCATGTTTTAATGTGATCGAGCAATGTCATGTTAGAAGTTTTTAAGGAGTACTATAAAGTCACGATGTTTTTAACACCAAGGCAGTATATATTGCGTGTTTTAAATTTTATTTCCTTAAAATGTGAAAGTTCCTAAATCAGAATTTTAAAAACCTATAAAAGCCTAAAACGTGAGTTGTATAAACCTAAATTTGGTTTTTTACAACCTAAAAATCCGGGGCTTAGTGATAAATTAAAAATACATTTTTAGTAGCATTGTATTAAATTACTTTGAAAGTTGCTTCCTCTTGAAAAAGTGTTGTCCTGCTCAAAAATAACAAAAATTATTGATAACTGTGGGCATTATAATTACGCATTTATATATTGCCTCTAGGAACAGTCAGAATGCTGATGTTAAAACACATTTCAAGTGGTTACTACAAAATACTATAAAAGGTTATTAAAGAATCTAAAATATGTAGGCCTACTACAAACATAAACCTCATGATTCTGAAAATAAAATTAATACGATACAGGACACTGTAAAAGAGGAAATAGTAATCAAACCAATAATGTCATTTGTATCAAAGAATATTTAGTAGTATCTTATTTTTTCAATTGTTGATAAATTTAATAAAAATTTTTTTTCTGTTGCTGATAAATTTACTGCCAATAGCTCAGTGACACATAGTATGGACTTTGTCAATACTGGCTTCCAAGAAATATTTGACACTATGCCTGTAAATTTAGTTACTCCAGAAGAAATAAGAAAAGTTACCATGTCTCTTAAGAGTAATATTCGAGTGGTTATGATGGAATTTCTAGCAGATTAATTAAACTGTTCTCCACAGAATTAAGTAATATACTAAGTTATCTGTTTAATATATCTTAACCTGAGGGTACCTTTCCAGAAAGGCTTAAGTCTATAATAAGGGGAAAAGTCAGCTGTATCGAATTACCATCCTATTTCATCAATAACGGCCTTGTAATGTAAAATAGAGTTTATGAACACCTTAAAAATAATAATATTCTACGTAAATCACAATTTTGTTTTCAAAAGGGCCATTCAACGGAACAAGCAATGTTTGCTTTCACCTACAATATTTTTGAAGGAATAAATGATACATTAATTCCCGTGGAAATTTTTGCTACTTAACTAAGGCATTTGACTGTGTACATCATACAATTCTGATACATTATATTATAAATGGTATTGTTAATAAATGACTTAGTTCTTACCACCTGAAAGGAAAACAGAAAGTGTAACTGCCTTAAGTGGTCCACTATTTTCTGAGTGGGAATTTCTGAGATGTGAAGTACCTTAGTGTTCTATATTGGGGCCACTATTATTTTTAGTATATATAAATGAAAGAAATCTTAATTTGTCCAGTTTGCAGATGACACAAATACAGGAATTAAAAATACTCCAGTTTTATCCACACAACATATTTCAAATTATGTCCTTGATCTTATCAATATATTATGGTTTACAGCTAATGGAATGTCTTTAAACATTGATAAAACTCAATATATGTAATTCAGTGCATCACATAGATTAACATCAGATATAGACATAAAATTTGCAGGCCAGTCCATTCATGAGGTAGAGTGAGTGATTTTTTTAGGTTTGCATATTGATCATAATTTACATTGGAAGATACATGTCTCTGACTTACTAAAGTGATGAGGTGCAGCTACCTTTTCAATTCAGATAATTTCAGCTAAAGGTGATCTCCATATGAGGAAACTAGTTTATTTTGCTTATTTTTACTCCTTAATGTGAAATTAAATAATATTCTTGACCCCAAATGCGAGTAATAAGAATTATGTGTGGGGTTAGCAGTAGACCTTCATGTAAAGAGCTCTTCAAGAAGTTAGAGATTCTAACATTGGTGGCTGAGTATATTTACACAAATTATACTTTGTTTGAAAATAGTAAATACACAATTACGGCACTAGAAGCAAAATAATCTTCACAAGGATTCCAAGTCATTGCTATTTGTTCAAAAAGGTGTCTGATATTCAGGGATACATATCATCAATAAGCTCCCTACACATATTAAATGTCTAGCAGATGATAAGATTTAAATTCAGGAAAACAATTGAAATGTTATTTAATTGACATCATCTTTTACTCTGTCAAAGTATTTATTTCTAAGGTATTGTAACGTTGTGACCTCATTACCTGATTTAAAATTATAATTAATTTTATTTTATTATCATGAAAGGTAGAACTTGCGTAAATACTTTATATGAGAAATCACAAATGGTTTTATTTCAATTACTGACATGACATATATAACAAAATTAGTTAAAATTAATCAGTTGTCCCTTTTGCGGGTGCCAGGGTATTTTATATAAAATACACAAAATTAAACAGTAAACAAATCAACATTTTGACTGTTCTCTTCTCAAAGAAATGTTTGCTCCGGGTTATGAGAGTTCTTATCTGCAGGGTCGTAGCTGTGCAATGCTATGAACTTGAAAATGTATGCTAGCACAGTGTCCTTCATTGGCGATGTATAATTACCGAATTTACATGTCTGCCGCCACATTGGATGACTGTCTTATCTGCTATGGACCAGCGTAGCACAGTTCCTCATATGTCGTCCTTTGCCTGAGCTCATTTGCTCAAACAAAATAGCGGGTGTCCGGATCCAGGCAAGCAGCAACAGTCCCCACTAACGAATAGACAGCGCAGAAGTCACATCGTCCGCACGTGCTTGCCGGCTAGCACCGAATGTTCCTCCATCCACATCAAAACAGAAATTTCCGCAGATCACCCTGTTTATCTACCTGGCTAGGACAATACTTCCCTCTCTCAAGGACAGCCCCTCACGCAGCATCGCAAAACCACTCAACTCGCCCGCCAATTCTTAGGAACCGGGCCAGCTGGCATTCCTGACCAGCCGCTTTCAACCTGTCTACAGCGCCTATTTGCCTACTAAAATATTCCACTTTTTTATGAACAAACCTGACGTTTATGAATGTAACGAGCGGTTCGCAAGATGCGTTTGTTACATATTCCCCTTGGTTCAGCAAATTTAAATAAACTAGTTTTATTTAAATGTTCACAATAAGAAATATACAAATTTGCCTTCTTCGTCCATTAACTTTAATTATTAAATCTGGTATCCTATTTTCTAACCTATTCCATCACAAGTTCCACCAACATGAATATTTTACCAAACATATGTTCCTTGGCTACTTTGTACAAATATTTTTCTTAATCGCATCCCTGATTGTGGGTAGCATTGTGCAGGCCACTAAAAACATAATACAACCTTTTCAAATGTAACCTTACAAGTAACAAATTTTTGAATTGATATAGATGTTCTAATTTAATAACAGCTTGTATCAAATTGAAAACTTAAATTAGACACCACTCTTCATAAATATTACGCTAGTACAATAGAAGTTGTGATCATCATAGCCATTCAACACATAGGATAAAATGAACATAATCTTAAAAATATAATGAATGAATAAACCTAGTAGAGAAAATATCCTTATATAAATAATAATAATAATATTAAACTTTTAAGCAGTGAAGTCATCATCTATGATGTGCAGGGTTGTCCAAAGCAATGCAAGATTGTTCCAAATATTTTCGTACTATGTCACCGCGAAGCAAAGTATTTGTAATTGATTTCCGCCACCATCATTTTGGTATAAAAATGACAATTATATCCCCTTTTATCTCCGCTTGTTACAGACCTCGCGTGATTTTTAAATTAACATGATCTCGATCAAGTGTACGCGGATGCCGTCCCAGTATACTTCCCGATTACCCAAGACTACGTTAGAAGTACATTTGCTCCATGGCATAAAAGAATTTTGTTAATGGAATGCTGATTCGCGTAATTCCTTATGAACAAAACAAAAATAAAATATTATCTACCTAGTACCTCTGAGATCCTTTTCCCTTGGCTACTTGGTGATTTGATATGCCACACAACATCTGTGAAGTTCCAGAAATTTATCTATAAATGTACCCCAACGTATTGGAATCCTTCTGTCTGTCAGAAATCAACTCCCAACATATTATCTCGGAATGTTTTTATCCTTTTCCGGCACATATATGCCCATCGTCACTATCAAGAGAAACAAGTTGCACCAAATGTTCCTCGCGCGACTGTACCAATACTTTGTGATCATCAGAATATTCTTTAAAGTTTCGTGAATTATGGGGTTAAAGTCATTGGTTCCATTAGTGAGTAAGTGACTGTTAACTGAGATTATCCTTTTCACCATGCATGGAATATATATATTATATATATAATAAACTTTGCAAAAGCTTCTTATTGGTGTATGATTGTGGACTGGTGCATAATAATACTCGTTGCCCTACAGTGAAAGTTTGATTATGCGTTTGGTCTTGCTATATCTGCATCATTCTCCTCATCCTCCACACCACCATTTCGCCAGTATTTAAATTAATAAGGCAAAACTGTGGAGAGCCCTCAGCATCCCCGGCGAAATCTCATTGTTTTAATGGGTCACCCTGCAATGTTTCACGTGCGGCGCCAACACTTTAATTCATTTTCACTTTCGTTCTGAATGTTATCGCAGGGATCGACGGTTAGAATCGCATTTACTTCCGGCGAACCATGGCGCGTTTGTCCGTGACCATTCCGCTGACCTTCAATCTTCCACGGCTTCTTATCGCTAGATTGGACTTGCTTCCAATTTTTACCTCCATTGCGGTTACTATTGTTATTGAAACTTTGCCCGTTATTCTGATTATATGGCCAAAATTGTCCATTAGAATTAGAGCGATTGCCCTGCACATTTTCCGCGCACTGTTCACGGCTCGCTCGTTGTACTATGCCATCTAGATTCCGCAGTATTTCTAATAAATCAGTGATATTCTTTACATATACAGGCGAGATGTGTTCTTGAACCCCAGGGCTGAAATGTGAACTTATTACATCAAAATGGAAAGATTGATATGCAACCACACCAGAAATATATGTGAGGAACGTAAGTGGTTTCAAGTAGCAACATGGTTTCAGGCAAGGATATTCATGCGAATCTCAGTTGGTGGGATACATGCAAGATATTTCAGATGAAATGGACAAGGGAGGCCAAATTGATAGTGTAGCACTAGATCTGTCTAAGGCGTTTGACAAAGTAAGCAATAAAATGGTAGTAAATAAGGTAAAAACCATTGGAGTGGATAAGAAAGTCATTTGCTGGGTAGAAGAATTTTTAAAAGGTAGAAAACAGAAAGTTAGGGTAGGAAATGTAGTATCAAAAGAAGTTTAAGTAAAAATGGGTGTGCCACAGGGTAGCGTATTGGGACCATTGCTATTCATTATTCTAATGAATAATTGTGTTGATTGTTTACTATCTGAAATTAGATTGTTTGCAGATGACATAATGCTGTATAAAAGAATCAAATGATAGAGGATTGTAAACAGTTGCAGGGTGATCTGGACAGGATATCTAATTGGGTTGGTAAACATTGAATGAAGATAAATGCAAAGAAGAGTCAGCTTATTAGATACACAAATAAAAAACAAAAGGTTAATTATGACTATAAGGTGGGGAAAGAATTGCTTGCTGTAGACTTGAAATGTAAATACCTTGGAATTACTTTTGATAACAAACTTAACTGGGCAGGACACATAGGACAGGTGGTAGGAAAAGGTTTCAATGTTCTGCACTTGTTGGAGAGAGTGATGAGGGGATGTACGAGAGAAGTCAAGGAATTGGGTTACAAAACTTTGGTCAGACCATTGCTCGAATATGGTAGTATAGTATGGGACCCTCATTTTATGTATCAAATACAGGAGTTGGAGAGGGTGCAAAAAAGGGCTGCTAGATTTGTTTCTTGAAATTATCGCAGAATGCAATCAGTGACGGATATGATAAAGGAGCTGGAATGGCATTTATTGCAATACAGGAGGAGGATGAGGAGGGTCATGGGAGTGTACAGGCATGGAAAGATATTGCAATAGGTATGAAAAGTAGTGCATGGAAGGGAAAAGATGACCATGACCACAAGCTGGCACTCTATTTCAGGCACAAGGGTGTGGGAAGATTCTCTTTTTTAGGTAAGGGTGTCAGGTATTGGAATGAGTTACCAAGAGAAATGATGAATAATTTACTGAAAACTTTGAAAGAATTTAAAGATAAAATTTGTAGAGGGCAAATGTTGGTAGGTGCAGGATAGGGGGAAGATGGGTGTGTAGGGAAATTGCCACCGGAGCCTGTGCTCCATTGCAATTAAAAAAAAAGAAATTAAATGAACTCCGCGTCTGGCATCACTGTGTCGAAAGTAACGACTTTTTACAACTAGCCATTCCACATACCTTTCCATTGAATCACCAGGTTTAGGCTCGTATTTTCCTTGGTAAAATCGCGTCCTAGCTTGGTTTTGAATTTTTGCTGACTAGAAAGTACTTAAAAACAATTCCATAAATTGTGTGTACGACATATCTGGAGTACACGCTACTTGTAACCATGAACGATCTTCTTCAAAAAATGGCTGGCTAGTGATTAAAAGTTTTGCGGACTCCGGAACAGCTTTAATTTGAAAGTATCTTTCAAGGTCTTCGAGGTAAGCTTTCGGGTTTATCCCCCCTTGGAACCAAATCTAGGAAGCTTTAACTCGATATTTCCCGAAAAAAGCTGAGCACAACTAGCTTGACATTGTCCATTGTTGCTAGCAGAGTTATTCCTTTCGGTTAGTTTACTTTCCAAATTACGTAATTTTACCTCTGTTTCGGCAGCAAGGTTACGCTGTGATGTTTCTAGATTCTTTTGACTTTCCTCCATTTCTCCGACGGAATTCTTAAGGTCTCCAACTTCGGATCTTATTTTACCTAAATTTTCTTCAACACCATCTTTTATTGAATGAGCAAACTCAGAAATCTGACCTAAATTTTCACTGTTTTCTGTGCGCATTTGTTCAATTTAACTTATATTCGCTTCTACTTTACGGCAAATTTCATTGTTAGTCGTCTCAAGTACATTGCAAGAAGACTTTAACTCCGTCTGGACTTTGCTTAAAAGAGTGATCTCAGAGCTAATTTCCTTTTAAAATCATTTATTTCTCGACCAATTTCTCCGCGAAAAGTAGCAAATTGCTCTTCAATTCTTTAGTGAGCCATTTCTTGTTTTCTTTTAAGACTCTCGATTTTAGTAGACATTTGCACTGATAGTTCAAACAATTTTTCATTGGAATCTTGAAATTGTGTTGTAAATTGAGCAGATAATTGTGAAAATTTCTCCATTAATAAAGCCGCTATACTGTTCATCTGGTGCTGCTGAGTCTGCAATCACCGAGACTTTTTTCGCACTCTTGTTGGAGGTATTCTGAAAATTTTCCAAATTTTCCTGCCTTAATTCAACGGGTGATTGGGTGGAATACGCTATTTCTGCGACATTATTGTCTTCCCCGATATGATCCGTATTTGAATCAGTGGGTACTGGCTCCTGTGATAAATTTGACCCTTCCACGATTTCTTTCGACATGTTAATAATGGTACTGGATCTCAAGTGCATTACTTTAAAACTTCACGCTATTTTCAACTATTACGTTGACACACAAAGAATGTTCCAATACACAACAACAAGGAAAAGAAATAAGGATTGCAAAACACACCATCAGAAAGACGTTACACTAATCAGCAAATAAAATGCCTCAATAAAATCCGCGATTGCACAATAAAATCAAACCCAAAGAACATTCTACAGCACATTCTATAATTTCAATCGAAAAATTACAAGAAGAATTTACTCATCAAATACCTTCGCGGTAAAATGGTTTAAATATGAAAGGATATCGTTACCCTGGACATATGGCTTGAAATCCACACACATATTTCGACAACTACTTGCAATTGCGAAAGTATCACAACAATTATCAACGCCGTAATACAACAGAATTTGAGTGCGTTTGGACAAAACCCATTGCACATTCCCATGTCACACAAGATAATTATTATTTAACATACACAATGCACACAAAATAAATTTATCAGATCTTATTGCAGAACCAACTTGCATCTAAGATCAACAAGTACAACATGAATTTATACATGCATTAACTACGCAAACTAATACAAACTACTTTCTATCTACAAAATAAGAAAGTTGCCAAGGTCATAGTGCTGTCATTCGTTCGTAGCATAATTAACTTTTGCAATTAATAATCGAAAAGCCCCACTTGGTTCGCCATTGTAACGTTCTGACCTCATTACCTGATTTCAAATTATAATTAATTTTATTATTTTATTTTATTTCATGAAAGGTAGAACTTGCGTAAATACTTTATACAGCTTCCAAGTTTAAAAGTCAGAACCACTTACTTCAACAGCTGGCAGGAACTTCATGGGAAGCTGATGCAAATACATTAAGAACAACAGCCCTAGCCTTGGTTTACTCCACAGCTGAATACTGCTCCAGCGTATGGCTTAATAGCTCTCACACCCAGCTGGTGGACATTCAGCTTCGCCAAACAATGCGCATTATAACTGGCTCGCTTCTATCTACACCTATTCAGTGGCTGCCGGTGCTCGGCAACATCCCACCACCACAAATCAGAAGGCAAAAGGTTCTAATAAAACTATGGTCGAGAATTCTGACCAATGAGGCTGTTCCCGTACATGGAGATGTTAGGGAATACAAAACATGGCTGAAGTCACTTCGCCCTGCCTGGCAGACTGCTGTCAGTCTAACATCTAACTCCTTCAGCCCTACAGATATCTGGACAGTGGAACGGGCATTGTCAACACCACAGGGCATATTGCAAATTACCAATCTCTGCTCAAAACTACCAGGATTCAACTGACCACGGTCAATTTAGTGTAAACTAAATCGGATTAGATGTGATGGGGGAAGAACTGCTTCAACTCTCCACACCTGGGGCTTTGCAGATTCTCTGTACTGTGACTGTAGTGAGGTTTTACAAACTGTGTCGCACATTGTGCAGGACTGCCCACTGTGTGCCTTTCCTGGTAGTCTGGAAGACTTAAATTTGGCTATGCCAGAGGCGGTGGCCTGGTAGGAGTGCCTCGACGTCACGTTATAGTGGTTGTGACTGGAGATCCTGTCTCAGTGGCCGGCTGCGTGCATTGTCCGCTGTACTATGTGTATATATGTGTGTTAGATTGTTCATTTAATACCGTATAATTGTTGTTGAATGTTGTAAATGTCTAATAGCATCATACGCAAAATAAAAAGATTCTATTCTATCTTCATTTATTCTCGTTATTTGAAGAGCATTGGCATGTTAAATTCTAAATACATGATTCAAGTTGTAGACAAACTCTTGTTGGTGCTGCTCAAATACGTTTAAGTTTTTGTACATTTTTTCCCCTTCCCACCTTGATGTAGGTTCTCTATTTTCCTCACACAATTAAGGAAAGGTTTGGAATATGCATTTTTTCCCAAAAGATAATACATTTTTGAATAGTGAGATCAGCACTTTCATTGATGGTTAAAATCACTTCATGGATAATATTAATTAAAACTGTCGGAGTTTATCTAATAGGGGGCAGTTTTGAACATTTTATTTGATGTTTCACATCCCCTAATAAAAATATACATTTTTTAAAAGGATGTAATTTCACTGACATGTTGACTGATTGAAAAAAAATATGTTTACAAACAAAATAGCAAGCAATTACTACAAGCAGATTGACATGTTAGGTCATGTTCACCTTACTTCAGCAAGTATCGATACTTTGAATACAAGTCGGCATGGGTTGCCGAGGTCCTAAGTTTATGAAATTGTTTTAACATCATTAAAATAAACTAAGAGCGCATGCCTTCAAAAAATCAACAGATTTTTTTTGGGACACCCTAATGTTATTTCACAGGAGTATCTCTTATCACTTCAACATCACATTCTGTTCAGAGTGCAGGATATAGTAACTGTTACTGGTTACTTACATTTCATATATATTTTCAGCACTGCAACCAAAATCAATGTATTACACTTTGCTATCAAAACAAATTGGCAATTATATTTACAAAATATTGCTTATTTACTTTGGAATTTAACATTGAGAAAGAAGTAAAATCACAAATTTAGATTAGCAAATAACATTAAATGATAGCTTTAATAATGAAATTGAAAAGATCATTACACAGATTTCAGTAAAATATTTTTATTTCGTCTTTAAAAATAATAAAAACAGAGGACATTTCTTTCTATTAAATTGGTGAAATCACAAACTACTACTAGGCCTTAAGCATTAATAATATATTTTTAACAATGAATATGGCTTGATAAAATAAAGAAAACAGGGATATTTATGTTTTAGAAAGTAATAAACAATGTTACGAATTTTAACAGCCACAGACTGGTAAAAGATACAGCATAAATATACATAGAAAATGGTGAGTTTTTGTGGCAAACCATATATAAGAGAGCACCAAAACACTAATGTATTCCTTAGATTCAAAATTCATATGCTTTGGTATGTAACATGTAAGAACATACTAGTTCAAATGCCTATTGCATATTATATAACACCTGTAATCATATTTTTGTCATTTAAGCAAACTTTTTGCATGGCAGTCACAACATCATCTTCTGAAATCTTCTGTTCCTCACATATATTCAGGAAGTAGTAGAGGCGCCCAAGTGCATAGGGATTCTGCATACAGAAAAGAGGTTCAATAGATACAAAAAATGGTTACTTACAATACTGAAAATAAATTTACTTTAGCACATCACAGCTAATAGTACACTAATTAATCCTAAATAATAATTGATGCACAGAGAAAAGGAAATTTCTGGCGCCGACAGCCTGTCGATGAAACTTTAACATCTTCACCTTACCTTTAAGAATTGATATCCTTATAGAGTGGACACATTGGGGAAAGGCACCACACTATCCAGTAGGGCCTAACGATCAATTAAAGGCTTTGGATTTTACCCCATATTTGAGTAACAACTCTGCAAACATAGGTAGGATATTAGCCTGCCATGGAATTATGAGCATATTTCATCCACCTGCCAAAATTTGTGACTGCCTCCTCCCAATGTAGGATGATTTTAGATCAGGTCCTAGGGTCTACAATATATCACACAAATGTGCTAAGATTTATATTGGTCAGTCAGAATCGGCACTGTCAAGGCATGCATTGCTGAGCACAAATACAACATTCAAGTGTTTCAGTTGGAGAAGTCTGCTGCTGCCAAACATGTAATAAAAATAGTGACAAAATGGATTCCAGGAGTGCAAAAGTAATGGGCATATTTTTGTTCATATGGAAATCGGTCTTTAAAGAAGCCAAAGAAATATATTTGAAGAACAGCAGCATCAAGAGAGACAAGGGACTATAGCCTGGAAACCATCACTGTCTATTATCAGACAATAACATACCCAACAAAAAGATATTGAGGTGCTGCTGGAAAATAAACTTACAGCAGATGGATTATAATACCACCCAGCAGACAATCAGCATGTTGAGGAGAGGAAACTGCAGCGAGCATGTTAGTGAACAGAAGTCATCTCAGCCCGTAGGATGAACTGAATGTTACACTCCAGCCAATGTGAATGTTGGAGTGAAATGGATTTTTTTTTTTTTTTAACAGTTTAACGTCCCTTTTTAACAACTTGGTCTTTAGAGACGGGAAAGGATGGGGGCAAGGAATGGGAAGGAATTCGGCCATGGCCTTTTGAAGGAAGCATCCCAGCATTCACCTGGAGTGATTTGGGGAAACCATGGAAAACCCAAATCTGGATGCCCGGACGGGGATTCGAACCGCCGTCCTCCCGAATGCGAGGCCAGAACGCTATCCGTTACACCACCACGCTCGGTGGAGTGAAATGGAGAGGAGGGTGTGTAACATGAATCTATATAACCACATCAGTTCCCAAGAATGGAGTAGTAGCACTTCTGATTGTCACAATATGTGCAAAGGACCTTAAAATGATAACAGAGGTCACTGTTGAAAGCTTGTTTCTTCACATCATCAACCAGCAGTGAATGCGTGAAGATAATTTCAGTGATACACTGGGAAAGCCTTCATTCATAGTTTCCTTAAAATCACTTGTATCCATAAAAATTGAAAAAATGGTAACACTTGGAAAGTAAGTACAGGACAAAAGTTTTTCACAGGTAGGAATAGTATCTGTATATAAAACCTACTTGCTTTCCATCCCACAACACAGATTAGAAGGGAGAACAATTGGGATGAAATTTCTCAGGTGAGGTATCCAGAATACTAGATGAGACAAAATTAGTAATGACTCATTCCGACTTCTAGGACTATAAAAAAGTGATCCGGACATAGCTGAAACTTCATGACCACGTAATAAGAATGGCACCATACAGACCACCCACGGCATATTTTGAAAAATGAATAACTGGAAAAAGTACCAAGTGGCAGACCAACAGGAGAGCTGGACAAAGCAAGCACTAAGTGACCTGACACCAAGCATGGTGAGTGAGTGGTAACATTCTGGAATCGCATTTGGGAGGACACGGGTTCAAATCTTATCCGGCCCTCCAGATTTGTGTTTTCCATGGTTTTCCAAAATCACACTAGGCGAGTGTCTGGATGGTTCCTTCAAAAAGGCCATGACCAAATTCCTTCCTGTATCTTGTCCCCAGTCCTCTAATGACCACAATGAGGAGTTAATCAAAGAAAAATATAATAAACTGGCCAGACACAATCTTAGAGTGAAAAAATTAAAAGAAAAAGAGTGATGGTATGACAGACTATAGAAAAAATGTTTTTTACTACATCTGGTTTGCTGGAATCGAAAATTAATGTTGATTATGATTAATGACAAAAAAATAAATGGTCACCTTCCAAATAAAATATGATACAAGAGACAAATTCCATTACAGTTCAAATTCAAAATTTCTCAAACTTTCAATTTGTTATGCTTAAAAGTAAAGTTTGTCAGTGCTCTAGCTACATAATGTACTGGTATCAATATACACTACGATCAGAATAAAATCTACAAATAAATGTGTAAAATAGTAAACTTACTGAACAATCAAGTACTCTGGTGGCCAATAAGCCTGAATTATCGCCCAGAATGCAGAACTTGTCTACATTTTAAATCAGATTTCAACACATATATGGGTTTCTTACAGGCAGAAATAGCCCGTAAACATAAAAATGAATTGCCTGGTAATGATAATATTCATAGATGCTGACTGAAGTCAATAAAGACGGAATAGGACCAGGGGCAAGGAATGCAGAGGAATTCTACCATGGCTTCTTGAAGAAAACATCCCGCCTTTCACTGATAAATGATCAAAAAAAAATCTAGATGGCGAACCTGTCCCCCCAGAACTTGACGCCAAAGTGTTACCACTCGCACTATATTTAGTAAAATTTATAGAAACACATGATAGCCAAGCTAAAATATTCTGTGAATTACTAAAGAAAAAGCCTAAAATTCTGACTGTAAAGGCAAATACATGGACTCCTTAAGATCATTTATCACAGTACCCGTATTGATGCAGGAAATAAGTGGACATTCAAAAAGGTCAGATATCTGCAACACTTAACTCAAAAACTAATCTCTTATTTTACGTATGTACTGATTGCTGATTCTAAAGCATATTTCTTGAAGTGTGTAACCACTGAGGGATAGAAATACACCAAGCTATAGGTCAGAGTACAAAAACTAAATGATTACTATGCTACAGAAAGAAAACACACGGTGTTAAACGTGTTTGGTTATCACAAAAATAAAAAATACTGCAACATACCTTCAATTCATTATACAACCAATATCAACTTGAAACAACAAGTTCATACATTTAACATAAATTATATACAAAATGACCTAGTCTTGCAGAATATCTTTCATTAACATTGTTTACTGTTAAAGTAATAGTTTATTGTTTTAGGTTGTATCCCATACAGGTATGAACTGATTTTTACCTTTCAGGTGGAAAAGTACTATTCTACAAGTGTATTATGGAAGAACTACAGCAATGAATTAGAATTATTTTACTAATAAACAGAAATACAAACTCCTATAAAGCAACAAAGATAAGGGCTATGTTTTAATATGTGCCACTGCTCAACTTGACAATCCAAAACTCACTGTTTCTCAGCATCTTGTGACTTTACCTTTATTTTCTACAAATATATTAAACTTTAAAATTCTAAATTATATGTGATAAAAATGTCTGATAACTACAATATTAACATGGTGAACTTAGTATTTTCATTTTATGAATTTTTCTTTGAGGAAGAATAGGTGGAAAGCAACACTAAGAGTTCTGAAAGTGTATGACCTCAATTGATTCCAATTTTTTTCTATTCATCCAAACACTGACATCTAATCCAAAGCTGGAACAATAGCAATTCCCTTAACCCTTTGACTGCTGATGGCGGGTCGTGTACCTGGCTCGCTCAGGCCTGCAGCCTGCTGCGTAATCCCGCTACCTGTGCTAAGTGCTTATTCCTGGAGCGGCCGGTGGGGACGGAGCGGCAAGCGCTGATCCACCCGTCCTGTGCTGAGTATTTCTAGCGTCACCACTCACGGCTGATACAGAATAAATGCTCTCACTACATAGTTTCTTTACAGATTAATTACTACAGAATAAAACTGAATCATTAACACTATTTTTCGTCACTAATAATTATATCTTGCTTGTAGTTTTTACTCGACTTTCGCAGATTATGCCGATAGCGTCGTGATTCATAAATTTACCTCAGTTGTTTACTATTCTTTATTGCATATCCGTTTATAACTCCAATTTTCTATGAGTTCCTTACTGTACTAACTCAAGAACGAATGAAATAACCCATAGCTTAAATATTAGTGTAAGTTGATTTTGTTGTTCAAAACGTCGTCTATAGAAGAAACAGACATACAGTCATCTTTCATATCGCACTACAGCATCGGAATTTAGTTGGAGCAACGGCAAGAACAATTTTACTTTTCATCGTTTATACAAGAAGGCTACAGCTTACAAAACCGTTGTTACATCCTTTTTTTAATTCTGTTCTTATATGTTGAATCCGTGTGAGATTGGGTTGATCGAAGATATAGAGAAAATTAAAAGAAAGGCGTCTCGTTTCGTCACTGGTTCGTTTAGAACGCGCGATAACTTTACGGAAATTCTCAACCATCTACATTCTACAGTGACATACGGCTCTAAAAGTCATGTAGAGTGCGTTCAGAACACGACTGTAAAATTAGAGATACTCGAACTCATACAGAGAGTTAAAGGCATCCGTTTCTTCCTAGCACTATTCACGAACGTAAAAAGACACCTGAAAAATTATAGAGTGAAGCCTAGGCTCCCAACAGACAAACTGTCCGACGACAATCTAGCGTCCAGAACTGCGAAAGGCTATTGAGAAATGGGGCGGGAAGTACGATGTACGACTCAGATAGCGGCGCGTCTATATCCGTCATCAGCACTCAGGTAGTATCGCGCCTATATCCGTCATCAGCACTCAGGGGCCGGCAGACAGGTGCGGCTTATCTCGTCAACAGCGCTCAGGGGAAAACCGGCGGCTGCGTCTATACCCGTCATTAGCAGCCAGGGAGCAGCGGGCGGCATGCGTGTATAGACGTCAACAGCAGTCAAAGGGTTAATGGTCGATTGACAGAATTTCAATTCTACCACTGTCTTCAATTCTATTATTCTAATAATTCCATAATGTAAATTGGACCTAAGGATTCAACTGGAATGAAAACTATGTGGTATTCTTAGATACTTAATATAAACAAAATAACAGTTTAAGGGCACCTAACAATTCTTATGTGACCAAAATGTGAGTTCACTTAGGACTTCAAAATTCCCAGACACCTCAGACAGTGAAAACACCAGACTACTACCATATCAGAGTTAACCTAATTATGTAGACACATTATGACTGACTGATATTTGAAAATACTCACTTTAGAAAGCTTGAAGCACCTCTGTGAAAAAGCAGTAACAAGTCGTTTATAACAATACATATTCGCTCTTGTCAAAGAATGTTTGAGCTTCCCCAGGATTAATGTCTGCTTTTTGTCATTGCCTGATGCTTCCATCAATATCCGAATCACAATCTTATCCAAGGCACGGCGTTTCTGAAATAAGAATATTTTCACTAATTATTACTAACTGTCTGCTGCTTCCATCAAATCATACATATCCATGCCATGGTGTTCCTGAAGTATCAAAGTAGGAAGGTAGGACATATTCAGGAAGAAGAAGTTTAGTGTGTTCACCATACGAATACCCATTCAACAACAAAAAATCAGTAGCTTATTGGAAGATGTTGTTGAATAGCAATATCTACTGATCAGAAAAAGAAACTATGGTGTATCAGAACAGATGTACAATAGAGAATCTCTCACTGCTGAATAGAATTAAAAAAAAAAAAAAGATATGTTCTACATCCCATGAAGTTTTATTCGATCTCAATGTAAGTCGATGAATGCTAGTGTGAAAAAAATTCAGTATGATTCTTGTTATGTTTTCATCTAGTTGGCCAAGTAATTTCTGAATAGGCTCTAACACAAAATTATTTGGGTAGGTAGGACATAATAAAACATAGAAATGCCCAGATGAACATAGTACAGCAAAAGAGAATGTGTACTGCTTACTGCCTTTTATGTCTTTGTTGTACCTGCACAGAGAGCTGCGTATTATGGTTTAAGCAAAATTTAACACCATGCAATTTGATTAGAAGTGAAGCTATTTTTGCTTGTGAGGCACTGATCAGTAATATTAACTATGCTAATGTTATCATAGCATTGTGCTCAAAACAGTGGATGCTTGAAGCTGCTCATTGCTCGCTGGTCATGTTAATGGTCTGGGAAACTACACTATATGAAAGTCACTCCAATGTATGAAAATTTGTTATGACTGCAGTTTGATTATTAAATGGAATTCTCTTAGCTCCAATTTGTATTTGAAACATGCCCCTAGCATGAAGTGTCCTCAATGTCATTCATGATGCCTTTATTCCATTCAATCCTATTTAAAGGAATTTGTTTTCAGGTGGGAGACCCCTGTTATTGGAATGAAGCAGCAGAGAAAGTTATTAAGCTGGGATACACGTAATTTCTGGTCCCAAAACTTGACTATGCCTTATCATCAGATAATAAGATTTACAAAGTTTGGAGTCAGTTTTTGGTAGAATTTGAGCACAATAAGCTCTGGCTGGTCAAACTGCTCATACAGCTGTGGAGCAGCTTCTTCCAGCCATTAAGGAGGGTTGAAGTTTCTCTCCACATATCTTAAGTGTCAGTAAAATGTGCTTCACTTCTATGTACAAAGGACCCTTTGGAGTATGATCCTTATAACATATTTTTAATATTAAGTCAAATATTACCTTCATATTCAGTGTATGTGCAGATAAAGGCTTAGCTGCTGATTTGTCAATGAAGACTAATGATTTGTCCCTTATTTTAAATGGTTAACATGACAACATTAATGAGATTTCAGTAAGATGGCAAACTTGTTACAAAGATACTGGCCAAATGCACCTAGTGTTTTGACGACTGGTTGATTTCTTCATTACAAGAGAGCAAAAGAAAAATAAGGATAGGTAAATAAACCAATGTCTATTACAGATGATGGTAGGACAGCAACAAAACAACAAAAATGTATATACACACATGAAACATTGAAATTACTGGATCTATACCTTTCCTCCAAAAGAAAATGGTGTGCACAAGCCCAAATTTCCTGTGACTATCCTGCTGAACCTTGTACAACAGTAAACCCCTCACACTGCCACTCACCCCAATACAACCACTCTCATCATTTGAAAACCAACCAAAGCCTGTACTTGTCATACAATTCTCTTCTGGTCCCGATTTCATTAAGCAGATCCTGTGAAATGGGCATAATTTCGTATTTCCATTCCTGAAATGTGTATCCTTGTCCCCATAAACTTACACACTGCTTCAACAGTACACCCAATCTTAAGAATATCTTGCGCCAAGAATACTCCCCTTCAGATTCTTCCAAACTACTACATAGATTCTCTTCACACAAGAGACATAGCTTAAAACTTACATCATGCATTTGGCCACCAAAACATATCCCAAACAAAACAAAGTGGAAATATTTCTGATCGTTGAACATGTTACATGCACTGTGATGCACCTCATATGCCAACTTACCACTTTAATTTAGAATGAATGGCGATAGGTAAACAGTCTATGCCTCCAGCAAAGACTATCCAGTAGCATTTCATGCCAGTTCACATAATCTCAACAACTGTTTTACCTCTATAGATGTGATCTAGCTTACCGACATATCCTAGACACCAGGCATAAACCTGGCCTCAACATCCGATATGACCCTACCAATAAACCTGTCACTCATTCTTTGTTTATTGATTTTTTTTGTTGCTCCCATATTTACATGTTATTTATTAATTATCTTATATATTAGCGTCTATTTGTGTGTTTCGCATCTAACAGTGATATTGTTTTTGCATAGTTGTAGATAATATGCCGTTTTATTCTATCCACTCCAACCTCAACACACCCAAACTGTTCTCCAAGACTAGCCCATTCATACAATAGGCCGCAAAGTGTTTGCATCTCTATTGTCAAATGGCGCTTACCTCTCTATGTGAATAAGAACCAAAATATTCTAAAATAAGGTTAATCTTGTGATTTGTGCATTTGTCACAGCCCTCCTACCTTCAAAAATGAAATAATCAGCACTAAGTAGAGAAAAGAAATTACAAATTAGGATAGGGAAATGAAACATCACTTACCATAGACGATGGCTGTGTGGCGTTAACACACGAAATGGACACAAACACAAAAGTCATTCAAATTTTATGGTGTTAGCCCTTCATCAACAACTAGAACATTCCAGAGGGTGGGTAAGAGACTGCCTCATGTAGTAACCACTGAGCAAGGAACACAGTTCATAGTGGGGGTTAATTGAAACAGAGGACAAGGAAAGGAACTAATAATCCGAAGAATATTGCAAAATATTAAATATAATCATGGATGGGCAAAAAGATCAGATAATAAAATAATGCAAAGTATTAAATGTGTAATTTCAAATAAACAAACCTGAACATTAAAACAAAAAATATGAATTTAAAAATCATCTTCAGTTACCATTAGTTCAAGTTAGACAAGGTTGAAGAAAAGAGAGGATAGAGAGAAGGAAAAGTTAAAGCAATGACTGGGCATATTTTTAAGTTGCGAATACGATGTCGCCTGGTTCCCAGTTTGTACAGATAGGCAAGCCATCACCTTCAGAGTTCAGACAGGCAGCTACTGTTTGGGAGGACTCTGATAGCATGGAAAATGGAACAAGAATTAAAATTATTGGTGTCATCGGAAAAGCCATTATCAGCTACTGGGTGGTTGGGTTCTGGATGACTACTGTCTATAGGTGACCATTTATTCTAATGGTCAGTTGACACAAGGTCAGGTATATGTAAAAGACAGGATAGCAGTTGCAAGTTAGCTGGTGTATTGAGTGTAAGAGTCCTCTAATGAAGGCCACACCACGATGGCTGAAATATTAGGTTTTAAGAAATCAACGCAGCCCCACCCAGAGAACCAAGATAATACTTACGACGACTGCGGAAGCCTTCATAATTATGTAAAATACACTAATTTAAATAATAGCTCTAGTTAACAGTGGTTCACATTGGTAAGTTGGGGAGGGAGGAGGGGGGGGGGGGAAGATGAATATGTGTCCAGCGGCCTGTCTCGCTGGCTCAGTTGACTATGGAACAATGATGGTACCCATCGGTTGAATAATTTGAGCCACACTGTTGGAAGAAATTTTCATCATTGGGACTTGGCAGTGGGGTATGAGAGGTAATGGTGATTCCTACACACCAGATTGTGTACACAAGCCCTGGTTTAAATCACAAACCTCTCTGCAGTGAGGGCACACAACACTGTTGATGGTGATTCGTCTGTCAGAGGGGCCTTAAGCCAGGTGGTCCCCTTAGTGTCTTTCGGAGGAGTAGGCTTCAATGGGCCCACACCGTGTTTCCCTTCTGTCATTTCTCATCCACAACTCTACACTGAACAAGTACACTATCACAGCTATTCACACCTACAACAGCACTTATGAACACTGGCACAACTGAAGGCAATGGGAAACCACACCAGTTCATCTCCTAGATGTTGCCATGGGGGTAAACATCTGCTATGGTAACTCGCCTATGCTTGGGAATGTCGATCATAAGAACAAGGATGTCTGATACCCAGCTTGTACTGACCAATACGCGAATCCTCACTTTCTGAGTCCACAGAAGCTGCTTTTGTCGGGGAGGACTCTGACAGTGTCAACAGTGAAGCAAGAATTAAAATGGCTAGTGTCATGCATGATGACATGAATAGATACTAGCTGGTTAGGGATCTGTGTGCCTGTGGCCATTCATTTTAATGACCAATGGATTCACGGTCAAACTTATGTAGCAGGCCGGACAATGGATGCAGGTTAGCTGTTATTTGCCATCATGCTTGATACCAATAATTTTAATTCTTGCTTCACTATCAGACTCCTTCCGAACAGAAGCAGCTTCTCTAAACTTAAAATATGGGAACTGGCTTACCAGTAAAAGCTGGGTACCATGCAACCATCAGGTCCCAAGGTAGCATCCAGCCATCTTCCTTTCATCTCCTATCCTCACCCTCACCTTCTCTTCCAATATGAATCACTGCTCACCAGAACCGTAATTTAAATGAGTGTATAACACTTTTGAATTTCTGCTCTTTTAATTCAAGTTTCTTTACACTTCATTTTATTTATTGCATCAAGATCAAAAAAGTTTGGTTATGCCAACGACAAACGTCTGAAGAAATCCTAACAGAAGACCTGGAAACAATGGTAAAATATTTCCGTAGGTGGCGACTCCAACCCAATGCTTCTAAAATGGAGGTTATCTGCTTCCATCTAAGTAGCAAACTCGCTAGAAGGGAACTTAACATATGATTCGAAGAAACCATTCTTACCCACAATAAAACACCAAAGTACCTGGGTGTTACCCTTGACCGAACATTATCCTTTAATGCACATCTAACGAAAATGACTGATAAGCTAAAAACAAGAAACAATATCATTCAAAAACTATGTGGTACCTCCTGGGGTGCATCGGCCTCCACTCCTCTGCTCTGGGTCTTGTCTTTTCGGCTGCCAAGTACTGTGCCCCAGTCTGGTTGATTAGCCCACACATGAGAAAAGTGGACACCCAACTTAATTACGCTATGCGTATGATTGCAGGCGTTATCAAGACAACTCCCATAAGATGGCTCTCGATACTGAGCCACATACCACCACCTAACCTGCGATGGATAAATGCTCTTACACGTGAGTACAAGAGAATAATGGACAACAGAAACTTACCGATCCACCAAGATATTAAGGATGCCAGCATCAACAGGCTTCACTCTAGAAAACCGCAAATGAAATCGGCAAGGGATGCTATTCGTGCAGATTTTAACATCACCAAAGCTTCGATGCAGGAGTGGACTGTACAGCAAAACAGCAGCTTACCTTGCATTACACAAAAGCCATCAGGTTTTGATTTACCTCGTAAAACTTGGTCCACACTCAACAGAATCAGAACTCGGCATGGCAGATGCGCACACTCCCTGTACACATGGGGCAAGCAACCATCCCCCTTATGCGAATGAGGAGAGATTCAGACTATTGGTCATATTATTGAAGAGTGTCCTATTAAGATCTTACAGTGCTGATCCTGTGGACTTCCTGCTGGCAACTTAGGAATCAATAAACTATATTAATAAACTAGATATAAGTATTTAATCTTGTAATGTTGCATTGTATATATTTTATCAATGTTCTTAAAAGTGTCTGAATAGCCATACGATAAATAAATAATAAATAAATAAATTTATTGCATGCAAAAATTTTCAATATTTGCTGAGCTTCCTTCTACTGGCCTGTGATGTGTTTCCGTGATATACTTTCCAATTGTGCAATGCTCAGGTTTATGCTTTACAATCCCCACTCCACAATACCTACCATATTAATTTTTTTCAAACCACAAGGCACCAACCAACAGAGTAAACTTCCAGTTAGCTGCTAGCTGCCATCACCTCATTCTACTGTTGAAGAAGGGACATAAAACACGAAAATTACAATACTCAGTGCTTGTCCGTATTTATCTGTAGTTCGATGATGTTCCCGACTTCAACTACAGTAAGTGGTGGTTTTTCTCCTATCCAAATATTTCATATACATAAGGAAGAGTATGGAAAGTAAATCCAAAATTCACCACAGACAAAAGCGAGAGGACCACGACAAACAAACACCAACACATTTTACAATATTTTGGTATAAACATTCATCATGATTAAAGCAGGATGTATGGCCAGGAGATCACTTGTGAACACACTGAGACTCCCTATATTACTGAGTTAAGATGAACCAAGAAGAGAAGGATGAGGATGGTAACGGTAGGAAAAGAAGTCGATCAATGATAAAATAATCTCTGCATCAGCTAGTCAAAGTAAAATAAAATGAATTAAAGTATTTTTAAATAAAATAAATTGGATTAGATAAAATAAAAACATATGAAGACCACCTGTAAGGTCACGCCACTTCACCAGATTGAGAAGGCACAATAGGACCAGGTTTGTATCGTGCACCCACGTACTGGCCATCCTGATTGTGTTTTAGGTTTTCTGCAATAACCTAGGCAAATGCGGGGATGGTCCCAAATCTCTGCCTCATAAACTACACGTTTAACAAACAAAAATATACTCGTCAAATGAACAGAAGTTAAACATTTTTCAAACAGATGGTATTCCACACTTTATTTATACACTTAAGATCTAAAAAAAACAAAAAATTATAACTATGGTGTGGCCTCTGAGGCCACACCCCCGACCTTTTTGTTTCCCAATAGCTATCTGTGCAAATAGGTGTCTTGTAGTCCACAGTGACTGTAACAAGATAAAATATTTTTATAAATTTATAATAAAATAGACGATAAATGAGACACTTACTGAGTAGGTTGGATGTGATCACACCAATGTTGAATGGGTGAATGAGGAACCCAACCAGCTTACCCAGGGTAGGTGAGGTGATGATGGAAAAGTGAGGGGGGGGGGGGGGGTTGTAAGAAAATACTGAACCAACAATCGATAATTCTGAAGAAATATTATAATAGGATGTGAGGGAATATCACCAAGGCAATAAAAATAAGAATTAATATGTGTAAATAGAACATATTTAAGATTTATAAAATATATGCATGTGAATAAATAATAATAATGGAAACGTCTTATCAGAGCTTGAGTCCACGAGAATGTTAAATGTCAAGGATAAGCCAGTTTGGTAAGCTAGTTCTGATCTGCAGTAGGGGATCATGGTTTCAGAGAAGACTCAGTTAACCCTCACTGTAAAACAGTTGTTGCAATTGTGGGTATTGGCTATGGCTGATACTGCATGGTATAATTTTCTGGCACAAATGATATAGAGTGGGTTAATGGTGAGGCCGATATATGAACTAGTACAGTAGAGGCAGGTGGTGAATTTACATATGAGTTGTGTTGTGGTGCATGTGGCATGTCCCAAGATGGGAAAAGATTCTCCTAGATTGGACTGGAGTGGATGGTGGTAGCTGGGAGGATGTTGCATGTTTTACAGTGGGTTCCGTTTCACAGGAACTATCAGTGTGGTGGTTTGGAGAATTATTAGGTAGATATTTGTGCACCAGGATATTGTTGTCATGGGGTGGTCTGCTGAA
This sequence comes from Vandiemenella viatica, assembly GCA_031002005.1. Classification (NCBI taxonomy): domain Eukaryota; kingdom Metazoa; phylum Arthropoda; class Insecta; order Orthoptera; family Morabidae; genus Vandiemenella; species Vandiemenella viatica. Next base: position 170,266,339 of record JARYHS010013630.1, on the reverse strand, counting down.
GAAAGTAAGTGTAGCAGTGGGTACGATTCTGTGAAGAAGAATGCACATCAGAGTGGTCACAAGGTATTGGGGGAGGGGTGAAACATCAGCTTTTCTTCAAAGGTAGGGGGGATGTTGCCAATACACTAGAACATGAGATTGGAAAAGTTTCAGTTCAATTGGATAATGTTAACCTGTGCCTCATAGAGGTTAAAATCTTGAAAAAAATAAGATTTTTGCTGAAAAATCGCCACTTTTCCTTGTCCTGATTTTTGTCTCATTTCATAAAAAGTGTTGCTGTCTTAACATTAATTCACATCAATTTTTGCTAAAACTTATATTTAATGTTTGGTATTGTTCATGTCAGGTCATGATTCACATCCTAAACATTGGCCTAGTAAGTAAAAATGGAGAACAGAAACAATTTAATTATTTTAAACCTTTTTTTTATTTTTTGCAATAAAAGGTATAAAAATGGATATTTTTTAACTTTATTAATATTTTCACTAATTATAGTTAATTAATAGGTTTCATAGTTCTATCCATCAAAAAGAAGTGTCTCATCAATTTGTATTGTAGTTTAGGTACATTTAAAATGAACTTCTGAAAGTTTCATTTTGTTTTGATCAGTTGTGGGGATGAAGAACATTTGATAGGAGTTCTTCAGCTTCAAAATAGTATTAAAATTACTCAGATAAAACATGTATTATTAGCAACTGAAAAGTGGGGGCAGTTGAGAAAACACAGGCAATGTGTTTGGAACCACTTCAGTAAACACTGGTCACCTTAGGGGAACTTGCTACAGCAATTATTAAAGCAAAATCTTCTGTATATGTCATAACACCATACTTTAGAAATTATTCTAAAAGCAGTTTTTGATTATAAAATTGGCACAAGCACTGGCCCTCAGCCAGATACTTTCAAAACATTTGAGACTGGGTGATATAAGCTTAGTAAGACAAAGTACGAAACTAGTATTTAACATAAAAATATTAGATACAGAATAGTTCAGACCAGATTTCAAGCTCCTTATGGAATAATTAAAAAAATTAACGGACTAGGGATGATTATAAAGAATTTATCCAACTTTGATTCTTATAGGACGTCTTACTGCAAAAGACATTTTTTTATTCACCTGGTGCTATTCATCACACCAGATGGATTGCATAGACCATTTTTATCTATCAAAATAAGTATTTAAAGGATCAATTTTCATTGACAAATTTTGGAAAAATTGGTATTACAGACATTTGTTTAATTATAATCAGTATTTATATAAGGATGTAGTTCAATGACCCCAAACCAACTTTGGCTCCCAACCAAGACTGACAATTATTAAACTCATTTATTGACTACAGAAAAACTGATCTAGAGGTTTCAGACAATGCACTCTCTAAAATGATAAAACATCTTTGGTATCTTAACTAAGAGCAAGTTACATCTTCATTTTTTCAACGATGCTTTGGAAAAAAGTCAAAATAAGTGTGGCTGTAAAATTAATGTCCTTTGATGAATAAAAAGATGCTGAAAATGATAGGGAGCAACAATAGGTCTTAAAGAAGTGAATCATTTATTGGGCAAAGACATTGATTTTTTTTGGTTTCTTCTCAAACTATGAATTATTTTGAGATGTTGCCATTAGTATAATTTTTTTAAATATAATTTGGGGTTTAAGGGTTTGGGAGAGACTATACTAGCCTTTTCCAACCAAATGTCAACCTCTCCTTCACATGGTGCACCCTGTTTGCATGGACGAGGCTCTGGCGACTGAATGATTCCCAGTATAAGGAGTCACCCACTGCTTGCCAATAGCCTCTGAAAGGAGGGCAGAAGAGCGGGTAGTAGTCCAGGGCACCCTCTTTCCCTTGGGGTTGGAAACGGCCCCTAAAGGCGGATGAATCAGAAATGATCAACGGCATGGGGATGCAGAAGCCATTGGGCAACCACTGCATTAAAGACTCAAAGGGTACTCTGAGGACATGTAACACACTCAAATTACATATATCATGATGGCTTCTTCCTGGGTAAAATAGTCCCCCAATCGGATCTCCGGGTAGGGACTGCTCAGGGAGGAGTCATCAGAATGGATAGAAACATTCTAAGAGTCGAAGCGTGGAATGTTACAAGTCTGAATAGTGCAGGTAGATTAGAAAACCTAAAAAGGGAGATGCAACAACTTAAGTTAGATGTTGTTGGGATTAGCAAGATTAAATGGAAGGACGCACAGGATTTCTGGTCTAGGGAACACAGGATAATTAGCACACAAGCTGTCAATGGAGGCACTGGTGAAGGATTTATAATCAATAAAAGAGTATGGAAAGGGGTGAGTTATTGTGAACAGTTTAGCGACAGGATTATTTTGATGAGATTAGAAACTAAGCCCGTCCCAACAATGTTAGTACAAGTGTACATGCCTACGTCACAGGAAGATGACAAAGAAATAGAGAAAATGTACACGGAAATTGAAGAATTAATCCAATATGTGAAGGGGAAGGAATATCTAATAATCATGGGTGATTAGAATGTGATAGTGGGAGAGGGAAAAGAGGGGAATACTGTAGGATCTCTTGGTCTAGGAGAAAGAAATGAGCGAGGAAGTAGATTGTTAGAATTTTTGAAAGATATAAGCTAGTAGTGGCGAACACACTGTTTAAGAATTATCGCACCATTAGTCTAATATCACATGCTTCAAAATTATTGACCAGAATAATATACAGAAGAATGGAAAGGATAGTAGAAGACATAGTTGGTGAGATCAAGCAAAATCTGGAAAGCAGACTGCTGCAATATTTTTTTTTTATCAAAGTGACAACATTTTCTATGAAAAGGTATTACACATTTTATTTAAACAATTACATAAAGGATACAATGAAAACTGGGTATACAAGAAATTCTAGCTCATCACTTCATACTTCATAGTCACAGATATGGAGAAGACAGCACCAATAATAACATGGTGACACTTTACAAATTTTGTTTACCTTTAGCATGTGATGAATTTCATATTTTATTTTTTCTTTTTCCTCTTTATTCTTTGCAAGTTCAAACTTTCTCTGCAGAATAGCCAAGGGAACATGGCGGCTGGGAACTCGGAACTGCAAATAGACAATGTCTTCACCCACAACACCGATATTGCAAAATTGTAACTAAATATTAGAGAAATGATTAAGTGGCCAATTTCTAGCACATGTATAAAGATTTTACCAGTAAATCACATCCATCTGTTGATAGTTGTGTTGGAGGGGAATATGATTTACCAAATCCCAAGAAATCAGCAACCTTTAAAGATCGCAAATCCATATCACCATACTCTTCGACGTGGCTTGTATCTGTCTCAGAACGAACTTCCTCAAAGACATCTTGAAGTGAAACTTGTGCCAGATTCATCTGTAACAGAGATGAAATATATAATGCAACTGTTTACACATAAAGAAAAATGTATACATTATACAAAAAGTTTAAGTGTCGATTTTAAAAAGGGAGACTCTTAAGCAATTTTCTGTTATTTATAATTTTCCACAAAGCATTAATAGTGTGTATGTCTTTTCCTTTGTTTAAATTTTATATTAAAGTAAGCAACATGGGAAACACCGCTGCAAAAATCAGTTTTGAGGGGGAAAACATCGCGTAGCTGGCAACAGCATTACAAATACTCATACCACAGTTTTGAAGAAATATTCCAATCTGCATTTCAGAGACCATCAAATGGTGCAGTTACACAAATGAAATTTTGGAGAGAACAGCCAACAGTTTCCTAAAAATTCTTAACTACTAAAGCATTTGATCACTTGGTACTGTCCTTGCAGTAGTATGTCATATTAATAAACAACAATGTTTTTATTCAATTCAACCCAACCATACACCTGCAATAAATGGATTTTAATGCTTCCACCGATTTCAGATTAATCGTATTCAATGTAGTATAACGGTACTCAGACCCAGACTTTTAATGAGATTGTATTTTAAGAATTATTTGTAGCAAACTGGGAGTTGAGTAAATATGGTTTTGTATTATTTTTCTGGAAATTAATTGTGGAAATCTACATTGTTTTATGGAAAGAAACTATGTAAATACCATTAAATTCATTGAAGGACAGTGCTATGCACGAAACATTGATTAAAAGTTTGTAATTCTAAGTATTGATGTGAGTTACGATGTTTAGAGGACAATTTGCGACAGTTTGAACTGGTTTATGTAGATAATTTTGTGTGTAAATATCTATAATTTTTATTTCTGTGCATTCCATAATGATTTTGTATTAATTATGATTGTTTTAATGTGATTTTAATTGTTTTAGAATTCGAGAAATGTCAGTTGGAAGTGTTGAATTTTCTGTGAGACTTATATAAAATGATTGGCAGAGATGAGTTGGATGTTAGGGTTTAGTTTTGAAAAGACTTTTTTTGAAGGTGATGCAAGTTATAATCTCTGGAGCATTTGTTTACAATTGTAAGTAGTATCTTTGAATGAAGTCTGATGTCTTTGATAAAAATATAAACAAAGTTGAAAGTGATTCTTTTTGGACTACTTATTTCATTTAAATGGAATACCTATCATGGTGACTGCAGACAGATGTTGCATCTTAAGTTATCTGTAAGATAACAGATGGAAATATATCAGAAGAGGCTGCATCTTAACAGCAAATTGAAAGATTTGTAAACTGGTGGCGGCAAGCTACTAACATAGACGTAAACAGTATGGGAGATCTGGAGGAGGATTCAACCGGCGACTGCTTGGATTACGATGACTGAAACTGACATTGGGGTCTCAATGGCAAGTGGAGAAATTTTATGGCCCAGGATACCAGCTTTGGCAGCATCAACAACGCGTGTTTTCCACGAACAGTGCAGGAAGTGTGTTTGTGTATTGTGTGACATGTTTTGAAAAGTAGTGCCACTAGGAGAAATAAAAAGTGATAACAAAAGTGTTTAAGTGCTTCAAAATCTAATGATCGGCAAATCGAACAATTTAGACACGAGTTGAAGCAAGATAATGACAGTAAATTTTCTGAACTCAATGATAAGTTTTCTGAAATGAAACAAAACAATGCTATAAAATTCTCTGAATCAGCTAAATGTTTTCATGTGAAAACCAATAAACAATTTCAGGGCTTTTAGTTGTCTATACAAAGAAGACATTAACAATTTAAATTCCGGGTGGGGGCAGTAGTTGTAGAATGTCGGGAGAAATTTGAAAAGGTTACAAAAATTTGTGAACATAATAAGATTAAATGTGTAAATTTGATTGGTAAAGAGGTGAAAGAAGTCAATGAACATTGTGATCAGATGAGGAAGGAGTATGTGAGTTTATTCAAAGCCAGTGATATTAAAGGGGCTAAAAAAGGGTCGATGAACTGAGACAGGAGATGTCTGGGATGGGAGAAAATGTTAACACATTCGTGCAGCATCAGGAAAAGCTTACCCAAGGATTGGAGGCGAGGCAATGCAATGTAATGTAATGTAAATTAGTTGTAGAGAAAGTTTGCTGGGTTACAGGTTCAGCTAAGTCAAAGTGTTGTTCTTTTAATTGGTAATCATATGGCCAGTGTTGATGTTAAAGAAGAATTGTTTTAATGTGATTTTAATTCTTTTAGTATTGTTAGAATTTGAGTAATGTCTCTTGGAAGTCTCTGAATTATTCTGAAATTTTCTGTGATGCCTATATAAGTGATTGGCAGAGACAAGTTGGTTGGTTGAGTATTAGTTTTGAAGGTGTTGCAAGTTATAATCGCTGGAGCAATAGTTTACATTTGTATGTAATATCTATTTATGAAGTCCGATGTCTTTGATAAAAATATAAACAAATTTGAAAGTGATTCTTCTTGGACTAATTATTTCATTTAAACGAGATACCTATCAGTATCTTGAGTAAATATTGACAGCCACTTATACCCAGCAAAGGGTTAAAAAATATTCTGTGGGCTAGCGCTACTACCAATTACGTGTGCACTATCACATCGAATACAGTCCTGTAATAATACAATTCATAGTCTGGCAGTCATTAAATCCAATAATCATACCTAGAAACTTTACTATAATTACATTAGCTCTAAATTGATAATCACTAAACCTCCCTTACCCACCTCTTACCCATACATGAATGAGTAAACTTCAAGTCAGAAAAACTCGTGACATTCCTACAATCCACAATATGAAATATAATCATTTCCAAGCCTTACGGAGAGAGAAATGTTCATATTCTTTCAAATTGCTGAAAGGCAACTGAGGCAAATGAACCTAATCTTATATCATTTAATCTGTATGATATTTTATCAATTACATCTCGAAGAAAAATTGAAGAAAAAAGTATTCATTCTTTTCACGAACTTTTAATCCCACAGAGAGGAAGTAGAGCAAATTTCAATCATTTTTAAAGGATCCTTATTTTTTTTACCATTTTCTACTATTCTACTGCTATTAGTTATAAATCATTAATATAGTCATTGAAAAATTGTAGCACAAATATCAATAATTAAAGCAAATCCCCCTGGAAAAATAATTTCAAACAGCATAAAATATTTTAATACCTGTTGAACATCATGCATCCAGTTAACACTAAACACGTCACCAAGAAAATTATTCAGTGGATCATAATAACACCATGCAAATGATGATTCATGAGGCTTAGCTGCAGTTACCACAAAGACTGGAAATAAAAATCATGACAGGCTTCAGATTGAACAAATGATGATTAAACACAATATAAAACTTATTAAAAAATTAAAAACATAAAAATAAACAATTGCTGTCAGTGTATCAGAAAGGGAAGATTGTGCAAAAAAGTACATGTCTAAAACAGAATCAAAACAAGAAAAAGATATACAAGGGCAGTCCAATGAGTACTTAGCCTACAAAAGAAAAAACGAAAATTTTGGAAAAGTGGTGATTTATTTCTCAATATAGTCTCCTTTTAGCTCGATACACTTGACCCAGCGATGCTCCAACTTCTTTAACCTGTCTGAAAAATACGTTTTCTGGAGATCTGTAAAGTAGGCTTCCGCGGCGGCGATAACCTCCTCATTCGACTCAAATTTCTGCTTGGTGAGAGTCTTCTTCAAGTTTGGAAACAAAAAGAAGTGGCACAGGGCCAAATCTGGAGAATATGGTGGATGGGGCAGCAGGTCATAGCCCAATTCGACCAATTTGGCTGTGGCAACGGCAGAGGTGTGAGCCGGTGCGTTGTCATGGTGGAAGAGCACTTATTTCTTCACCAAATGGGGCAATTTTTTCTGCAATTCGGCGTCGAATCGGCCCAATAATTTCGCCGGGTAAAGTCCACTGTTTTGACTGATCCTTGGTATCTGGTGTGTACCAGTGGATCCATATTTTGTCGACGGTCACGTAATGACGCAGAAACTCCTTCAGATTGCGCTTAAACAGCGTCAAACACTGCTGTGAAGTGGTCTCATGGTTGCGCTTGTTGTCCGGAGTGAGCAAACGCAGCACCCATTGCGCCGACATCTTTCTCATGCCCAAAATTTCATTCAAGATATGACCCACACGGTCTTTTGAGATGCCTACTGTCCCAGCAATCTCGCACACCTTCAATCAGCAGTCTGCCGATACGAAATCGTGGATTTTTGTCACATTATCCTCCATGGTAACCGTTTTCGGGGCACCTGGGCATGGCTCATCAAAAACCGACATGCGACCAAGTTGAAACTCGTTAAACCAATTTTTGACAATCGCTATCGAAGGAGAAGAGTCACCGTACACAGCATCCAAGCACTATTTGATTACGCTGCGCGATTTTACTTCCAAAAACAAGAATCAAATCAGCGACCGATATTGCTATTTTTCCATTTTTCTAAAATCCACGGACACACCCACTTTCACACGCAATCAAAACTATGACTCCGATTTGGCTGAAAGTTTAACAATAGCCATCTAAGATAATGTACTATATGATAATAAATTTCTCTGGCGACAGTGGCGACATTGGGAAGAGAGGCTAAGTACTTATCGCACCTACCTCGTATTGGTGATAGACGTTTTATTAAAAAAATGCAGATGAATGTCCTACACTCAGGATGATTGGGTAAAAGTTAGCTGCAGTCAATACAAGGCGACCTTACACATTATCACTATTTTCTAGCCTAATTACATAACCAACTGTACACAAGGTATCCTAATCCCAAACAAAATTATGGAGACATTTAAAAAAATAATAACAGAGTATGAATACAGGACTGTTAAAACATGATTCTAAACCTTCTGGAAAAATTAATAATTCAGTTTACATAGTATAATTACAGTAATTTTTAAGCAAAACTTCAACCTACGCAGAGATTCAACCAAAATTTGAGACACACATAGTGTAAAAATGGTGTCTACTTACTATTTTCATTATCTGGCAATATGTGTTCAAACATTGATCCTGATTCACAAGCTTCTATGTAAAAGACCATCTAAAAACAAAAGATAAATGATTAATATTTAACAGAAAGACAAGGGGAGGGGGGGGGGGACTATTAGTTATGAATTCAATGCGAGCTATAAACCAAATCCCAATACTTTGAGGTACAATAAGGAATGAAATGAAAAGGAATGTTCAAATAAAAATGCACAACAGCAATGGGATACACAGGGAAATTAATGAATTAGAAAAGGAAGGGTACGCAATAGAAATGGATGAATACGTGAATAAAATCACTAGTCAGTGGCGTAGCTAGGGGAGGGCGGTGGGGGCGGCTCGCCCCGGGTGTCACCCATTTGGGGGTGACACCCACATTTCGAAAATAGAAATCGAAATTAGTGTGACACAAAAAAAACTTCTTTTATCCTTTGTTGTCGAAACGCGTCTACTTTTATTGTTATGAATATTTGTTTTTAGGTTGATCTAACGCTTTTTCTAATGCGATCCAGGCGGCTGTGCTCATTCGTTATAGTAGAATACAATTGTTGGCAATACCGTGCGCTTAAACAACGAGAGCATCGCTCTGTAGCTCCAACAATCACAAGAAATCGTTCATTGTTGTGCTTGCCGTCCGTCACTGTTGTTTGGTTTGTTAGAAGCGGCGGTGGATATAATGTTAGTTTTCTTGTATAAAAAGAGGAAGTTTTAAAATTAATGTTTATATATAATTGCTAAAATCATAGTAATTAGACAGTTAAATTGCAAATCCTCGAAAATATTTAGAGAAAATTTGGAAATGAAAACCAAGCGTATGTCGGAATACGCGTAGTCTAGGTTTTAAAATTGTTTTGCTTATTTAGAATTCCATTAGCTTTCTAGCTAAGATTTACAAGTGCTTTGAAGTTTTTCTAGTAATTTTTGAATTTATTATCTGACAGATTCGTGATGTACAAGCTGAGTGCATTTCGCGTTATCCGATTTACACTCTGTGTACCTGCCTATTATCGACAGTGCACCTATATTCGACATGAAATCGTATCATGTTCGAATTTATGCTAATAAAAACTGTGCATTAAACTAGCAATACTGTCAGGTTTCAAATCAATCTGAACGGGTCCAAGTGTTCGTTGATGGTATCGTCCGTCGTTGGTAATCAGTTTTTGTAAATCTTGTGTTTAAAACAGTCGGAACCGTAACTGTTGTGTATAGAACTGTAATGTAAATTATATATATTTAAAACTGTAAAGGAAATGAAATGTAAATTGTTAAACTATGTAAATAGAACTGTAAAGTAATGAAATGTGAATTGTCATAAAACGCAAAGAACTTGGCTGTGTGGCTGATACGGCCGAAAGCCATTTAAATAAATAAATAAATAAAAAGTCAGAACCGCGTATCTTGCTAGCGAAATCGTAACATTAGTAAGCACTTAAATTCTAGGTTCATGTAAGTTTGCTAAGCTTTCTTCTGATCGAGAATATGCAAATATGATCGCGATGAAATAAATAAGCGTATGATTCTCTATGAATTTTCCATAATAAATTTAGAGAAGAAGAAAATTTGTATTATGGGTAACCCCTCTGTCGAATACAGGTGTATTCCTTAAATCGACAGGGATGTCGAACTTTTGTTCCTGATCAAACAGAGCGAACATTCAAGCCGTTTACAACATTTTTATTTATATGCTACATAGCGGCGCTAGAAATGTAAAATTAACACGTGAAGACGGTCTTCAGTACATACAATGTCATATTTAGAAGTCTGTAGCTACGTGTATCTTAGGCGGATAGTAAAATACTTGACTTGTGAAGTACTTCATGTAAAGACGGCAGATATCGCAAAGGCATGTTCTTATATTACCTAAGCCGTTAAAAAAAAAAAAAAAAAAAAAAAAAAAAAAAAAAAAAAAAAAAAAAAAAAAAAAAATCGTTGTTTTTATATTGCATTTATTGTTCTATTTTTATGAAGGAACTTAATGTAGAGTTGCATCTCTGACTATACAGTCTCTCCCAGGGTCTCACGACTTGTTGAACCCGGATTCTGGGTTTGCACCGATGGAGCCCCATCTGGGTCTGGAAATGCTTCTACTTGGATCAAGTCACTTCTGTTAACTTTCTTCTCGATATCCCTTGCGAAGTCATTTAAATACAACCTTTGTTAACATTTCAACAACAAATGATTGGGTAGTTTTCGATTTTAAAAAAAATTATAGCGAAATATTATGGTTGCCCTATAGTTACACTGGCAAAAATTAGAATCTCACCATGCATACAGGAATGATAGAATTTTAGGAAACTTTGAAGATATATCCAGGGCCATACCCAGAAGAAATGATAGCAAATGGAAATGGATCAGGATAAGTTATTACCTTTAGATACAGTTTTCAGTAAGAAATGCGTCCAACTTGAGCAACAATATATTCGTGGATCCTTGCCGACATTGAATCAACAAGTGTTTCGAATGTCTTCTTGGGGTATTTCTTTTTACGCCTGCATGTCTTTTGCAGTCAGTTATTGCGCAGTTTGTGCTACTCCTGGTATCCCAGACATGCTCTATTGGGGACAAATCTGGGGACTGTGCTGTTCAAATTGTGATCGAAACTCCTTGCAAGGCTTGTGTAGTGATGGCCGAAATATGAGGACGGGCATTATCTTGTTGTAAGATGCTATTTGAATGGTGAACATGAAGGGTATCACAATAAGATGCAGTACCCTGTCCACATAGTGGTGGGCTGTCATTGTGCCTTCAACAACAGCCGACTCAGTCATGCTGTCGAAACTGATTGCCGCCAAAAAATGACACCGGTGACTACATTTGTGTGATATTCTGAAATCACAGCAGGTAAGCCGTTTTCCAATACACCTCCGAACATTTCGTGAATTATCACTTTGGCACAGACAGAATCGACACTCGTCTGTAAACACAAATGTGCGCCATTCACATGTCCTTTTATGTTTTGCATTACGCCAGGTTAGATGATGCTGGCAATGAAATCAGATTAATGGGACGCATTCCATAGGGTTCAGAGAGCGTACTCCAACTTCAAGCAATTGGTTTTCAATCGTCCGGGGAGGGGGGTGACTCTCTCTGTAACCACTGTTTGGATCTGGCCTGCAGTCAACCATTTGCCAGCAGCAGCCACCCACACAATTTGGCGGTCTTCACGTGCTGTTATCCATCAGTATAGACCTGGAGTATTAGAGCTTTCTTTCATCACTGTGTAACAAGTCTGTATACTGACAATGCACTACGGCCAATCCTTTGGGAGATTTCACGATATGATGCACCTTTTTAAAACACGTCAATTCTCCGACCTCTCTCACAGTTAGACATTTGAGTGTAGAGAATTGTCACTCTTCGCCTGGGCATACTTAGCCAACAAGAACTCGTGGACAACAAAGTGTCATGTTACACCACACTGTACGCCACTAGTACGTTAAAAGAATATAAAAAAATAGCAATTTACATAATAGATAGCTCCGTAATTCTCATATTATTACATGTATAACTTTCAATTTTAAATCATTTAATACTCTTCATGTGGGTATACTTGGGGCCAAATTTCATTCATTTATCACAACATCGTATGGGTGTTGGGATCTTAATTTGCGCCAGTGTGTGTATCAGTTGCTACGTGTAAAGGTCGAGCTCTATTTTGCCAATACTGGTCTGTACCGTCACCGCAACGACAGTCGTCCGAGTGGTAGCTCGCCCCCTCGCGTCCACACTTTTCCATAGCTCGCCCATGTTCCTACCCGGTCTTTAGTTTCCTTTAACGTTTTCAAGTGATTGTTACAGGGAATCAGTGTTGGGGATGACAGGTAGGTTTGACACCTTTACTTTATTTTGCACAGTTTTGGTACGAAAGTACATTAAAATACTTTTTATCTGACTCATGTAATCACCTATCTGGTTGATCTTTTATGTACAAAAATAGTATCCCAGGGCAACAGTACCGGATTAACCACGTAGCAGGAGGTAGCAAATTCCACGTTCCTCGTGCCTGCTAGGGGGCCCCGTGCCTCCTTGGGGGGCCCGCACCTAGGCTAGATGGGCGACCTTTTTTGTTTTTAGCTCCACAATTTTCCCCAGGACGGCAAAAATCAAGGGCCTCTTCTTCACATTTGCTACGGGCCCCGCGCTGTCTTAATCCGGCCCTGCAGCACAGTATTAACAAATCATTACCACACTGTACCGGAATGAAAGATTCTCGCATATTTCAACGCAATCGCTATGAAATGCCAATCACTTCGCACTTGACGTGTTTGTTTTGCTTGAGGTTCTTTTCGATTCATTTAGTATTTTTTATTTATTTTTTTTAGCAAAGAATGAGGTTATAACATATTTTAATTTTAATTTAGGTCGTAAAGATTTTGTATAATAAATATAATAATTTCATGTTATCTCAAAGTTCTAGTCAGAGTTTCTTATTAAGAAACTCGCAGTGCACCTATATCGTAGTCACCTAACTTCGAAAGGAGACCTACAGATTAACGTGAAATTCGAACACGGAGCGTCCTAGAATCCTTGTATTAACAGATAAAAGCATTGCCAGAGGTAAATGTCAATTTTTAGGCCCGCACAAATTACAGTCGAGTCCGGGATTTGAACCGGGACCTTCAGTATCCAAACCGCACGCAGTCATTTGAGTCACCAGTCCGAATGTAGGTGTACTGAAAAATAAGTTTGCAAACATTATAAAATGAATATATATTTTTTCTATACCATCTATTCTTGCTATCAAAAAACACGAATCAACTTATATGTGCTTGAATACATATTTTTCAGTGCTTCTAGATTAGTCTGGCGTATGGTTACGGCGTGCGATTCGGGTGTGGAAGGTCCCCGTTACAAATGCAGATCTCGGCTGCAATTTTTGTGGGTCTTAAAATTGATCTTCAACTCTGGCAATGTTTTGATTTATTAATGCCAAGATGCTAGAACAATTCCTACATGTTAAGAACATCTTATGAAGATGGATGAGAAAAAAGACACTTGTTTTAAGACTAAAAATAACATGAACAACATTTGGTCGTAAGGGAAGGGAAATTTCCGAACTCTCTCTATGCGTTCTCCACATCCAGCAGACCGACACTGGTCCACACCGTCAAAACATAAACCAATCCAATGATGGCCGCGTTTCGGCCGAGTGTTGGACGACATGCCGTGTCCTTTGGACAAACTTCGACCGAGTGAGCGCAAATAGTAAGAAACGTGTCGGTGCGGTGACGGTGCGGAACAGTATCAGGCAAGTGAGGCCCGATCTTCAGAGGAGTTAAAATTGATCTAAAACCACTTTCGATCACCAGTGATCAACACGTGGCTAAAATCTTGCCATATTGATTATTGAACATGAAGTAAATCAAATTTTTAATTTCGAAAATGTGATTTACGGGTTTGCAGTTGTTATAGCTAGAAAGAGGGGATTGTGAAAGCAATTGTTTTTATTTTATTTGTATATCTTTTAAATGTTGTTAATCTTACAATTTTATTAACTATTATTTTTAAATAACAATAAATTTTTATTTAATTATGTTTTATTAATATCATATTTTACACCTAAAAGATGATATAATATACTCAATTTTGGATTTAAGTTTTCAAGGGGTGACACCATCGATATCCGCCCCGGGTGTCACACACGCTAGCTACGCCACTGTCACTAGTGGCAAAGAACTGCAATAAATTTCAAGCCCTCTTATTAACTTTTCACTGCTTTGTTTCATAGCTTTATTGTTATTTTAGGTCACAAACATTTGTACAAACATTGAAACATCTCTGTCATCAACAGCAGAATTGTTAGCTATTCATTGAAGGCTAATATTATCTATTTACAACTGTCATTTTATTGTGATACATGTGGCGGTTCGGATGTGGTCACATTTTCCACCGTGGCGTATGTATCACCTCCTACATGACTAAGGTTACTAAACAAATTATTAAGAAGTTATTATTTTTTTTTTTTTGGTGTACATCCTATCCTCCTGGCTTCAACTGTGGTAAATGAACGGTTATTTTTCCCCCTAGCCTATCTTAATTTCAGTGCCTAACGGCAGTTTCTTTGTTTCCATTATCCACATACTGAAGTTAAAATATCAAAGAACTAAAAGCTTCATCCAAATGACTGATCTCAAATTTTTGATATATCCTACTCCATAATAGGTCATGCCACTTGTACAACCACCCGTCTCATATCAGCTCACCTGCCTCCACTGTCCAAGTTTCTACATTGGCCTCACCTCAAAGTCATTATTAATCACAATGAATGGTCATAGACAATCAGTTAATTCCCAAAACCTGGACCTCCCTGTTGCTCACCATGCCAATATTCACAACCCCCACGACCTTAATAACTGCTTCACAGTGAGAGCCATTAGGGAACATGCATAAACCACGTAGCTCCATTTTGGCCTCCTGTGAACCCCCCCCCCTCCCCACCACGTAGCTTTTTTGTAAATTAATATTTATTTCAAAATGATAGAATGGCACTATTGAAAATAATCACAACAAAATCTAATTATAACAAAAATTTGAGGTAGACCATTAAAATTTCAAGATAAATGAAATCAGTAAATGACATAATTCATACATAAAAAAATCACTATCGGAAACATAGTTTTTGTAAACAGAATCAATAAATGAAGCCAGTGCAAAATGAAATAAGATTAGGGGAATGTAGGAGTATCCCAATTTTTAAATAAATTGGATGGGCTTGTGTGGGACAGTTAAATACTTGGTAGTCTGAGCGTGCAGCAGATTTATATTGTATAATTTTACATCAAATAAAATACACACAAAAATTAGTTAGTATCTGCGGACAAAACCTATTTCAGAATTATTGGAAAAAAGAAGAGAGAAGGGGGGGGGGGAAATGAAAGGGGGGTTGTTATATTTTGTGTGAGTTAATCCTACTGAAATAAATCTCCAATCTTCAAATAAAATGTATGAAGTCCAATCATGTTATAGAGTTGTACATTTTGGACTGTTGGAGCGATTAGTTAAAAAAAGCAACATTAAATTCAGTAGTCAAAATGAAAAACTGTTCAAACAATTAAACCACTTCATGGTAATTTGGTAATTTTTAATGCCACAGGCTATTTTTTCAATATGGCTGTAGGTTTTGCACTCATATTTAATCGGACACACTAAATCAATTAAATTAAGTTTTGTATTGTAAACTGTACACAATGTGCAAACAAAGTATTTTCATAGCCTAGTACATGTTGTGCTTCTATGTAGCTTATTTGTTGTAGTTGTGCAGGAACTGAGATATTTGTTTTGGTTCCTAAAGTAGTAACACTGTAAGGGTGCCAATGGCAATTGCAACCGATGGCGTCCCGACAAATGGCAAAGAGGATGGCCATTGCATCACGACAATGCTCCCTCCCACACATCGATTGTTGAGCACACACGGCTTGCAGAAAAGAACATTCCAGTCCTCCACCAGCCTCCCTACTCACCGGATTTAGCGCCATCGGATTTCTGGCTCTTTCCCAATATGAAAATGGGCCTCAAAGGTAACCGTTTTGCCACCATAGAAGACATCAAAACCAAAGTGATGGCTGTACTTCGGAAGATACCAAAACAGGATTTTCATTGTTGTTTCCAGCAATGGCAGGAGCGGTGGTGCAAGTGTGTGTGTTCAGAAGGAGCCTTCTTTGAAGGAGATTAGGTAAATGTGTACTTATCTTTTGTTAATAAAGAGTTACAATGAAATTCTGGGAACTTTTTGACTGCCCCTCATATGTTTAAAAAGTTTACCTCGTGCAGCTTCATTAATACAGAATTTTGTGCAAATTGGCTGCTTTTCTCAAATTAAAATTACTAATTCTGTGATTTTAAGTATCAGATATAAAACTAAATAATGATAAACAAAATTAGCCTCAAAGCCCGTCAAAAAATGGCAGGTTTAACACAGTTTTGGCAATTAATTTCTTTGTTGTCAAGTTGGTCCATGTTGTATTTCAGCCTAACCACAATCTCTGCTAATATTGCCACTGCTAATATAGTTTCAATGTCATCATGCATCGCAATATACACTTGATCAAAAATCTTCATGTGTTCTTACATCTTTCTTGATTATTATCTGTGATGAAGATTGATGTTTTAATGGCTGATACAGCCTACATGTGGTTGAAATAGTGACCCCAGTGTAAACAAAGGGTGCTAAAAATAAATCTTAACAACTTATGTTTTGCTCGGTTTATTAATCGGGTATGAGGCAGGTGAAGTAGGTCACTTTGCAGAGGAATCAAGTTGGTTTCCTCCACTCCTTCCAATTCTCTAAGCAATATCGATTTTCTTCTCAAATGTGGTGGAGGAATGTTGGAAAGTACAGGCAGCCAGGATACTGGGGTAATCCTAATGCCACCACTCAGTGTTCTCAGAACAAAAAGCATAAATCTTAACAACTTATGTTATGTCTGATAATATTAGTTTTAATTGTGATTTAGGCAACATAGATTGCAATCAATTAGGAACTTGTTTCATTCAAACCAAGCAATTATTTCAGTAAAAAAATGATAGTTAATATGCCAAGAAAGAAAAATTATCAGAAAAATCCTGGAACCCAGAGTGAATGAAGATGGACAGTACAGACTTCAAACTAGAAAAACTACAAAGAAAATATCAAACATAGAATCAGACATGAAGAAAAGAAGGCTGAAATTTTATGGACATCTGAGTAGACATCCGAAGAATCTCAAGACAAATTTTAGAATACACACAAACAGTAAAAACAACAACGACACGGATGAAGGAGGTGGAGATAGACCTGAAGTCTGCAGGTATTGCTAAGGGAGATTTTTAATAAGAAGGTGAACTCATGGGAAGTTATTTCAGAGATGAAAAAGGGAAAATCAAAACACATCTGGACAGCTGAAGAAAAGAAAACTGTCAGTGAAAGAATGAAAAATTATTGGTCCGACAAGAAGAACATCCCAAAGAGGAACTGAACGCATTCAGTCAGGATTGCTTATTGTTCTCCATTATGGGGACATACAAAAAATAATAATAGTAATATGCCAATACATACTTTTCTTTCTGTGTTCTGCCAATCCAATTCGTAGTAATTGCTTAAATAAATAGAATTGTTATAAAATAAAGATCAATGTAATTCCTAGTGCCTTGCGTTGTAACAAAATGTTTCCATTGCCATTTTGGTACAGGTTGCATTTCAACCTAACCAGATACTACACTAAACTTGCGCCCAGAGAAAAAATACTTCAATCACAAGCATATTAATATATGTATTGTATCACATTTTAGTGGCAATAATACATTGCAATATTAACTAAATCAAAAATCTTCATGGATTCTCACATCTGCATTTTCTGTTATCTGTGATTCAGACCGATATTACAATGGTTGAATGGCTAATGCAGTTCCATATGGCTGAAACAAGTCAATAGTAAAAGCAAATTAATTAAAAAATCTTAACAACTTATGTTATAATAGGTAATATTAGATTTAATTGTAGTCTAGACTGTAAAGATTGCGATCAGTGTGAAACAACTTTTGTTGAAACGAAGTAATGTTTTAAATAACAGGACACTCATGAAAACAATTTAAATTATTAAAAAAAAAAAATTTACTCATGCCCACTATTTTAAAGTCAAGCGCAGGTTATAATAACAATCTAATCACTACTAATCGAAAATTAAGGGTCACATCTATGGCAAAAAATCTTAATTAATACTTTTGCATCAAATGAATATTAAATAAATATAAACAACTAATAATTATTATGTTAATGTAAACAAAATACGTACATACTTTTCTTTCAGTGTACTAAATTTTTTCATGGATGCGTAGCTAAATAGAACTATTATTAATTAACAAGCATAACCTAAAACAACATCTCTGGTAATAAGTTGGACAATGAAGGTGAAAAGTGTGACGTCATGGCACGACAGCTAAAACATGACCAAGACTTGTGTTTTACAGTTATAGATAAAGTAATCATACCTTTGAAAACTTTTTTGTATCAACCATTTTGACGAATGCTTTCTCCAGATCACTTGCAAACAATTCAGAATTTGGAAAAGCCAGCAAACCTGGACCTCCATGATCTACAAAGTTGATAAATAGATGATCCTGTGGGCCACTGCAATGAACAAATACAAGTTTACTCACAAATGCTGAAAAATCTATTTAATTGCTACTAACAGCCAAGAGTTCTGCTTCTAGAAAGAAGCTTTAAGGGTAAAAATCTTATACATATACAGGGTGTTACAAAAAGGTACGGCCAAACTTTCAGGAAACATTCCTCACACACAAACAAAGAAAATATGTTATGTGGACATGTGTCCGGAAAGGCTTACTTTCCATGTTAGAGCTCATTTTAGTTTCGTTAGTATGTACTGTACTTCCTTGATTCACCGCCAGTTGGCCCAATTGCAGGAAGGGATTCCATGCGACGGAGGGTGGATGCATGTATCCTCGCTAATGGAGGACATTTTGAACATTTCCTGTAGCAAAGTGTTTGAAGTCACGCTGGTACGTTCTGTTGCTGTGTGTTTCCATTCCATGTTTCATGTGATTTGTAGAGAAGTAATCAAATGAGCTCTAAAATGGAAAGTAAGTGCTTCCGGACACATGTCCACATAACATATTTTCTTTGTTTGTGTGTGAGGAATGTTTCCTGAAAGTTTGGCCGTACCTTTTTGTAACACCCTGTATATATAAAAATAGACGTGTGTTTCCCTATATTTCACTTTTTGGCCACCACTACCTAGCATAGATCACTGGTGTTTGTTTGTGGAAGTAGCATGGAATTTTCTGTCGTGCACAACATTGGCCGAATGCCGATAGGTGTGGAGGTGTAGGAGATATGATGGTTAAAAGTGGTTGATGCATGGCATTTTCATATTTTGACCAAAAATTTGTGTAGCCTTTTACTTTTCTTTCCTGCCACAACTACATAGGATAGCCCTTGATGTTTATGTGTGGTAATAGCATCGAATCTCCCATCATGCACTGTGGTGATTAGATGTCGGTAGCTATGGAAGTGTGGGAGATATGGTGGTTGAAAGTGGTCGACTTGCGCCACTTTCATATTTCTACCAAAGACGTATGTTTCATGGTGTATCACTTTTCAGCCGAAACTATCTAGCGCAGATCACTGGTGTTTATGAGTGATAGTAGCACAGTCACCCATCGATCACAATGTTGGCCGAATTTCGGTAACTGCGCGAGTGTGAGAGATATGGTGGTTGATAGTGGCCGATCAAGGATATTTTTGTATTTCGATCAAAGACATGTGTCTCCGTATATGTCACTTTGCTGCCACAACTACATACCATAGGCCATTGGTGTTTGTGTGTGGTTGTGGTATCGCGTCTCCTATTGTGTACTATGGTGATTAGATGTCGTTAGCTATGGGGGCATGGGAGATATGGTGGTTGAAAGCGGTTGATGTACGGCATTTTCCTGTTTCTAGATGTGTGTGTCCCTATATTTCACATTGCAGTCAGTACTACAAAGCACAGACCACAGGCGTTTGTGTGTGCTAGTTGCCTGGAGTCTTCCATCGTGCACTATGGTGATTGTATGGCGGTAGCTGTGGGGTTGTGGTAGATATATGGTGGCTGAAAGTGGTGGACGCAATAAAAAATAGACATATATGTCCCTATATTTCTCTCTACAGCCAAAACTACCCATCACAGTCTACTGATGATTGTGTATGGTATTAAACTCAAGTCTCCCACCGTGCACCATGGTAGTGTCATGTCGGGAGCTTTCGTGGTGTGGGAGATATGGTGGTTGAAATTAGTCTACGGAGGGCAATTTATATTTCGACCAAAGACATTTGTGTCCCTCTATTTCACTTTGCAGCCATAAATACCCTGCGCAGGTCATTGATGTTTGTGGTATTAGCAACCAGTCTCCCATTGTGCAGTTTGGTGGTCACATGTCGGTAGGTGTCAATCAAAATTCTTTACAATCACGAATGAAGTTGTGGGCATCAACTAGTATTATATAATATCAAGAACTCACATTTTTATATTTAAGTCATACAAAGCTCATTCTATACATAAAATTTCTGGGTACTTTATACACCATTTTGAGTATAGCTACTTATATTAAGAATAATATTCAGCTCTAAACTTCAAATATTAGTTTTTTTATTCAAAAAAAAAAAAAAAAAAAAAAAAAAAAAAAAGAAAAAAAAAAAAAAAAAAAAAGAAAGACTTTTATGTTTTACACAATGTTTAACTCTATGGTCAAAAACTCACTAGTCACATTTATGCAGCTTGCACATAACATAATAAGGAACAATGCATTTTTCTAAAATTTAGTGAGTAGATTTCTGTGAAGAGATATGCAACAACATGTAGGTCTATTAATTCCTTGCATCCCATCATGATTGAAGAAAGGATAAACCATGTCAGAAAGAACAGAATAATCATATTTTGGTGTAAAGTGCCCATATGGTAGCAATATAATAAAGAACTAATACAATTATATTACACCAGAACATTACATTTGATGATTTTGTAAAGGAATTAAACTTTGTACAGCTACATATTTCCTGAGTTAATATAAAGGTATACTGAATGTTTCAAAAAGTCACTTCCTCTTAGTAACACTGACACATTCACAAAAGACTTTCAAATTATCAAAAATGAGATTAAAATCACATGACACCTATAAAAGTAAGTTTTAATTTCAGGCAGTTATAACAGGATATTTAATAATTAAACACTAAGAATTGTGGTCATATCAATGGACATGAAAGTACAGTAATCTCTCATTAGCCATGGTGACTGAAAAATTCTTGCTAAAATTTTATTTACTATTTGAAAGATTAATATTCAGTGGAAAAGAAAGGTTTACCTTATTGTTTTGTGTAAAAACAAATGGTCACATGGTAAACGTTTATGTTTGTTACTAAATCAATGAATCAATATGTTCTAAGGGATAGTCAGTAAAAATGCTTGGGTAACAGCAAACATATATAGTAACTGAATTCTATTTTGTTCCTTAAGTGGAGGCTATTTAAGTTAAAGAAAAATAGTGTTTATAAAGTCTTTATGTCGACTGGTAGTCCACCGACCCAACAACAGTCCTCAAAACTACATCACCTGTATTCCGAAGAAATGTTTTTGACACTAAACACCTTCTTCTACAGCCATTAGATTGAGTTGCGATTGCAGCTTTTAACACCTGTTGCGTGCACAGAACTTTCAAGTTGAAAATGAGAATTGTCAATCACAAAAAGCTTGAAAAATGATGACATTGTGAAATGTCTTGTCAACATGAAGGGAATTGTGAGAAAAGTCTACTATGATACATGCTTGCTGGCCAGAATTTGTAACTAACATGAGAACTCTGAATGCTTGCAGTGTAATAACTCAATTGTGACTATTGCACAAGATGCAAGACACAGTTTTTGAACAATAAATGAAGCAGACAGGAAGAAATCAGCATAAATCGTGACAGAAAGGAGTTACCACTAGAGGAGATGGAAGAATTAACAACTAAAAATGAAAAAGCTTTATTTGGGATTGAAGAAGAAATGGAAACTACTGAAAAACAAGGTTGGTTGCCATGCGAAGTATCATCAAAGGTATACCACAAACAGGGCCAGCACTAGGATTTTGGGGCCCGGGGTAAGCGTTCTTAGGAGTTCTGTAACCATATGGGGGCCCTTGGCCATATCATCGGTTAGGACCCTCTCTCAGACCAAATGGGCGACCTTTTTTTTTGAGCTCTACAACTTGTCAAGAGCAGGGGGCGGGAGGGGGGAGCTACAGCTGGTGTTTGGGCCCCCATTAGCTACTGATCCACTTACTCCCCCCCCCCCCTAATGCCAGCCTGACCACAAATGTAATGCTCCAGTAGGTCCTCTCACTGAGGATTTCCACACACAAAAAAATGATGAAAAAATTACAGGATGTTGGAAAATGCTTTTTAACCTATGTTTCTGCTTAAGGATGATTTAGACCTGAGAATAGCCACAATTTGTTCTGTCCCATGTGATTGTGGCAAACTTTACATTGGTCAGACAATTGGATCCATCGAGGAGTATCTAATGGAGCATAAAAATCATCTAAGACTCATGCAACTTGATAAATCAGCAATAGCACAGCACACTGTCAACAAAGAAAGAGAGTTTAGTAATCATATATATTATTTCTATAAAGTGATTTTTTGTCAGAAGCCATTACCTCCCTTCATACTTAACCAAAATCAATGGTTAGGGTGTCATTTTAAAGCTTATGGTCTCCACTTTGGTCACATCATATTTTAAGAAAGGATTTTTTTCTGAATTCGACCCTTAGAGGGCAAAAATGACAATATTTCTTAAATGCCTTTTTTTGGTTTTGAGTCATTTATCTCACTGAATACCGATCTGAAATCATTTAATGAAGTATCATTTTAAAGATTAATATCAACACTTTGGTGACATCATATATTGAGATAGGAAGTTTTCAGAATTTAACCCTTAAAAAGCAAAAGTATCTATTTCTGCAACACGTGCTTGTGTCATGAACCATTTATCTCCCTTCATATCTAACTGATATAGATAAATGAGGTATCATATTAAAGATTAAGGTCTTCACCGTATTCACTTTATATTTTAAGAAAGGAATTTTTCCTGTATAACATCTTGGTCCACAAGTATTTACCTGCCCACTCTCCTAGACCTACACAGGGATCATTCCCTTGTAACAGACCCCACTGCAAAACTTGCAGCATGCACCCTGACACCACCACTTAAGCTAATCCTGTCACAGGCGAATCTTTCCCTATTATTGGACATGCTACGTGTGCTACCACTCACCTTATTTACCAATTGACCTGCCTCCATTGCACTGCCTCTTACATTGGTCTCACCACTCAGCAACTATCCTACAGGATGATAACTAACCAATTTACAACAATACCTACACTTTGACAGTTGTCACCCCTTCCACATCAAACGTTCCCTTCCATACATCCTTGAAATCCGTGGCAGACGCATCTGTCCCGATCATGAATCAATCTCCAGTTACTCCCAAAAACTATCTCAAGCCCCCATGATCTTGTGAAAAAAAACAAATTTCCCATGCCATCACCCACAACCCTCGTTCTGCACCTCCTGAAACTGACCATGGACCAACACTTGTCACCTAGTTCTTTCCTGGCCTAAAATCTGTCAACCAGATATTCCGCCGTGGGAATGATTTCCTACGGTCCTTCCCTGAAATGCGTCTCCTCCTTCCCAAAATACTACCCACTGCTCCCTGCACTTGCTTCAGCAGACCACCCAATCTGTATAACATTTTGGTCCACAAGTATTTACCTACCGACTTTCCTAGACCTCCACAGGGATCATTCCCTTGTAACAGACCTCGCTATAAAACTTGCATCATACACACTGCCACCACTACTTACGCTAATCCTGTCACAGGTGAATCTTTCCCTATTATTGGACATGCTACGTGTGCTACCACTCACCTTATTTACCAACTCACCTGCCTCCATTGCACTGCCTCTTACATTGGTCTCACCGCTCAACAACTATCCTACAGGATGAATGGCCAAAGGCAAACAGTTTATACTTTCAACCCAGACAATCCAGTGGCAATTCATGCGAACTCACATAATTAGAACAACCTGAACACCTATTTCACAGATAGAGCTATTAGAGCTTTTCCAAATACAACCACTTCTTCAGAACTCCGCAAATGGGAACTAGCCTACCAACATATCCTTGACACCAGACACACCCCTGGCCTACACCTACGTTAAACCTGTCACTTGCTATCTCTCATTTCATTTTACAGTCAGTTACTTATATATGTACATATAATGTATTCATTTTATATATATATATACATATATTTCCATGTGCCTTTATTTTCATCTATAACCAATCTAAATAAAATTATAACTTTTCGAATTATGCTACACAAAGGTTACTTTGTTTCACTTTTATCGCAAGTCAAGCATATCTCCCCCCCCCCCCCTGCACCTTCCGGGCAATTCTACCACCACCCCGCGATTTCCGCCTAGGCGTCATTCATGTGGCGGGTTGGGATGTGACCACATCTTTCCCCCTGTCATATGTCTCGCCTCTACATGAGTAAGACTCATGTCAAAATATTGTGCAATTTATGTTTTTGTGTTTTTACGTGTTCGTCTCGCCCTCCTGCCTTCATCTGTGGTAAGTGAT
This sequence comes from Vandiemenella viatica, assembly GCA_031002005.1. Taxonomy (NCBI): domain Eukaryota; kingdom Metazoa; phylum Arthropoda; class Insecta; order Orthoptera; family Morabidae; genus Vandiemenella; species Vandiemenella viatica. The sequence goes on along the minus strand of JARYHS010013630.1, from coordinate 170,241,842 downwards.
AGGTATCTGCTTATTTTTCCCTATCCTATTGTTAGGGACAAGTCGATGCATGGGGTGGGTATCGGCCTGTTCACCTAAACTTGAGTTCTTCCAAAATGTTACCAAAAGTTTGAGAAAAGTACTATAACCGTGAAAAACCTTGGAGAATGCTAACTGTAATGATGAAGACGGTCGCCACTCACAGAATTAACCTCCTGTAAGAAAGGTACTAAGTTAGAAATAAAAGTTGAAGTCAGAATCACTAAAGGATATATTCTTAAAAATTTCACTGAGTTTACATAAAGTCACAGTTAGCAATGACAATCGGAGTTAATCATTAAGCCGAAGATCACAAGTCATGAAACAGAACAGACTGCTCCACCCCGAAATGAAAGTAAAAGTTAAAGTTCCGACACTGATGAACACATGTCGTCAAGTTCAAAGTTCTATGGTTGGCAATTCCGACGGTCAGCCATGTTTGTTCCGGTTTCCCATGACCACCCGCGAGCCGGTCTCACTCAAATCCGCTAAACAAAATGCTACATGATATCGTGACCAAGTGCTTCAACAAACTGCCGCGAGACAAGCAGCCGGCCTACCTTTATCAGAAATGACCTACTGACCTAAACAACAGGCTATCTAGAAAAATTTTTGTTAATGGAGAACAAGAGGTAGAGCGTAACGAAATAAGTGTGGTGGTGTGGTTGGTTTCGTTCTCAGAGCTTCCAGACCGGTGTAAATGATTTTTGAAAGTTGGTTAATCGGAAAGCTCAAATGACTTTAGTACTGCCGAACGTCACGTCCGGAATATGAATTTGCTAAAGTTTAAAATATCAAGTTTAGACTATTTTCAAAGTGTTCCCCAGCCTCTGCTGAGTTCAGTGGTGTAAAAATCTTTTAAATCCGTTAAGGATGTCAAAAGTTATTGAATTTCTAAAATTTGCTGATTTCCTGGTGGTGCAAGATTTTCTTCACTTTTTATTTAAAGCTGTTTATGGCCTGAAACTATTTTTAAAACGTACCTTTATTTAATTTAAGTGCTTTAGAAAAGTTTTTGGTTCATGAAATATGTTTGCCAGATAGAAATTCAAATTGCAAATTGGTTTCTACGATGTCACAGGATAACGAAATTTAAATAATTTATATCTTCTGATTATTAGTTGATGGCTATTGGAAACTTAGAGAATATTGACTTGCCGGTTATTTAGTTTGTTTAAATCTACTTTTGAGGCTCTGAAATTACTTAGATGTGCTGGAATTTATTATTGAAATTAACACATGTGGTGATGCTTTAAAAATCATATTTACTACTTTAAATCAGTCTGGAACTGCAAGTTATTGGTTAATTTAATATCAAATGGTGAAATTATACTTATGAAAGTGCTTTACAGTGGTCAATTTAGTGGAATATCAGTGATGTGGTTGTTTAACCAAATCTGTTTACTTTACTTCAGAATTATTATGGATTACGCTCATTTAGGTAAGTTTATGGTTTAAATTTTACTAGAAACTTCTTATTTAAGGTTGTTACGTGTAGTTTATTTACTTTTCTGAACCTAAAGTGTTGTTATCTCGATTTCAAACTATGGTATCATGTATTGAATGTTAACCTCAAACTTCGTCGGATTTTAACTGAATATTGAAAATAGAGAGTAAGGTAGCTTACACTATCTTATTTTCAGTGCCTCGTGGCAGTTTCTTTGCTTCCATTATCCGAAAGAAATTTTCTGTAATTCAACCCTTAACCCTTTCCTACCGGCTATCGAAAAAAAGGGAAATTTATAATTTCTATTATATATTTGTATAAAGGTACTTGAAATTAAACAGACATATTTTTTTCAAATTTTTTTGGGAACTCTAAGTGCTAATTACTAAGCCGATACTTATAAGTACCGTCAAGGACTTTGTGTATCACAGGATGTACAGCAATAGCAATTGAAATCAATTATGTTCATATTGGTATGAAATGTTTGCCTCATGATATTAAAAAAAAAAAAAAAATTCTTTTTGCTCATTCAGACACAAAAGACATTGTAGTGCAACATTTGGAATGATGTTTTGACTGTATTTTCTTCATTCTACATACTTCACATCTTCATCTGATTTTTACAATTTAGGGACAGTGTATACCTCTGTTTCCCAATCTTATATCTCTCATTGTGGAATAGTATGACTTGTGTTGTTTGAATGGATGAGGGCTTGGTGAAATATATATAGATGACCTTTTCTTCTTACCGGTATCCTTCATAGTCATCATACCTTGTGCAAAGGATCTTCTAAAAAATTTACAGGTTTTTTTTTCAAATATCGGACCATTTATGTTATAGGCATTGACAAATACAACATCCAGAATTCCCAAAAACAATCTTTACCATGATTTCGGTAATCTTCTGTCAGCATTGCACAAAGTCATCAGCTGATCAGCAGTATCAATCCCACACATGAAGATATTGTAGTCCTTGACGATTCCTGAGCATGAAATTGTCGACTACAATCCTTCTTTTTCTTTGCATATAACTAGTGGTGTAACAACAGGGTGGCAGGATGGGCAAAATGCTACGGGACCTACTGCCGGAGGTGGCCCCCTATGACCGGCCAGAGAGGCTCTCTGGTCCAAGATCCACCAGGTCACCAATCCAACCCGAGAGAGGGCCCATCTGTTGAAGTTGCAATTGACCCCAACCAGTGTAGTGGAGTTTCACCGCTGCCCTGAAAATTTGATACTTAATGTATGACCTTTTTATCCTTTAATTTCCAGTAGCAAATACCTAGGTTTGTAAATTCATTGTCATAATCTCCTCTTTTTAGTTTTCCATCAGCAGATTGTTAGAAAGTCCCTTGCAGTAGGGTCTGATTCTCCCACAAACAAAAGTTGTTTCAGTTTTTTAATAATGAAACTGATGAAAAATAATGATAATACTAGATAACATCATCATTGATCCATTTTTTCAGTCAATTCTAAGACCACTCTTTGACCTAATCAGTAATCTGAGAACATTCCAGTCATTTCTTCATTTTTGCCTTCATAAATTATGAACTTCTAGGAGAAGAGCCGATAAATTATAAACTTCTAAGAGAAGAGCTTCAATCAGAGCGTATTTCATAAAAATATCAATTTGAAAATATCTAAAACAATGATAAAACCAATTGTATACTTGCTAAATCTATTGAACAATAATCTGTGTAAAACTACCCAGAACTCTCTGACGGTACTTATAAGTCCACATTGGTTTTTCTAGATTATTTATTAAAGAAAGTAGAAAAACATATTTTATAGGTAAAAAATATATGGTTAAATGTTCAAACTGGAAAAGTAATAACAGAAATTGACACTTACCAAGTAAATTATCATCTAAAAATCCATTGTAATGTACCACTTTTTACTTTGGTCAATATGCTGTCAAGCCCCAACTTAGAAAATTAATTTCTCAGCAATTTCACGCAGAATTTAAAAATAAATGTTGTCATTGTCTGACTTAATCATACAACAATACATCAACAGGCTTAACAATGCAGTGGACACTGGTATTGTCGAATTATATGGTGGTAAGTAAATACAGTGGTACTTGTAAGTACCGTCAGGGAGGAAAGGGTTAAATGGCAAAAATGTCAATATTTCTAAAATGCGTTTTTTGTGTCTTGAGTCATCTACCTCCCTGGATATCTAATCGAAATCGATAAATGAAGTAGTATTATGAAGAGTAATGTCTCAGCTTTGGTGACATCATGTATTAAGAAAGAATTTTTTGAATTCAACTCTTAAAGGGAAAAGGTATCAATGGTTCTACAACACATTTTTGTGTCACGAGCCATTTATCTCCATTAATATACCAAGGTATCATTCTAAAGACTAAGGTTTCCACTATGGTAACATCATGTTTTGATAATGTTTTTTTCCCCCTGAATTTAACCCTTAAAGGGCAAAATGCGTTTTTTGTGTCTTAAGTCATTTATCTCCCTTGACAATTAATCAAAATTGATAAACGAGGTATCATTTTAAAGACTGAGGTCTTTGTAAGGTCTTCGGTTCCATTACACTATATTTTAAGAAAGGAATTTTTCAAAATTCGACCATGAAAGGGCAAAAGTATTAATATTTCTGCAATGTATTTTCCTGTCACGAGCCATTTATGTCCCTTGATACCTAACTGAAATTGATAAATGAGGTATCGTTTTAATTGTTAAAGTATCTGCTTTGGTCACAACATATTTTAAGAAAGAACTTTCTCCAAATTCAACACTTAAGGCTAAAAAATATCATCATTTCTAAAACTTCTTTTTTTTTACCTCGCTTGATGCCTAACAGAAATCGATACATGAGGTATCATTCCAGAGACCAAGAAGTCCGATTTGGTAACACCATATTTTATAAAAGGAATTTTTTGGAATTCGATCCTTAAAGGGCAAAAGTATCAATATTATTTCTATAACTTTTTTTTTATTACTACGAGCCATTTATCTCCTTCGATGTCTAAACGAAATCGATAAGTGACATAGTGTTTTAAAGATTAAGGTCTCCAATTAGGTAAAATCATAAATTTGAAAGAATTTTTCAGAATTTGGTGGTGAAAGTGGTCGCACATATAAGACAGTTTGGAACCAGGTCTGTAGATTGCAGTTGCAGATATCACAGAGGTGTCAATAAACTATTTTGTATACAATAAGTAGTTCTTTGGATATTTTTTCTTTTATGGAAACATTTTTGTTTTGCTATACAATTACAATGTAAACATTTTATTGGCACAGCAATACATATCACAGAGATGTTGATATAGTGTGTACATTTTGTTCAAGTTGGTTGTATCCTGTTAAGGTTAGTGACAGTTTGTCACACATACAGTGTGTTTTAAATTTTCCTACCTGTTTCATAATATGTTGCAAGTATTTTGATGCGCACCTATTACACTAAACAAATAAAATAAATATTTGCTACAAAAGTGAGGTTCTACTTTTCAATATATTACAAGCATTCAACCTCACTATTCATAGTATTTTATTTGCATAATTTTCGCAGGAGTCGTCTAGTATGGTCATATTGCCCAGAGCCTCAAACATCTGGATTTCTGTCATAAATGAGGCACTGGAAATTCAGCTCGATGGTAACCTGAATAAAGCTTGAAAGCCAAATTTAGCCAATTAGCTTTGCCAATCACAGACCAAACCAAAATACCAATGTTGTGTCCCAACCTAGCCCAAAAAGACAATTAATATATCTCTAGTATCCGGCTTAGATACTTCTTTGTCCTATGTTAATTCAAAAGGAATCTGATTTAAGATACTTAAGCACATTTGAATCCCCATCCAGCTAATATCTTTGAAGCAAACTTTATCTCTTTGAGTCTTTGAGTACACTGATAAATTCAACAATGACAATAGCCACACATACGTGTGTTCAAAAAATAATGGGATTTTTTTTTTTTTTGAAAGAATTTTATTTATTCGCCTACTTTGACGTTATCCCCTTCAAAATAGTTCCCATTAGGTATTATACACTTATGCCAGTGCTTCTTCAATCCCCAAAACACTTCTGGAACTCAATCTTTTGGATAGCTTTGAGCTCTTCCAGCAATGCACTTTTAATCTCATCTATGCTTGTAAAACGATGGCCCTTCAAGGTTCTCTTTACTTTTGGGACTAGAAAATGTAACATGGGGACATATCTGTGAATATGGAGGCTGGGGCATCATTACAGTGCTGTTTCTTGCAAAAAATTCATGAACAAGCAATGATAAGTAGGCAAGTGCTTTATCATAATCAAAAGCCATAAATTATTTTGCCACAAATCCGTGCATTTTCTTCAGACTGCTTTGTGCAAACAGCATTGAACTTTAAGGTAGTAATACTTATTGATCGTTTGACCTATTGGCAAGAACTCACGGTGCACTATGCCATTAAAATTGAAGAACACAGTAAGCATAACCTTCATATTTGAACAAACTTGTTCAGTTTTTCCAATCTTGGTGATCCAGAATGCCTCCACTAGGACAAATGAGCCTTAGTGTTGACATCATACCCATAAACCCATGTTTCATAACCTGTTATAGCATGTTAAAATAGTTCTGCATCGTTGGTGACCTCATTTAGTGATTCCTGAGCAACTTCCATTTTCCGCTGTTTTTGTGTGAAACTCAACACCTTTGGAACAAATTTTGCTGCAACACATTTCATATCAAAAACAGGTGGGAAAACTTTCATCACATGAGCCAATTAATAAGCCAACATCATCAGCAACTTTTCTGATTGTTACTAGGTAATCGTTCATAATCATTTCCTTCACTTTTTCCACATTTCAATGGTTATTGATGTGGTGGGGCGACCCGTACGCTTATCTTCACAGCCATCTTGAATATGCTTATACCATTTGTAAACCCTTTTTTTACTCATAGTAGATTCACCAAAAGCAATATTTAACATTTCTAAAACTTTGTTGTACTTGATTCCATTTGTATAGCAAAATTTAATGCAAATTCCCTGACCCAGGATTCATACAAATGAAAAATCGCCGACTGTATCAAAACACATGTTATCCTTTTAACAGCTGAGTAGAGACTAAACATACAATTTATCTCAAAATGTATATATACTTTTAAGACATGTTTGGCAACACAACAAAAACAAAATTGTGCCAATATGACTATTATAACCCACAAATTTCAAATTTCTGTTAATTTTTGAACACCCCTTGCAAGTTTTTTTTATTGATTTTTTTTGCTTGGTTTGGGAATTTCCATTACATGGAGGGGAGGGGAGGAGGGGGGGGAGAAGGGGAAGAATTGATCCACACCTGCCCACTAAGACCAATAGACCTGAAAGAGATTTTTTTCTTCATATTGACATTATAACAAATGTATTATATAGAATACAGAAACATTTAACGAGGGATGTGCGATAAGGGGTTTTATGGTGCATCAACATTAAATTAAGCAAAAGAGAAGAGTGGAAATTACACAGAAACAGGGAGGAAACTAGTAATGTTTAATATTAAAGATTTAGACTACAGTTTGAACTAAATTATTGTGAACACTGATTAAATAAATTTTACTACTTCAAGAAATGGTGCCTCCATCTAAATCCTCAGAAAAACAGTTATTTCAACATTTCATTTACGCAACAGACAAGCACACTATAAACTAGAAGTTAAATTCAGAGACCAACTCTTGCCTTTTTGCGGCACACCAAAATATCTGGGTATAACACTAGACAGAACTCTAACTTTCAAACAGCATCTCTCAAACGTGGCTGCCAAAGTCAAAACGAGAAATAATATTCTCCATAAGCTTGCAGGTACTTCATGGGGAGCCAGTGCTCACATTCTAAGATCCACAGCCTTAGCTCTGTCATACTCTGTTGCTGAATATTGCTGCCCATCCTGGATCAATAGTGCCCATACAAAGAAGATAGATGTGCAACTCAATCAGGCAATGAGGATAATTATGGGATGTATTTACAGTACGAACACCATATGGCTTCCAGTGCTATGCAACATCTCACCCCCCAGCACTAAGAAGATCAGAAGCTCTCTTAAAAATCTGGAAAAATATCCCGAAGAACCTTCAGCTGCCTATACATCAAGACATGATTCAAACAAAACATCAATGCTTGAAATCAAGAAAACCACCATGGCGCACAGCAATCAACCTTATAGAGTCCTCTTTCAACACCAATAAGCTGTGGACAACTCAATGGGAGCAGTCATCAGTAGCCAATAAAAATCTAGTTGAGGACCCCTCAATAAGGTTACAAGGTTTTGATCTCCCCAGGCGGCAGTGGAGAATCATCAATCGGATTCGAACAGGACAAGGCATATGCGGCTACTTACTACACAAATGGGGCTGGATAGATTCTGCAAATTGTGACTGTGGAGCCACCTTACAGACAATCAATCACATCGTTTCTGACTGTCCTCTTCGGGCCTACAAGGGAACAATGGCGGAAATCCATGATGCGTTGATCAGTGCAGTTGACTGGATTAAAACATTAGATCTCGAGATATGAAATTGTACAAGCTTGTGATATGTACATTTCCTATTGTGTACCTCATAAATAATCATATGATAAATAAATAAATAAATTTTACTCATTACATAAACATTCAATAAGTGTTTGATTTACAAAAGAAAATCTCCTGACACCATACATATAGTCACATTTTTCATGGTTTTACTCTAAGTCAGGAATATCATTAAAAGAACTGAATAGTTGAAAATTAAGTTATTAAAGCTCACCTCTTAATAACACGTCCACTGCCAATGCCTTTCATGCCTTCTTCATCTCCTGTTAGAATTTTCAAGAAATTTTCAGGAGTTACATCCTGAAATATCAATTATCAGAAATTAACTCTCTTTGCATTTGATGTTTTAAGATAAGATTGTTTATGTTTTACTTTCCTTCAATTACATAATTCTGTAAATAAACTGAATCCAAAATTTGTTTTTCGTAGAAAAATAAAAACAAAATAAATCAAATTCTTGAATATTAATGAAAACAAAAACTGAAATTATATATATGAGATGATCAAATGAGAAAAACATTTTCAGACCAAAAAGTACAAGTTTTCTTTTCAGAATTGACATTTTACATTAATAACAGTGAGCTGCTGTTACATCTCCTCATTTAAATGTCTTTCTCATAGAACATTCTACCTGCATTATGATCCCTGTTAAACTATCACACTCCTCAGTGTGAAAAATTCAATTACTCATCAGGATGCCTGTATGCCTGATGATCTTGAAAGGATTCAACTTTCATTAGATGTATTTGAAGGTGTACTTCGTTTTCAAAGAGGCAATCTGCACTGACTTATTCTACCACTAACAAAATTATATCAAATTCAACTGCTTAACACAAGCTAAAGAGTAGAATCTTCCACAGGCAGCAACAGACCATGGTAAGAAGCCGAAACTCAGCTTCACTAGGTTGGAATTTGACTTACAGCGACAATACTCTGGTGACTGGCTAAGACATGTTCCCTCCATAATGATGGTTGTATGGGAGGTTTGAATGAAAATCCCTTGCAAGTGTAAATTTGCTCTCAATTCTCTTTCTGGTTGTTTTAATAATCACGCATCAGAAGTTGTATCACAACCCAGTGTTAGAGGCAATAGTTGAAACACTGAAGAAATCTTGTAACAGGTGGACAACATTGTGCTTGTTTTGGAGGTTTCTGTTTTGATTGGTTTGATTTCGTTTGTTACCTATGCAAAACTGCTCCCAATTGTTAAGTACAGATTGTGGAACACACAGTCTCAGTACTTTTATGCCTCCACATCTTTAGACAGTCTGGCGGATCCTGCACAAAATTAAGTGAATCTGCAATCCGCAAAATGCGGCAAAAACTTGTGTCAGTCTGCGTGACTCGCTGCCCCCAGCCCCACTCGGTCTCTATCGGATGTATTGCACTGTTTGCCTGTACCCTCGCAGTTGGCAGTTGACTCGTGTGAACAAATGTTTTTGTCAACTTTTCTCATTCCTAAGTAAACAGATAAAATTTTACGTATTCATTAAGATTTACATTTGTTTTAAGGACACATTTCTATAATTTGAGTTATCTTGTGTATTTAGTATGATTTTCTAACTATGTTATAAGTAATTTTTATGTATTGCACAAGTTATCTGAACTACACAATTAAAATTTTTTATTCACGGTTTCATTATTCTGATTTTCTTTATTTGCAGACAAAGTAACTTTGACAACTTCCTGTATTTACAGCTGAAAATTTGATTATTCGTTGATACGAAACTAATGTTCTTGTATTTTTAATGATTGCATACCTATTTATTTAACAGCTATCAAAAGGCAATTGTATATCCTTTGACTTATTTTTGTTTTGGCTGCCACCTCAATGCATTCGAAACACATGGTCTTTGAAGAAAGCCACCTGCTTACATGTGCCACTCTGGCTTTCGATTTGGTCAATTGCCACAATACATTATTTTTCAATGAATAGCATGTGTCCTTCCAACTCCTTGTTATTATTTACAATAAAATCCGGTGATACATCCATGAGGACTTCACTGCAATCATACGTCAAGAAAGTCTCGTTTTTTACTAAAAGAATTAATTTCCACTCTAAGACGATCATTACGCCATTTAAAGTAAAACTGAAATACTTGAAAGTATACGTCTTGGTGAGTAGTTTCTTTTAATAACAATGAATCAACTATAAGATCAATCAAGGAATCAGGAAACATAATAATGAATCCCATAAAAACAATTCTTGTAAAAATGGCCAAGTCTTGTGCTTGTGCAGTTAAAAAAGTTAAGAGATCTTGTTCTGAGACAAGTCTACACTTTACAGAGTATATTCATTTCACTTTGTGAAATAGAATGCTTTCTCTCGGTGTTATGGAACGTTTATTTAGAATTTAAAAAAGAATGCTGGTAACCTTGCGATTACGCATACCATTTTTTAAACTGATGTGAAGTGTTGTAGGGCACATAATATGACCTAAGACCGATATTTTCCATTTTTGATTATTTAGTTAAAAATTGGTTCAGATTTAAAAACAAAAATGTAAAATCTCGAAATATACTTAAGATATTTTAATGTCATTTTGCCAATAAAATATTTTAAACTGTTAATTTTAATCATTTAAAATTAAAATTGATTTATTAATTTAATTAACAGATGTTTATTAATTATTTTATTAAAGCTTTAAAAAACGTTTTAAATATAGGCATTAAAAAAATGTTGCCGCAAAAATCCCGAGGTTTGAAAACACTGTGGGATTGCAATCCTTAATATTGTACCACTGCCTATGAACCTGTGGAGACAACTGTGTAGCAGTTGATCCATACCATGTCATGTTAATAAATGTAGTCTGTTAAGAATTTTACTTTGAAGATTCTACAATTACTATTGAAATCCAAACTGTTGTCATCTTTACAGTGCTACTCTGAGTAGAAACGAGGTTCAAAATCTTGCCCATATAGCTTCTTTCAGGCCTTTCTGTTCAACCTCTCCACACAGTCACAAAAATCAGTCAGTGACATATATCTCAAAAGGCCTTTAAAAACTGGACATCACTGTAGATACCTTACACATCTTTACCTGAAAACAATTCTTAACAATAATTTCTTTCTGTGGTAAAAATCAAGGCCCGTTACATTTTAAACTGAGATCATACATCTTACCAAACTTCATTTCAAATGAACAGCATTCTCAAGTTTCAAAATACTCAATAATAACACACAATACTCACATTACCAATATAATCCTTGCGTACTCGTTTGTAGACATTAGTGCCATTTGGTGCATTTATTATAACTCCTTTCCAGGGGTTTCTGAAATGAATGAACAAATTCAGAGTTATTTTTTATAGCTGCTTTGGAAAACAAATTTGCTGGCACATGCAATAGAAAACCTTAAAGATTTTTCAGAAAGATAAATGTAAATTTAAAACAAAAACATGAATAATAACATACCATGGATAGAAACATTACAATGAAATGATCCATTTACTACCAATCAATGCTCATAAACACAACTGGTTAGAGGTTAAGTATGCTTTCATTAGATGATTCTATAGCAATTTTTTAAATTTAGATGTTTGAATATCTGATTAATGCTAAAATTCTGCTACAAAGAAGTCAGCGTCAATTGCCAGATTCCAAAAAAAGTTTAAGTTCGAAAACACAGATTAAAATAATAAAACCACATTTATTTCGAGGAGGTTAAATGTTGTATTAGGCACATTGCAATTTACAGTACTATAAATATTTCAAACACTAAAATCTCTACATAACAACTTTATGAAAATATAAGCAACATTTTTGTTCGCTTGCAATGTATTGCAGCTTTACTATTTCAGCCATGGCATTTTCTCTGCAAACTGATTTCTGATTGTAATAGACTTCATTTAGCATTTTTCATTGTCAGTATATGTGTAATAGCAATCTATCTGCGTCCACAAATACCCTCCGTTAGACTCTCCAAAAGCACCATATGGATCTTATCCTTGTAATAGACCCCGCTGTAAAACCTGCAGCATGCTTCCACCCACCACTACATATTCCAACCCCACCACAGGAGAAACTTTCCCCATTATTGGACATGCCACCTGTTCAACCACTCATCTTATATACCAACTAACTTGCCGCTTTTGCACCAGTTCTTACATAGGCCTCACCACACAGCAACTCTCTGTTAGAATGAATGGCCACAGACAAACAGTCCACACTCGTAACCTGTACCTTCCAGTACCAGAACATGCCAATAGCCATGATTCCAACAACCTCAACGACTGTTTCACTGTGAGAGCAGTCAGAGTTTTCCCTGACAGCACCACGGCAGCAGAACTCCGGAGATGGGAACTAGCGTACCAGAATATCCTGGATACAAGACACCCACCTGGACTTAACCACCGTTAAATTCCAATTAACCCATCACTACCTTTTTTTTTTTTTTTTTGCCATGTTTATACCGTACCATTACTTCATTTGCTCATTTTACCATCACCTGCCAAAATATTAAATATATTATCTCCGACATTGTATACCGATATCGATAGTCTACTCCTTATCCGTCCCCCCCCCCACCCCCGCCCCCCACCACAACACGGTTAGTCATTAGGTAACGTTCGGTGTGCACACACGTTCCGAGCCTAATGGCCCGTTTTTTCTATTTGTGAGCAAGGCATATGCCGAAATATTGTGTAGTTTGTTTGTCAGCATTAGTGTTCTCTCATCGCATCCTTCCACTTTGGTATGTGGTGGTTTAATTTCCCTTTCTTTTCTTATTTATATCCCCTAGAAGACGCTTCCATTTTCCTTATTTGCATCACTCTTACTTACTTTACCCTTTGTGCAAGCTGCCAAAGGCACATATTCTGCCTCTGTGGAACTAAGAGCAATTGCCCTCTGTTTTGAGCTTTTCTCTATAATTGAAGGTCTTGTATCAACTTATGGTCAGTTGTGGAATCTGAATCAGCACTTGCTACAAGATTCTAGTTGGACTAAATTCCACTGTCTCTTGTTTACATGTCATAATAACCTTTTCGCCACTTCCCGATGAACTCTTGAGCAATACTGAGCTGAGTAGACAGTGGCAGGTCAAGTGGCTTGTGACAAATAAAAAGTGTCTGTCAATGAGTTCTTTATAGGTAAGTTCCTTAGTCATCTTCAGAGCCCTCATCAAAAAATTCTGGTCAGGTTCCACAGAGTTTTAATACCTTTAGTGTCTTGTAGCCTGAAGCAATTCAGCAAGTGGTCAATGCATTTTTCTTGCAAAAGGAGCATTTTCAATTTGTTTGAAGTTCAATGCCAGTGAATATTCCAGATGTTTAATCTCAAAGCATTCCTACAAAAGTACCCTAATTTTATGTCTCATTGGTTTATTTTCCATTATTACAAGTATATCTTTCATATAAACAGCTAATACAGTTTTTCCATACCATGTTTCTAATCTATATCTATAAAACAAAAACCAGATAAATGTGGAAAATAAAAACTCAGAAACTACTAAGCAGATTTTGATGGGGTTTTCACCGTTTTGAAACTTAGAATCTCAATTCAGTTGTTTGATATGTCTTATGATTCTACGTTACGTAATGTTGGAGCATTAATTCTCAATGTGTGGTAAAAAATACCAAAGATGGAACCACTAGATCTGCCCCCACAACTACGATATCTCTGACCAATAGTAATACTTATGTTGCATATTCCACGCTAAACAAAACTTGAAATATTCTTCCTTTAATTGGGAAGATTCAGTTTTTAAATGCCGCAGATAGTCGCTTTGAATGCAAGGAACTAATAATGAAAATACAGCAGAGATTTTCTTAAACCACGATCTCTGGCAGTAAATCTACAATGTCTCTTGCCATCAGCATTATTTACAATAATATTATTCTAGGTTAACTTTTAATACTTGTATAAAAGGCTGAATCTGCAGAATTAAAATATCCAGCGTTTTGAGCAAAAAATATATTCATTCACTTCGCAATTGAATTGAATGTAAGTTTCTAACATTTTAACTTTGACCTGAAGCTTTCAAATTCTGAAAATTCATTCAAAATCTGGGGATCTATGATATTAGAGCCACTGAAATTTGATAAATTTTATGGTACAATTTTTTGTATTTATGTGATACAAATCGAAAATAAAGTATAAAGTTTTTTGATATCTCACTTAGTTCTCAAGATATCGTATGTCATAACTGAGGTGGTTAGGTAGAAAAGTGACCAGGAAAAATTTCACAAATGCCATATTTGATCATGAATTCTGTAACTCGACGAGACAAATTTAAATTAAAGAATACAATTTTTTGATACATCTCCATAGAAATATCGTATCTCAAAATTGAGTTGGTTAGGTTAACATGCTGCCTGGACCAGAAAAAAATTCACCACCGCCATATTTGATGAATTCTTCTATAGCTCGACGAAACAAATCGAAAGTAAAGAATACCATTTTTTGATACCCCTCTTAGTTCTCAAGACATTGTTAAAGAATATTTTTTTTTTATACCTCTCTTAGTTCTCAAGACGACATATCTCAAAATTCAGGTGATCAGGTTGACATGCTGCTTGGACCACAAAAAAATTTGCACTGGAAATTACACAGTGAACATGAACAATAGGTGTTTTGTTTTCTTCTTAGTTGTGACGTTTATGTTGAAATATGGCCTGGATCAGAAGTAAAACATCGCCAAAAGCACAAGGAATAGTGTACATGTAAATAAACTTCAACACATCCTTTTCTTGGTAGGGGGCGGGTGAATTTAGGATTGCTTTAATTCCGAAAATGGTTGGCGTGAATTTTAAAAAACTTTGCGTAAATAAAAAGAGCCAACAATACCGGGCACCGCTGGGAACTCAGCAGTTTATATATAAATGGTTATTAAGAATGTATCTTGAGAGTTTCTATTCATTCCAAAATCTTCTGTTCAACTTCAATCTATACATAGATTTAGGCAATTTAAAAAGCAGTTTTCTTACCCTTACTGAATAAGGCCTAACAGTTGGTCCATATACATAGTATTGTTCAAATCACTGTTAATATAAACGGATTTAACATTGTACTGGTCCACAAGCAATATTTTCTCAATGCTGACAGAAATGAATGATCTCAGGATTTTTGTGTCAAGTGACAGTGTTTGAAATTTTAATTTCTTGTGAAAGTGGTGACATTTGATTGTTAAATTAGTTTATAAGTGCAAATTATCCACTAAATTAACTAGTTAACAATAATCCTAGCAAATCAATAATATTTACATTTGAAAACAGTACTTTAAATTTGCCAAATTGTTGACATGGCAAATCGGTACATCTAAATCATAAGTTTTATTTATTTGCAATAACTCATAGCTTGGTAACCATTATATATAAACTCTAAGGAACAGAATTAGGTAAAAATGTATACATATGTTACTAGGAAACAAAGGCACTGAAAGTGTATATATTGAACATTTGGAGAGGAGAAAAACCACCGCTTACCATAGAAGAAGATTTCTGTGGTGTCGCGACACGGCAAAAATAGTGTGAATGCATTTTTCTGTCTCGATGCCACAGGAATCCTCTTCTATGGTAAGCGGTGGTATTTCTCTTATATATAAATATATATATATATATAAGTGTGTGTGTGTGTCCCTATATTTCACTGTGCAGCCATCATTACCAAGCACAGAACATTGGTCTTTTTATTTGGTAGTAGCATGAAATTTCCCATTGTGCACAACATTGGCCATATTCCGATAGCTGCAAGGGTGTGGGAGATATGGTGCTTGGAAGTAGTCAATCTGGGACATTTCCATATTTTAACCAAAGACTTGTGTGTGTCTATATTTCTTTTTGCTGCCACAACTACATATCACAGACCAATAGTGTTTGTGTGTGGTAGTAGCATCGAGTCTTTCATCATGCACTACAGTGGTTGCGTGCCGATAGCCATGAGAGTGTGGGAAATATGGTGGTTGAAAGTGGTCGATTAGGGACATTTTCATACTTTGACCAAAGATGTGTGTAAGTATATTTCACTTTGTGGCCACAACTACATAGTGTAGACCACTGGTATTTGTGTGTGGTAGTGACCTTGAGTCTCCCATCAGGTACTACGGTGGTTAGATGTCGGTAGCTATGGAGTTGTGGGATTTATGGTGGTTGAAATTGGTTGACCCAGTGCATTTTTCTATTTCTACTAAAGACATGTCTGTCCATATATTTTACCTTGCAGCCAGAACTACCAAGTGCAGAAAACTGGCGTTTATATCTGGAATTAGCCCCTAGTCTCCCATCATGCACCAAAGCGGTAGCATGTCGATAGTTATCAATCAAAATTCTGTACAAACATTGAACGAAGTCGTGGACACCAGCTAGTACAAAGTAAATAAGTTGTAATTTGTTTATACCATATTGTAGACTTAGATCTGATAGAAACAGAATTTTATTACGTCAAAGCATAAAAATAACCAAATTCGTTTTTTAAACTGCTTAACGTTTCGTAACAGCAAGGTCTCTAGAGATAGGACCAAATTCGTTGCAGTTGGTAAATTTATTATCATTATTTATTACCATCTGATTACTAAAATTCACTTAAGATAACACCCAACATTAAAAATTTCATTGTAGGTTCATTTCAAAATTTACAAGTATGTTTAACATTATTCTGTTTTGTAAGTACATTTAAAATAATTATTTCTTGCAGTAAAGTGAATGAGAAGTAAAAATTTAAAACTAGCCGTTGTCCACAACTTCGTTTGTGTGAACTGTAAGGCTCTCTGCAGATGGCGCGTTCGTCAAGTGATGCAGCTTCGTTTCGTACTTGTGGTGTTAGAACTTATTAGGTAAAGCAGTGTGGAGCCTCCAATGGGGTGATAGTCACTCGATCAGTACTTGATACAAACTCATCTCATATGGCGTGTGTCTTGTATGATTGGTTTGGAAGTTCGTGTGACATCCGAAATGAGTAAGACGATGGAGGCGTTTAACATTTTCTCCGTTGGTGAAGTAGAGAAACAGCATGTTCTGTATAAATACACGCTTGTGGGTATTAAAGAAAGGACTGCACTGAAAGAGCATGGAACGAGGTTGCAACGGAAGTGAAGTTAACAGGTATATAATGAGATACATTTTATTTTTAATAATTCATTTTTATGATAATTTTATTTCAATGCATGTTTAACAGGCATTACAATCAAGAAAAATTATGTGAAAAATAAAAAAATAAATAAACTGAACATGAGAAATAAATTGTGCATAGTAATATTGTTAAAACCAGTATTTCCACTACCAAGATAGTGAAGCCTGTGGAGTGACAAAATACTTTGTTAAATATTCTCTCAAAGAATTAGTTGTTGATTGGGTGTTTATTACTGGGCATGGAGCTGAGGGTGTGGAAACAATGTTGTTTTCAGTAGAATTTAAGTCACAATTATTGTTGTCGTGTTGTGCTGTATATTGGATTTCTTCTCTTTTTCTGACATAATTATGTAGTACACATGCAGATTTCACAATGCTAATGATCTTATTCACATTGCGGCAATGTATAGGAGTTTTAAACACTTGAAATTTTTCTGTCGTCATATCAAAAGAACATTCGATGTTTTTCCTCCCTTGACTTAATTTGTAGTTTAATACTCTCTTTACATTATCAAGAACCCGTTTCGTGTAAGGTATCATTAGGTATCACAGTAAAGGAATGCCTATACTGAATGTTTTGATGCCATTAAACGAGGGGAGGCAGCAGGGCACCTGGGATTTTTGTTCTGTTTGTCATCTGAATGTTGACAAATATAAACAAATAACTGAAAATCGACCACACCATATTTTATTTAATTATTTTCCCATATGCAACATAGCCCAGCACCTACTAACTAATCTGGGCCCTTGTTTCGATTGGTATACATGAATATATATTTATATCTTATATATCTAACGTATTCACTTTATACATAATGAAGGCAAGAAGAATTTGATTCAAATTCCAATATCCCTATTGCTTCTGCTGTTGTTAAACAGAGTGGGTACCACCACCACTACTACATTTACCACTACTACTGCTATTGTTCCTAACAATACTACTAACATTACTATTAAGCTACTTCTAATACCACCATTACTACTAATACTACTATTACCACCACCAATTGTCACAGCTGCACTTCGGTTCCACTAATGTTCCATTTTTTCTTGATGTTGTTCATTGCGTTCCAAAGGTAGGGTCCCTTGGACAACGTAGTCAGCCACCAAGGTTATCAAGAGTTGACCTCCTGGAATACCAAGACAACCCCAGCTGTCGCTCAGAAGACGACCTCTCTGGAGCACACTAAAATTCCTCCGGCGATTGGTGTTACTTACTGTCGTAGGATATCTCCCGTCAATTCTGTGTTGTGAAAGCCAGACTTCCAGCATCATTGTTCCCTCTGCAGTTGTTTCTGGAATTAGCTTCCACTATTCCAGGTGTTCTTCTGCTATCTGTGGCCTTTGATTTTGCTCGGCATGATTCCTTTCTATAAATTTCTCCTTCCAAAATTTTGAGGCTAGACCAGCTGCTTCGTCCAGAAAATGCCACAAACTTTCGTCGTGTAGTATGTCAAATATTCTCATCCCTTGCAGCCGAGCTTGTTGTTGTTCTCTCAAACTGGCTGTTATTTCACATTCCCATACGACGTGCTCTGGCGTACTCTCTCCACCACAATATTTCGACTTTGAAGCCAGCTATTGTATGGCCCGTGACCTGTAATGTAGTGTACCAATCCAGGAGAGGGTTGAAGGTACTTCAACTTTTACCTCTCCTCTACGGATTGAAACATATCATACGTTCTTCGACCTGTTTCACTGTTGTTCCATTCTTGTTGCCATTCCGCCAACAGGAGCTTCCGAATGTGCATGTCTGATGTTGCTTCGCTGTCTACAATTTCTGCTACCTTATCTTGTTTCACTTTTCTCAGGCAGTATATGGCACCCCATTTCCTTACTTCAAGGTCCAGTTGCCATACACCAGTGGCAACGGTTAATGAATTTGTTGCCACAGTTCGGTATGCTCCTGTCAATCTTAAAAGTATTCCTCGTTGGATACGTCTGACTCACTGTTTTGGTTTCATTTTTCTTAGATGCTTTGCCCACACACTTGCTGAGTGGCCCACTAAAGAGGATAAAATTGCGTCATGGTATAGTCTTATTGTTTGGATTGGAACAGTGAATTTTCGTTGGCTGATATTAATGATTTTATTCATGACCGCCACTGCTCTTGCTATTGTCTTCTCTAAGTGGGCTTCAGAATTTAAACATTCATACAATTGAATGCCCAAGTATCTGCATACTGGGTTTCTACGAATTGATTTACTGTCGATTCTTATTGTAGGTTTTCGAATCAGCTTGCTCCTGAGCAAGATAAATGTTGTTTTATGTGGTGCCAAATTCAGCTTGACTTTACTGCACCAATGGCTGAAGCAATCAAGTACTAGTTTACTACTGTGTTCAATTTATGCTCTTGTTGCTCCTTCCACAAGTAATAAAAGGTCATCAGCAAAAGCAATTAGACCTAGAAGTTCAGGTATTCTTTGTAATAGTTCAATCACTGGTTTCATCCCTACATCCCAGAATATGGGACCACAAACCAAACCTTGCGGGCATCCTTTAGTAAGAGTCTTCATGATGAACAAGTTCTGGCATCTCAAGGAAGCAGTTCTAAATCTGCAATAGTCTCTGAAAGTGTAGAATAATCTTCTTGGACAACCAACCTCCCTCAGCCTTTCAAACAGGGTGAACTAGCATAAATTGTCGAATGTTCCTGAGATGTCAACAAATATGCCCACTACGTACTTTTTTGTACAGTTACAAATTATTTCCATCGACCAATTTATGGCACATCCTCTGTCGACTTCCTCGTTCTAAATCCATATCGACTAGGATTCATTCCCTGAAGTTCCTGGTGATATTGTAATTTTTTGCATAGAATCTTCTCTTGAACTTTGCCAAGCACATTCAATAAACAAATCGGCTGGTAAGATTTTGGTAGAAGAGGAGCCTTGTCATCTCCTTTCTTTAGAATTACCACCTCATTGTTTTTCAATATTCCTGGAACTTTACCCTGATACAGGCATTCGTTCAGGAGTCTGCATAGGACGGAGGTTAATTTTATGATTAGCTCCTGGAGGACCTCGGCTGGAATTCCATCTGGGCTGGGAGCCTTTCCTTTTTTCATTTTGTTTATCGCGGTTATTACTTCTTTGTGTGTAGTGTTACTTCCTTCCTCTTCACTCCAGCAAGGCTGCCACATGTTTCTTCATAGTTTAGCTTGTTCTTCTGTTTCTAATTCCGAGTTGTCATCGGGAAGCAAAACTTTTAATAACTCCTCCGCCGAGTCTCTCTAATTTGTGGTTAGTCTGTTCTCTTTACTGTGGATAGTATTGTGGGTGCCCTGATTTTTCCTGCAGCAATTTTGTAAGGAATACCCCATGGATTGTTCATAAGGTTTTTCCTCATGGAGGCTTCCCAGCATTTTTGTTTTGTCTCTCTCATCACGTCTTTGAAAATCTATCTCTTTTGCTTGTAGCATTCGAGAAGGATACTCCTGTCTACTGCCACCATGCTTCGTTGATACGTTCTTCTCATGTTTAATCGTAGTTTCTGAAGTTTTTCTGTCCATATTTTGTCAGTGGAATCTACTATCTTTTTTAGTGGTATTATCCGTTTCATGGAACTTTGTATTGCAGATGTCAGCTCTCTTGCGACTTTGTCTACATCGAAGTTGTTTTCTGGCAAATCTGGAGGAGTGAACACATTCCTTAATTTTTCCCATGCAGCTTTCTTGATGTTATATGCTGTTTTAATGCTTCCGTTGCCACTGCTTTCTTCTGTCTGCGTTCTGCCCAGTTCATAGACAATCAAACTGTGATCACTTGATGTCTCCAACTCCAAAGCAGATTTCCTGCATGATTGTTTGTAATTGCTACACCGATATTTGTTCTGGCACCAGCACTGTTGCATAAAGTAGGAAGATTATGTGCTTGGTTTCTAACCTCTAGACCCAATTCACTTAATAGCTCTTCTAGAAGTTGCCCTCTCCTGTCAGTCTTCTTGCTGTGCCAAAGAACAGACTTTGCATTGACGTCCGCTGCAATAACTAGTGGATAATTTCCCAGAGCTACATCTATCTGTCGTATTCTATCTAGGTATGGGAAGATCTCGTCACCATTATGAAACTTCCCCATGTTGCTCTTACCTCAGCACATACCGTGTGTTTATCACATAACTGCGTAATTTTTGTAACTGTTATTTGTTTATTTAAAACGATTATTGCTGCCATTGGGTTATTGCCCTCTGTGATTATTCATGATGTTACAGGCATGTGCGGGATTTTGCCTTGCCAGGAGTACGGTTCTTGTAGGCAAATAATATCTGATCTCAATTCCTCAGCCACCCTTCTGATTTCATGTAGAACCATGGCGCCTGATTTAGTATTTAGATGAGTAACTATTAACAAGGAGTTTACGGGTGTCTTGTATGCACATTGCATTGGGGCCAAGATAGTCTTTCATCTAACAGAATGCCTCCACGGTTCATGACAAACTGCTCATGTTTCCTCAGCATCAAATATTACTCCTCTTCTCTCGAAAATCTTGTGAACTAGAGTCAGGAGCTGAGATGGATATGTTTTAAGATTTAGTGATCTCAGTTATATCCTGTCGATACCTGAAGGTTGTGGGAACGTTATGTATTTACTGCCAGGATGAAGAACTCTTGTCAAATGTCGGAGGGCAAGTGTAAGTGCATGCACTTCAAGTCTAGTTAGCAAAAGTGTATCTTCAAAATTGGCATACAACTCCGCTGGATCTGCAGTAATGGGATTTGGTTTGCTTATCACAAAGATCGGGTGTTCTATTTGGCTGGTACGCATACTGGGTTTGCGAAGATGATATTCATATCTAAGCCCACCGCCTCTAACAAAGCACTTGCAATAAGCCGAGTCAGAGGTGAAGGAAATTTCGTCCAATTGCTTGTCCATTAGTTGCTGCCTACCTGTTTGCCCGCCAGCGCTTATAATAATTTTCTGCATTTCCATCATCTTCTTCTTCCTAAATGTTTCAGCTCTTGCAGCATTTCTTCATTTACGAGAGGGGGGATTGCCTCTCTTCTTTTGATTTTTCAATCCCACTTTTCCAACTGTTATTTCAACTGCTCTGTATATCAGGTCTGCTATATTCGCCATCATTTCTTGATCTATCCTGCAACTGGATTGTAGACTAGCCATAATCTATTCTGTTGACTAGACGTTGTAGTAGTAGTTGATATATGGGACAATCCTTTCCTTTGTTTTGCATGACTTACCTCTTTTCTGGCATGGGACGCACGTTTGAGGCATCGACTTCTTATCACATTGATCATGCTTGTGATTGTTCTGACCACAATGACTACAAGTCTCTATGTCTACTAGGCAGTGTTTACTCACATGTCCTAGGTCTCTGCACTTGACACAAGTTGGTACCACGGTGTAATGTTTGAAATTGATTGCACTGAATTCCATGTATATTTTATGTTGCTCTAATAATAATTTGTGCATAGCTGGGCTTAATTCTATAATGCAATGAACGGATGGCTTTTCACGGAGTCCCCACCACACCATATGTTGCAGTTGAACACTGTAGTTCGATAACTTGAAGATGAAACAGGTATATGTAATTCATATGTTTTTTCTTTTCTTTATAATGGCGAAATGCAAGAAGTTGAGGGTTTTGAGGACCACTTTCATTAAAAAACTCAAATCCCCCCCCCAAGCAGAACAGGATCAAGAGGGGAAAAAGCATATTATCTGAATGACGCAATGAAGTTTGCTCTTCAGTTCATCAAGGGATCAACTTTATGAAGTGGTAATTTACCTTATATTCCTCCAGACTATGTGGTAACAAGAAAATGAGGACATACAGATGTCCTCAGTACAAGAGTCTTCGAATGCACCATCTCCTCCATCTCTCCTCTTTTTCACATAACTTTCTACACCGTTTAATGAACCTTCTACATAGGCCTCAGAATCTGCTGTAGTGGCTGAGCAACCTGGCCATTCCAGAGATATTCCTATTCCCAAGAAAAATATTACCCGAAAACGAAAGAGAGGAGAAACGAGCAAAAACTGTTCTGCAGTTGACACAGTCTTTGCTGAATATTTGAGGGCCAAAAAAAGATAAAATTTGTGCTGCTAATACAAACTCACCAGCTGATTAAGGAAAAAAGGGCAACAAGCAGTTTGCTTTGAGTCTTGTACCTGACATCTTACTTATGACAGATTGTCGCGAAATAATCGCGGAAGTACTTAGTGTCGCGAAAGAACCGTAGAAGTACTTAGGTGCGACAGGTTGTGCAATACAGTGTAGGGTTTACAGCTACGTGACGAGACTCTGAAATTTCCAGAAGGGCAACCAGGGCTGATGGAAGAACGAAGGATGTGTGACCGACGCTACAGAATGTTCTTGAAGGTTGAGAGGACACAAGTAATGTCGTCACCGGACGATATAAAAAGAGGTGGCTGGGCCACCGAGAGCTAGAGTAGGGCGGAGCAGTAACGGAGCGGCGGAGCATCGGAGCAGCAGCAGCAGAGAGTAGGGCGGAGAGACAGACTAGTGCAGGGCACAGTAGTCACCATCAGTAGTTCAACTCTCAGTAGCAGTCTTCGATGCTAGTGTAGGACTTAGTTCCTCATGACCGATGGACATTAGGAGCAGTTGTCTGCTATGAATTAAGTCGGGCTTCATGAGCTGTAACATTGTAACCTTAACTTGTTGCAGTTCAATTATTTTTTCCAGTACCTTTTCCACACCGAGTTCCCTTGTTTGAAGAATTTTTCCCACTTTGAGTTGAGTCTTTTAATTTCACATTAGACTCACTTCAAGCTCCCAACTTCCGAACCGCTCGCGGAAGTAAAATAGCCAAACAACAGCAACAAGATGCACAGCTCAGAGCATTTAAAAGGAGGACTATGCTCCTAATAGATTAATAGTTAATCCTACTGATTTCCCAAAATGATGAATAGATTTAGAATATGTAAGTCTTAGTTCCTTATCTACATATACTGGGCAGCAAATGAAATTTTTGAGGATTCAAGTTCACAACTTGAAAACGAGACCTTACTGTTAGATGGCTCTCAGAATGAACTGATCAACCAAAAGCATTTAAAACAATTATAAATATTTAATTTCTATTTATCCTTTATTTTATTGTTGAAAAAATATAAATATTTATGTAGAATATTGATACAATAAACATTTGTTAAATATTATGTTGATTCTTACGTTAATGTAATTAATTTTCTTTCTTCCGCCATTACACATTCCCTCATGTTTGTATTTTGCTGGTGGATCATGGGACAGATAGTTTCCACGAGGTCGGTGTAAGAATCTTTTGACATTATATAAAATGCATGAAACTTGGCATCTGATTCTTTTGGTTCAGTGGTGACAATGAGTGCTCGGCAGTTGATGTTCCTCTCGACGTAGGGATACACCCAATATTTCCTCTTCTTCCTCATTTGCATTTTAATGAAATAATAATACATAACTATGTCCTCTTCTTCACTCAAACTTGACATTTAAAAATCAGAATAACCTCTTAAGCATATGTTAGAAGAAACGTAGGTACACAACGTTCTCTGCATATTTCTACAAGCAGACTGGCTACTTTAAATGCTTCATTGATGGACCACAGTTCAAGTGAAATGCCCGTGACACACAGGGCACATGAAACGCATACTCCCAGTGACGAGCGGTAATTGCTGTGTGTGTGGAGGGCCTTAATGTCTGTATATTTCTTTTTTTGTCACAGTTAATACACCACCAGTGAGAAAAATAACCTATAACTTAATTCCTCTGAATAATAGGGTATTGCCCTTATGTTAAAATCAAGATAAATGTTTCAGCTTTGAGAACAATCTGAGCTTTAAATGGATACTAAATAGTGGACACTTATATCTCATTTTCTCAGCTTCTTGCTGTCACATCAAAATATAACATACCTTGAGACCAAGCAAAAAGTATGAAAACCCATAAAAATTGTACCAGCAATTTTTGTGGGAATTGCATTCGAAACGAAAAATGGATACTAATTTCTTAGCAGTTTTATCGTATTTTCTCAGTTATTTGACATCTTGTCAAAATGAAACACCCTACTTTACTCCCTACACCACATGCAATGTATTACTTCAAACCCCATCATAATATGTATGATCCATAGTTTTTGCACAAATCCCCTTCATCCACACAAACAGATATAAATATTTTTTTTTTTTTTTAAAAAAAAAGGTTGATTTCTTCTTTGAGCGAGGCATATTCAAAAAGTAAGGGCCGTTGTTCAATATATATTAGTTAGAAAAATGTTTTTATTGACAGTTTTAGTTTCCAATAAAATTACTTCACTTTCTCACACAATTTACATTCATTTCTAAAAACTTTCCATAATGCTACACCACCTACTCAACTAACACCTGCATATAAGTTCTTCCCCTGGAAATCATACCAGTTGACTATGGCGGTATTCAATTTCTCGTCATTTTCAAATTGTCACCAAGCAACTGTTTTAGGTACAAGAAGAGGAAATAATCACTAGATGAAAGGTTGGGTATGTAGGGAGGGTTATCAAAAAGCTGCCCAGTAAAATCTTGAATCTTTTTTCTTCAGGCAGCAGTGTGAAGATGCACACTCTCGTCGGAAGGACTATTCGGGAAGACAGTTTCCCGTGCCTTAGATTTTGGATACCACATCTCAGTTTGGTGAATGTTTCACAAAACACATGAGCTATAAATTTTGTCCCACATTCCATGAACACAACCAATAGAGTGCCCTTTTAATTCCAGAAAATATATCCATCCTTTTCCAGCTAGAGTAGAGAGATTGTTTGAATTTTTGTGGTTTATGTAAAGCTGAATGTTGTCACTGCATTGACTGTTGTTTTGATTCTCTATTGGTGTAGGATATTCACATCTCATTGCCTGCAACAATGTGGGAAAACGAGCTATCTCTGTCTTGTCGATAGGAGTTCAAAAAAATTCATCCACTTGTCATTTTTTGCTCTTTGTGTTGATTAGAATGCATTTTCGGTACCCCCTTGCACATGATTTGTGATATCCAGCTTTTCCATAACAATTATATAAATAGTGGTACATCCAATAAGTGGAAATTTATCATCCAGATCAATAATGATAAATCGTCGATTAGACCACAGTTTTTGGTCTACCTGTTGAACAATTTCATTGATCAGGTTATTGGACTTCCAACTCCACTCGTCAGCATACAATTTCGTGAGGCTATTTTTGAAGTCCCAACATTATTGAATGACTTTTTAATCACTCACAGAGCCATATACTAGCCATAACTTCAGATGAATTTGATCAGCCGATGATCCTTTTGCACACATAAATTGACTCACAGCATGCACTTCACAACTGGCAGAAGCAGCGATTTTCGCGAAAATTGTTGTACCCAATCACCAATAGGCAAATGGCTACCGAATCATAACAATGTCTTCAATGATTTGAAAAAATTAATAAATGGAATGCACATGTACATGTTTGTTCAAACTTTCCAATCTATACCAATAAAACAAAAACCGGACATATTGGTCGTATAAAAACTCGGAAACTACGGGGCAGATTTCGATGGAGTTATCACCGTTTTAAAGCTTAGAATTTAAATTCACTTGTCTGGCATGTCTTATGTTTCAATGTTATTTAATGTAGGGGCATTAAATGAAATTCTGAACGTATAGTGAGAAATTCCACAGGAGGAATCACTAGATGCCGCATACTCCGCACTTAACACACAACACAATGTCTCTGACCATAGCCTTTAATTAAAGCAATAAGATAACTTATAGTAATAACTATTTTGCACATTCAACAAAACTTTAAGTATTCTTTCTTTTAATTCGATATATTCAATTTTTAAAAGCCATAGCTTGAAGTATTCTTTCCTTTAATTTGGGATATCAATTTTTAAACGAAATAGATAGCTGTAAAAACAACAGAGATTTTCTTTAAGCATGATCTCTGGACAATATCTCTTGCCTTCAGTATTAGTCTTCTGTTTATGATAATATTATTCCGGATTCACTTTTGATATTTTATCTGCAGAGTTAAAGGATCTGGCGTTTCGAGCCACAAGTAGGCTATATCCATTCACTTCGCAATTGAATCAAACATGAGTTTTTAACATAATCTAGGGTTGTTCAGTAATGTAGTAATGAAATTTCTTAACCAAATTATCAAAGCTTGATATACATGAATCTTTTCGGACGAATGAAACTAGTATACGTGCAAATAAACTTCAGCCCACCAGTTTCTTAGTAGGAGGGGGGGGGGGGATGAATGTAAGTTTGCTTTAATTCCGAAAAGTTGGCGCGTATTTTATGAAACTTTGTAAAAATGTTTTGCGGGAATAAAAATAGGGTACGGTTAAATCTACACCAGCTATACCGGGCAACACCGGGAACTCCGCTAGTATTTAATATAAGTAAATGCCCATTGCTTTTCGAATATGCCTCTTAAGAACAGTGACCCATCCTCATTTTTATAAAGTATTTTAATTACAAAGACTTCTTTTACCAGTTAGTCTTCTTATATTTATAGATATTATATAAGTAGTTAAATAAAAAATAATAATTGTAAGCAATTTTTTTTTTTTAAAAAGTAAATTGTACTACTAGTTAAACTTAAAAGCTACAAAGGATTATTTTATATTCAAGATTTTTTAAATTTAACATAAAAACTGATAAATATCTTATTAGAACAATTCATTTAATGTGGTACTAATAGTATAAGATTCCACTGCAGGTTTAAAATTTACAGGTGTGTATAGCATTATTCCATTCTGTAAGAATTTTTTATTTTACTTACAAGCATTAATTAATGGTGAGGGAAAAGTCAATAAAAGCATATATTAAAATTCTTGGTAAATTACATTGCCAGGTAAATTCAAGATAGAGTATCATTTTAATCCTTAAGGTTTAGTAATGTCTCAAAAGTTCAGGGGACCACCTCCTGCCTATCTAACGCCATGTTAATTTAAGGAAGTATTTGACCCATTTGTGAAAAAAACTATTTGATGCAAGACCTTAATATTTTTACTGAATGTTACATGATGTTAGTAAAGTCATCTGTACCAATATCTACTTTATAATTTTTTAGAAAAACTTTTTTAAATTTATTAATAACAATATTAAGTTTTTTCTGAAGAAAATGTATTATTGTGAACATCCTAATAGGGGAATATTAATGCCTGTAGTACCAGAGATGGCTTTTTATGTTATGCAGAGTCGCTGAAAATTTCATTCAGTTATCTTTGGTAGTTTCTGATATAATGGGGCATATGTACTGGAAATTTTAGTTTGCAAGAAAATGACTTTAAAGAAAATCCTTTGAAATTTATTGCTTACAGTTAATTAGAACTGTCCTGCTGCATATGATGGCCCTTCTTTGGTCTCTGGAAGGTCTTCCAGTTTCCTTTTCACCTTCCCGGATGTCTATCTTTTTTTTTTTTTTTGCCATATTAGATGCTGACCTGTCTGCATCCGCTATCCCCAGCTTATCACAATGTTTCAGCACAGTGATCATATTTTCCCAAGAATTAATTCCCAGCTTTTTTAGAACCAAACACTTTGCACAATATTACCACAATTGAATGTAATAACAGCATCATGAACCCCTATTTTCATTTTATGGATGCCTAGAAATACAGTTTAAGGAAGGTGGTTCCAAATTATGCTGTTGAAATATTCATTTGGATTCTGTGTCTGCCCGTGCAGACATTTTCTTAGGTCAGGATGAGCTAAGTCTCTAAAAACAGGTTTAACTGCTATAATGACAGTAGCAGGAATAGAATTCTGATGAGAATAAGACTCCTGTTGTCTGAGCTCTGTTGTAATTGCACCAATAATTTACTCCCAATGGACACAATCCATGACATGGC
This sequence comes from Vandiemenella viatica, assembly GCA_031002005.1. Taxonomy (NCBI): domain Eukaryota; kingdom Metazoa; phylum Arthropoda; class Insecta; order Orthoptera; family Morabidae; genus Vandiemenella; species Vandiemenella viatica. Next base: position 170,212,974 of record JARYHS010013630.1, on the reverse strand, counting down.
TTATCATCAGTATAGGACTTATGGAAGAATATGGCCCCAACATCTCTATTCATTGCCTCCAGATTTTTTTATTTCTTCTAATTGTCTGTCCATAGTATACCTGCAATTTTTCTATTTCAGTTTTAATTAACCGACACTGTCCAGTCAACAATTTTCCATCTTCTAATTTTTTACCTCTCACGTCAACAGTTAGTTTTCTCAGCATTGTTCCCAAACATTTTTGAACATCACCCAGACATTCTGTTTTGTTAATAATAGCGTCTCCATATGGATTAGAGTTCACCACGTTGTTGTATGCCTTACTGTCACCACCTCCCAAACATATGGTGTACCGTACACCTCTTGTTTCTATGGACCAATGAAAAGTGGGTGGAGCACCGCAACACATGTGGTAACAAAATGCTATATAAATGCCCAAAAATTTTTTTTCAGCGAAATCCTTTTCATGATACTAAAAGAATACCTTAATCTATCGAAATATGAAGAAAATCGAAATATGAAGAAAATCGAAATATGAAGAAAACCGAAAATCGATTTTTTTGACCTGAATCATGGGGTGGTCCCCTTAAATTAAATTGAATTGGAACCAAGAGTTATTGTTGCTTTCTTTATATTAATTGAATTATTTGTGGAAAATCATGTGTTGGAAGAGTGATGCATGATGCACGGTAGTGCTGCATGGTATGGACTGCAGTGAGAGTAAGAAATGGTTTTACTAGGGGCAATGTAGAGAGAAGAAAGAAAAGAGAAGCAAAGAAGGCTCTCCTACAGTATTGTTCATTATGTTCCAGGGACAGGAAAATATCAAAGTAAGAAAAATATTCAGAAAGCTGGGTGAAACGATCAGGGAGCAGGGCAGTATGATCAGAGAGCAGAGCAAAATAAATGACCAGGGCCCTTCAGGCTAATCCTAGTGGCAGAAAGATGGTGGTTCAAGTAGTGGAGGTAGAATACAATTGTTATAAGTTGGCAACAGGTCTTTTTGCAATTGGATAGATAAGATGAAGGAATTAGCTTCTTTGCTGTCTAGGTGCCACTGCATCCTACTATGAAAAAAATGCAGTGCTCAGCCAAACACAATGGTTACAATTATCAGAGAATAAGGAACACATTACAGTGTATATCTGCACTAGAAGAATGCTGAAGCATGTCAACCAAACTATCAGCATTTCATAGTAGGCCTGACACCACACAAAGACAGCATAGAACCTGCGACTGCATTTCACGAACTGTTTGGGAAAATAGATCTGGTTTGCAACCAGAACCCACAGGGAACAGCCTAGTACAAGAAATGAAAGATACATCAGACCTTAAGGAATAAAGGTGCAAAGGTAAAATAGTAACACAATGGTTCCGCTACTAGGTGGTAGACATGGGACAGGTGAAGGCCCCAATCTGTAAGAGTAGTTGGGAACAGGCTACCAGGTCACAAGTGTAATATTTGTTCAGATACCAGGGGATATAGGATCATTTTGTAATAGTTTCGCAAAGAAGGACTAAGTAGTGAGGTGAGTGGTGCAGCGAACAGTACTGATAGTACTAATGTTAGTTGCAGTACAGAGGGTTAACTGGGGAAGGTGGTGAAGGAGGTACAACATGCTAGGGTGGAACTCGTGCAGCCCCTGAATCACCATAATTGGCCTTACTTGAAACAAACAGTTATGTAGGTAAAACTGGAAATGCTGGAGCTGCTGGTGAAAGGCATGAGGACTGTCATGTTGATTGTGTCCGAGTACTATTGGTATGTAGGGTTTCACTAACTATGACCTACCCCTAAACAGGCCTAAGGGATTTCATTTTAAGTTATGGTTAAGTTTGAGCTACACCTTTTTAGATTAAGAGGCTGCAAATAAGGAGATAAAACTAGATAACTGAAGTGATACTGAATGCAGTTGAAAGCTGGAAAAAATGGTAAATTTCAAAGAAATAGTGGAAGCCGATGAAATAAAAAGAAATAAAGAAAGAATGTGGAGAGGGTCACATCATGGGGTGAAGAGTACTGTTGAAAATATTAGAGTTATAAGACTATTGCTAATAAAATTTGGTAGTATAATAAACAAAGCAATAGAGTTAGGTAATTTAATTGATACACACAAGACACAAGTAGCAACAGAGCTTGGTTAAATAATGGAGTGTTAGACATTGAAAATAAAGTGAACTACAGAGAGAGAGAGAGGAAGAATTGGTGGAAGGGTATTCATACTGGTCAGTGAAGACTTTTGCAGTTCGCTAGTGTTTGCAGATCATAGTAATTCTAGGATGATATGAAATAATAAATTAGGGTCTTAGTTTCTTACTGTAGCGGAAGAATGCATGATGGAGAAGAGGTTCTTGATGTGAAACTAAATTCATATTCAGAGTTGAGTGTAATCACTGTCAATTGGGAAGGAAATAACATAAACAACAAGAAGGACAGAGATTTGTAAATACCATAGTGAGGAAAGTAGGCTTTACACAAACTGGACCAGAGCAGGGCACAAGGGCACCAAACAGGTTTCATATATTTCCAATGAAGCCTGTAAAATTAAATTATTTTATATCCTCTTTCATTTACTTTATTGCTGCTTCACATTAACAAATACGTTTTTTTTTTTTTTTTTTTTTTTTTTTTTTTAAAATTGTATTTACGTCTCTCAACAGCGAGGTCTTTAGAGACGGGAAAGGATGGGGGGCAAGGATGGGGGCAAGGAATGGGAAGGAATTCGGCCATGGCCTTTTGAAGGAAGCATCCCGGCATTTGCCTGGAGTGATTTGGGAAACCATGGAAAACCCAAATCTGGATGCCCGGACGGGGATCGAACCGCCGTCCTCCCGAATGCGAGGCGAGAACGCTATCTGTTACACCGCCACGCTTGGTAACAAATACCTGTACGATTCTCAGTTTTATCCAAACTTCGCCGTACTACACACCATCTCTGCTTCTCATCTGTTCTCTATCATCACAGATCTTCCTCCCTGCACTGTTTATTCCAGAGATTTTCTTGTAACACACACATCTTTGCTCTTGCATAGTAACTATTAACGTATCTTTTCCTTTTACAAAATGAAATAATTTAAACACACACACAAAAAACATAATCTTACCTTTAAATATACAAACATAAAACAATGGAACTGAAATAATAATAATAAAAAAATGTAAGGAGCTATGTTTCCTTACATATCCACTCGGCCAATTTTCACAAAAATTTGTGTCAAATTTTTGTGTGATATAATTTCATTCACCGAAATATATGTTTTTAAACATAGTTACATTCATTCATTTCCTTTACCTACTCCCGGTATAACTTTAGATAACATATATTTCTTAATCCTAACATCTTTCCTGATTTAGGATACTGGAGGTAATATGCGTGCTGATGTGATCTCCCTACAACTATATAAGGTCCTTCATACACGTCAAAGAACTTTTTAATTTCTGCATTAATGCTGCTGGATCTTCCATGAGCCTTCACCAATACTAGCTCACCCAGTTCAAACTCATCATTTCTTGCACGACGATCATATATCCTCTTCCGCTCCTTGGTGAAACTATCATTTCCCTTTCATTTTGACTTTTCCCTTCGTTGCTTCTTTTTCCTTGTCCTCTCCGCCATCCTTCTTCTTTTCGAATTTTATAATGTTGCGGCCTTCATTATATATATCAAGCCCTCTCTTCTTCTTCACTTTGCCTCTCGTTGATTCTTCTTCTTCACTAACTTCATCACACTTCTTCCTTATTAAGAAACATCTCACCTCGTATTCATCTTCTCTTGCCTCCTTGTCATCTACAAGTGTACAGTACTCCTCCTCTTCTTCTTCTTCTAACTCTTCTTCGGTATCTTCATAACTCTTCTCGTCTTCAATTTCCTCGTCCTCTTCAGTTCCCAAACCATAATTTCTGTCATCATTTCTAGTGGAAACAATAATCGTTTCATCTTTCCTTTCCATCTCTTCTCCTGTATTTTCCACGTTACTGTCCCACTGAACCATTCTCGCCAGGCCAATTACTTGATCTGATGCTATGTCATCTTTCTTAGTATCTCTAACTTTGTCTTTTTCCTCTATCTGTTCTAGACATTCCCACCATTTCACTGGTCCACTATTCTCACACATTGTATTGTTTTCTTCATCGTCATCTCGCCGATTTTCTCCGTTTTCTTCTCTCTCATCCTCCTCAATTTTCATTCCTAACTTGTCTTCGCACGCCCTTCTTACTTCTTTAATCCAGTGATCAGTTTTGTCTTCTGTTCCTTTGTCAATCGCTCCTTCAGAATTTCCAACAGGATGATCGGCTTGATTGTTATTATCTTTAATCAACTTCTCTTGACACTTTCTTCTCGTAAAGTCTTCATCAAAATATGCCGTTACTTCTTCCAAGATTACTTTTTTGTGTCTATCACTAGTGTCTCTATCTAACTTCATTAACATGCACCGTTTTTCTTGCTTCGTGATTCTTGGCCCTTTAACCTTTTCGGCTTGAGAACGGACCGCTTCAAAAGCCGCCTTTAATTTCCCTTATTACATTCTACTTCTCACCTTCTTTCATCTTCTCCCTGAAATCTTCCACCACTTCCTTTGTTAAAGCCTCTTGTTTCTCCTCCATTCCTTCTGCCATCTTCTTGTCGTATGTGCGAGAAACCTCTTGGATCGGTTACCGATCGTGCTTCGCCTGTATTTTGCCTCGTGTTCCACTGGTGCTTGTTATATCCTGGACCCGAGTACTGCTGGTATCCTATGCCATTATTGTACTTCCCCAACTCCTTAAGCCCAGGTGCATTTTGCTCTCGTCATTCGTTGCATCCCACCTGTCTATCTTTTCCACACCTTCTAGGAATTCATGTATGTTTTTCCACTGCATCAACAGTATTTTTTCTTGTACTTGGCGCGGCATCTTCCGCTCCAATATTTCTATAACCTAATCCTCTTCCATGGGCAACGACAAATACTTCAGATTCTTCAATAACTTCTCACAATAATCTCTCAAACTTCCCTGCTGCCTTTTGTAGGGTGCACTGTTTCTAAATTCCTGTTTCACTCGCCGCTGTCTTTCATCGGACCAATATTTCCTCAGGAAAATTTGCAAAAAATCCTCGTAACTTCTGTTACCTCCACCCAATTCACACGTCCACTCCAATGCCTCATTCTTCATCATCATCTTAACGTATTTTATCTTCTCTTCATCCGGCCACTGTCTTGGAAATGCATCTCTGTATACTTCCACAAAAACATAGGGATGTATCTCGCCGCCAGGTACAAAACTCACTTCAGGCAATTTCATCTGCACTGACTGCACTACATTGTTGCCGACACCGTGCCCTTTCCCGTTCTGAATTTTGTCCACTCGCTGATTCAGCTCTACCCACTGATATACGGCCGCCTCTTTATAGCTTTCCACTTCTCCATGCAAGTTAACCATTCCAGATTCCAATTCTTTAATATTAGTTTGTACCAGTGAAATTTCATGTTTGGCTTCTTGAACGTCACTCACAAATTCATTGTTTATCCCTCTCTGCTCGTCCAGTGCTATCTTCACCGACTCCTCGCGGTTCTGCTGTTCTATCTGTATTAACTTTTGTACCTTCTTAAACATTAAATCTTCACGTTGAGAAATATGCTCATGTACTTGGTCTATCTGAGAGTTTATTTCATGAGAAATATTAGCCCTTTCCTTTCTAAACTCTATTATCGTTTGTTGTTGATTATGATTCATTTTCTGCATTTCGCGTTTTGTTTCTATCAGTTCTCTCCTAATCATTGCTAACATTTCCTTTATGGAATTACTGTCGTCATTCCACGGGTTTTTCCCCACGATGCCAGTTGTTGAATCATCATCACCGTCCAATTCGGTAACTGCCCGCTCCCCAACTACTTCCGAATCTTTTCCATCCATTGTTATTTCAAAATTTTCGTCACTTCCCAAAAATCATACACAGAGAGAGAAAAAAAAAATCCGGTGTAGATTTCGAAAAACGAGAAATATCAATTAACGCAGATTTTTCTGACTTACAATGCCGTCTTATCAACCAAACACCAACAGCACACACATTACCTGTACATAAATCTTTAAAACTATCTCTAAGAACATGTATGCGTAATTAAATCTTATGTTTTAACATTATACTTTTAATCAATTTCTCTCTTTTTAAATTTATATTTCAAGTCTTTACTCAAAATTAGTAACTTTGTCTTCCATTCACAATATCTAAAACTGGTTTTTTTCTTCTCCTACCTTTCTGAAGATTACAGGCTTCTTTTATTACGAGCTAAATAATTAGCTCTGTGTCACGGTCACAGTCGCCACGTGTAAAATTATCATTATTTATTTTATATATCATCTTTCATTTTACTTTTATTGCTGCTTCTTTACATTAACCAATACAATTATACTTTCATCCAAACTTCGCCGTACTACACACCATCTCTGCTTCTCATCTCTTTTCTATCGTCACAGATCTTCCTCCCTGCACTGTTTATTCCAGAGATTTTCTTGTAACACACCCATCTTTGCTCTTGCATAGTAACTATTAACGTATCTTTTCCTTTTACAAAATGAAATAAATTAAACACACACACAAAAAACATAATCTTACCTTTAAATATACAAACATAAAACAATGAAACTGAAATAATAATAATAATAAAAATGTAAGGAGCTATGTTTCCTTACAAGCCTGATAATAATTTTGTAGAGTCTCAGGTTACAGTTCTCATGTGTGCAAGAAGGGTGAATAAATAAGTGAATAAAATTGGAGATGGTTGTAGGTACAGTTACGAGGGTTGTTTAAAAAATAAGGTTCCCACATTTTTTTTAGACAGAAGGATTTTAATTTAAAAAAAAAAAAAAAACGATTACACCATTGGAAATGTTGATCTTTAAGCTATAATTCCACATAGTCCCCATTTTTTTCTATGCATTTTTTCTGTCGAGTAATCCACTTTTGCATTCCCACCTCAAGGAAGTCCGCCGCCAACCCGTTGTGAAACTTGGAAACTTCTTCTTGCAACTCCTTGTCCGTCTGGAATCGTAGACCGCCTAGGTGCTCCTTTAATTTTGGATACAGATGGAAATCGCTGGGTGCCAAATTGGGGCTGTAAGGGGGGTGGTCAATGACATCCCAGCAAAATTTGTCGATTAACTCTTTCGTTTGTTGCGACACGTGTGGACGGGCATTGTCGTGGTGCAGCCTTACACCTTTGCTGAGTTTTCCTCTACGACGATTTTGGATTGCCCGTCTGAGCTTTTTCAAGGTCTCACAATAACCTGCGGAGTTTATGGTGGTCCCTCTAGGCATGAAATCAATGAGCAGTACACCACGCCGGTCCCAAAACACTGATGCCATGATTTTTCCTGCTGACAGCTGCTGCTTAAACTTCTTTGGTGGTGGTGATCCGGTGTGTTTCCATTGGCGCGATTGTTTTTTTTTTTGTTTCAGGAGTAACGTAATGGCACCACGATTCATCCCCCGTAAAAATGGAATCAAGGAAATCTTCGTTATTGTCGTCGCATTCACTGCAGAACTTCTGAGCACAGTCGACGCGCTGCTGTTTGTGGACTTCTGAAAGCATGTGCGGCACCCAGCGCGCGCACACCTTTCAATATCCTGTCAATTGAACCTTCAGAAGCCTCAGGAATTTGAGCAGCCAGTTGCCGGATGGTGATTCGCCGATCTTCGAACAGGATTTGCTCAACTTTTGCCACAACGTTGTCGGAGATCGATGGCCTCCCGCTTCGTTGTTCGTCGTGGATGTCCGTACAGCCGCTGGCAAACTCCCTACACCATTTGCGGACGTGTTGAATGCTTATACACGTATTCCCATACACTTCACTCAATTGCTGATGAATTCCTACAGGTGGTAACTTTCTTGCGTGCAAAAATCGGATGACCGCACTAATTACACAGCTGGCGGTGACGACGATGACGGGCTCCATCGCTTTTGGCTGTCAGGCTGGCACTGACCATTGTAGAGCCACGCAGGTTGTTGGAATCGGTGGTGGGGGATCCGGCGAACACGGTGGTGTTGCCAGATTTCGCATTGCACCATGCACGGTAAGGGTACAGAGTTGGGAACCTTACTTTTTAAACAACCCCCGTATAAAAAAGGCAACTATTTCAGAACTAAAGAGATATTTCAGGAAATGAGTGTGAGACTTTTTTATGCTATGATACACCTTTCTACTAAAGCACAGAATCTGATTTCTGGCAAATTACACAAAGGTTTACCCCCCACCCTCCCAAAAAAATATCCATAGTTGATTTAATATGCTACAATCTTTTTATTTGTACTAAATATAATTCCAGTGAATTATAGACAGTTAATTTACTTTAAAAAAATGTTTTTGCTTGAATTGTATGATGCAAATTTGTTGTCACATGGTGCTCATGCTTCCTTTGTGTATCTCGGGTATCAAATATGCAACTGTTATTCACTATGAATGGCAAAAGTCTTTAGCCTGTCTCAATACAGCTTCTCATCTGGCGAGTTCTCCCTCGCCCATATTCACATGACTTATTGCCTAGCGACTTCTTTTGTTCCCAAAAGTAAAACAAAAAATGTGTGCATAGTGATTTTCATCAACTCAAGAAGTTGTTGAATCCTTCCAAAACCATGTCTTTAACTTGCAAAAATCGAAGTGGATTTTTTCTTCTTTTTTCCAAGAATTGGTATGAATGCATGCAGTAGTGTGTAAATCTTAAAGGGGAATATTTGAGAAACAATAAAATGATTTATGCCAATTTTTTTAAAAAAAAAAAAAAAAAAAAAAAAAAAAAAAAAAAAAAAAAAAAAAAAAAAAAAGGTGACCCTTATCTCTGTCCATATTTATTTAAGTTCAGTGATTTGTAAATTGTGCAAGTTTATTTGGAATTTTTATTGCACAGTAAAATATAAGAGCCAACGAATTTTCATTTAAAAGCACTATTCAATAAAGTAGTATTAAAACATAGCATAGTAGCCCCAAAATAAAAACTTTTGTTTATTTTCCTTGTGTAATAAGTATAACAAAACTACAACTAGCAACGACAAGAGCGTATGATAGTCAAACTTTGAGGCAATGGCCGCTTTTTAGACTACTGACAGGTACCGAAAGGCACCCAGCAACGGAACACATCAACCCTTGTAGGTTTTAGCAAGCAGGGACCCCAATCCTGGATCGTTGGTGGAAGGTTAGGCTTTAAAAACCCCTGAAGCGATTTCAAGATGTAATTCTCGTTCGATCCCACTTCACCACCTGATGCCGACCAGGTACGGGGTCGTTCCTGGGACATTCATTGGCTGAACAGCCCATGGAGACAACACAGCACGCTGCCATGAAGTTCGCCGTCTAACAACAAGGTGGAAAACAGTACTTGATGGGTCCGGAGATGGCATAATTAAATAAACCTTCCAAATTGCTAAGAGGTTGTGATTGTTCATCACTAGTTGTGCGGAGCTATTAAAAGAAATTACATACAATTAAATGTTGTTGACTAGTGGGATGAACTGTATGTAACCTATAAAAATCTGTGCATATACTATCAGCACTGCTTGTTTGATTATGGACGTGTAGCTGGATACTTAAGAGTCCCGAACCACTGTCGTAATTGTTGCACGACCTGACTTATGCTTCCCTCCAGCCTTTGTGTGTAACTCTCCGCTCAGCTTACTACACTTGCAACTTAGAAACAACACTATACAGAAGAATTATTAGTTTAAATGCAGGATATTGGTGACACATTGCTAGGTAGACTGGTAACAAACGTGTTCTAAAAATGACAGTTTGACTGCCAATCATATTTTTATCCTAAAGTGAAAATAACAGAAAAAAAATATCAGTTTTCTATTTAGCGACTCTCAACATCTATACCTCATATACTGAGAAACAAACCAGTAGTATAATGGAACATAATTTTAAACAGGTATTAAGTTTTGGACCAGTAAAACACATACACTGATAAGCCTTAACACACACCATGCTATGGACTTAGGCCAGTGGGGGCATTATTATGCTATGAGAGACATTCACCCGGGCTTGCAAAGGATCTGTGTAGTGATCAAAAGTACCATAACAACTGTGGACTATGTGAAAATTATTACGGACCACTTCCATCCCTTCAAGCTTCATTTCATCCATGACAGTGATGGCATCTTCCAGCAAGGATAACTGCCCAGTGCCCATCACACAAGGCCAGAATTGTTCTACTATTGTCTGAGGAGCATGATAGTGAACTCACGTTGATGTCTTGGCTTGATTTAAACTCACTAGAACACATCTGGGATGCTATTGGTCACCTACTCTGCACCCACAAACCACCAGCCCTTAATTTAAGGGAACCGCATGACATGCGCATAGACATCTGGTGCCTCCGGAACCTACTCATATCCATGCCATGCTGAATCACTGCTAGACCAACATATTAATAAGTAAGTTGTCATAATGTTTTGGCTCTTCAGTGAAATATATGCAAAAATTAACTCTCCAGCATTTTCAATTTAGGTGTTATTGCTCTGTGACAGATGGAAAGACAGAAAGTGGATCTTCAGAAATAAGGCTCTTTTTTCCTATTTGTTATGAAACCTTAAAGTGAGAGTTACAATTTTAAACATGATAAAATTCAAAATCTCCAACAGTAAGTTACTCAAAATATATTGAAACAGTAAGAGTTTTTATCCAAAATTAAAGTAACTACGTTTTTTTTTCAACAGTGACTGTGAAAATGCTTTTAGGCAATGTAAATAAGAAAGGATAGGGAACATAATACAACATATGAAGGCAAGTGAAATTAATACACATCGTAGAGTGTAGACTTGGCTCAGAACCTGATCTCCAGGGGCGTAGCTACTATGGGGCTAGGCGGTGCAGTGCACCGGGGCCCTCACGCTCAGGGGGCCCCCAAGCATACCTCAAGGGGCCCCAAAGCGCACCTCTAGGGGCCTTCAAGCGCAGTTTAGAGGGCCCCACGAGCCTTCACGGCAAACTGGCGACCTTTTTTTTTTTTTTTTTTTTGGCCTTACCGTCGCTAAGGGGAGAGTACAAGAGCCCCTCACTAAGGGCCCTCGCTGTGCTCAGGGGGGCCCCAACCACTGCTCAGGGGCCCCTAAAGAATAATTCAAGGGCCCTCATCCTCAGTTGAGGGGGCCCCTACCAGCACACAAAGCAAAAAAAAGGTCGCCCGTCTGACCTGAGGGCCCAAAATAAATTTTTTGCACCGGGGCCCTTGTTGACCTAGCTACGCCACTGCTGATCTCATAACTTTTTGGCACTAAACAACCATGAGATATGTCCCATTTTTACAAGAATTGTTTTCGTGGTAAGTCTTTTCCTTTTGAAAGTTGATTGTTTATTTTCTTAGTTGTTGCTAAAATTTAACCGTTTCATTTGAAAATCTGTGGATAATGACATTTCAGATTTCAAATTTTATTAATATATGTCTCCGATACTGAGAATTTTCATGCTCTTTGAAAACAATGGGCGTGTGTACTAGCCAAGCACAGCCGATTGCTGTAGATATAACTGACACCACAAGTAAATTACCATTAATTTAAAACTAAGCACTACAACAAAGAAATATTAATTATTAAGTCTGATGATCTCTAAACCTTAAAAAATAGTAATAATAATAGAATAAAAATTTAGGCATATAGCCTGAAATAAAGCAAATCAATTAACCAGCATATATGCACTGAAACATTTTACATTTGGGTTTGCCACCAGATAAATACATAGAAAATCACCAATGCTGTACTTTTCTTATAATTTGGGAGTGAAACAATATATGTGTACTAAAGTACTCGCTTCTAAGTTATGATGATGGAGTGCCGAAGACAAATACAAATTCTTTACTTCACTAATTTTCAAAATAATGAGAGAAGTGAAGGGAAATTTAGCTCTGTCTATAACAAAAATCTCAGGTGTATAACGATATTAGGATATAATGTGATTTCACGTTAGGGGTAAATATACATAAACTTACCAGTTTTGAGATTTTTCTTACAATCTGTGGGTAAAACTTTATCTGTATAACAAATTTCCGCTTTCTACCCAACCTTAGAGTTTTGATGATGATCAGTCAGTGAATGACAAAATTGGTGAAATTTGCAAATCAATAACCTCCAAACTAAGAACAGGTATGAAAAAAACTGTATTGTGTTTCCTGAGACTGCTAATACCTATGTATAATAGAAATTTGATGCATGTAGCTCTACTCAGGTACTGAGGTAAAAAATGGCCCAGGTAGCTTCATGAATAGGGTAGGAAGTACTGCAATTGCCTTTTCATGGTGGGTGGACTGTAATGTGCCCAGAGCAAGTTTGAAAATCAGTATTACTGAATCAGTAATTAACAAAAATAAATAAGCATATGGAAAGGTAATGTCTCCTTACAACAATTTGTAGCAAATTTATCACCAGCTTGTTTTAAGACTATGCTATACCAAATTAGTTCAACAGAAAGGATCAAAAACAAGGATTTTCAGCAATACCCTCACTAAATATTCTGCACTCTTCATAGTACATCTATGAATGACAGCCATGTAAAATTCAGTATTTACTGAAATTATGTTTCACAAATCTGTCACATGACAACCAATATCAGCAGCCTGCATTTTTTTTGTGTCATCAGTTTTTTTAACTGGTTTGATGGAATCCTCCATCCCTTCCTACCTTGTGCTAACCTCTTCCTCTCTACATATTCCTTACAACCCACGTCCTCAATTATTTGCTGTATATATTCTAATCTCAGTCTTAGTCTGCAGTTCTTACCTTCGACTGTTCTCTCGAAAACAAATTAACAAATCCAGCATGTCTCAAAATATGACCTACCAGCCTCTCTAATCTCTCTGTAAGCTTCTTCCACAAAATTCTTCCTTCGCCTATCATTTCCAAAACTCGTTTATTTCGTACTTTGTCTGTCCACTTAATTTATGCATTCTTCTGTAGCAACACATTTCAAATGCTTCAATTTTCTTTCTGTCTGGTATTCCTAAAGTCGATGTTTCACTACCATAAAGTGATGTGCTCCACACATAGAGTTTTAAAAAGTTCTTTCTAATTACTAGATAAATGTTTGAAACTAAAAGATTTCTCTTTTTTATGAATGTTTTTTTTGCTGGTGCTATTCTCCTTTTAACATCATTCCTGCTTCAGCCATCAGTTGTAATTTTGCAGAATTCAGTTACTTCTCCTACTGCAACCGATTCTATTTTTATATTTAATCTACTAGTACTGGTATCATTCCTGCTACATTTAATCACTTTTGTCTTGGTTTGATTTATATTCAGTCCAAAATCTTCCTTCAGTATTTTGTTCATGCCAACTTCTCAATGTCAATAAAATTTTGAACATCTTGTCCTATATAACATTATCAAAAGCTTTTTATAAATCAACAAACACCTTAAAAGTATCTTTGTTTTTCTTGATCCGCCCTACAAGTATTAATCTTAAAGCCAGAAATGCTTCCCTTGTACTGCGATTTTTTCTAAACCCTAATTGATCTTCACCTACTATCTCTTTTACTACCCTTTCCATTCTTCTGTATATTATTCTGGTCAGTAATTTTGAAGCATGTGATGTTAGACTAAGGTTGCAATAATTCTCACATTTGTTGGCTTGTGCTTTCTTGAGAACTGTGAAGATAATATTTTTATTAAAATCAGGTGGAATTTCTCCTGTTTCATAACTTTTTGATATGAGCTTGAATAATGTTTTGATTTCTTCTTCTCCTAGGTATTTAAGAAGTTCTGCACGGATCTCATCAATTCCAACTGCCTTATTTGCTTTCAAGTCATTCAGAGCTCTATTAAATTCTGTCCTCAAAACAGGATCTCCTAAGTCATCAATGTTGACATTGCCTTCCTTTTCCATTACACTATTGTTCAAGTCGTCCCTATCATACAGTTTCTCAATGTATTCCTTCCATCGGCTAGCTCTATCGTCTGAGCTTAAAAGGAGGGTTCCCACTGGCAGCTTTAATGTTTATACCTCTTTTCTTTCATTTCACCAAAATTCTGTCTGATCTTCTTACATGCAACATATACATTGCCTATGACCATTTCCTTTTCTACTTCTTCACACTTTTCTTCTAGCCATTTTTTTTTTTTTTTTTTTTTTTTGCATTTCCTTTTTATTTGATTTCTAAATTGCCTGTATTGCTCTCTTCCTGCTTCATCGTGAGCATTTTTTATTTTTTTATTTGCCTTCTCTTCTGTGATCTAAGGTTTTCGGGCAGCTTGTTCCCTAAAGCCTAATGTTACTTTACCAGCTCTCATTATTCCGGTCTTTAAGGCATTCTATTCATCCTTGGTTGAGTTCCTTTCAGAATTACTTCTTAGATCTAAGTCTACACTTTCTGCAAATTTTTATCTCATGCTAGACTGTTTCAGTTTATTCACTTCAGTCTGTTCTATATTGCTTCCTTATTTGCTTGAATTTCAGCCTGCAATTCATTACTACTAAATTATGGTCAGAGTCTATGTCTGCTCCTGGGTACACTTTACAGTCTAGAACTAGATTCCTGAATCTCTGTTTGACCATGATATAATCTAGCTGATATATGCCTGTATCCCCTGGACATTTGCAGATGTATCGCCTTCTTGCATGATTCTTAAACAGTGTGTTTGCCACAACCAGCATGTATCTTTTACAAAATTCTAACAACCTGCTTCCTCACTCATTTCTTTCTCCTATACCTAAGCTTCCTGCAGTATTCCCCTCTTTTCCTTCTCCCACTATTTCATTCCAAACACCCATGATTATTAGATTTTCCTCCCCCTTCACATATTGGATTAATTCTTCAATTCTGGCATAGATTTTCTCTCTTTCTTCGTCGTCATCCTGTGACATTGGCATATACACTTGTACTAACGTGGTTGGGGTGGGCTTAGTTTCTGACCTCTTCAAAATAATCCTGTCACTAAACTGTTCATAATAATTCATACGTTTCACTACTTTCTTATTCATTACAAATCCTATACTAGTGACTTCACAGACAGCTTGTGTATTAATTATCCTGTAGTCCACAGACCAGAAATCCTGTGCGTCCTTCCATTTTATCTCACTAATCCCAACAACATCTAACTTAAGTCGTTCCATCTCCATTTTTAAGTTTCCTAACCTACCTGCCCTATTCAGACTTCTAACATTCCACACTCCGAGTCGTAGAATGTTTCCATTCATTCTGATGACTCCTCCTTGAGCTGTCTCCACCCGGAGATCCAATTGGGGGACTATTTTACCGCATTCGGGAGGACGGCGGTTCGAATCCCCGTCCGGGCATCCAGATTTGGGTTTTCCATGGTTTCCCCAAATCACTCCAGGTGAATGCCGGGATGCTTCCTTCAAAAGGCCATGGCCGAATTCCTTCCCATTCCTTGCCCCCATCCTTTCCCGTCTCTAAAGACCACGTTGTTAAAAAGGGACGTTAAACTGTTACAAAAAAAAAAAAAACAATTTTACCTCCGGAATATTTTACCCAGGAAGAAGCCATCATGATATATGTAATTTGAGAGGATTACATGTCCTCGGGATACTCTTTGAGTCTTTAATGCAGTGATTTCCTGTTTCCTTCTGCCTCCCTATGCTGCTGATCATTTCCGTTAATCTGCCTTTAGGGGTCGTTTTGAACCTCAAGGGCAAGAGGGTACCCTAGGTCTTATGGGGGGCGTTGGCTAGCAGTGGGTGACTCCTTATACAAGGAATCTTTCAGTCGCCAGAGCCTCATCCATGCAAACAGGGTGTACCTTATGAAGGAGAGGTTGACATTTGGTTGGAAAAGGCTAATATAGTCTCTCCCATACCCTTAAAGCCTGCATTAGTATTTGTAAAGTCTTATTTCCAGTATTAATTACAGAAACAACTATTATCTAAGTGTAAGGACTGAAATGATGCTATGCGTTTCTTTCTTTTATCAGCAGCTAGAACAATTTGGTAAATGAACAATAGATGTATATAAATTTGAATATTTTCATTAAACTTATCACTAATCTTAGCAAAATGATAAGGCGTATACTTACTCAGCATTATGTGCTATGTCATCAAACATCATGACAATGATGTTTTCATGTGGTATACCATTTTTTAGTAGAATGTGGTAAGCATGACACACATCAGCCTGTTAAATCATTTAATTGGTAAATTAACAGCATTCATAACAACAGTTATTCTGATACTACTCTTATAGTACATGATAATCCAAAACGACATTGAATTCATCTACAAAGCAACAATTACAAATAGGGAAAGAAAGAAGAAACATTGCTTACCATATAAAGTATGAAAAACACAAATGTGGAATCATCATATATATTATTTCTATAAGGTATTTTTTTGTCACAAGCCTGTATCTTCTTTCATACTTAACCGAAATCAATGAATGAGGTGTCATTTTAAAGCTTATGGTCTCTACTTTGGTCACATCATATTTTAAGAAATGAAGTTTTCGGTATTCGACCCTTAAAGGGCAAAAATCGCGATTTTTCTAAAATTCGTTTTTTGTATCTCGAGCCATTTATCTCCCTGGATATCTAACCAAAAGTCGATAAATGAAGTAGGATTATGAGGAGTAATGTCTCAGCTTTGTGACATAATATTTTAAGAAAGATTGTTTCTGGAATTCAACCCTTAAAGGGAAAAAGTTTAAATTTTTCAATAACGTATTTTTGTGTCACGAGCGATTTATCTCCTTAATATCTAACCGATATAGATAAATGAGGTATCATATTAATGAATAAGGTTTCCGCCGTGGTAACATTATATTTCAAGAAATGTATTTTTCGTTTTTCGACCCTTAAAGGGCAAAAATGTTGATTGTTCTAAAATGCATTTTTTGTATCTCGAGCCATTTATCTCCCTGGATATCTAACGAAAATCGATAAATGAAGTAGGATTATGAGGAGTAATGTCTCAGCTTTATGACATACTATTTTAAGACAGAATGTTTTTTTAATTCAACCCTTAAAGGGAAAAAGTATAAATTTTTCAATAACGTATTTTTGTGTCACGAGCGATTTATCTCCCTTAATATCTAACCGATATAGATAAATGAGGTATCATATTAACGAATAAGGTTTCCGCCGTGGTAACATTATATTTCAAGAAAAGAATTTTTCGTTTTTCGACCCTTAAAGGGCAAAAATGTCGATTTTTCTAAAATGCGTTTTTTGTATCTTGAGCCATTTATCTCCCTGGATATCTAACCAAAAGTCGATAAATGAAGTAGGATTATGAGGAGTAATGTTTCAGCTTTGTGACATAATATTTTAAGACAGAATGTTTTTGGAATTCAACCTTTAAAGGGAAAAGTATAAATTTTTCTATAATACATTTTTGTGTCACGAGCCATTTATCTCCCTTGATATATAACCGATATAGATAAATGAGGTATCATAGTAAAGATTAAGGTCTCCGCCATAGTCACATTATATTTTAAGAAAGTATTTTTTGTTATTCAATATTAGTTATAGAACGTGTTGATTTTTTAAATTTTAGTTTTTATTATATGCCATTTATCTTCTTCGATACCTAGCTGAAATCGATAAATGACATATCGGTTTAAAAATTAAGGTCTCCAGCTAGGTAAAATCATAAATTAAGAAAAAAATGTTCAGAATTTGGTGTTAAAAGTGTTAGCGCGTATGAGACTGTTCAGAGCCAAGTCCCCAGATTTCAGCATCGGATATCACAGAGAAGTCAATAAACTTTTTTTTTATTCAATAAGTAGTTTTTTGGATATATTTTTTTCTTTTACGGAAACACTGTCGTTTTTTTCTATACAATTCCAATGTAATTCGCTCAGCAACAAATATCACAGAGATGTTGATATGTTGTGTGCAGTTTGTTAAGGTTGGTTTTATTCTACCAAGGTCAGTGACAGTTTGTCATAAATAAAGTGTGTTTTAAATTTTCCTAACTGTTTCATAATATGTTGTGAGTATTTTGCTGTGTACCTATTAAACTAAAAAAAAATATTTGCTACAAAACTACGGTTCTACTATTCATTATATTACAAGCATTAAACTCACTATTCGTCGTATTTTATTCGCGAAATTTTCGCACGGGTCGTCTAGTGATGATGAAATTTTGTAGTTTAACCCTCTTTCATAGAGATAAGATAGGACTGGAGGTCAGGAACAAGAAGAAATTTGACTGGAGTGATTGCAGGAATATGAAAACTGGACAGCTGGATGGGCATTTCAGCACATGTCCTGCCAAATAAGAGGCCAGAGCGTTACTGCTCATCCAACATGCTATGTAGTATTTTGTGTCATGAGCCATTTACCTCCCTTCATATCTAACCGATATAGATAAATGAGGTATCATATTAAAGATTAAGGTCTCCGCCGTGGTCACATTGTATATTAAGAAAGGAATTTTTTGTAATCCAACCTTTGAAGAGAAAAAACGTCGATATTTCTAAAATGCGTTTTTTGTGTCTCGAGCAATTTATCTCCCTGGATATCTAATCAAAATCAATAAATAAAGTAGGATTACGGAGAGTAATGTCTCAGCTTTGGTGACATCATATATTAAGAAAGATTTTTTTTTAAATTCAACCCTTAAAGGGAAAAGGTATAAATGATTCCACAACGCATTTTTGTGTCACGAGCTATTTATCTCCCTTGATACCTAACCGAAATCGATAAATGAGGTATCCTTTAAAATACTAAAGTATCCGCTTTGGTCACATCATATTTTAAGAAATAACTTTCTACAAATTCAACCCTTAAAGGGGCAAAAATATCATCATTTCTAAAACATTTTTCTTTTTACCTCACTTGATGTCTAACCGAAATGAGGTATTATTTTAAATACCAAGATGTCTGCTTTGGTCACACCATATTTTAGAAAATTAAATTTTTGGAATTCGAACCAAAAGTATCAATATTATTTTTACAGCGTGTTTATTATTATTGTTACGAGCCATTTATCTCCTTTGATACCTAACTGAAATCGATAAATGTCATATCGTTTGAAGATTAAGGTCTCCAGTTAGATAAAATAATTAATTAAGAAAGAATATTTCGGAATTTGATGCTTAAACAGGTCGCACATATGAGACAGTTCAGAGCCAAGTCCATAGATTGCAGCAGCAGATATCATACAGATGTCAATAAACTTTTTTTAAAACAAGAAGTAGCTTTTCAGATATTTTTTCTGTTATGGAAACATTTTTGTTTTGCTATATAATTCCAATGTAAACATTTTATTCATACAGCAACACAAATCACGGAGATGTTGATTTGCTGTGTGCATTTTTTTCACGTTAGTTGTATTCTGTTAAGGTCAGTGACAGTTTGTCGTACATACAGTGTGTTTTAAATTTTCCTGTTTCGTAATATGTTGGTAAGATTTTGATGCGTACCTATTGCACCAAAAAAATAAATATTTGCTACAAAAGTGTGGTTCTACTTTTCATTATATTACAAGCTTTTACCCTCACTACAAATTTTATTTTATTTGCGAAATTTTTGCACGGGTCTTCGAGTTTTTCTTTTATTGATCTGAATTCAAAAGTTATAGAACAAGTAAACTAAAGATGTATTCCATTTATTGCAAAGTTATACCTCCCAACAAAGATACGAATGTGCACACTGCATTCAAGAAAAATATTTCACTAAGATTATACAAAGCATAACATCTTTAAAGCATAACACCACCTTATGAGTGTGTAATTAATATGTAGTACAGTGTGTTTGTACGAAAGCTTGAGCAGGAAATCAAAATAATCATAACATAAAAAAATTACTAAATCCTATGGTAAATGAGGTGTGACCAGAAGGTAGGAAGAATTTTTAATTTTTTCAGAAAGTATTTACTTAATATTAAATGTTTACCCCAATGTTTCAGCATCGTCCCCTTTTTGATATTATGCACCTTTTACCAATGTAAAGAAACACTGTGGGACCCCTCACTATAAATGGTTATATGCTCAGTCAGCAATTTTGCCTTTATATCATCTACCATTGAAAAACATTGTCCTTTGAGTTTCCTTTTGAGTCAAATAAAAGGGGGGGGGGAATCAGGGTGTCTGGAGAATAGGGTAGCTACAGCGTCATAGAGGTGTTGTGTTCTGCCAAGAACTGTTGGATAAGCAAAGCGACATGCAGCGTTGCACTGTCATGGTGCAAAATCCGTGATTTTTCTGTTTAATGATTAGACTTACTCACTTTTTTCCCAGATTGCCTCATGCAAATTGCATAAAACTTTTAGTTGGTACTACCTGTTGACTGCACAGCCAGCCAGTAAAAATTCACAATTAACTATTCCATTGCAGTCAAAGAAAACAGCTAAAGGATTTTCACATTTGATCAGACCTGACATGCATCTTTTGGTCTTGGCTCTTTAGAAACACCCATAAGACGATTGAGCTTCCGTTTTGATATCGTAGTCATACTCCCAAGTCTCACAACCAGTTCTAATGCGTCTAAGTGAGCCTGGGTCATCAATGACATTAAACAATTGTTTAGTGAGGGTTACAAAACACTGTCTTTGTTGAAAACTCAGCAATTTTGAAACAAATTTTGCTGACACTTGTTTCATGTTCAAAACATTAGTAACAATTGCTTTGCATGAAGTGTATGAAATTCCTACTTCTTCAGCAATCTCTCTAACAATGATTCTTCTATTAACAAACACAATCTTATTTAATTCTTTTCCCACATTTTCATCACTGAGAGAAGTGTTACAGTGCCCAGACTTCGCGTCATCTTCTGTCTTCTCGACCTTGGTGAAAGCATTTGTACCATTCATAAACTCACGGTTGTAATATGATATTGACACCAAGGCCTTATTTATCACTCTGAATGCTTTCAAGCACTTAATTTAGTTTTTGACACAAAATTTCTTACAAACTCTCCGATCCCACATTCTGTCATAGAAAAAAATTGTTAAACACGTTGAAGTATATCTTGCTAATTTGCACGCCTAGCATAAACTAAAAATCCCAGGTACTTAACAACTGAAAAATTCATTACCACATGTGATACCAACATACAAAAAAAGAACCAACTCGATAAAGAAGGTTAAGTTTATGCAATCTCAAAACTCAAGTTACTTTATGATCAAACCTCATAGGTGGCAGACATGAACGTTTCTGTTTTATGTTCCTTGTTCTTTACTTCTAAATTGCTTGTAAATTTTCATAGCTGATGCTCATCATCTATTATGTAACCCATCCATTTCTGTAGCTTTTCAATGATTCTTAATGATAGATTGTTTTTAATTGATAATGGGAACAGCCCTATGCAAAATCCTTAACCTAGGGGACCAGGAACACCTTTAAGGTTGCCACACCTTACCAGGCAAGCCCAGTTTGAGAAGCCATGCTCCCATCTCTCTACCTTGTGTAGTAGTTACTGATACGAACAAGAAACCAGGAGAAAAATAAATGATAAGTTATCTAACATTAAATTATGGAATCTCTAAGAACCTGATAAAAGAGTACAACCTCATCACCATACAGTAACAAAAAAAAAGGACAAAAAAAAATTGTACAAATTTATTAAAATGTAAAAAATGAGAGCCACTACTTCTAAATAATCAATAAATAAAAAAAATGTGAAAAAAAAACAAAGAATTTCATGGGAAACAGGCTGGCCCACCTGTCACCAAAGGTAGTTGGGTCTACTGAAGATCGGAATTCTGCTACAGCAACATTCACTAATGGCATCATAATACTGGTTTAGTCAATAGCAAGACTCATTATTGTCAAGCAGGAATTCCATTGTAATACAGCCTGGACCAGCAAGACAATGTTAAATGTACATCGGAAAGTATTTTTTGCAGTGTTTTGCGATTGACCAATGTAGTATCATGACACCAATTCCTTGCAGAATCGCAATCTTCAGTAATCCCAGTAATTGATTACTAAGAAGCTGAAATTAAAAAAAAAAAAAATTTTATTTGTCCCCATAGGCCATAAATTTAATAGGCCTATATTTCTTGATAAGAACCAAATTCACAAACAAATATTCTGATAGAGTTCAGGAACTAAGAACTACAGGTCTATTGGAGATTGTGATTCCGCTACAACAACATTCAGTAATGCTGTCAGAATACTGCTGTAGTCAATAACAAGACGTATTATTTTCAAGCAGTAATTCCATTGTAATACAGCATGAACCAGTAAGAAACTGTTAAATGTACTTCTAAAAGTGTTTCTAGTGGTGTATTGCGTTTGTCCACATCAGGATTACTTACGTTCCTGGCGAAATTGCGATCTCCCATAATCACAGAACTACCATGTTTCAACTAAAAATATAGATCTACTTCTGTGCTACAACCCATAAAAACTATAGCTACTATACAAAACATGGCCTGCTGAAAAATCTTTTATTTGGTAGGGGAGGGAGGCAGAAAGTATGGTAAGCACAGTCCACAGGCATTGTCATTATAAAAAAAGATAACATAAAATTCATAATGCATGTAAGAGAGAAGTATTAAAATACCAATCATTGGATTATAGACAATTGTAGCCTATGTGGAGCAGCCATCATTATTGTGAATGCACTATTCACATGTAGCACATGCGCTGATATTCAAGGAGCTGTTTTATCAGACTCTGACATGGTTAGGTTGAAATAATGCCTGGACCAGAAAAACGACCAATATTCCATTGTGTATAGTGGATTTTGACTGAAGGAGGTGGTGACCATGCCAAATTTGGAGTACAATGATACCAGAATCATGTCAAGGCATCTATTACCATTAAGTCAGTAAATGGGTGTAACCAAGCCTTTTGGTGTGCATTACACCTTCTTTATCCCAGATTTAAGATACACTTTTCCTCGAAGAGTAAAAGCTAAGGAAGCAATTAACTATACCTATTTTCATCCCCATAGGATAAGTTTTTCTACTGGTCACACTTTGAATATTAACCAAAACTGGGTCTACTGGAGATTGTGACTTCGCTACCTCAACATTCAGTAAGATTGTTGGAATACTGCTGTAGTCAGTCGCAAGACGTATTATTTTCAAGCAGTAATTCTGTTGTAATACAGCCTGGACCATTATTTTCAAGCAGAAATTAGGTTGTAATACAGCCTGGACCAGCAAGAAACCATTAAATGTACTTTGGAAAGAATTTCTAGTGAAGTCTTGCATTTTTTTTTATCTGCTTAATGTATCTGTAACAGCGTGGTCTTTAGAGACGGGAAAGGATGGGGGCAAGGAATGGGAAGGAATTCGGTCATGGCCTTTTGAAGGAAGCATCTCGGCATTTGCCTGGAGTGATTTGGGAAACCATGGAAAACCCAAATCTGGATGCCCGGGCGGGCAGTGGAGTCTTGCATTTGACCACTGCAGTATTATGATTACTACTCCTGACAGAATCGTGATCTCCAGTAATCTCCCAAAACTAGTATTAAGGAAAAGAAATACTTGCCACAGATGCCTTCAAAGCAAATATATACAGTACTTAAAACTATGTAGGCCTATCTTATAGAATAATAACATAAAACATAGAGATTAAGAGTCTTCAAATCAGAAACTTGCTAAGATTCAGCTATTTTAGATTTACCTGGTGTCTGTAATTCATAAAGCCATTTGATCCAGCAGCAAGAAGTGCCCAAATCCTTCCACCATCTGACGTAACATAGGCATCACTTTCAGCAAATACGAAAGCAAAAATTAACACCGAGCAGATTATACTCCTTGCCATATTTTTCATTTGCAGTTGAAACAGGAAGCTAATAAAATAGAATACAGAATTTTGTATTGGAAGGTGGGCACCACAAACAGTCTAGCCTAAGTACAAAAAACTGAAACAGTAGGTACTAGAGTCATTAGTTTACCATTTCCAAGAGGTCATGTTTACACCACTTGAAACAATCACTTTTTGTAACTGTTAAGAATGTCCCAAATAAATATTTACCTATTATTCTATCCAAGATCAATGGCAGTTCAGATAAGCGGGTACATACGTGGGTTTCTTGTTTCACTCTCACATGTTAGTTAGTCATAACTCTTACGAAAGGAATTCTTCACAAACAAATAATTTATTGTCTCTGGGAACAAGGGTCATCAACAAGCATTCAACACATAAAATGATTCTCCCTCCACCACATTTTCGATAGGGATTTTCTAGAAATATTGTAAATGTTTAAATTAATAATTATTTAAGTTTAAAAAATGTAATTTCATACTGCGTTTCACCTCCAATAATAAATTAAAATGATTTGTTTGAGCAATTCTAAATTAGGAAAAAAAATCCCAGAGCGGACACTTCACGTGCTCCATATCGTCTACATGCCCACATGTATCTGTCAAAACGCATTTGCTTAATGCGCTGGCAATAGCACAGGTGAGGCAGCTGAATCCATTAATATCAATCTACGCCTAGCAAGCCACCTTAATATCCCTCTAAATCATCCATCAGAAATGATGGATGATTCGATGCATACTCCACCTCTCCTGTAGTAACTGATAATACTTAAAAATTTCATGACAGTTTACGATGAAGATTTTTTTCCCCCAGACCTTTCACTATCTGTACTTTTTATTTACAAAACAAATACGAATGTTCGTACTATATCGATATTACCTTGAAGCTATCGAAATTGATTAACGATATTTTTTTAGGAACTTATCGTCAACATTTCGATACAGAAAGTTTTTAATTTGGTTTTTGAGTTACACCATACAACTATTTACACCATACAAACATTTACAATATGATTTACAGATACAATTGTTATTACAATTTCAATGTTTTTTTGTCAAAGTTTTTTTAAGTAGTTATGTGAAGCTGTTTGCTGTTTGTTGATCCAGTGTTGACTCCTCGTCCCTTTTTTTCTTTCTTTCAGGTGGGGTAATGGGGTTTTAAGTGTCCATTTCATATGTGAAGGCCGGCTTCGTCCTTAAATTAGGTGATGGCTGATATGACCTTTGGATTAAATTCACGGTTACTATGTTGGTAGATAAAGGAAAATGTTGTGCAGTAGTTTGCTTTGTGTAGTACAATATTGTGTGCAGTCAAAAAACAAATGGTCTACGTCGGGTGATTCTGTGGGATGTTCTTCACAATAAGGAGTTTTAATCACTTTATACGGTACAGGTGGGCTGGGTAGCAGCCTTGGCCTATACTCATTCTTATTATTGAGGATACCTGTCGTTCGCTTATGTTTATCGATTTATACCAAGCTTTCTTTGGTAATTCGGATTAGATGGTCACGTAATGTCTTCCCCTATCTGCTTTTGTTGTTTCTCAGCCCATTTTCCATTGTTTGAAAGCTATTTTACTTATTCTGCTGAAAAAATCAGCATGATGTAACAGGATTGCTTGAAATGTTCCTTCGACTATCGCTGTTTTAGACGAATTATCAACAATTTCATTACTGATTATTCCGATGTGATCTTTGATGTACATTAGGTTTATTTCTGTGTTTGGAAGCGCGAACTCTGGATTAGCATCAGGATGGGGCAAAAGCAAGGAAAAACACTTGTTGATAACGGTTTTTCTTTGGAAAAAATATACTCAAATAACTTAACTAAACATTAGTCTGCGAGAATTCGGGTTAAATGTAGATAAAATTTATTTTTCGGTATTAAAAGTGGGAATTTTTAATTTTCTATACTTTTTGCTCAACCTCTTGAGGGAGGGAGACAACATGGGTTTAATTGCTTCGATTATATACATATATATATATATATATATATATATATATATATATATATATATATATACGGATCTGTGTGTGCAGTCCACTTCTGATGTTCTATTTTAATAAGTGCGCTTTTGACATCTGTAAGAATTTTTTTATGTTGTATTCCGTATTTCATTGCTTCCCTGATCGCTAGAATTTCTGCCGTATATATGCTTGCTCTAGTGGAAGGGTGTACTTCCAGTGGCCCCTGTCGTGGGGCAGTAGAAAGCGTAGTCCATTCTATCTAGAGATTTGGGTTCATCAGTATAAATTTCTGTAAAGTCAGTTGTTCCTGATATAGTTCTGAATGTAGTTGTTGTTTTCCTCCATAGATTTCAATACCTGGCTGCTGATTCGGTGGCTTATAATTGTTCGGTTTAAATGGATAGCTGTAGGCAGGTATCTCTCAGTCTCTGCAGATCAGTGAAAAGATTGTATTCAGTTTTCAAAGCATTTTAGTATAAGGGGTTTCCGTTCATGGATCGTATTTCCTCGCGAGTTTCTAATTGTCACTAAATTCTTCAGGTTACTTTTGAGTGAGTGTGATTTTACTTCTGTGCGTCGAATGAGAAAAATGTTTTTAGTAGTGCTTTTCCCACGCATAGAGGCATCTCCTTGGCTTCTAACAGGAGTGTGTTAGTGGGTGTTGATATCGTGGCTCCTGTACATATCCTCAGGTCCCAGAATTGTAGGATGTCCAGTTTTACTTGAGGACATTTCCATAAAAGATACTTCCGTAATCTAATATCGATCGGATGAGAGATTTTTTTTTTTTTTTTTTTTTTTTTTTTTTTTTTTTTTTATTTAGCACACATTTTTACAGCCTAGTATCTAGAAACTAAAATAGGCCTTAATTTAACACAACAGTTTTACATTTGATATTTCAACAGATAATTTCACAATGAATAATTTCAATTTTTGTTATGTATGGCTTTGGCAATATCTGTACAGTCTTTTCTTGTTGGCACAATACATACGATTGTTCCGCTGTTAACATATATTATAACTTTCTAAACTTGCTGCATTTTGTCATAATTGATTTATTATAGTGTTCTAGTTTTGTATGGTGTCTGCAGTTTCCTGTCCACTTTATGGTTAGAATTTTTAATATTTCACTTTGTCACTTCGTACGTCTACCACTACTACTATTACTAAACTATTACTACTATCTACTACTCTACCATCTAAGAAAGCATTTTCCAGCATTGGTATCGGTGCGGTAATCCGAATTCCAAATCTCCCGGAATAGCGCACGTTCTCAGTCTCTCTGGCAGCCAAAGTGACCGAGAAGGCCGCCCATCGGGAGACTGGCCACCTCCAACACTGGTTGTGAGAACTAATTTTCAATGATATATATGTAATTGCAGAAGTAAGGAGTCTTTAATATCCGGCTAGTAGGTTGTTCGTTTCACAGGTGAACTAGATTAGTTTAACATCTACTGCTGGTATTTGTTATTTTCAATATTTGAACAAATTCCTATTTTAAGATTATTGGCTACATAATTTACAACTTTTACCCTTAACTAACTAATTAACATTTTTACATATTTTAAGAGATAACAATGTTTTACTTCAGAAGCGGCTCGAGACTGCAACTATTATCTATTATTTGTGTTATTGCAATTTCAGACCACATTTTATGCATCGGACTATAGTTCATGTGAGCACTAGTAAAGAACTTATACATACACTATATACTTTCATACGTGTTGCTTCAGCAAGTTCTTGTTTGTAGGTAGAATCTCCAGTGGTGTTGCTGCGAAATGGTCCATTTAAAGTCTTTAATATGGTTTAAACACTCCTCTCCGCAGACCAGCTGGTTGCGTTTTCAGCACGATATATGATTCGCTGATTGAGTGCTTAGACACGCATTCGCTTGTGGCAGCTCTCGGGTGTTACTCTGTGACGTCATAGTCGGCTTGACTTGGCCTTCCTCTTGCTGTCGCTAAACTTTGCATGAATCTCTCCTTTTGCAGTTTGGATATATTCTGCGTCACTTCGTCTAGTTTGCGCCAAAGTTGCTCATTTTTTAGTATGTCTTCCGTTTTCATGTTTCTTAGTTCATGAAATCCTTCGTTTCTGGCTTCTGCCATTTGTGTGCAATCCCAGACGATGTGTTCGGGTGTACCCTCTTCCCCGCACTCACACAAGCTTGTGTCTTTTAGTCCTCTTTTATGTAGTAGGCTGGGATATGGCCCGTGTCCAGTGATGTAATGAACAAGTCCGGTTGACGGATCTAGGTGACGAAGGTTTAATCTCTCTTGAATTGTTGGCCAAATATTGTAGGTTCTCCTGCCAGTTGTACTACGCGACCACTGTTGTTGCCATTCTTCCATCAAGACTGTTTTTATCTCCCGTGCTTCTGTAACCGGTCTTCCTAAAATTTGTTCTACTTTGTCGGCGTCACCGGTTCGTAGCCAATAGTGTGCCCCTCTCTTTCTAACTTCTAGGTCAAGTGGCCAAACGCCCAACGCAACCAGCAGAGAGTCGGTCGCTGTTGTGCTATATGCACCACTTAATCTTATCAGTATGCTTCTTTGTACGCTTCTTAGTGCCTGGCGAGGTTTAACTTGTCGTAACTTATGCGCCCAACTGCTAGCAGCATATCCCACAATCGAGGATAATATACTGTCGTGATACCTCCTTATTATGGACGTTGGAAGATGAAATCTTCTTTGCCCAATACTGATCAGTTTGTTCATCACTATTTTGGCACGACTGCACACCTCCGTTATATGGTCAGTAAAATTTAGTCGCTCGTCTAGCGTGACTCCCAGGTATTTACAAGTTCTAACTCTTTTTATGGAGACGTCGTTAACTTTTATTATTGGATTTCGCTTGGGGCGGCCACTGAGAACCATGAATTGAGTCTTGTGTGGTGCAAGGGTTAATTTCACTTTGGAGCACCAGTTTTGTAAATGTCTTAATGCCATTCTGCTTCTAGTCTCTACTTCGTCCCTTGTTCCGCCTTGTATCAGTAGTAGAAGGTCATCCGCGAAGGCAACAAGCCCCAGGAGTCCTTCTTGCCCAATCATGCTTTCTATGGCCATTTCGAATGTTACGTCCCAGAACACTGGTCCACACACCGATCCTTGCGGACAGCCTTTGGTTAATTTTTTCTCTATAGTCACTCGTTGACATCTCAGTTTGGCAAATCGGTTTTTACAGTAGTCGCGTAACGTTCCATAGAGGTTACTAGGAATTCCTATTTCTCGCAGGCGGCTAAAAAGAGCCGGCCACCATAAGTTATCGAATGCTCCAGCAATGTCGACGGCGATAGCTATTACATACTTGCTCTTACTACTTTTCACTAGATGCACGGCCTTATTTATGGCATCGTCGGTCGACCTACCCGCTCTGAAACCAAACTGATGTACACTCATACCATACTTTTTCCTGTGTTCCTGTAGTTTCCATACTAAAATTTTTTCCTGCACTTTTCCAAGCACATTTAGCAGACAGATCGGCCGATAGGATTTAGGATTTAATGGATCCTTGTCGTTCCCCTTCTTTAGGATCACCACTTCACTCTGCTTCCAGATATTTGGAACCCTGCCTTGCTGAAGGCATTTATTAAATAGTATGCAGAGTGGTAAAGTCAACTGGACCACTAATGCCTGGAGCACTTCAGCAGCGATTCCGTCCGGTCCAGGTGTCTTTTTCCGCGACATGGCGTTAATCGCTTTAATTACTTCGTCTGGTGTCACATCATCCGCTAAAGTAGCTGAGGTATAAATTTCATTGTGACCTTTACGGAGATTTTCTTGCTCTAAACTTTCACCTACTGCCTCATCGTCGGGTAATAGTACTTTTAGCAGTTCCTCAGCTGTTGCTCTCCAATTGGCCGTCATGGTCCCGTCTGCCCTTCTTACGGTTGATAGTGTAGTCGGTGGTCTCAATTTGCTAGCTGCGATCTTGTAGGGGACGCCCCAGGGATCTGACTTTAAATTAGCGTTTACATAAGCCTCCCAACTCTGCTGCTTTGTTTTTATTAGCAGCTCTTTAAAGGCAGTCTTCCTTTCCCTGTATCTATCGAGAAGCAAGCACCTATCGGCAGCAATCATGCACCGTTGGTACTCTTTTCTCGCCTTCCTCATCTCCGATCGTAGTTTTTGCAGTCGGTCGCTCCACGGTATGTCTGTAGTATTCGCTGGTCTTTTGAGGGGAATGGCCATTTTCATTACGCGCTGAATTTCACGCGTGATCCCTCTTGCTATGACATCTACATCATTACCTTCCAATAGATCCACTGGTAGACGGAATTCATCTCTTAGTTTTGCCCAATCTGCCCTACGTAAGTTATATTTTTTCCTTGTGTCGTTAATTTCATTGATTTGCAACCTACCTTTGGCCAGATCAAACAGAATCAAGTTGTGGTCACTTGTAGTTTCGTTTTCAACCACCCTCCAGTTTCTGGCTAGGTTTCCTGCCAGCTGATTGGTCAGCGTTACATCGATATTCGATTTTGCACCTGCTCTATTACTAAACGTTGGAGCATTATTAGGGCAGTTCCTGACTTCCAGGCATAACTCATTTAACAGTTCCTCTACCATTAAGCCTCGTTCATCCGTTGTATCACTGTACCAGAGCGGGGAGTGTGCATTTATATCTGCTGTTATAATTATCCTTTGATCTTGTAACTCAGTGCAAATTTTTCTTATTTTATTTAGATAAGCATCTATAGGGTCCTTATATTGGCAGTACATCGATACCAAAGTAACGCTACACCACCCGGTATCGATCTCTGCACATGCTGTGTGCTCATCACAGTATTGCGATATCTTGGTTACAGTTAGTTCTTTGTTTAGTACAATGATTCCTGCCATAGGTTTAGGTCCACTTACTATGGTTTGTGAGGATACTGGCATGTGTGGTATTTGTCCGCCCTTAGAGTAAGGCTCTTGCAGACAGATAACATCCCAGTCATGTTGCGCAGCAAGATTCCTTAGCTCATGCAGGACCATATTTGTCCGTCTTGCATTAATTTGTGCAACTTTGATTGTACCTTTCATCTATGGGTGTTTAGTGTAAACATTACTCTGAGGCCATGGAAGTTTCGCGTCGAAAACTATCCTTCCATGAGTCATCACAAATTGTTTATATATTTGGTCCGGGTCAAAAATCTCATTTCTGTTGTTGAATAATTTTTTAACTAGCGTCAACAACTGGGCTGGATCCGTGGGTAAGTTGCTGGCCTTGAGTTGTATTCTGTCCACTGCTTCAAGTTGGGGAAATGTGACAGTTTTCCCTGCTGGGTGCAGCATCCTAGTGAGGTGCCTAAGCGCCATTGCCAACACATGCTCTTGTTCTAATCTGCTAATTTTTACCGTGTTCTCAAGGTCTATGTATATTTTTGTGGGATCTAACGCAGCTCTTTTTTCTTTTTTTAAACTTTGTTTGCAGTGATATTTTAGGGTGTGTAGATTGCGCTGCCGTCGGGCTTGCATCGACCAAGTTAGGCCCTTTACACCAACCAAGTCCTGCCCTTCTTCGGATGAGAGAGCGATATAATGTTATCATCGTGATG
Organism: Vandiemenella viatica; assembly: GCA_031002005.1. Taxonomy (NCBI): domain Eukaryota; kingdom Metazoa; phylum Arthropoda; class Insecta; order Orthoptera; family Morabidae; genus Vandiemenella; species Vandiemenella viatica. The sequence continues at coordinate 170,181,852 of JARYHS010013630.1, read as the reverse complement.
TTTTTTATTATTATTATTTACCCTTCATTTATACAGCCTAATATCTTAGTGACTAAATTAGGCCCTACATGCTAATTTTTACATTGTTGATTTACATAGTGTTTTGTACAAAATATTCACATGCAAGGAATTTGGCATACAGTTCCGTTACACTTTGACTTACTGTCTAATTAATTCTATAATATTACATTTGGTCTTGCTTACAATAATAACAGTTACAGCTGCTATTGCAAATTTTAATGTTATATTGAATCACAAATATCGCTTATTGTTGTTATAGTGCTAGTGGTTTTTATTGACATATTCCAGTTATTCTTAGAGTATCCCATTGTTCAGTTAGTTGTAGTTAATCCAGTTTGTACATATCTTTCTGTAATCTATCATTTAGTTATACCGGATTACTGGGTAATAACAATTGCTTTTAAGTAACATTCACTTAATAATATGTTCTCAGCCACTACAGTCCTGAGCCAGTTAAAATTTGCAGCATCCTGGCTTACCATTAATATGGAAATTAACTCCCAAATATTGTTATGATTCATCGTGTATTTGTGCAAAAGTCAATGATCATTCCCTCTACATTACAAACAAGACTGTTTTGGTCGTGGTAGAAGCGCTTTGTTTGCTGTAAGTGGTATGCTGACGTTTGCTCATTCTGCCACGCCATCGTTCTGACTCAGGCTTGCAGTAGGCTTGGTTCTGTTTTAACAATGGTAGGATTACTTAATTTAATAGTTATACATTTGATTTTTTTTTTCAATAATCACCTCTGGTATTATAATCTACTTTTCCCCTATAAGGCCTTATCCGTTTCTATGTTATTTTTTTATGTACTACGTCTATTCTAATCTACCTTGAAACCTATACTATATCAACACTAATCTACCCACCACTATCATCCCGGGATAGTCTGCCAGCCATGCCCCTCTGGATTTCCAGTGGGACAGGATCGACCGACACATCGGGACAAAACTTCCGGCTCCCGGAAGTTTCTGAAGAATACTGTTAACTCTTGTTCGTGAATAATTTTCTATGCCTGTATGTTTGGCCGTGCGACTTCCCTAGGCCGGTCCCCATGCCCGACTGCCGCTCGGTCCAGATATCTTTTTTTGTGCAGTTGAGATACTTTGTTCGCCAGATTATCGAGAATAATCCATGATCGCTGATCTAGAATTATGTCTCGCGTTGATCTACTCCGTATTATGTTGATATCCGGCGTCCTTACTTCTTCTGCTATCGGACAGGACCACACTACATGTTCGGGGGTTCCTTCTGCCCCACACTCACATAAGCTCGTTTCTTTCAGCCCTCTTTGACACAGTAGGCTGTTATATGGGCCGTGCCCCGTGAGATAATGTATAAGGCCTGGTGTGGGATGAAAGTATTCAAGTTGCAGCCATTCTTGTATGTTCGGAAACACACTGTATAATCTTCTGCCTGTGGCACTATTGTCCCACCGCTCCTGCCATTCAGCGAGAAGTGCGACGCTGACTTCTACCGCATTTTGTGCAACTGTTCCCACAATCTCTTGCACCCTGGTCTGATTTCCTTTTCGTAACCAGTATATGGCCCCTCTTCTTCTGATTTCGAGGTCCAACGTCCATACACCTATGACAATTGGTAGGGCATTTGAGGAGGTAGTACTGTAGGCTCCACTCAATCGCAGCAACACACTTCTCTGCACTCTTAGGACCTCCTCCCTAGGTTTCATCCAGTCGAAGTCTGTGCGCCCAGACACTGGACGCGTACCCTACCAGAAATGCTAGGATAGCATCGTGGTATCTTCTTATAGTAGTGTTAGAAAGGTGAAATCTCCTTTGGCCTATACTGATAAATTTGTTGAGCACAGCCTTTGCCCTTTCGCACGTCTCAGTAATATGTGATGTAAAGTTCAGAGACTCATCCAGGGTGTCGCCAAGATATTTGGTTGTCCGTGTTCTTTTTATGTTAATGTTATTCATTTTGATAGTCGGGTTACGTTCCAGTTTTCCCTTGAATACCATCATCTGAGTTTTCTTTTGCGCGAGACTAAGCTTTGCCTCTGAGCACCATGCTTGGAGTTTTTCAATCACCACTTTAGCTATATTCTCTATAGCTTGTCTGGACCGACCCTCAATCAATAACAGCAAGTCGTCTGCATAGGCAACCAGTCCCAGTAAGCCATCCAGCCCCTCCAGTAGATTAATCAATTCTTCGAAAACTATGTCCCAAAAAACCGGTCCACTGACCGACCCCTGAGGGCATCCCTTAGTTAAATGTTTATCTACATTCCCTCGTGGGCATCTCAATGTGGCATAACGATTTTTACAATAGTCCCTCAGCGTGTTATAAAGACTGCTTGGACACTTCATTTCTCTTAGGCGCCGGAACAATATCGGCCACCAAAGATTATCAAAAGCGCCACAAATATCAATATAAATTCCTATAACACATTTCTTACGGCTGCTTTTAACTAAGTCTACCGCTCTGTTAATTGCATCTTTTTAATTGTTCTTTTCCCACGCATAGAGGCATCTCCTTGGCTTCTAACAGGAGTGTGTTAGTGGGTGTTGATATCGTGGCTCCTGTACATATCCTCAGGTCCCAGAATTGTAGGATGTCCAGTTTTACTTGAGGACATTTCCATAAAAGATACTTCCGTAATCTAATATCTAAAAAAAAAAAAAAAAAAAAAAAAAAAAAGGTCTCAAAACTTCAATGTCGGGGTGGACCAAGATACTTTTGGGGGGGGGCTTCAGCCCCCTAGCCCCCCCCCCTGGATCCGCCCCTGCCTACCCTCGATACCTGCAGGCGTAAGTTTATCATAAAATTACTCGAATTCAAGGACAACCAGCTCATTGCTAAAATATCTCTTCTATTAGTACGGTACTCGTAACATAGGTATTGGAAGAAGAGTACATCCCCACCTCTAATCTCTGCCTTTATGAGACAAAAGAACACAGTAACATAATTTATAGGTCACGTCTTCTTCCGTTAGGAGGCGTCCATGAATTACTTGAGGTCAGAATAGGGGGTGGGTCCGGAAAAATCTCACCAAATCTCTCTAAGGGGGAGGGGGAGGATCGATAGAGAACTGAGTTTGCCTCCCTCCATAGAACAGAGCGCTAAAAATGTTCTTCAAAACTATGAGGCCTTTTCACGCTTTAGGGTTGCGGGGTCCAACCAGATCCCACCAAATCTCACCAAGGGTGAAGGGGATCCAAATTTAAGAAAAATACCTCACATAAATAATGGACGCCCCCTTGTACTCACACAAAATTGTGAACTCTAAGATGAAACTGGATATTATCCCGGATATAAAACTTATGGAGGAAGGTAAATTGGTAATGAGGAGATTTTAAAGGACTTCATTGCAAATCTGCGAAGTAATCCTACATATTTATACCATGAATTAGCACAATTGCTTATAAATCCGACTCGGAAGAGATATTGTTTAACTGTGTCAAAGATAAATTAAAAAGAAACAATTTACTGATAAATTTAAGGAAAGGGGACTACGATAAACTACGGCAAAATGAACTAAGCTGTAAATAATATTTACAAATTAACGATGTTTTGTTTCGTGATATTACGCACTATGTTGAGTAATTTTATTAAAAAAAAAAAACTTAATACATAATCTATATATACTTTTTCGTGTCAAAGATTAGTCCCCACTAATTTCAATGCGTGTAATTTTCTATTTTCACTTAAATATGTTACCTAATAATTTCTAGTAATTTTGTGAAAGTTTTAATTGTTTTTGTATGATTAGTATCATTTCTGTAGTTATTGGTTCTAGAAAAATGTTTATCGGTGTCTTTATAGTTCTCTGGATGATTCTACGATACCAGTATAAGCTTCAGTTATCTGTATTATGTGAAAATAACAGATAATTAATTTTGTATTTTCTTTAACTAAATTATTAAATAATATAATTAACTACATGGCAAATTCATTTCATCTCTAAAATCCTCTCGCATTTTCATTTGAATACACCTCTGGTGCCACTGGGGTATTTTTTTATCCAACAAGCGAGTTCTTTCTTCAAGAATCTCAATATCCATCTAGCGAATCATGTGTTCGCGGTACCAAATCCAAACCTTTTCAGATCTCATCGTGCTCGCGTAGGTTCGCCCGACTGAAGCGCTCGCACTGGGAGGAGAACATTACATTCCCTTTGTCTAGATTGGAGCGATCCGTTCGCGAGAGTACGCATCCAATGGATGGGCAGCCTAAGAAACATGTTACATTGCATTGGCATCTCTCCTGTACGCTTATCAGCTGGAGGCAAAACTTGCAGTCATTATACTCCCGCACCGAGCAGGCAGTTTGTCTCCACCCCCTGCGCTAGATAGCTTCGGACTACTTTCAATTACTCAACCGTTTCTTCACTGTGCGCTTCTGCACTCGACAATACTCCATGAAAAATTGAGACTTAACAAACAATTAATCTTGTTTTAGTACATTTTCTCTCTCTCTTATCCTGCAAAATGTTTTGTGTTAATTCCAGATATTACATAAACACATTAAATCTGCTAACTGCCTATCAACTTCTATTACACCTTTTGCATATTAACCATCATATATATTGTCTCGCCACAACGGTTCATACAGTTGCCATTATAAATATCCCATCCAGCTGGAACAAAGCAATGATTGTGTTGCTATACAAAAAGGGCAGTCGTTACAATATTAAAAACTACCGCCCCATCAGCCTTCTTCCTGTCATATACAAAGTGTTTACAAAGGTCATCAATAACCGCATCAGTTCCACCTTGGACACAGCGCAACCAATTGAACAGGCTGGTTTTAGGTCTGGATTCAGCACAGTAGATCACATCCAAGTCATCAACGAAGTAATAAGTCGAGCAAATGAATACCAGATGCCCCTCTGTTTGGCCTTTATCGATTTTGAAAAAGCTTTTGATTCAGTCCATCACTCTGCAATCATGCAAGCCCTTTTAGAACAAGGAGTGAATCCCGGCTATATTGACTTACTGTACAACATCTACACCACTTCCACTGCTTTTGTCAACATCGCTGAAGTCACCAAAGAGTTCCCAGTAGAAAGAGGGGTAAAACAAGGAGACTCTATATCCCCCAAGCTATTCACATCAGTCCTAGAGTTGGCAATGTCAAAAATCCAATGGCAAAACCGAGGTTTGAGAATAAGTGGAAGAAATCTCAACAACTTAAGATTCGCTGATGATATAGTTTTACTCTCAAACAGTCTGGAAGAGCTCAAAGAACTGATAAATGAACTAGAGACAGCGTGCAGTGAAGTGGGCCTTAAAATAAATATATCAAAAAGCAAAATCATGCAAAACAAATGGGCAGAAAAAGATAAAGACAAGGCGGACATGAAAGATTCTGGTATTGAGTTCGTAGATCAGTACATCTATCTTGGCCAACTGATCAATATGAATGGTGACTCAAAGCCTGAGATCTACAGACGGATAAAGCTGGGCTGGAGAGCATATGGAAGAAATTCCATAGTTTTTAAATCGAACATGCCAATACATCTAAAAAACAGGTATTTGAACAATGTGTATTACCGGTCCTCACATATGCCTGCCAGACTTGGACCCTAAATAGTCACACGAAGCAAAAACTAAGAACTGCCCAGCGAAGTATGGAAAGAGCAATGCTAGGGTTTGCAAGAAGAGACAGGAAAAGGGCTGTGCACATCCGTTCAATAACTAAAGTAACAGACATCTTAAAAAGAGTCATGACCCAAAAATGGCAATGGGCCGGTCATGTTGCTCGCAAAAGAGATGAAAGATGGACTACGGTAGTGCTGGACTGGATACCGAGAAACCTGAAAAGAGCAAGAGGAAGACCCCCGGATCGCTGGGATAAGGATATACGTCGAGTTACAGGCGTGAACTGGAAGAGGGCGGCTCAGGATCGATCGGCCTGGAAAGAACTACAGCAACACTATGTAGAATTAAATTCTAATATATAGCTCATTAGGCTTAAAGAGGCTACATCCTGAAAAAAGGATTGATATAGCTGCAATAATAAATAAATAAATAAATAAATATATATAGATTATCATTGTAAGGGTTTGGGAGAGATTATATAGGCCTATTTTAAACAAATTTCAACATATCATTCGTGTGATGCACTGGGTCGTAACGCAGAGTAAGGCTAGAGTAAGGCAGAGATGGTTGCAGGTAGGGTGGAAGTTAAAATTTTACTTGATCTAATATGGTGAATCAATTTTTGTCGAACTTGTGATTGTGAGTAAGTTAGGTAATACTTAATTGTCGGGAAGGGTGATAGATAAGAACAAAACATTCATTTATTCAGGTTTATATTATTTCCACAAACATATTATATTCAATATAATAATAATAAAAATCCCTTCCTTACAACAGCTGAATTCTTCGATTTACCATATTATTAAAAATGCAAAAGATCTCGTTCAGATCAATTAACTTCGTTCTTTTCTTTCCAAAGACCAGAAATACCATGCCTGCCATTCTTTCATGACCCATTTACAGCCTCTGAGGCCTGTCGATTGCAGTCAAAGTTGAAAACGTAGATTCGCACACAGCATTACCTCCTATGGTCGTCACAGATGAAAAAAGATCATAGGTATCTTCTTTGAATGCCTCTCACTGCTGTACAGAAGTTTTATTTATTTATTCCAACGGAAAACCATTTTATATAAATATCTCTTATTATAGCTACTTAGCAAACACAATTATTACTATTTGTGAACAATTAGTTACAGTGAAAACAAGAGGATGACAGAAAAGAGCAAGTATCCTTTTATATAAAACGCTAATCTGGAGTCTGCGTACGTCGTCTATAGCTATTGACTAGAGAACGGTCATGTGCCTGCCGTCACTCGCCAATCAACAGTCACCATATTACATTAATTACTTCATGTTGCTTTTTGTTTATTTATGACAAATAGATGCAGAAACTCATGTAAAGAGAATGGTGTTCGACGCTTATGTTATATTATCTGTATCAGTTATAAGAATTAGGTTAAAACATAACGTAAGAATATTTTTGGCTGAAGATAAGAAACAATGAAGTTTATTAAAATTTCAGAGAAAGTTTATACGAAAGGTACGTAAGTAGGAGGAGAAGGCGGATTCAAAAACACCGCCAGGTGGCAGCACGGTCGCGTGACGTCACAACATGGCCGCCCCCCCGTTTGGGGCGACCAAGATGGCCGCCGTTAGTTCACCGATCGGCCGCACAGATGGCACCATCTCCCAAGGGCTTAATTTCTTTGCCGTTAGTTCATTTGGTGGCGGCTAGATGGCGTTCGGTGGCAGTATTTCCAGCGCGCTTTGCGAAATGTGTACAATTCCCACTCGGCTGTTATCTCTGTTTACTAAGCGTGACGAAATATGTATTCCTAGCATCCTGTTAAGCAAGCACTGACCATCTTGGCTACTATCGACACACAGTAAAATATTTTCTTCGGTACTTAAGCGTGAACCATTGCAATTTTACTAAAAACAAAAAAAGTCCACATTAAAACGACCTCGGCAGTGTTGGGGCTAGGTCACCGGTTCGAGTCCGGCCGCGGTGTTTAAGTGTTTTGTGGAAAAGCCGCAAAGTTACATAATTTCCACGCCTCGAAAAGCATACATTCTTCCTTTTAACGGGAAAAAAAACAGTCATAAACTCCAGATATAAATTCTATGTGTACCTGTTTTCATGAAATTATTTAGCGTTCTGGCCTTGCATTCGGGAGGACGGCGGTTCCGGGGCATCCAGATTTGGGTTTTCCATGGTTTCCCCCAGGCAAATGCCGGGATGCTTCCTTTAAAATACCATGGCCGAATTCCTTGCCCCCCTTCCTTTCCCGTCTCTAAAGACTTCGAGTCCGGCCGCGGTGTTTTTATTGAAAAAGCCGTTCCAACTTGTCAATTTCCAAATCAAAATTTTAGTTTCCATACCTAGAGAGGATACCTGCCTTGAATAAAAAAAGCATAAATGTTTCCTTTTAACGGGAAAAAAAGCGTCATAAACTCCAGATATAAATTCTATGTGTACCTGTTTTCATGAAATTATTTAGCGTTCTTGCCTCGCATTCGGGAGGACGGAGGTTCCGGGCATCCATGGTTTCCCCCCAGGTGAATGCCGGGGATGCTACCTTCAATAGGCCATTCCTTGCCACCCATCATTTCCCGTCTCTAAAGGCCACGTTGCCGCCCCCCTTTAATTAAATACTTAGGTCCCATCAGAGTAAATTTCAGGTTGAGAGAAAGACATAGATAAATATCCTAATTTCAGAGAATCATTATAAATAAATCAATACTTGCAGCTTTTTAACGAAAAAGTGGTGTAGTACTCTCTTGCCCCATGACTGGCTGAAAAACAGAACTCTCCTTACATATCATCAGCCTGGCGAGATAGAGGGTGTGCAAAAGATGGTATGTTTTCACCATAAACCTAAGTGTTTAAATACTTAGGTCCCATCAGAGTAAATTTCAGGTTGAGAGAAAGACATAGATAAATATCCTAATTTCAGAGAATCATTATAAATAAATCAATACTTGTAGCTTTTTGCAGGAATAACTCACTGTAACTTCACTTTATCAGGTATCATTGGAGATGTGTGAAATATTCTTTAATTCTTGGCCACTAAGTTTGGGGGGAATAACAACTAAAACTACAGAGTTCTAACAAGCTAAATATACTAATTTCAGAGAATAGCACACATCCTTCTTGATTGATATCATAAAAAAGTATAATATGGGTCCTTATGAAAACAGGATGATTAATTCTACTATAGTAAAACAAAAACACTATGAATTATTATATTTTTTATTTAAAAAAGTCTATTAATTAAGAATTATTACATCATCATCATCATCATCATCAACAATTATTACATCATCATCATCATCATCATTATTATTTATCATATTACTTCTTTGTATGATATCTAATTTTGTCATAAGGGCTTCTATATAAAAATCATCATCATCATCATCATCATCATCATCATCATCATTATTTTCCCTCTCAAGCCATTCATTGATTATATCTGAAAAAAAAAATACACCAATTATTCCTAAGCTCAACCAAGCTCGAAAATAAAAACAGGTTTACACAGGGGGAAGTAACAAAAAGAAATTTGCATTGTCTGTATCAGAAGAATGTCACAGTTTACCAAGCTCGAAAATAAAAACAGGTTTACACAGGGGGAAGTAACAAAAAGAAATCACGAGAAATTTCAATCACATTGGTATTTGGGGAAAGAAGAATGTCACAGTTTAAACCATTAGCTTACCACTGAAGTCACCCATCATTTGTACATCATCATCGTTTTGTGTATCAACCAATTCATTGATTATATCTGGAAAAAAAATACACCAATTATTCCTAAGCTCAACCAAGCTCGAAAATGAAACATACATTTAAGCGGAAAAAAGAATGTCACAATGTGAAAATCATGAAAAATGAAACAAAAAATGTTACTCTTACACGGGGGAAAGACGAATGTCGCAGTTTAAACCATTAGCTTACCACTGCAGTCAGCTATCATTTGTACATCATCATCATCAAAGAAGAATGTCACAGTTTACCAAGCTCGAAAATAAAAGCAGGTTTACACAGGGGGAAGTAACAAAAAGAAATTTGCATTGTCTGTATCAGAAGAATGTCACAGTTTACCAAGCTCGAAAATAAAAACAGGTTTACACCGGGGGAAGTAACAAAAAGAAATCACGAGAAATTTCAATCACATTGGTATTTGGGGAAAGAAGAATGTCACAGTTTAAACCATTAGCTTACCACTGAAGTCGCCCATCATTTGTACATCATCATCGTTTTGTGTATCAACCATTTCATTGATTGTATCTGAAAAAAAAATACACCAATTATTCCTAAGCTCAACCAAGCTCGAAAATGAAACATACATTTAAGCGGAAAAAAGAATGTCACAATGTGAAAATCATGAAAAATGAAACAAAAAATGTTACTCTTACACGGGGGAAAGACGAATGTCGCAGTTTAAACCATTAGCTTACCACTGCAGTCAGCTATCATTTGTACATCATCATCATCAAAGAAGAATGTCACAGTTTACCAAGCTCGAAAATAAAAGCAGGTTTACACAGGGGGAAGTAACAAAAAGAAATTTGCATTGTCTGTATCAGAAGAATGTCACAGTTTACCAAGCTCGAAAATAAAAACAGGTTTACACCGGGGGAAGTAACAAAAAGAAATCACGAGAAATTTCAATCACATTGGTATTTGGGGAAAGAAGAATGTCACAGTTTAAACCATTAGCTTACCACTGAAGTCGCCCATCATTTGTACATCATCATCGTTTTGTGTATCAACCAATTCATTGATTGTATCTGAAAAAAAAAATACACCAATTATTCCTAAGCTCAACCAAGCTCGAAAATGAAACATACATTTAAGCGGAAAAAGAATGTCACAGTGTGAAAATCATGAAAAATGAAACAAAAAATGTTACTCTTACACGGGGGAAAGACGAATGTCGCAGTTTAAACCATTAGCTTACCACTGCAGTCAGCTATCATTTGTACATCATCATCATCAAAGAAGAATGTCACAGTTTACCAAGCTCGAAAATAAAAGCAGGTTTACACAGGGGGAAGTAACAAAAAGAAATTTGCATTGTCTGTATCAGAATGTCACAGTTTACCAAGCTCGAAAATAAAAACAGGTTTACACCGGGGGAAGTAACAAAAAGAAATCACGAGAAATTTCAATCACATTGGTATTTGGGGAAAGAAGAATGTCACAGTTTAAACCATTAGCTTACCACTGAAGTCGCCCATCATTTGTACATCATCATCGTTTTGTGTATCAACCATCATTGATTGTATCTGAAAAAAAAAGTTACACCAATTATTCCTAAGCTCAACCAAGCTCGAAAATGAAACATACATTTAAGCGGAAAAAAGAATGTCACAGTGTGAAAATCATGAAAAATGAAACAAAAAATGTTACTCTTACACAGAGGTAATATTTATATATATATATACACACACACACAACGTATACTGAAAAAATGTAACAGTCACACAAGAATAAAATATGTGACAGATACACAACAATAAAATATTCGAAATACTTTACTCACCAGATTGTAATAGATGAAATATCTCAGCGAAAAGTTCATCACTCATAATAAACGGCATTTTTAGCTCTCTTGGGACCTGGTGCTATTCAGCGAAATTTACAGCACTGACTACCGTGCCGGACGACCGAGGCAATTTATACCCAACCTACCTTAGGGGTTGCAAAATTCGATTTGTACACAGTAGGCAGATAGGTGGGGAGGGTTTATCCGCTGTATAAAGATGAATATAGTACATCCAGTTTATTGCACTTGTTTCCAAATAAATAGTCGTCTTAAAATATATCTTATTTAATTTTGCAAGTCGCACATTATCTAGGAGACTGTTGTTTTAAACACTTAAAAAAAATGATCAGGCTGTTTACTACTAATACTGGATCATCAAAAGGTTCACGTTGTAGTTTGGCACATGGCTAATGAACTTATACAACCTTTGTTTGATTTCTTATTACAATTTTTAATTCAATACATCATTAGTGCAGACTTTTGTGATGGTCATTAATATCGAATTGAATTCTGTGAAATAGCTAATTAAAATTCACTGTAATGTTTTGACACTACAGAGGGCAGAGGGATCGAGTGTTTAATAAGATCCACCAGATATTACATTGCTGAACAGTACACGGAATTCTTTTTCATACAGACATTTTGGGCGTAAGCCAGAAAAAGGAGCTGTAAGTGGCTCCAACTCCAATATTTGTCTCTCTAAATCTTTTTAATGACTGATGCCCGGTGTTTCACCCATGCTACACTAATGGAATCATGCTATTTCGACTACGAATTCCGTCTCACTCGAGCGTTCCTTGTAAAATGCATGGGAATTTTATCTTAAAAAATAAAAAAAGTACTACGAGCCTATGTGACTACTGAAACATCTAAAAGATAAATCTCCGGTCTGCAATTGTCAGACATAAAAACTCACATATTAATTGCAAAGTCACCTCATAAATGGTGTGGTATACAACTCAGTACTTAACGCAATTCTACTAGCGCAATGAAATTCCGGTCTTCAGTCCGGTCCTAAAAATGCGGTTACCGGTAATAGGTCCCGGTCGGAAAACTCCGGTAAACCATCGCGGTCCGCGCTTTTAGACCGGCATATTACGGTATTTCGGTCCGCAGTGGGGAAGGGTGGCTACCTCCCGCCGCGCCCGCCCCGGCAGGTTCACACAAAATTTGTCTTTGATGAGCTGCTGTTACCAAATGACTTTTGGCCAAACATTGTCAAGAGCTTAGTTCCAACCACCAGCTATACTGATGGCACATTAAAAATCAAGTTAATGTGGTGAGCACTGATGTGTATTGGAAAGACATACTATCGCCTGCTTATCATGTAATACCTCAGTGTGGATGTCGTGTGTCGGGGCCCTTTCCTGCAATTACTTGTATGTATATGGTTACTTATGAAATTGTGGTATATGCGTAGACATGTGTGTGTGTGTGTGTGCATGATCCTGTGTGGTTCTGTGCGTAATTAAAAAACGGTAATTCGTCGGAAAAAGGTAATTTGTTGAAATCCGAGATTTTAGTTCATACATGAAATCAATTTGGTTAAGTACTGAGTTGTATGTCACACCATTTATGTGGTGACTTTGCAATTAATATATGAGTTTTTACGTCTGTCAATTGCAGACCGGAGATTTATCTTTTAGATGTTTCAGTAGTCACATAGGCTCGTAGTACTTTTTTTATTTTGTAAGATAAAATTCCCATGCATTTTACAAGGAACGCTCGAGTGAGACGAAATTAGTAGTCGAAATAGCATGCTTCCATTAGTGTGTGTAAATAATGGGGAAAGTGCATTCATTTCGCAACGTTGGTGACAAGTTTCGCTTAGCGTTGGGTACACAAACGTTCAGGTGATGACATTAACACTGGATTCTCACGAATTTCTCAAGTAAATCATTGAACAACCTTTGGCATCACAATTTGCGTATAAAGAAAAGGATTTAATTCCGAGGGCGTTAAAAATAACGTACATCGATATGGACACACACACACACGCAGACACACACACAAAAAAGCTAAGGATACAGCCAAAATAAAATTATTTACTCTACCACTCCCTATCTGGATTAAAACCTCGTTCGAACTTCTTCTTCTAAATGTAAAATGGATGAAACACCTGGCTTCAGTCATTAAAAAGATTTAGAGAGGCAAATATTGGAGCGGGAGGGGGGGGGGGGGACACATACAGCTCCTTTTTTCTGGCTTATTAGGATTCAGCTCGACTTTGAGATTTCACAATGACTGGTTACCTATGTGTAGTTGATACATTAAATCAATTGCGTTAAGTACTGAGTTGTATACCACACCATTTATGAGGTGACTTTGCAATTAATATGTGAGTTTTTATGTCTGACAATTGCAGACCGGAGATTTATCTTTTAGATGTTTCAGTAGTCACATAGGCTCGTAGTACTTTTTTTATTTTTTAAGATAAAATTCCCATGCATTTTACAAGGAACGCTCGAGTGAGACGGAATTCGTAGTCGAAATAGCATGATTCCATTAGTGTAGCATGGGTGAAACACCGGGCATCAGTCATTAAAAAGATTTAGAGAGACAAATATTGGAGTTGGAGCCACTTACAGCTCCTTTTTCTGGCTTACGCCCAAAATGTCTGTATGAAAAAGAATTCCGTGTACTGTTCAGCAATGTAATAACTGGTGGATCTTATTAAACACTCGATCCCTCTGCCCTCTGTAGTGTCAAAACATTACAGTGAATTTTAATTACCTATTTCACAGAATTCAATTCGATATTAATGACCATCACAAAAGTCTGCACTAATGATGTATTGAATTAAAAATTGTAATAAGAAATCAAACAAAGGTTGTATAAGTTCATTAGCCATGTGCCAAACTACAACGTGAACCTTTTGATGATCCAGTATTAGTAGTAAACAGCCTGATCATTTTTTTTAAGTGTTTAAAACAACAGTCTCCTAGATAATGTGCGACTTGCAAAATTAAATAAGATATATTTTAAGACGACTATTTATTTGGAAACAAGTGCAATAAACTGGATGTACTATATTCATCTTTATACAGCGGATAAACCCTCCCCACCTATCTGCCTACTGTGTACAAATCGAATTTTGCAACCCCTAAGGTAGGTTGGGTATAAATTGCCTCGGTCGTCCGGCACGGTAGTCAGTGCTGTAAATTTCGCTGAATAGCACCAGGTCCCAAGAGAGCTAAAAATGCCGTTTATTATGAGTGATGAACTTTTCGCTGAGATATTTCATCTATTACAATCTGGTGAGTAAAGTATTTCGAATATTTTATTGTTGTGTATCTGTCACATATTTTATTCTTGTGTGACTGTTACATTTTTTTCAGTATACGTTGTGTGTGTGTGTATATATATATATAAATATATATATATTACCTCTGTGTAAGAGTAACATTTTTTGTTTCATTTTTCATGATTTTCACACTGTGACATTCTTTTTTCCGCTTAAATGTATGTTTCATTTTCGAGCTTGGTTGAGCTTAGGAATAATTGGTGTAACTTTTTTTTTCAGATACAATCAATGATGGTTGATACACAAAACGATGATGATGTACAAATGATGGGCGACTTCAGTGGTAAGCTAATGGTTTAAACTGTGACATTCTTCTTTCCCCAAATACCAATGTGATTGAAATTTCTCGTGATTTCTTTTTGTTACTTCCCCCGGTGTAAACCTGTTTTTATTTTCGAGCTTGGTAAACTGTGACATTCTTCTGATACAGACAATGCAAATTTCTTTTTGTTACTTCCCCCTGTGTAAACCTGCTTTTATTTTCGAGCTTGGTAAACTGTGACATTCTTCTTTGATGATGATGATGTACAAATGATAGCTGACTGCAGTGGTAAGCTAATGGTTTAAACTGCGACATTCGTCTTTCCCCCGTGTAAGAGTAACATTTTTTGTTTCATTTTTCATGATTTTCACATTGTGACATTCTTTTTTCCGCTTAAATGTATGTTTCATTTTCGAGCTTGGTTGAGCTTAGGAATAATTGGTGTATTTTTTTTTCAGATACAATCAATGAAATGGTTGATACACAAAACGATGATGATGTACAAATGATGGGCGACTTCAGTGGTAAGCTAATGGTTTAAACTGTGACATTCTTCTTTCCCCAAATACCAATGTGATTGAAATTTCTCGTGATTTCTTTTTGTTACTTCCCCCGGTGTAAACCTGTTTTTATTTTCGAGCTTGGTAAACTGTGACATTCTTCTGATACAGACAATGCAAATTTCTTTTTGTTACTTCCCCCTGTGTAAACCTGCTTTTATTTTCGAGCTTGGTAAACTGTGACATTCTTCTTTGATGATGATGATGTACAAATGATAGCTGACTGCAGTGGTAAGCTAATGGTTTAAACTGCGACATTCGTCTTTCCCCCGTGTAAGAGTAACATTTTTTGTTTCATTTTTCATGATTTTCACATTGTGACATTCTTTTTTCCGCTTAAATGTATGTTTCATTTTCGAGCTTGGTTGAGCTTAGGAATAATTGGTGTATTTTTTTTCCAGATATAATCAATGAATTGGTTGATACACAAAACGATGATGATGTACAAATGATGGGTGACTTCAGTGGTAAGCTAATGGTTTAAACTGTGACATTCTTCTTTCCCAAATACCAATGTGATTGAAATTTCTCGTGATTTCTTTTTGTTACTTCCCCCTGTGTAAACCTGTTTTTATTTTCGAGCTTGGTAAACTGTGACATTCTTCTGATACAGACAATGCAAATTTCTTTTTGTTACTTCCCCCTGTGTAAACCTGTTTTTATTTTCGAGCTTGGTTGAGGTTATGAATAATTGGTGTATTTTTTTTCCAGATATAATCAATGAATGGCTTGAGAGGGAAAATAATGATGATGATGATGATGATGATGATGATGATGATTTTTATATAGAAGCCCTTATGACAAAATTAGATATCATACAAAGAAGTAATATGATAAATAATAATGATGATGATGATGATGATGTAATAATTGTTGATGATGATGATGATGATGATGTAATAATTCTTAATTAATAGACTTTTTTAAATAAAAAATATAATAATTCATAGTGTTTTTGTTTTACTATAGTAGAATTAATCATCCTGTTTTCATAAGGACCCATATTATACTTTTTTATGATATCAATCAAGAAGGATGTGTGCTATTCTCTGAAATTAGTATATTTAGCTTGTTAGAACTCTGTAGTTTTAGTTGTTATTCCCCCCAAACTTAGTGGCCAAGAATTAAAGAATATTTCACACATCTCCAATGATACCTGATAAAGTGAAGTTACAGTGAGTTTATTCCTGCAAAAAGCTACAAGTATTGATTTATTTATAATGATTCTCTGAAATTAGGATATTTATCTATGTCTTTCTCTCAACCTGAAATTTACTCTGATGGGACCTAAGTATTTAAACACTTAGGTTTATGGTGAAAACATACCATCTTTTGCACACCCTCTATCTCGCCAGGCTGATGATATGTAAGGAGAGTTCTGTTTTTCAGCCAGTCATGGGGCAAGAGAGTACTACACCACTTTTTCGTTAAAAAGCTGCAAGTATTGATTTATTTATAATGATTCTCTGAAATTAGGATATTTATCTATGTCTTTCTCTCAACCTGAAATTTACTCTGATGGGACCTAAGTATTTAATTAAAGGGGGGCGGCAACGTGGCCTTTAGAGACGGGAAATGATGGGTGGCAAGGAATGGCCTATTGAAGGTAGCATCCCCGGCATTCACCTGGGGGGAAACCATGGATGCCCGGAACCTCCGTCCTCCCGAATGCGAGGCAAGAACGCTAAATAATTTCATGAAAACAGGTACACATAGAATTTATATCTGGAGTTTATGACGCTTTTTTTCCCGTTAAAAGGAAACATTTATGCTTTTTTTATTCAAGGCAGGTATCCTCTCTAGGTATGGAAACTAAAATTTTGATTTGGAAATTGACAAGTTGGAACGGCTTTTTCAATAAAAACACCGCGGCCGGACTCGAAGTCTTTAGAGACGGGAAAGGAAGGGGGGCAAGGAATTCGGCCATGGTCTTTTAAAGGAAGCATCCCGGCATTTGCCTGGGGGAAACCATGGAAAACCCAAATCTGGATGCCCCGGAACCGCCGTCCTCCCGAATGCAAGGCCAGAACGCTAAATAATTTCATGAAAACAGGTACACATAGAATTTATATCTGGAGTTTATGACTGTTTTTTTCCCGTTAAAAGGAAGAATGTATGCTTTTCGAGGCGTGGAAATTATGTAACTTTGCGGCTTTTCCACAAAACACTTAAACACCGCGGCCGGACTCGAACCGGTGACCTAGCCCCAACACTGCCGAGGTCGTTTTAATGTGGACTTTTTTTGTTTTTAGTAAAATTGCAATGGTTCACGCTTAAGTACCGAAGAAAATATTTTACTGTGTGTCGATAGTAGCCAAGATGGTCAGTGCTTGCTTAACAGGATGCTAGGAATACATATTTCGTCACGCTTAGTAAACAGAGATAACAGCCGAGTGGGAATTGTACACATTTCGCAAAGCGCGCTGGAAATACTGCCACCGAACGCCATCTAGCCGCCACCAAATGAACTAACGGCAAAGAAATTAAGCCCTTGGGAGATGGTGCCATCTGTGCGGCCGATTGGTGAACTAACGGCGGCCATCTTGGTCGCCCCAAACGGGGGGGGCGGCCATGTTGTGACGTCACGCGACCGTGCTGCCACCTGGCGGTGTTTTTGAATCCGCCTTCTTCTCCTACTTACGTAATCGCGAAATGTATAAGTCAAATAAATGACAATTATCGGTTTTTGATATTATACTTTCTGGCATTTAAAGTAAAATGCATTTATTTAAATAAATCACAGCCAAATACTCCGATAATCTAACCACAGTATGGTACTCATATCACGAAAAATATTATTAAAAATGATCGTTAATCGTTTTTCCTTACAAGCTTTTCCAGAGTAAATTCCTTCTACCACCATAGATGATACCCGTCGTTATTCATATGAGGGTAATAGAAGCTATGATTTTCGAACGTCGATATTAGTGGAGATTGTGGTTAAATTGACCAGAATCACAACTAACACTTTTTTAAAAATCATAATTCACTCTGAAATAAGTTTTTGAACAATGTAAACTGATTTCATAAACACTATCTATGTTACTGAAGGTATTAGTTCATGCGGATGGAAGTAGTTCTATATTTATTGTGCTGAATTGTGTCTGAACCAGGAATAAAACTGATATTACATAGTGTAACAAACGTTTTTGGGATTCCGAATTTATTTTTGATTTTTTTCTATACTTCCGTCGTCAGTGATTCAGTTGAAGTTATTACTGTATTGCTATGTGAACTGCCAAAATATGTAGAACATCATGAAATTAAGGTTATGAGCAATATGTAATAACAATTCCGTATAATTGACTAGCTGCAAAAACGTATCACTCAAGTAAATGACAGTTATCCGTTATTGATATTATACTTTCCATCATTTAAAGTAAAATGCATTTATTTAAATAAATCAGGATTTCCGGAGATCGCGAATTGGCGTCATAACACTGCTGTGGTCAAACATAAGACTCCTCTAGAAATACTTTCCGAAGTACATTTAACTGTGTTATGCTGGTCCAGGCTGTATTACAGCCTAATTTCTGCTTGAAAATAATCTCTTGTGATTGACTACAGCAGTATTACGACGTCATTACTGAATGTTATTTTGGCGGAATCGCGATCTCCAGTAGACCCGATAGTTATTCGTTTTTCCTTACAAGCTTTTCCTGAATAAATTCCTACTACCACCATTGGTGATGCCCGTAGTTATTCATATGAGGGTAACACAAGCTATGATTTCCGAATGCAATATTAGTGGAGGTTGTGGTTATGTTGACCAGAATCGCAACTGACACATTTTGTTACAGCATAATTCACTCTGAAATCAGTTTTACATGCCATTTAAACTGCTTTCATAAGCTCCATGTTACTAAAGGTATTAATTAGTGGGGATGGAGTAGTTCCACATTTAACGTGCAGAATTGTGCCTGGACCAGGAATAAAACTGATATTACATGAAAAACAAACGATTTTAGGATTCCATTTTTTTTTAATATCACTGGTTCTATACTTCCGTCGTTATTAATTCAGTAGAAGTTACTACTGTATCGTTATGTGAACTGCAAATGAAATATGTAGAACATTACAAAATCAAGGCCATTAGCATTATATAACAATTCCATATTATTAACCAACTGCAAAAAAATGAACTGGCAGAAATTGCATTCAAACCGTCATTTTTGACGGGCTTTAAGCTAGTAGGATAATATTATTGAAACTAGAAAAATAATTACACAAAAGAAAATTATTAAATATTAAAAACTAAATATAAGACTCAACATACAACTACAGAAAAATAAAAATTATTACAGGGAATAAGAGACAGTGACTGTACTAAGTCCATCATTTCTGACTCCACTCATGTATGAGTACTCGCTTGAAATCAGTAACACTCTCAATGCGACCAAATAGCTCTCTCAACCGTGTACCACACGGACAACGAAAATACACGTGTCTGAGAATTTCAGGGCAGACTATAACACTTGAGATTACTTTATGTAAAAGTAAGACACCATTCCGTCTCAACTCCAAAGGATGGAGGCCAAGGTAGGTTCCAACAGCAACCAATGGAACGTCTTTGTAATGAAAGCCCATGCGACAACGTATAAGCCTTATGAACTTATTTTAAAGATTCTGAATCTGTTGAATTAGTGTGATCTGATGAGGCGACCATACAACGCTGCAATACTCAAGTATAGGTCTTACGTGGGCACAGTACAAGAGCCTGGCTGTCTGAGTATTATTAATAAATATGAAAGTGCGTGCCAGTAAGCCCAGGCACTTGGAGGCCTTGGCGCATATGTTGTGGACATGTTCTTCCGGATTGAGATTGTGTCAGAAGAACTCGTATGTCTTTTGGGCCCTCCGCACACGGCGCGTTCGCCAAGCGATGCGGCCTCGTCTCGTACTCGTCGTGTCCGAACTTCTTAGGCAAGGCAGCGTGGAGCCGCCAACTGGGCGATTCTCGTGCGATCAGTACTCAGCGCGAACTCGTCTCTAGCTTCGCGGCGTGCGTCTCGTGCGATTGGATTGGAAGTTCGCGTGACGTACTAGACGAGTGAGACGATGGAGGCGTTTAACATTTTCTTTTTCGGTGAAGTAGATAAACAGCATGTTCTACATCTACATCTATACTCTGCAATTCACAATTACTGTGGGTGGCAGAGGGTGCTTAGCACCAATCCGAATTAAGTGCATTCCAATCCCGAACAGAACGAGGAAAGAAAGAATACATAAATGTTATTTCTCGAATCTTATCCCCGCTGTCATTGCGACCTAAATAGGTTGGCGGAAGAAGTATTTCGTTGCACTCGTAAATTAAAGATTTTCGCATAATCACCAACAAATTCAAACGAAAACGACGTCGTCTGTCCGCCAAACAGTCCCAGCCCAACCCACGTATCAGCTCTGTGACACTTACATAAGGCTATAACAAGCGGTCATGAATCGAGCGGCTCTCCTCTGTACTTTCTCTAACGTGCCAATCAATCCCTTACGATACGGATCCCAAATTCCACAACAGTATTCCAAATGCAGACGCACTAGTGTTTTGTACGCTATCACCTTTGTATGAGCATTACAACTTCTCAAAATACGACCTATAAAACGTAATTTGTAATTAGCTTTGCCTACGATGGAAGTTATGTGAAAGTCCCATTTCATGTTGCTTTGTATTGCCTAGATACTTACACGCGTGCCGGATATTCAAGAAAGGATTGCACTTGAAAGAGCATGAAACGAGGACGCAACGGCAGTAAAGTTAACAGGTATGTAATTAGATTCACTTTATTTTTAATACCACGATTTTTTATGATAATTTTATTTCAATACATATTTAATAGGCATTATAATAAAGAAAAATTACGTGAAAAAAAACTGAACATGAGAAATAAATTGTGCATAGTATTATTGTTAAAACCAGTATTTCCACTGCCAAGGTATTGAAGCTTGGAGAGTGACCAAATACTTTGCTAAATATTCTCTCAAATAATTAGCTGTTGATTGATTTTTTGGTTGTTCTTTGCAGTACCATTTGGATCACAATTGCCATCACGTTGGGCTTCTATTTTTCTGACGTAACTATGTAGTACACACGTAGCTATCACAATGTTAAAGACCTTAATCACATCGCGGCAACGATCAGAATATTCAACACTTGAAATTTTTCTGTCATCATTTCAAATGTACATTCGATACTTTTCCTCGAACGGCTTTGTCTGTAGTTGAATATTCTTTTTACATTATCAATAGCTCGTTTGGAGTAAGCTCTCATTAGGTATCGTAATAAAGAAAATGCCTATACCGGATGTTTTGATGCCATTAAACGAGGGGAGGCGGCAAGGTGCCTGGTGTTTTTGTTCTGCTTATAGTCTCAAATTTGACAAATAAAAACGAACAACTGAAAATCCACCACACCACATGTTGCACTCAAATACTGTAGTTTGATAACTTGATAAATGAAACAGGTATATGCAATTGATACGTTTCTTCTTTTCTTTCTAGTGGCCGAACGCAAGGAGAAGCAGAGGAATTTGAAGAGCACTTTCTTTAAAAAATTCACACCTCCCCCAAGCGGAATTGGATCAAGAGGGAAAAAAGCATATTATCTCAATGACGCAATGAAGTTTGCTCTTCCATTCTTCAAGGAATCAATTTTAGAAAATGGTAATTTACCTCAAATTTATCCTGAGAATGAGGTTGCTGAAGGAAAAGAGGAAATACAGACGTCCCCGAGTCTTCGAACGCACAATCTATACTCCAAGATTCACAGGCTCCTCCACTTGTCCTCTTTTTCACATCACTTTCTACACTGTATAATAAATCTCCTACGTCGGCCCCAGTGCCTGTTGTAGCGGATGACCAACCTGGCCATTCTAGAGACACACCTACTTGCAGGAAAAATATTACCAGAAAACGAAAGAGAGGAGTAACGAGCGACAACTGTGCTGCAGTCGACACTGTCTTCGCTGAGTATTTGCAGGCCAAAAAAGATAAACTTTGTGCAGCTAAAATAAACTCGCAAGCTAATGAAAGAAAAGAGGGCATCAAACATTTTGCACTAGGTCTTGTGTCTGACATGTTACTTATGACAGATTCACAACTCAGAGCATTTAAAGGAAGAACTTTGTTCCTAATAGATGAAACACTTGGAGTTAATCCTATTGACTTAATACGAGGAATGGATTTACAATATGTAAGTCATAGCTCTTTATCTACATATACTGGGGTAGCAAATGAAATTATCAAATATTCAAGTTCAACACATGATAACGAGACCTCACTGTCAGTTCGCTATCAGAATGAACTGAGCAATAACCAAAAGCGCTTAACACTATAATAAATATTTAATTTCTGAATATACTTTATTTTATTGTTTAAAAATATAAATATTTATGTAAATTATTGATATAATAAACATATGTGAACTATTATGTTGATTCTTACGTTAATGTAATTAATATTTCTTCGCCATTACACATTCCCTAATGTTTGTATTTCGCTGGTGGATCACGGAACAAATAATTTCCTTAAGTTCGGTATATGAATCTTTTAACATTTTTAGAATCCATGGAATTTGGGGTCTAATTCTTTTAGTTCAGTGGCCGCAACAAATACTGGACACAGTCGACACTGGAGCATGTGCTGGACAGTCTGGTCTTCACTGCAGTCGCACTTGATATCATTGATCTCAGCATAGCGCCATCTTGCTAAGTTCACTTTGCATCTGCCCACTCCTGATCTCAGCCTATTCAAAGACTTCCACGTCAACCATCCCTTGTCATAACCAGGTGGCACAGATTCAGACACTCTTCCCCAGCCATGCGGAAGGGGAGCCTTAAGGTCCGCGCTCACTAGGGCGCGCCGCATCGCATCGCATCGGGTCGCATCGCATTGAGCGAAAATGCTGCAACGCACATCTGGACGCAGCGAGTCGCATTTCTTTTGTCACCGCCTTCAGTTCTCGACGATTACTCAGCCGCTTCTGCACTACAAATGGACACATCAGACAAAGGGCTCTTATTTTTATATATCCATTGAAGAAAATTAAGCAGAAAAGGGAATGGGTTTAATGTGAAAAGGAATTTTCCGCATTTCTTAGGCACATTATATGGCAAACATGTTACAAAAGTTCTACAGAATTGCGGTTCTCTTTATTTTTAATGCAGAAAAATGAATGTTTTTCATGGCTTTAATAGCCCTTTCAGTTGCAGTTGTATTTTGGTCGCAGGAGGATTGGAAAAAAAATTAAGATGGCAAAACATTTAGCTACAACAATTTAGGTGAGGCAATGGCTGCAGGAAAACTGAATTTTCACGTTGACAAGTGAGATAAAATGCAGTATGTAATAGTAGTAAATGAAGCTTTTCCCCTTTCGAGATGAGGCCTATTTCAGAATATCAGATAAAATGAAATGAAGAGAAACGAACTTTCAATTACAGACACAATAAACTATGGAGGATGATCGATAACTGCTTTGGTGTTATAAGTAGAAGGTTTCAAATCTGTGAAAGAAGAATGTCGGTGTTACCTAATAAGATAAATAAAGTAATACTAGCCACGTGCTGCATTCACAACCTTTTGATTAACAACATTTGAATTGGGTTGCAGAAAGTAAGAACGAAAATGACAACAAAGAAATTTCAACAGGTTGACTTACACAGGTTTCTAGGTTAGCCTACATCAGAAATCATTAAGATTTAGAATAATTTCACAAAATATTTTTAAACAATTAGGTTAATTGTTAACACAAAGCTTTATAAGCGGAATTTAAAGAAAGTGATAGAAAATTATAATACACACGTAAAATAAACAAAAAATAAAATTCGAAACATGATATTATACCTGGTTGTTTTAACTAGTTTCCTATTTCCTCCCAAATATATATATATTTTGTTATTATATTTTGCGTCTTGTAAATCATAAAACTCTTTGAAAGTCATTACTAATGAGATGCAGTACTCTTCATCCATTACGTTTGAATAGTTTAAGTTAAAACATACAAGCAAAGAACAAGTGAGCATGAGCTAGAAATTTTTTGATCTTTATTAAATTTCATAAAGTAGTTAAATTTTCAGATTGTAATTACTTATATTTTTTCAGAAATTATCCACCATCCTGCTTGCAAATTTGCAGCTAATTTTGTTGAAGTAATGTAGTTAATTCACGGAATTAGGAACACACAAGTTACAAAAGTCAGTCAGTGCTGTTGGAGCTCCTATCGCAAACCCGGTCGTGACTGAGAGCATCGAGGCGCACAGGCGGAAAAATACGCCTGGCCAAGCGATCCGGCAGTGCGACGCGATGCGGCCCGCCCCGCCCCGACTCGACCCGCCTCTGGTGTGCGTTACCCCATTAGAATCAATGTAAGCGATTGCAGACGCATTTCTGCGATGCGACGCGACGCGATGCGGCCCGCTCTAGTGAGCGCGGACCTTTAGCTTACCATAGTTGTAACCTGGCTTCTTCAGTTGTCGTTTTGAGTTCCTGAGATATTCTTAGGTAACTTTTCCTGGACTTCAGTCTTTGCCTGTGAGGGATATGCCCATATAGTGGATGAGATTTTTCATGGTTCACTTTCCTCCTTTCCTTGTTCACTGCCATTTCCCTTCGATCAGAAGGTGGTGCTATTCCTGCGAAACGGTGGAGCCATTCGACTGGAGTTGATTTTAAGCAGCCACAATTAACAATCCTCGCGATGACTCAAATAAGTTTTGACTACAGTAGCCTCTTCCCTTGCTGGAATTGTTAGACCTGAAAAATCAGTTAAAACTGAAAAATCTAATTTATTTAATACATAGAAACTTACAGATTACATTAAAAAAAGAAAACAATAAAAATAATTTAACTATCTACCTACTATATACAAACTATGTATAAGAACGAAGTCTTTCTCCGCGTTGAGAATGTATGAAATGCTCTCGGGTGACTAGCCGAGTCAAGAATGCGTTGTCACACGATATTTCGGCAACTAAATTCATGGTCGCCGTGTGACAACGCATTCTTGACTCGGCTAGTCACCCGAGAGCATTTCATACATATATACATACTATTTAAAAAACTTAAAAATCATAAAAAAGATGGTGCCCCTGTGGCAAGGTATCAAGAACGCTGGTTGCATTCCAAATTGAATTGCGAATGAAATTTTCTGCAGCGTCGACCGATTTTGGGGTAAGGTGTTTAACAAGTAACATAGACCAACATTTTCACAATGTGGCATAAAAATACTTCAAAGTTGAAATTGTGAAGTGGACATAAATAAATAACACTAATATTTTACAAGCAGCAACATACATTCGTTTACTTTTCTCATCACTTACCTAAATTTTTCAACGGTACCATTTTGTCTACATCCAATTCGTTGACGCTCCCTAATGAGTTTAGTACATAGTCGTTGTCCGAAAATCTTCTTTGTAACTCGGCAATTAGGCCCTAGTATTTCGAAATAATCAGATTTAAATCGCTGAGCATCTTGGTCTTCTATATTTCTCTCGCAGGGGGACAGGAAGGGCCATCATCTACTAAACATCCATCCTATTTGATATTTTGATTTCTACATTGAGCCTCTTCTGGATCTGGGTCCTATTTCGGTATTGCCGCTTGTCTTAGACTTAGCTTCTTCCAAAATTTCATGATACATTTCATATGGTTCAGTTTTTTTTCATTTTGGAGGCACTTTACGATTTTTACGGCGTCTTTCAATCCTGCGCTTCGGGCTTTTAAAGCTACGTCTGGAGGCTGAAGCATGGATAAGATTTTTTTTTGCTACAACCATGGCCATTCAGAATTCCAAATTGAGTATGACTTTTAATGCCGACACTCTGAGCGATATCGTCACCATTAAATTTGTCATTTTTAATTTCATCTAAAGTCATCAGTAGATATATAAGGCCGACTTTGGGACAAAAGATCTTAAGCCGGCCCCGGAAGAGACTCCACTCGTCCGCGTGGAGTCACAGTTGGATTGCGGGAAATTCGAATGGACCAATGGCGGCCAAGGTCGTATAACGTCACACGTTAGTTCTTTGGCCGGCCGCACAGATGGCGGCAGCAGTCGGGCTTGCGCTGGACCGTTAGTTCCCAGATCCGCTGGTAGATGGCAGCTGCCGTTAGTTCTTTGGGTGACTGGTAGGTGGCGTGGCATGCATCATTTCGGTCTCCGACAAATATTTGTCACTGAAGACATTTGTCGCTAGATGGAGCGGGTGTAGCAATATGCGTGAAATATTTCGATGTTTGCGAAGCCACTCGCGTGTTTGACCGGGAGTCCGACAGGTTACGAAATGGCTCCAAGGGAAGCACATTATTCATTCACCATTATGAAAGCATAGCTGGGTGTCTGGCTGGCGGACAAAGAAAGTAGGGCGTCCAACACAGCGTTCGTGTGATTGCAGAATTTTGTTCAGAGTCTCAGGCTTGCAGCGAATTTCGTGTGTATTTGTTCAGGTGTCCTGCTATCGATAAGGAATTCAGGTTGCGCCATATGCTCATTGCACTGCAAAACCGCCCCAGCAGGATACATAGAAATATTTCAGCATTCACTTCGGTTCAAGAAGAAATTATTACGAGATGAGAATAATTATTATATGTCAGTTTTCGTAGTACAAATCTAATAAACATTTATGGTACCCCAATCACTCGTGTTTTCAAAACGAAAATCGAAAATTTTGTTTTCATTCTGGGTGAACAGAAAAACTGCTTGAGTCTTTGTATTTAATTAAAAAAATAGACCATGTGAAAGCGTAACTTTTACGTTTAAAACGTGATAATGAACCATGGAATGTCCTGGAATAGCTCAAATTCACGTCTATACAATGCAGTTCTGATATTCGAAATTGGCAGAGGGTGCTTTGCACAAAAAATAACTCTGTGCGAATAACAATAGGAAATAAGCGTCAGTACAGTGGGATTCCAATATAATTAATCGTTAATGATAACTCGCGAATTTCTGTCACACCCCCAATATTTTAATATATTAAATTATTGGGGTATTCCATGATTTCCCCAAATCACTCCAGGTGAATGCCGGGATGCTTCCTTCAAAAGGACATGGCCGAATTCCTTCCCATTCCTTGCTCCCCATCCTTTCCCCGTCTCAAAAGGCCACGTTGTTAGAGAGACGTTAAAAAGTTTAAAAAATGAAATTATTGTGATAAAGTATAGCAATACCACACATACGTTATTCCTTTCAAAATTCGTAGCCTCAAAAACCCATCAATCCTTTCATTGAAACCGAGAGACATTCACCGACGAAGGTAGGGAAAACCATAAAAAAAATTCCGTTCATCGAAGCAGGCAGACATTAAAAATTAATACACCGACGAAGAGACGGGAAACAAACTCAATTAGACACATCATGTTGGATTCGTTGTGAACAATACAATACAGCTCACGAGTGTCACCTACATTCCGTGTATTGTAAAGGATGTATTAAATTGTGTGTAATGAAACACAGACACTTTTTGAACTCAAAGAGGCATTGAAGGGGTTTACTGATGTATGTAAGTGTGACCTCGATGAATTAATAGCTCCTAAACTAAAGCAAAGTTGTCGATTTGAAAACCAGTTTCTTTCCCTACAGACATTCCAGAAGTGAATACATGATGTCAAACCAATCAGCATGTAATTTTTTTTCAAGCCTATTTCTCAACCCTGTCTTTGGACAAGAGGCAACTTGAAAATATTTGTGACAAAGCCTTTCCCACATCAAAGCTAGAAAAAAAATCAAAGTTTCCAGTTTGACAATGGCAAAGCTCAAGGAATGGAAACATCAGTACGACTCCTTATTTCCCTAATCTTATCTCTGTTGCCATTGGTATAAAATATTTAATCACACTAGTAATTGTTGCCATCAAGGTCAAACCTTTGTCGTCTGTATCAATTCTGTTATGCTTTCGTAAGCAATCACAAATTGAGTGTCCTTAGCTGTACTTTGTCTAAAATTCCAATCAATCCCTTGTGACACATCAGTGATTGACACCTTTAACTGTATTTTACAGCACAGCACGTATGTTCCAGGAACGAAATACGTCTGTTAATCTTACTAATTTCACCTATGTCGAATCGAAGTACGCCAGTCCTATGTGATAAAAATCGAGTCACGCTAAGCACAGAACATGCCTGAGACCATCGCCTGTAACCAAGGTGGAGATATAGAAAATTTACCCACTTCCTTATAGAAGAAATCCAGTGCACTATTCCTAATTCTTTCACCAAGATCCACCCCTAGCCTCATCGCCAACATACGCCCAGCACTTCGTCAAACCACCTTCTGTTTTCCAATGATTCCCTGATCAGTTACAGACAGGGTTACCTTCTTTTCGTGCGTTAAAGTAAACCAAAAATTGAAAATTCGCAAAGTCTTCTCCTAATCAGTAGCCAGGTACCAAAATGTTCACTTAAGGTGCTTCTACTGCAGTTTTCCAGGAAAATTCACCCCTTTTCCAGGAAATTATTTTTCAATAAATCAGGACCCAGGAGAGTTCTCCATTCGGTTTAAAATGTTCCCATCTAACCCAACCTTCGGATTCAGGGCCAAGTGTGACATTTGTTTGTAATTGCATGCTTCGTTCAAGTAACCACGATAAAGTTACCATAATGCTCTTAGCTAACTGATAGTTTCTTGGTCATCAAACAGGCATCATAACCCACATTTTAATAGAAGATCCCCACACATCGACAAGTATCCAAAGGTGCAGACACTAGTTCTATTGCGCCGAAGATAGCACCCACGCTTGAACTGTCGTAAATTGTTAGGTCAAAGTGGGTGTTTGGATATTTTATCCACTCAGGCCTCATCATCTAAAGTCTAATGACAGATTGTGGTCATGGCCAACTTAGGCTCCATACACCACTCAGAATTATTCTGCCAATATCCATTCTAACAGCATTATACACCACATACAGCCCCTGACACTCTTCCAATCTCCAAATGACATCCAGTCCAGTTCCTTTATTAAGGCACTTGCTGAATATTTTCCACTAATAAATCTAGCTGCTATATTTTGCATCTTGCATTTGATGTACAAAAAATGTGGTCTCCATACTACACTTATATATACAAGAAATGGTCTGACTGTGGGTTTGTACCCAAGTCCTTCGCTTCTCTGGTACATCCCCTCATCACCCTCTCTGTTAAATGATTTTTATGTAGTGAAAAAACGTGAGAAACACAATTCGTATGCCAACACAAACGGCAGTAAACTGTAAAGAGTACAGTGAAATGGGAGATTGCCTAAGCCCTGAAGCAATGGTTAGAAGCACACGTTGATGGTGAGCATAATTCTATAACCATATGTTTTAGACTCAAATTAACAGAGGAAGTAGACACACGCACACACTTGTACATGCATACAGCGAGGTCGACAGAACTAACAGCAAGCATCATGGAAACGATGAAGTGGGGCAGAATTGTCGTTACCACTGATTAACTGGGCAGAACTATCGTTAAAAAATCATCAGACAGACGAGTTTAAGTCAGGTATCACAATACTTACACTTACATGCACAAAGAGAGACGCAGATATACATGTACAAGTCTACAGAAAGTTCAGGGACGACTACCTGCACCAATCATGGAAACAAAAAAAAGTGATGTAGTACTTTCTTGCCCCCATGACTGGCTGAAAAACAGAACTCTCCTTACATATCATCTGCCTGGCGAGATAGAGGGTGTGTAAAAGATGGCATGTTTTCACCATACACCTAAGTATTTACATCATAAATAGTGTTCATCACACACAATTGATTACATTTACCATCAATACGTGGGCAGAATTGTCGTTACCACTGATTAACTGGGTAGAACTATCGTTAAAAAAATCATCAGACAGACGAGTTTAAGTCAGGTATCACAATACTTACACTTACATGCACAAAGAGAGACGCAGATATACATGTACAAGTCTACAGAAAGTTCAGGACGACTACCTGCACCAATCATGGAAACAAAAAAAAGTGATGTAGTACTTTCTTGCCCCCATGACTGGCTGAAAAACAGAACTCTCCTTACATATCATCTGCCTGGCGAGATAGAGGGTGTGCAAAAGATGGACATGTTTTCACCATACACCTAAGTATTTACATCATAAATAGTGTTCATCACACACAATTGATTACATTTACCATCAATACGTTTCTCCCACATTGCAACCCTATCTGCCATTCATTAAGAGTGCCCCAGGTACCATGAGTTACAATAGACATTTGACTATCAGCAGATACCAGAACCCCTCATATTCATACTAGGTCTCAACCACAAATCCATACGTATCCACGCACAAGCTCAAAGAAACAGGAACAGCAAATCATACATCCAGACAGAAGAGTTTAATTAATGTATCACCACATTTACAGAGACGCACAAACACTCACATTTCCATGCCTACAGCGAGCTAGACACAACAACCACCCAAATCATGACGACGAAAAAGTGGGGTAGAACCCCCATGGCTCATAACTGACCAAAAAATCATGAGTAACATATGTTCCAGGTACCATACTCTTCACATCAACATCATCTAATTTATCTCACACAACAGACCTCACTACCATCCAGTATCATGTGTGCTAGGTACAAAACTGTTCACATTAGCACCACCACATCTATCCCACACCTAAGCCTTTACTGCCATTCAGTAACATTTACCCCAGGTACCACGAGTAGCAGTAGACATCTGGTCATCAGACAGATATCATAACTCCCATATTCATACTAGGTCTCAACCAAAAATCTGTACGTCACCTCACACAAGCAAGGTATCACCACATTTACGAAAAAAACACACAGAGATAGAGACGCATACACACGTTCATTTCCAGGCCTACAGCGATCTCGACTCAACAACTAGCCCAATCATGGCAACGAAAAAGTGGAACAGAACACCCATGACTGGCCAAAAATCATAGAAAGACACACATAAACACATACATACACACTAACATGTCAATGCATTCAAACAGTTCCATTCATCACCACACATAACTGGAGGAAAAACTGAAGAGTTACAGGATGTGTGAAGTTTGAAATCACAGCCACATCTCTCCCACACCGCAATCCTTTCTGTCATTTAGTAACATGTGACCCAGGTACCATGAGTAACAATAGACACTTGTCTATCAGACAGATATCATAACCTCCATATTCATACCAGGTCTCACCCACAAACCCATACGTCTCCACACAAGCACAAACATATGGGAGGAACAGCAATTCATACGTCCAGATAAATGAGTTTAAGGAAGGTATCACCATACTTACGCACACAGACCCATATATCCATGTCTACAGCGAGCTCAACACAACAACCAGCCCAATCATGGAAAAGAAAAAGTGGGACAGAACCCCCATGGCTCAAGACTGACGAAAAAAAATCATCATTAACATGTGTTCCAAGTAACAAACTCCTCACATCAAAATCATATCATTTAACTCACACTACAGACCTCTCTGCCATTCAGTATCGTTGGTAATATGTACAAATCTGTTCACATGATCAGCACCACCTCTATCCCACGCCACAAGCCTTTTCTGCTATTCAGTAATATTTGCCCCTCGTACCACGAGTATCAGTAGTCACATGGTCATCAGACAAATATCATAACTCCCATACTCATACTAGACCTCACACACAAACATAACTGACCAAAAACCATCAGACAGACGTTAGAGTGTGTGCAAAGGATGACATGTTTTTGCCATACACCTCAGTACTTATCACATTATCAATTAATTACATCAACACATAGGTAGCCAGTCATTGTGAAATCTCAAAGTCGAATATAATCCTATCGTGATAGACACAAAGCCACATAGAAAGACACACACTCACATGTTCATGCATACACACAGATGACTGAACACCCCAGGTCGAGACTGAATAGTTACAGGATGTGCGAAATGTTTCATTTCTTTGCCACAAACCTCGGTGCTCATCATACCCAAATGATTACATCTACATAGGTGGCCACTGATAGAAAAATCTCAAGTAGACTCCTACCACCATAATTACACACAGGAACACGCTCACACACATATGTCCATGGATATACCACAATTTCATAAGTACAAGTAACTGCAGGAAAGGGACCCGACACACACGACGTCCACACTGGGGTGTTACATGATAGGCAGACCATAGTATGTCTTTCCAATACACCTCAGTGCTCACCACACATACTTGATTTTTTAATGTGCCGTCAGTATACCTTGTGGCTGGAACTAAGCTCTTGGCAATGTTTGGCCAAAAGTCATTTGTTAATAGCAGCTCATCAATCACAAATTTTGGGTCAACCTGCCCGGGCGGGCGCGGCGCGAGGTGGCCACCCTTCCTCACTGCGGACAGAAATACCGTAATACGCCGGTCTAAAAGCGCGGACCGCGATGGTTTGCCGGAGTTTTCCGACCGGGACCTACTACCGGTAACCGCATTTTTAGGACCGCACTGAAGACCGGAATTTCATTGCGCTCGAGGCGGTAATATGCGCCGGTATACCGACCTACTAAAACACGATGTACGCGTCCGCTGTGAGGAAGGGTGGCCACCTCACGCCGCGCCCGCCCGGGCAGGTTGACTTCATTAAACGATTTCAGATAGGTATCCAGGGAGATAAATGACTCGCAAACACAGAAAACTGAATTTTAGAAATATTGACTTTTTTGCCCTTTAAGGGTCGAATTCCGAAAACTTCATTTCTTAAAATATGATGTGACCAAAGTGGAGACCATATGCTTTAAAATGACACCTCATTCATTGATTTTGGTTAAGCATGGAGGAAGATACAGGCTTGTGACAAAAAATACCTTATAGAAATAATAAATATAATACGGATTTCTCGACACACCAGTATAAAAAAATACGCCAGCAATCAAAATGTATTAACAGGAAAATGTATCCACCTTGTTATAATGTAAAAATGGCAAAACAATCATGCTATCCCAGTGGTATTAATGTCACTGAAACGCACGCTGAAATTAGGCTGCAGTCTTTTCTGGATCACACGATTGTGTAAAGTACAAGAAGAGGTCCTGAAGGCTATGAATGGCATGATGATTCTGACATCATTGTAAAATAGGGGTGTGATGGTGCTGAACAAAATAAGTACAAGTAAAAATGTTCGGAAGAAAATTGCAGCGATGAAAGTTTATTCAGCATATCGATGGTGCCCATTCAAATCTACGCAGTAGATGACCAAAGCAGGAAAAAATTGTATGACAAAACCTTTCACCAAATATTGTCGTCCCATTAAATTTGTGTTTGCAAAGGATACCTAGGTGAATAACGACAAAGCTCTTTCACGATTGCTGCAGAATCTCTTTTTCCTGCACTTTAGTTGCCATCGAAATTTTTTCTTTGACTTGCCGTTTCAAGGAAATGCTTGATTCACCGTCTTTTTGTTTTAATACTTGAACTCTCAAAGTATTTTTGTGGTTTTCCATATGAGCTCGAACTTGCCCCAGGAAGTGCAGTTTTGGTGACAATTTCAGGTAATGAAACGTTTCCTTCTAACCACTTAGAATATGTGTTTAGGAAATGGTCTCTATATCTTCCTGTTTTAGACCATCTTTGCTCAATTTTTAGAGAATCAATCCTGATAGCAGCTTTTAAACTCATTATAATGTCATCTGAAAACGATGTGTCACCTTTTTATTGCAATACAAACTGTAACAAAGCATTTATCCTTGATTGTTTTGCGTTAGCAAACCATACGTTGAAAAATTCTCTACGCGAAATTTGTGCAGTCATTCTGAAAATAAGAAAAGTTGTATGGGTGTCGCAAACATGCGCAAACAAATGAAGGTAATTATTATAGTTAATAAGTAGCTCTTTCAAATAAATATAGGAATAGTTTGGTATAATGTGGTATAATGAATTAAAACTCAAAATGAAATTGGCTCAGTAGTTTTTTTTATCAAAAATAATCTCGCTCTGTTTTAATGATGCTCATGATTCAGCTTTAAAACGCATTACGAAAAAATCATGCGTAAACTTATCTTGAAACTCACCAAAAGCAATAGCAACACACAAATTACTAATCCCACACAGAAACACAGCGTAATCATCGACCAAACTCAGTCGAATGGCGCGGCCGAATGGAGCACTTGATCGGTGGGTCAGAGGAAGCCCATTGTTCAAACTATTTTTTCTATTGTTGCGCGCAGATTCGTGGTAAATAAACCTTTGTTCCTAATAATATAGTTTGTGTACTTTAAATATAAATAACTATTTTTCCTGTGTAGACTAATGTCAAAATTGACTTTTGTCCCTCTAGATTTAGAAAATAACACACTGTGCATCGGTTAAAAACATCGATGTTTTTAAACCATTGAATACTTTTATGTTTTTATTAGCTCAACAAATACAAACAAACAATATTCGTTGGCAAATGTCGTTTCATTTATCTCTTACTTGTTCCTCTTTTAACTTTTTCTTAGCTCAAAAAATACAAACCAACAATATTCGTCGGCAAATGTCGTTTGATTTATCTCTTATCTGTTCCTTTAAAATCGCCAAGAGGCAATAGTTTGATGTTCACCATTTCCATTCTTTCGTTTGGTCCGTGTGAACACAGAGTAACAGCAGTGTAGTGTTGTAGCTGTAATGATGTATTTAATTCTTTGTTTTTTTTTGTTTTGCTTTGTTTGTCTTTAGGTCTAGTCGACGTCGAGGTCATTAAAGGCGGGCAAGGAACGGGAAGGAATAAAGCATTCACCTGGAGTGTTTTGGGGAAGCCATGGAAAACTCAAATCTGGATGCCCGAACGGGGATTCGAACCCGCGTCCTCCCGAATATTACGATACCAGACCATAACAATAAAAACCAGACGTTAAATACTAAAGTTTAAATCTGCCTAATAAATATTAATTTTAAGTCTTTAAACAATTAACACCAATGGTGTTTAGGCAAACTTTGCAGAAACAAAAGTTTCCTTTCATTCTGTTCCTTTGTTGACTGACTATCTGAACAGATTTCGAAAATAAACGTTCGGATACAACAGAAGTCTCGACAATAATAAATCAGATGTTGCCCCAACCCGATTTATATCTAAATATTGAGTAGTATCAGGTATACTTAGTGGTTTTAGCGTAATAATATCTTATTTCTTTCCACATCAAACACCGGCAAACAGTAGGTGTACCTAAGAAATCAGAGACAATTGATTTTATTCATTAACTCATATGGACAGGATAGCCAACCGCAAGAGAAATTCATCTTCACCGTTGCTAAGTCCCGCTAATTGCTCACAGGTGTCACCATCTGTTACTACAGTTACTTTAAATTGAAATAATTTAATTTTATCTTGATTAAATTTAGTAATCTTAACAGTTATTGCTATTATTTTTGTCACTACTAACCAGAGTTTTTTTTTTAGATTTGATGTTTTTATTTTAAAAAATCGAAGCATCAAGTAGAAAAATTCTTTGTCAAAACATCGAATCAATCGGATTAATCGTATGGTAAACATCGAATGGATATGATGCATCGATGTTTAGTGAATATTCCTACATTCCTACTGAGAGCCATGGAGAAAAGAAATATATGAAGACGACGCAAGAGATCTTTACCACCAATTGAAGTGACTCCGGGCGGAGGAGGAGTGGGCGGGGGGGGGGGGGGGGGGGGGGAGGGGTGCCCTTGGCCGCACCCATACAGACACGGGGTATATGTACAAAAACCTCAAGGGGACTCTAGGATAAACGTGACGCCGCAATCTGGTGATGGATTATTATGTAACTCGATGAGACAAATAAAAATAGAAGAATAAAATTTTTTCATATTCTGCTTAGTTTTCGAGATATTCTGTCTCAAATGTGAGATGTTTTTGGTTGAAATTCAGAAGAAAAAATTAGTCAAAGTCAAATTTGATGATGGATTCTTATTTAAAAAGACGAAACAAACGAAAAATAAAGAATAATAATTTTCGATATCTCTCCTAGTTCTCGAGATATACTGTATCAAAAGTGAGATGTATTGAGTTGAAATGCAGAAGAAAAATTTCGCAAAAGTCAAATTTGATGATGGATTCTTATGTAACACGACGAAAAAAATCGAAAATAAATAATTAAATTTTTCGATATCTTGCTTTGTTTTCGGGATATACTGTCTCAAAATTGAGGGTATTGGGTTGGGACGCGGTGTGGACCAAAAATTAATTCTGTCAAAGCCGCAATGAATTACATGATGGACAAGCAGAATGGATATTTCAGTTTTATTACTACTACTTGTGGTTAGGTTGAAATGCGGCCTAGACTAGAATAAAAATAGTTATATTTTTATCATTCATCGTAAGCTTAATTGGGAATAGCTGAAAGTAGATTCTATCGCGATACACGTTTTGTCACTAGCGTGGTTCCCATGAAATTACTAACAATAATAGATAAATTCTTTGCCCCTTCTGGAACAACAAAACCATTCTGGTACAGACTGCGTTTAGACCTAACCACAATCTCCATTAAATTGCCACTACAGAATCAAACTAGTATGTAGACATACCCACACACGCGTATTTGAATCGCAAACTGCATTCGGGGTAACAACACAGTTTGCTTCATCAAGATTCCTATATTCCATAGCATAATTCAACGCATTTAATTTCATCATACACTATCAGTATAAACTGCAACGTGACGAAAGAAATCGTAATACTAAATTCACTGAATGTCGATGTAAAAATCACCCCTTTAAATCTCATTTTCAACACTCGTTAAAAAGTAATGCTAGTCTATTATGTGCCAAATAGCAAGGTATGCTGATTTTCTACACTACATCAACAAAAATTTGAGAACAAAGTCATCCCATTGAGAGCTGTGACTAAATATTTAGAGTCAGGCACCAAAGTTTGCATTTCCGACTGCACACTTCAAGAACAATTATTAGAATACAACTTACTTATGAAATGATATTCCAAGTCCTTTCTTCTCATGCCTATTTGTGCAACCGTATGCAACACAAGATGGCATTATAAAAAACTTAGACACATTACAAAATGAAATAATCACAGCATCAAACACAATGTGAACTTTGCATTTGTATGGGTTCATAATATGGCCACTGCCGCCACCACACATGCGCGAGAGTTTAGAGCCGGCGTTACAGATTTAACGTCACTTCTCCTCCATATATTTCCTTCCTCCATGCTGAGAGCCTCCTTCAAATACGGATGTTTCATGCAGAAGTATGCAAACAAATTCCGAAATAATCCTTGTTTCTTTTATTCCTCCAAAATATAATTTCCTCGAAAACCCAATTCATTGACTACTAGAAATTCTATTACTTCAGTAATAGATTTCACACAAGACCTATTTTTTTCTAATGCTTCTCGACATATCAATGTTTGAACACTGCTAATTGTATAAGTAGATATTGTATGTAATTTGTCCTGCCACATCGCCATCGCTTGTGTATGAGAAGTGGATTTTTCATGTTTTGGAAAACCAGTTTTTTGATCAGTGGCATTTTTCCAGTATGCAAAAATAGTCATGTGTGTCCCTATATTTCACTCCACAGCCAAAACTACCAACCGCAGTCCACTTGTGATTGCGTGGCATTAACCTCAAGTCTCCCAACGTGCACCATGGTGGTGTCATGTTGGTAGCTAAGAGGTGTGGGAGATATGATAGTTGAAATTGGTTGATGGCAGGGCCGGCGTTAGGGAGGGGTAAGCGGGTCAAATGTACCCGGGTCCGCGCGGCTGATGGGGGGGGGGGGGGCAATCACCGGCTATAGGGGCCCCACTCGTAAGTTGTAGAGCTAAAAAAAAGGTCTCTCATTTGGTCTGAGGGATGAATGCACCAAGGGCCCCCAACTGGTTACCCCGGGCCCCAAAATCCAAGCGCCGGCCCTGGTTGATGGAGGGAGTTATCATATTTCTACCAAACACATGTGTGTCGTTATATTTCAGTTTGTAACCATAAACACCATGTGCAGACAGGGGCGGATCCAGGATTTTGTTTTGGGGGGGGCTTGAGTCGGGAAAAAGGTATCCGTAGAGCTAAAAAAAAAAAAAAAAAAAAAAAGGTCTCAAAACTACAATGTCGGGGGTGGATCCAAGATACTTTTGGGGGGGGGCTTGAGCCCCCTAGCCCCCCCCCCTGGATCCGCCCCTGTGTGCAGATCACTGATATTTGTGTGTGGTATAGCCCCAAGTCTCCCATCATGCACTATGGTGGTTATATGTCGGTAGCTGTCAATCAAAATTCTTTACAAACACGAACACCAGCTAGTAATCAAATAAAAACCTGACAAGTCTGGAATTAGCAAAACTGTTCACAAGCTGATTAAACTCAAATACATTGATTGAATCTTACCAAATATATTATTGCCTACCGAGAATTTGTAACGCAGATTCTTAAGTGCAAAATTGTATTAAGTGTTAATACTCTGAAATGTATTGATACTGAATGTTTGCATTCCTTCAGTGCAACAAAGTTCTCTTTAATTACAAATGAAACAATGTCCATATGATTCTTCACATTTGAATACACTCAGTCTTCAGCTTCCAAAAATCTACTTGGTGTGATGGATTAAACCCTTGATAGTTTGCATTTGGCATGGCCATTCATTGCTGGCTGGCCAACAATACTTGTACAACTGAACATTTCTGCAGACGACCAGTGACTCCCTACTGCAACTGAGCTTTCAAACACTCTTTCTGTTTTACTATGTGCATCTTATTACTACTTTCATTGGTGGAAGAACCATCAAAGCTCAATACCCTCTAATTTTAACAAAGTATCAGCTATTACTATCGCTCTATATGTTACTGTTGCATTACAGCATCCTACTAATCACCCTGTCCAATAAACGATCCTGAAACCTCTTCCTACCATTTATCTGATGTGTCTTGCCCAGTTGAGTTTACTATCAAATATTTTGCCAAGACACTTTCAGTTAAGATCTTCAACAAGCAATTACTTCCATACCTTATAATCACATACAACCTTTACTTTTTTATCGGTGTAACTTGTAAGCTGAATTTTCCTGACTTTTACTTTCATTCCATGTTTAATTCCCAATTTGATATCTTGTTCAGATCCTTCGGTAGCTGTTTTCAGTCCTTCCAAGCTTAAACCTTTTATATGATACTATGTCATCTAAAGAAAATCTAACTTCCAACTTCAAACAATCAACACAATCATTCATTTAGAACATTGAACAGCAATGGTCCCATTACATTACCTGGTAGCATTCCCAAGTTTACTTCCACCTTCATAGAAACTGTATTTTCTGCTCTAAGTAAGTAAGTCACTTTTCTATTCACTCTAATGGTTTTTATCTGACTCACTCAATCAAATGCTTTGGAAAGATCCAGTGCTACACAATCAACTTTGCTCTCTGTTGTTCATTGTACATACATGCAATATCTTGCATATAGCTCACTAACTGAGATTCACAAGAATGTCCTTTTCTAAATCCATGTTGCTGCTTCTCGAACCAGTCCCTTGCCTCTTAGACATTGCTGATGTGGTTGCACATAAACTTTTCCATCTATTTTCCTACCACTGACGTCAATCTAATTGGCATTTAACATTCTGCTCTATTTAGCTCACTTCCTTTATGGACCAGTGCTACTTTTCCACTTTTCCAATACTCTGGTAAGCCACAAGATTTCAATCTAAATAATATCACAAGATCAGGTACACTGTCATTTACCCAGTGTCATAGCAATAGGGTGGCGGAATGAGCAAAATGTCATGGCTCCCTAGTAGGAGGGGACCCTGACCACAGCTAGAGGGGGCCCCCAGCTCAAGGTTACCCCATGAAATACCTTCTGCCCCAGGCAGTAGCGGAGCTAAGCAAAAAAAAAAAAAAAAAAAAAAAAAAAAAAAAAAAAAAAAAAAAAAAAAAAAATCGCCTATTGCAGGGGGGCCAATCTGATGAATGGTATAGTTATACTACAGCATTTACCACAATATTTAACTCATCTGTAGTAATATCAACAACCACATATTCTTTGTGCCGTTTTAGCATTCTCAGTTCTCTCTTAATATTCTCAGGATTTATCTCCATATTCTAGTCTGCTCATTACTGCTTACTGTATGTGGAGAAGCTCCTCTTCTTACTCTTTCCCATCCCAGAATGATATTCCCTAATGGGTTAATTAAAACCAATAACTTAGTGTCTTTGCCTTTGTCAAATATATAGGAACTATTTCTCGATTCTTATCTACAATTGTCTGGGTACTATCCTTTACCCTCAGTTTTCTGATATAGTCATAGACATTTCTTCTAGGTTCATTACTCATTTGTTTTACAGTAACAAAAATATTCTCCATAAACCCATTGCTGCTATTAACTCTTTGTTTGGTTGTTTCAAGGTTTCCATAATGCCTTGCTGTATCTTAACCCCATCGTGTCAACTTATTATTAACCTCTTTAGCCTTCCTATCTCCTTCTTAATGTAAGAAAGTTCTATAGTTTTCTTTATTTTTTTATTTTGAAATAACATTTCTTCCCTTCTCAGTAGTATCACCCTGAACCCTTCCCAACCCCTTCAAACTATGCTGATACTCTTCTTCCAAGTATAGAAGCTTTCTCTGAAGTATCTTTTCTGTTCTGTGACCTAAGCCTTTTTATAACTGTACCTATAACCAGTAAGGGTTTTGGAGAGACTATACTAGCCTTTTTCAACCAAATGTCAACCTCTCATTCACGTGGTGCACCCTGTTTGCACGGAGGAGGCTCAGGCGACTGAAAGATTCCCGGCATAAGGAGTCACCCACTGTTCGCCAACGGTTTCCAAAAGGAGGGAGGAAGAGCGGGGAGCAGTTCAGGGCACCCTTTTGCCCTTGGGGTTGGAAACAGCCCCTAAAAGCGGATGAATCAGAAGTAATCAATGGCATGGGGATTCAGAAGGCAACGGGAAACCACTGCATTAAAGACCCAAAGGGTATCCTGCGGACATGAATCCTCTCAAATTACATATATCATGATGGCTTCTTGCTGGGTAAAATATTCCGGAGGTAAAATAGTCCCCCAATCGGATGTCCGGGTGGAGACTGCTCAAGGAGGATTCATCAGAATGAATGGAAACATTCTACGACTCGGAGTGTGGAATGTTAGAAGTCTGAATAGGGCAGGTAGGGTAGGAAACTTAAAAAGGGAGACGGAACAACTTAAGTTAGATGTTGCTGGGATTAGTGAGATTAAATGGAAGGATGCACAGGATTTCTGGTTCGGGGAACACAGGATAATTAGCACAAAAGCTATCAATGGAGTCACTGGTGTAGGATTTGTAATGAACAAGAAAGTAGGGAAATGTGTGAATCATTATGAACAGTTTAGTTACAGGATTATTTTGATGAGGTTAGAAACTAAGCCTGTCCCAACCACATTAGTACAAGTGTATATGCGAATGTCACAGGAAGATGATGAAGAAATAAAAAAAAGCTCAAATTGAAGAATTAAGCCAATATGTGAGGGGGGGAGGAAAATCTAATAATCATGGGCGATTGGAATGCAATAGTGGGAGAAGGAAAAGTGGGGAATACTGTAGGAATATTTGGTCTAGGAGAAAGAAATGAGCGAGGAAGCAGGTTGCTAGAATTTTGTGAAAGATATAAGTTAGTAGTGGAAAACACACTGTTTAAGAACCATTCAAGAAGGTGATACATCTGCAAATGTCCAGGGGATACAGGCATATATCAGCTAGATTATATCATGGTCAAACAGAGATTCAGGAATCTAGTTCTAGACTGTAAAGTGTACCCAGGAGCAGACATAGACTCTGACCATAATTTAGTAGTAATGAATTGCAGGCTGAAATTCAAGCAAATAAGGAAGCAATATAGAACAGACTGGAAGTGAATAAACTGAAACAATCTAGCATAAGAGAAAAATTTGCAGAAAGTGTAGACTTAGGTCTAAGAAGTAATTCCGAAAGGAGCTCAACCAAGGATGAATGGAATGCATTAAAGACCGGAATAATGAGAGCTGGTAAAGAAACGTGAGGCTTTAGGGAACAAGCTGCCCAAAAGCCTTGGATCACAGAACCAATTTTGGAGCCGATGGATCAGAGGAGA
This sequence comes from Vandiemenella viatica, assembly GCA_031002005.1. Classification (NCBI taxonomy): domain Eukaryota; kingdom Metazoa; phylum Arthropoda; class Insecta; order Orthoptera; family Morabidae; genus Vandiemenella; species Vandiemenella viatica. Next base: position 170,139,640 of record JARYHS010013630.1, on the reverse strand, counting down.
AGGTACAAAAATGTTCAGGATGAAGCAGTCAGAGAGCAGTACGGGTAATTTAGAAATCAAATAAAAAGGAAATGCAAAATGAAAAATGGTTGCAGGAAAAGTGTGAAGAAGTGGAAAAGGAAATGGTTCTAGGTAAAGTAGAAGTTGCAAATAGAAATATCAATTTTGGAGAAATGAAGAAAAGAGGTATAAACATTAAAGCTGCCAATGGGAAACCTCTTTTAAGCTAAGAAGCTAACGGATGGAAGGAAAACATTGAGAAACTGTATGGAAAAGGAAGGCGATGTCAACATTGATCCCTTAGGAGATCCTGTTTTGAGGACAGAATTTAACAAATCTGTGAATGACTTGAAAACAAATAAGGCAGTTTGAATTGATGAGATCCCTGAAGAACTTCTTAAATCCCTAGGAGAAGAAGGAATCAAAAGATTATTCAAGCTGGTATCAAAAAGTTAAGAAACAGGAGAAATTCCAACTGATTTTAGTAAAAATATCACTTCCAAAGAAAGCAAAAGCAAACAAATGTGAGAATTATTGCACCATTAGTCTAACATTGCATGCTTCGTAATTACTGACCAGAATAATATGCAGAAGGTTGGAAAGGGTAGTAGAAGAGATAGTAGGTGAAGATCAGTTTACGTTTAGGAAAAATCGCAGGGCAAGGGAAGCAATTCTGGCTTTAAGATTAATACTTGAAGGGTGGATCAAGAAAAACAAAGATTTTTTTATGGCATTTGCTGATTTAGAAGAAGCTTTTGATAATGTTAGGTGGGACAAGAGGTTCAAAATTTTAAAGAAGTCAGGTCCAAAGTATTGAGATAGAAGAATACTCTATAAACTATATAAGAATCAAGTGGCTATAATAGAAGTAGAGAATCATGAGAGACATGCATCAGTTAAAAAGGGTGTGAGGCAAGGTTGTAGTCTATCCCCTTTAATATTCAACTTCTATGTAGAAGAAGCAATGAAGAAAGTAAAAGAAAAATTTCCATGTAGCATACATTTTCAGGGAGAAAAAATCAGTATGCTACGATTTGTTGATGGCATTGTCTTGTTAGCAGAGAAAGCTGAGGATATTGAGAAGTTACTGAATGGCATGAACAAAATACTGAAGGAAGATTTTGGACTGAATATAAATCAAAGCGAGACAAAAGTGATGAAATGTAGCAGAAATGATACCAATACTAGTGGATTAAATATAAAAATAGGATCGGATGCAATAGGAGAAGTAAGTGAATTCTGTTACTTGGGATGAAAAATAACAACCGATGGCTGAAGCAGGAATGATGTTAAAAGCAGAATAGCACTAGCAAAAGGAGCCTTCATGAAAAAGAGAAACCTTTTAGTTTCAAATATTGATCTAGGAATTAGAAAGAACTTTTTAAAACTCTTTGTGTGGAGGACAGCACTTAATGGTAGTGAAACATGGATTTTAGGAATACAAGAAATGAAGAAAATTGAAGCATTTGAAATGTGGTGCTATAGAAGAATGGTGAATATTAAGTGGACTAACAAAGTAAGAAATGAACAAATTTTGGGAAATGATGGTTGAGAAAAGAAGTTTATGGAAGAAGCTTACAGAAAGAAGAGACAGGCTGGTATGTCATATTTTGAGACATGCTGGGTTGGTTAATTTGTTAGTAGAGGGAACAGTCAAAGGTAAGAACTGTAGAGGAAGACAGAAATTAGAATATATTAAGAGATAATTGAGGAAGTGGGTTGTAAGGGGTATGTAGAAATGAAAAGGTTAGCACAGGATAGGATGGGATGGAGGATTGCATAAAACCAGTCAAAAGACTGATGACACAAAAAAAAAACCTATAACCATATTCAATTTTTGCCACTGGTTTTTTTATAGATTCTAAAATCCACCATGAGTGTTTCATGATCACTGCTCCTTCTGTACAATAAAATCCCACAAAATTAACATCAGTTCTTATTAAGAAGATATCCAACATATTTGCTCAACTAGTGTTCTGCTCTACTACTTGTGCGAAGCCTCCTTTGCTCATCATTCTGTTACTAATATGGAGTAGCCATTAATGTGGGAGGCCGTGGTCAGTACACCCCCCTCCTTTTCAAATGGCCCAAATCTATACACATGAATAAGCTTTTAATCTCAAATATTGTAAACAGTATTCATGTTTTTATGTTCATCTGGCCCTCCTGCCTTCTGGCACTTTTATTGTCTTCACTATCCAATTAATCACTAACATATTTGCAAATCTCTGTTCCCTTGTGTGAAATATCTTAATTGAATGCCTGTTAACACCTGGTAAATTTAATTCTTCACCAATAATGACCATTCAACACTTATCTTAAAACTCAAAATATGAACTTAATTTTTCACCAAGAGCTCTGTAATCACCATTCATTATTTAATTGTGCTAGGTTGGTAAAATCCAGATTTCTTCATTTGTTTGTCTTAGGATTGCATTACTTATTGTTTAATTCATCTCTAGTAAATTAGTATTAAAAATTCACTACTTAACTGCAGTATTTCTTTTAAATGTAATCAGAAAATTTTTGCAGTTAACAACATTCAATGTTATGATATCACAGCAAAAGTTTTTCATATTTCAATAAAATTATAATTTAATAATTAATTTAATTTATTTCAATTGAACACAGGCTTCGGTGCCAATTTTCCTACACCCCATCTTCCTCCTATCCTGCACCCACCTACACTTGCCCTCTACAAATTTTTTCTTTAAATTCTTTCAGCATTTTCGGTAAATTATTCATCATTTCTCATGGTAACCCATTCCAATCCCTGACACCATTACCTTAAAAAGAGAATCTTCCCACACCCATGTGCCTGAAATTGAGTGCCAACTAGTGGTCATGGTCATCTTTTCCCTTTCATGCACTACTTTTCATACCTATTGCAATATCTTTCCATGCCTCAATGCCAGTATATGTCCTGTACACTCCCATGACCCTCCTCACCCTCCTCCTGTCTTTCAATGAATCCAATTCCAGCTCCTTTATAATATCCATCACTGATTGCATTCTGCGATAATTTCCAGAAACAAATCTAGCAGCCATTTTTTGCACCCTCTCCAACTCCTGTATTTGATACGTAAAATGAGGGTCCCATACTACACTACCATATTAGAGCAATGGTCTGACTAAAGTTTTGTAACCCAGTTCCTTTACTTCTCTCGTACATCCCCTCATCACTCTCTCCAACAAGTGCAGAACTTTGAAACCTTTTCCTACTACCACCTATCCAATATGTCCTGCCCAGTTAAGTTTGTTATCAAAAGTAATTCCAAGATATTTATATTTCAAGTCTTCAGCAGGCAATTCTTTCCCCACCTTATATTCATAATTAACCTTTTGTTTTATATTTGTGTATCTAATAAGCTGACTCTTCTTTGCATTTATCTTCATTCCATGTTCACCAACCCAACTAGATATCCTGTCCAGATCACCCTGCAACTGTTTACAATCCTCTATCGTTTTGAATCTTTTATATAGCTTTATGTCATCTACAAAACAATCTAATTTCAGATAGTTAACAATCAAAACAATTATTCATTGGAATAATGAATAGCTATGGTCCCATACGCTATCCTGTGGCACGCCTATTTTTACTTCCACTTCTTTGGATACTACACTTCATACCCTAACTATCTGTTTTCTACCTTTTAAAATTTCTTCTACCCAGAAAATCACTTTCTCATCCACTCCAATGGTTTTTACCTTATTTACTACCATTTTATGGCTCACTCTGTCATACGCCTATGACAGATCTAGTGCTACACTATCAATTTGACCTCCCTTGTCCATTTCATCTGAAATATCTTGCATATATCCCACCAACTGAGATGCGCATGAATATCTTTGCCTGAAACCATGTTACGTGCTTGAAAACTACTTTCGTTCCTCACATATATTTCTGATGTGGTTGCATATCAATCTTTCCATTAATTTACCTACCACTGATGGCAAACTGATTGGCCTGTAATTCTCAACTCTATTTCTCACCCCTCCCTTATGTACCAGTACTACTATTGCACTTTTCCAGTCCTGTGGTAAGCAGCAACTGCCTAGACTCAATTTAAATAATATTTCAAGATAAGGTACAATGTCACCTCTGGCTATCTATAAGATATCTGTAGTAATATTATCTTCACCAGCCCCTTTATTTTTTTTTCAGCTTTCTTATTTCCTTCATGATTTCCTCAGGATTGATATCAAATTTTTTACTATCGTCATTTCTAATTGTGTTGTTAAGCTCGTTCTCCGAATTAGACACTCCTGTTTCTGATTCATTGTCCCTAATGCTTTCACTGAACCAGTTACTTAAAATTGTCAATCACGGACGCGCTCAACACTCCCGCGCACAGGGCCACCTGGCAGGCTATAAGATCTAGCCTTTCCGCTGCACCCGGCACTTCACCAGAAGATGGCGGCAATGAATCTAGTCCCCGAAATATCGTGTGACAACGCACTCTTGACTCGGCTAGTCACCCGAAGAGCAGTTTATACATTCTCAACGCCGAGAAAGACTTCGTTCTTATACATTGTTTCGATGTTTGATTTGACGACATTTTTTTGGACGAGGTAACAATGACGTCTTCCATTGGCTTGACTCTTGCTTTGTTTCTGGGTCATAACCCTTGCACCATGACTCATCACCACTGACCATTGACAGAAAATCTGGATCAATTTCTAGCAGTTGTTTCAAAGCATGGCATGTTTCAACTTGGTTTTCTTTTTGATTGTCAGTCAGAGTCCAAAGAACAAACTTAGCAGTAACCCTTGCCATTCTCAAATCTTTGGTTAAAATTTGGTGAACCGTACTCCAAGATAACCCACTAATCTCTGACAGTTGATCAATTGTCTATAGACGGACTGAGAGCACAAGCTCTCGAATTTTCTCAACATTTTTGGTGATTTGGGTAGTTGGACGACTAGAATGAGGTTTGTTATCTATTTAATTTAATTTAATTGCAACGGAGCACAGGCTCCAGTGGCAATTTCCCTACACACCCATCTTCCCCCTATCCTGCACCTACCAACATTTGCCCTCTACAAATTTTATCTTTAAATTCTTTCAAAGTTTTCGGTAAATTATTCATCATTTCTCTTGGTAACTCATTACAATCCCTGACACCCTTACCTAAAAAAGAGAATCTTCCCACACCCTTGTGCCTGAAATCGAGTGCCAGCTTGTTGTCATGGTCATCTTTTCCCTTCCATGCACTACTTTTCATACCTATTGCAATATCTTTCCATGCCTCATCGCCAGTATATGCCCTGTACACTCCCATGACCCTCCTCATCCTCCTCCTGTCTTGCAATGAATCCCATTCCAGCTCCTTTATCATATCCGTCACTGATTGCATTCTGCGATAATTTCCAGAAACAAATCTAGCAGCCCTTTTTTGCACCCTCTCCAACTCCTGTATTTGATACATAAAATGAGGGTCCCATACTATACTACCATATTCGAGCAATGGTCTGACCAAAGTTTTGTAACCCAGTTCCTTGATTTCTCTCGTACATCCCCTCATCACTCTCTCCAACAAGTGCAGAACATTGAAACCTTTTCCTACTACCACCTGTCCTATGTGTCCTGCCCAGTTAAGTTTGTTATCAAAAGTAATTCCAAGGTATTTACATTTCAAGTCTTCAGCAAGCAATTCTTTCCCCACCTTATATTCATAATTAACCTTTTGTTTTTTATTTGTGTATCTAATAAGCTGACTCTTCTTTGCATTTATCTTCATTCAATGTTTACCAACCCAATTAGATATCCTGTCCAGATCACCCTGCAACTGTTTACAATCCTCTATCATTCTGATTCTTTTATACAGCATTATGTCATCTGCAAACAATCTGATTTCAGATAGTAAACAATCAACACAATTATTAATTAGAATAATGAATAGCAATGGTCCCAATACACTACCCTGTGGCACACCCATTTTTACTTCCACTTCTTTTGATACTACATTTCCTACCCTAACTTTCTGTTTTCTACCTTTTAAAAATTCTTCTACCCAGCAAATGACTTTCTTACCCACTCCAATGGTTTTTACCTTATTTACTACCATTTGATGGCTTACTCCGCCTTAGACAGATCTAGTGCTACACTATCAATTTGACCTCCCTTGTCCATTTCATCTGAAATATCTTGCATATGTCCCACCAACTGAGATTCGCATGAATATCCTTGCCTGAAACCATGTTGCCTGCTTGAAAACCACTTACGTTCCTCACATATGTTTCTGATTTGGTTGCATATCAGTCTTTCCATTAATTTACCTACCACTGATGGCAAACTGATTGGCCTGTAATTCTCAACTCTATTTCTCACCCCTCCCTTATGTACCGGTACTACTATTGCACTTTTCCAGTCCTGTGGTAAGCAGCAACTGTCTAGACTCAATTTAAATAATATTTCAAGATAAGGTACAATGTCACCTCCGGCTATCTTTAAGATATCTGTAGTAATATTATCTTCACTAGCCCCTTTATTTTTTTTTCAGCTTTCTTATTTCCTTCATGATTTCCTCAGGATGGATATCAAATTTTTTACTATCGTCATTTCTAATTGTGTTGTTAAGCTCGTTCTCCGAACTAGACACTCCTGTTTCTGATTCATTGTCCCTAATCCTTTCACTGAACCAGTTACTTAAAATCTCTTCCTTTTTCAAATCGTCAGTAACTTCTTCTCCATCCTTATCTATAAGTGTCTCTACACCCACCCTTCCCCTCAGTTTCCTGATATAGCCATAGAAATTTCTAGATGCATCAGTCAATGGTCCTCCTGCACTGACAATACTCTTCATAAACGCATCTTCAGCCATTTTCTTTGCTGTTATTAAGTCCTTGTTTAGTTGTTTTAAATATTCTCTACTACCCTGCTGTCTCTTAACTCTGTTATGTTCTTTTCTTACCAACCTCTTTAACCTCCTCACTTCCCTATTAGGCCTATAGTACATAGGTTCTCTACTTCTCTTTATTTTCTGCTTTGGAATAAATTTTTCTTCCCCCTTTCTTATTATCTCCTTGAACTCTTCTCACCTTGACTCTATTGTACCTGAGCCTTCTTCCATTTGCTGAATTGTCCTCTGAAATATCTCTTCAAATTTGAAACCTTTGCTTTTTTATAATTGTACCTACTTCCCCCTTCAATTTTGGCTGCTGGTTTACTGAATACTCTAATATCCATCAGAACTGCATCATGATCACTTATTCCTTCAGTTACTTGATACCTCAAATGGTTTTCATCGTGCATAATTAGAAATATATCCAAAATATTTTGTCCCCTAGTGTTTTGCTCAACCACTTGTGTAAATCGATCTATATGTCACCATTTTTAAACCAAACACTTGAGTTTTTCCCATAGCATCATCTATGTGACCTGTTTTCAACATTAAAACAGCATCAGCAACATTTTTACTGGGTAGAAAACAAAATTTCCCAACTGCTCATTGTTCACTTGAACTTGCCATCATCAAAAACAAAATAGAGCTAGCAAAAACAATCACTGCATATTAACAGAACAAGCCATGTCAACAACACAGGTGGCATGAATGGCAAAGAGTTGTGCTATAAACGCCCAGCAGTAGAAACGCGTACTACAGAAGCTCCACCCATTGCAATGCTATTCCTTTCATTTTTGGGCACACCCTCGTAAATTGTGAGGTCTGTACTTGTTTTATAGATTATCAGAAGTTTTGGCTTGGATGACTTATACCTGAAAATTATTGTTAATCTGTATTGGAACCAATCTGCTTATGGGAGACCGAAGGGAGAAAGTGTGTATGAAGTGAAAATTCTTCATGGTGTAAGAGAAGGTTGTATAATGTCCCCTTGTGGAAAGCACTGGGTGATAGGAGTACTCTACAATAGGAATATGGATGAACAACATTTGTTACACAGATAATACTGACATTCTAGCAGAGTTAGGGAAATTTAAAATATCTCATGGATAAAGTGATGCAAGGCAGCAATACAGACTTGATATTAATATAAATGTGACAAAAGTATTGGTCATTTACAAAAACAACAATTCACAATGTCATATTATGATCAACTAGGAGACCATAGAATGTGTATCAATGTATATGTAACTTGGAACTACATTAAATATCGAATGGGATGCACCTAATGATGAAAAGTAATGTACTGGTTAAATCCAGGTCTAAAATTCTTTTAAAAATTGTAATTTATCAATGACCAAAAAAATGGTCATGGCATTGAAATGTGGACCGTTAACAGAAAGAATCTGTAAAAATCAGAGGATTTTAAAATGTGGCTCTGTTGACAGATGCCACAAATGTCAAAGTACTACGAAAAATGGAAAAAAACACTTGAAGCTACAATACCTTGCCACATCAAGAGGTACAATAACTGTAATGAAATCCTGAAGTATATTCTACAGAGGAAAATACCAGGAAAGGAAAGTGTTTGTAGGAGAAGAAATTCCTGGCTACAAAAACCTGAGAACCTGTACCTCCAAGACAACTATGGAGCTATTCTGAGTGTCAGAGACAAGACACCCAGGATGATTACCAACATACAGAACAGATCGGAAAGAAGAAGAATGGAGAAGATGATTTACATAGTTGACAAGTGTATAATGACTCTCAGCCCAACATTAGGCTAAAATCTAAGCTTGGTATTTCACCTCAAGGTTGGTTGGACCCTTCTGAATGAGCTATACTTAGTATGGTATTGTAGGTACAGTGGCAAGATCCTTTCTTCCTTACCTAACCTAACCCTTTGATTCTACTATGTAAAGGTGACTTACAGTTTAATGTGGAATCCAATTCACAGCAGCTTTCTGGAGTACTTCATATTACATAGCAAGTTGTGCTAGATGCAAAGGTCAGGTTAAGAGCCTATGAAAATCCACTTCAAAGCAGGGATTCGAACTGGGGACTAATCCCTAATCCCTAGGATAGCTTCAAAACTAAGAAAGGCCTAGTGCAACTGAGAATTACTCTGGCTTCTAATGGGATTAATGTAACACTTGTCGTGGCAAGAATGTATGCCACAGTGGATACATTTTGACCTTCTTTTTGTTTTCTGGTAACAGCATCTGATTTTGTATCATCATTATAATTATCCAATTTAAATGAGATATGGATTTATAATTTTAAGTGTAATTAGATTTCAGAGTTTTAGATACCTAATTTGGTATACTAGTTATTCACTATCACATTCTGAATAAAGTTGCTCAGAATGCAAGCTAGTGTAGTATGAGAAGGAGTTTGTTTTTGTATAGGTTTTACTTTAATAACATGAGAAATACCGTGACAGTCCATAGTTTTGATTCCACATTAAACTGTATGCCTGTAAGAAAGGAACTGGCTGATCTACTCCTGATATACTGTCTTACCCTAGTTTGTCTCCTTCTGTGTGATCCAACGGATACCTTGGATTGTAAAGTAAGTTTCAGTTATGTACCTGACTTGAATTTATACTACTTTTTTTTTTTAAAAAACTATGATGATAATTTAACATTTAGAATTTTGTTCTTTATTTAATTACAACAGTTGTGACACCATGATCAAGGTTTCATTGAGTGTTGATGGTTACATTGGTTCAGCACTTTAAGCGATATAATTTTAGAAGTGAGTGTTTAGAACAAAAAGATCAGACAGCTGAAATATAGAGCAGTTAGTTATATACTTATGCATTAACATGAAGTTATTTCAATTTTTAATCAGTGTAGTAATAAAAAACATTTTTTGTAGTAGGAATTGCCAAATTTCTGGTCTCATCTTAAAAATTCAGCATAGTAGCTCACTTGTGCTCATTCTCTCCCCATGCTCCATGCTACTTCTTTTGGAATAAAGAAGCTTGGAATGTAAAATAATGTTGAGATTTTTCATTCTTGTGTGTCCAGTCAGTTTACTAGTAGCTCAGTGATTAAATGTTTTTCTGCAGGAATTTAATGGGACAAAAGTCACAGACTTTGGTAACTTATTGAAGTTCCACAAAATACATGATTACAGGGCATGATGAACAGTGTGATTTTGATTAAGGACAATAGTACCATGGAGATAGAGGAGTACTTGTTGTAGGACATATTTAGATTGGTTAGCAATTACTACAACAATTTGTTAGAATTAATTACAGATGAACAACAAATTTTTGATTGAGGGCTATAGAGGGTGACTCAGAGATAAATTCAGACAGTTTCTTAAAATTAATTACTGTTGGACACAAGGTACTAGGTAAATAATAAAGGGTGAATACAGAATAAAAGATGAGGGATTTGATACTTAGCATAGTGGAAGAATGAATGAGCAAGAAGGAGCCCTCAGGAAGCTACTGGGGGACAATATAATACAATACAAGGAGTAGATATTTGTGAAGACTATAGTGAGGAAGGTAGTTTATTATTATTCTTAATTTTAATTATGATACAAATAACACTTTGGTGATAATTTCCCCAGTCATCCATTTACCTCTTTTTATATAATTTTTTTTTTTTTTTTTAAAATAATTGGAATGTTAAATTCCTCTCCCATTTACTATTCTGATTTACAAATTTTAATTTTAAATTCATTAAGCATTTTTGTAAAATTATTCATCACTACACTTAGGTAATTTGTTCCAATCCCTAACACCCTTACCAACAAAAGAAGATTTTTCCCATTCCCTTATGCATGAAATTGAGCGCAAGCTTGTGGTCATGGTCACATTTCCCCTTCCGTGCACTATTCCTAATTCTCTGACAAATGTCCCTCCAAGTTCCATTAACAACATATGCTCTGTACATTCCCAGCACTCTCTTCACCCTCCTCAGTTCCTCCAATGAGTCACAATCCAGCTCCCTTATCATATCAGTTACTGACTGGGTCCTGCGATAATTTCCAAAAACAAATCTAGCTGCTATTCTTTGCACACCTTCCAACTCCTGTATTTGATAACCAAAATGTGGGTCCGAGACTACACCACCATATTCAACCAATGGTATGACCAAAGTTTTGTAACTCAACTCCCTAACTTCTCTGCTACATCCTCTCCAGTAAATGAAGGATTTTGTAGCCTATTCCTACCACCTGCCAAATGTGTTCTGCCCAATTGAGTATGTTATCAAACGTAATAACAAGAGATTTACACTTGAGGCTTTCAACAAGGAATTCTGACCCCACCTTACAATCATAATTTACCTTTTGTTTTTTATCTGTATACCTAATAAGCTCACTTCTCTTGGTATTTATCTTCATTCCATGTTGACCAACCCATTTAGATGTTCTATCCAGGTTACCCTGTAGCTGTTCACATTCATCCCCTATTTTGATCCTATTGTATACCATTATATCATCTGCAAAATACCTAGACTCTGACTGTAACCCATCAACACAGTCATTCATTAGAATTATGAACAGCAACGGTCCCAATACACTACCCTGTAGCACTCCCATATTTACTTCCACCTCTTTTGATAATGTATTCCCTACTCTAACTACTCTGGTTTTTAAGAATTCCTCCAAGACAGCAAGTAACCTTTTTTTTATCCAATCCAATAGATTTTAGTTTATTTTAAACCATTTTATGACTCACTCTGTCAAACGCTTTGGAAAGATCTAGTGTCACACTATCAACTTGGGCTCCCTTGTCCAAGTCATCTGAAATATCTTTCATATAGCCCACAATCTGAGATTCACATGAATATCATTGCCTAAAGCCATGTTGTCTATCAGAAAATCACTTTCTTTCCTCACAAACATTTCTGATATAGTTGCATATCAATCTCTCCATAATTTTGCCTATCACTGATGTCAAACTAATTGGCTTGTAATTTTGAACCATATTTGTAACCTCTCCTTTATGAACCGGCTCTTTTCCAATCCTCTGCAAAGCAGCAATAATGCAAACTAATTTTCCCTAGTTGCATCACTAAACCAGTCACTCAACATCTCTGAATTTTTAAAATCCTCAGTGACTTCAACTGTATTCACATCTACAATAGTCTGAATACCTTCCATTCAGTTTTCTAATTTAGCCATAGACATTTCCATATACATCGTTCAGTGGCTCTCCTGCACCAATAATACTCTTCATAAAACTATCCTTTGCTTCTTTCTTTGCTCTTATTAATTGCTTGTTTGGTTGTTTTAAGTATTCCCTACTGCCATCCTATCTCTTAACTCTATTGTGTTCCCATATCACTGGCCTCTTTAACATTCTCACTTCCCTATCGCAGTATGTAGGTTCTGTAGTTATCTTTAGTTTCTGCTTTCGAAAAAACATTCCCTTGCCCTTTTTTAATATCTCCTTAAACTCTTTCCATTTTCCCTCCACTGTACTTGTGCAATCCTTCCATTTGTTGAACCTTTCCCTGAAATATCTCTTCAATTCTTAAGTCTGTGCCATTTTGTAAATATACCTTTTCCCCCGTCTGTTTTGGCCAGTGCTTTATTGAATCCCCTAATATCCATCAGTACCACACAGTGATCACTTATTCCTTCAGTTACTTGAACACCCTACAAGATTTTCATCAGGTTTAATTAGAAAGATATCCAACATGTTTGTTCCCCTCATATTTTGCTCTACCATTTGTATAAAACCACCTTCCCTTATTAAAGTATTTGCAAATCTCTGTTCCTGACATTTATCTTATTTCCCAACCAGTTGACACCTGGTAAATTTAATTTCCCTCTAATACTAACCATGCAACGCTCACTTCTGAACTGTGAATGTGAATTTAGTTTATCTCCAAGAATCTCATCTGCATCATTCATTCTTCCACTAAGCTACACGGGTGGCAGGGGCTGTGTGGAATGCACTGGGTAGTTTTTTAGGCTGAGGGAAAAAGACCTGAAACACGAAATACAGTTATGGGCAACTCAAACAGATGCAACACCGGAATGTAGGAGGAACGTAAAACAATCTCTACAGTTTAAAGTTCTCGTAATTAATTGTAAAAGCATTTGTAACAAACAACCGGAACTTGGAAGGATTATTTGTTGCACAGAAGAGGATATCGTTATCGGTACAGAAAGTTGGCTAAAACCGGAAATAAGTTCCGCCGAAACTTTTAAAGATAGCATGCACGTTTTTCGTAAAGACAGATTAAATTCTCATGGACGTGGGGTATTTATAGCTGTGAGTAAATTTCTCCCATGTAATGGAATAGAAGTCGATACGATCTGTGAAATAATAAGGATTAAACTCAATGTTGCTTGGTCAAAACTCATCATAGGCGCCTTCTACCGCCCACCCGACATAGCTATCGCTGAGGAGTTAAGAAATAATGTAAACAGTATAGCTAGCCATTTTCAGGGTCATGCTATGATTCTAGGAGGCGACTTAAATCTGCCTTATATTGACTGGCGTAATTACGTTCACATTACAGGTAGCAGGGATTAGGCAACTTCTGAAGTAATGATTGATTGTTCTCAGATAACCATCTCGAGCAGCTAGTTAATGAACTTACGCGGTGTCATAATGGTAACGAAAATATTTTCGATCTGCTGGTTACTACCAACAGGCCAGAATTATTCACCGAAATTTCAACAACCACAGGTATAAGCGATCACAAAGCGGTAATTGCGACTATCAGACTAATGACCAGCGAAAAAGGAGAAAAGGGCGGATTGTATACAGATTCAGTAGGGCCTCAAAGGAGTGTTTTAGAAACTACCTAAGGAATAATTACCATAACTTCAAGTCAACAAAGGACACCGTTGAAGAGATGTGGCATCGATTTATATGAATAATCAGGGAAGGTATGGATATACATATACCGAAGTGGACAATAAATGGGGAGGATGATCCACCGTGGTACACATGCGAAGTCAAAAGATTACTCAAAAAACAAAGAAGGAAAGGGTGTCGTAGTGATTTAGAAACCTTAGCTGAATTAAGAGGACGTATTAAGAATGTAACGCGCGAGGCCTTCAACGATTTTCATTCCAACTCTCTCTCTAAGAGTCTCACAGAAAACCCAAAGAAATTTTGGTCATATGTACGAAAAGTCAATTGTACCAATAGCAATATCCCAGCACTAATTCGTGAAGGTTCCGAGTTTAATGAAAGCCGTGATAAAGCTAACATACTCAATACTGTATTCAAAAATTCATTTATTGATGAAAATAAGGATAGTATTTCCGTTTTCACACACCTTGTCGAGTTGGTGATGGAATCATTACGAATAGATACTGCAGGTATCATAAAGCAATTAGAGCTCCTGAAGTGGGGTAAAGCACCGGGCCGGGATGGAATTCCAGTAAGAATATTTTCAGAGTATGCGGCGGAAATTGGGTCATTTCTGTCTGATATATTCAGTAAATCATTAGAAGAGCGAAAAGTACATTCAGACTGGAAAATCGCGCAAGTAACTCCGATTTTCAAGAAAGGTGATTGAAGTGATCCTGGAAACTATCATCCCATATCTATAACATCTGTCTGTAGTAGAGTTAAGGAGCATATTATATGCTCAAACATTATGAAATTTTTAGATGAAAATAATTTGCTTACAACAAATCAACACGGATTTCGGAAGAAAAGATCATGTGAAACACAGCTGGCCCTATTTATACACGATGTAATGAAAGTTATTGATGCGGGTTCACAAGTAGATGCAAGTTTTTTAGATTTTCAGAAAGCCTTTTACTCTGTGTCACACAACCGCCTTTTAGCGAAGCTTCGAGCGTACGGTATATCAGATCAGCTTCGTGAATGGATAAAGGATTTTCTAACTGGTCGGTCGCAGTATGTCATGGTTGAAGGAGAAAGTTCTTCTAATCTAGATGTTACATCGGGTGTACCTCAAGGAAGCCAAGGGAGTGTAATAGGACCACTTCTTTTCTTAATTTTTATAAACGATCACGGAGACAAAGTGAAAAGCCTTTTTAGATTGTTTGCTGATGATGCGGTTATTTATAGGGAAGTAAGGAATTTGGCCTATTGCTTAGAACTTCAGCGCGATCTGGATGTTATTTTGGCTTAGTGCGCTGAGTGGCAACTTACTCTAAATTGTAAAAAGTGCAAGACAATGAGCATAACTAACAAAAAGAATCCAATTGTTCAGAAATACGAGTTAAACAATATAGTTATTGATATGGTCGATTCTATGAAATATTTGGGAGTAACAGTACAAAGGAACATGAAATGGGACTTACACATTAATTCGTTAGTATATAGAGCTAATTCTAGGCTGCAATTCATATTTCGAATCTTGAAAAATTGTAATGAACAAACATAGGAGATAGCGTACAAATCTCTTGTGCGTCCACATTTGGACTATTGTTGCACCATTTGGGATCCGTTTCGTAAGGGGTTGATCGAAAGTATAGAGAAAGTACAGAGAAGAGCCGCTCGATTCGTGACCGCTTGCTACAGTCCTTATGAAAGCGTCACAGAGCTGATTAGTAGACTAGGCTGGGAGTCTCTGGTAGATAGATGACGCACGTTTCGTTTAAACTTATTGGTAAACATGTGAACTCTCACTTTCACTTACGAGTATAGTGAAATACTTTGTTCATCAACCTATTTGAGCAGGAATGACAGAAAGATAAGATTAGAGAAATAAGGTGCCACAATGATTCTTATATGAATTCTTTTTTCTCTCATACCATTAGGGATTGGAATGCACAACAAAGAGATCAGCTTTGGTGCTGAGCACCATCTGCTACTCAAAATTTTGTGAATTGCAGAGTATATGTGTAGATGCTGCCAATACCTTGATTTTTTCTTTTTTATCACCCGACAAATCTACCCTTAGTAACTTATGGTCATTTTGTATGAACACTAGAGAACTATATTAATATTTGCTAACCGATATGAATACCCCTTCACTAGTTGCTTCTCTGTCTCTGTGGTACACTCTGTAACTTTCAGGGAAAACCTCATTGTCTAGGACTCGTTCTTTTAACCTAGAGACTGCCCCTGTATTCACTTGTGGTCCATGTATCTGTATTAAGTTTGCAAATTCTATCAATTTGTTCATTATTCTTCTACAATTCACCAATAACATCCTTATTTTTGGCTTTGTGGTATTTTCACCATTAACCTTTGTTTTTCCAGTTGCACCCAATTCTGTTATTATTTCAATAGCTTGTAACGCGATTTGTTCCATGTAACGATTTATTATATGATGGACATTACGATGACTGTACTAATGCCCCTTCCAAGTAGCATCTCTGTTTCCATGTTCACCCACCTCACAGTCTGCTTCAACTGTTGCCGATCTGGCGACTTTGAATCTGCATTAATTCCACCCTGGTATGCTGTGCCTCCTTCACCACCTTCCTCAGGTCACTCTCTAAACTATAACTCATGTTTCTATCAATACTATTTCATGCAGTTCCCACTATCACTACTCAATCATCCTTAGTGAAACTCCTACAAAGTGAACCTTTATCATCTATTACCTGATCTAATGTTGCACTGGGTTTGAAAAAGCTTGTGACCTGGTAGCCTGTGCCTAATTCATCCTGCAGAAGAGGACCTACACCTTTCCCATGGATAATACCTAGCAGCAGAACCTTTTTCTTCCTATTTTTTCCTTCTAAACCTATATTCCTATGGGCTTGCTGCACCTTACACACTCCTTCATCTACATGAGGCCCTTCACCATCTAACTCTGGTATCAGGTCAAACTTATTTCTCCCCACAATATCTGGAGTCTCTGATTTCTTCATCCTGTTAACCATATTTCCCATATGACCTGTTACCTGTTCCCATCCATCCTTCTCACCCTACTCACTAAACCCAACAATTCTACTTTCAGCATCCAAAGGCAGACCCTCCACAGACACAGCCTCCACAGGAATAGCCTCCACAGGAACAGCCCTACAGGCTGAGCATCTACAGGCTGAACCCCCAAAGGCTGAACCCCCACAGGCTGAGTCTCAAGGATCTTGGCCCTTTCACGCAATTTTCTGATTGTTTCGCTCCTCCCCCTGATCATTTTGCCCTGCTCTGAAATGTTCCTATCCTTCTCTAAAAGTTTCCTATCCTTAAAACAGAGCAGTCAATACCACTGAGGAGCCTCATTAATTTCCTCTTTCCCATTGCCCTATATTCCCAGTACACAAGTGGTGGAGGAAAGAACAAGAACAAAAAATATTTTGAGTGATTTCTAATTAAATTTAATGATAACAGGTATTAAACAATTATAAAGTATAATTTGGTGCAACAAAATAATGAATCAGATAAGTTGGATAAGAAGGTGTATATAATAAAAAATATAACAACATACAGATTTAAAAATTAAATAAATATTTTAAGTAAAATTATAATGAGTGGAAGGAGGGCACCGTTATAATGTATAAGCAGCATAAAGAGTTCAAAGAAATAAAAATAATATGAAAAGAGATGTTGAATTCTTAGATACACCTACATACTACAGTAGAGTTTTAATTTTATTTTATTTAATCACATTGAAAAAATAAGATAAAATAATGTAGTAAGGAAGCAGCATGGCATTAGAAAAAATACAAAGCAAGTAAAAAAAAAAAAATAATAGCATCAAAGAGGAAAGTTAAAGCTATATCAATGAAGGATATTATGCATACAGGGGAATGCTGAATAATGCAACTAGAAATTTCTGTGGTGATGTTAACAGATTTGTGAGAAGAACTGGCATTCAGAAAATTATGGGCAAATATGAGAAATTGATATTAGTTTCCAACCAAAGATTTGGCTTTGGCCAGTTTTGACCAAAAAATCTAGTTTCGGCCAAAAATAGGCCGAAACTTCGGCCGTGCCAAAACTATTACATAGGATTTATTTATGATGATTATTATGTAAAAGTAAAAAGAAGTTATGTTAGATTTACACATTCCTTATCTACATTTTTAGGTAATTGTTGTTGGATTACACTTTGTACCCGTATTTTTATTTTAACCGCCCAGACAACTATGTGCAGTGATTTGACTATGTGTGACTTTCAGTTAATGATTCTCAAAGATTTTTGAAAAAGTTATGTACTGTAGAGTAATAAAACATGTTAAACAAAATAATATCCTCACTATATCACAATTTGGGTTCCAAAAAGGATCATCTGTAGAAATGGCTATATATTCATTTTTAAATAATACATTTGAGGAACTGAATAATAAAATGAGCCCTTTAGGAATATTTTGTGATCTTGCAAAAGCATTTGACTGTGTAAATCATGAATTACTTTTGAAGAAAATTGTATACTATGGTATTTATGGAACCGCAGGTAAATGGCTTAAATCATACATGGAAAGTCGAATGCAAAAAGTTTCCATTTTTTATTCTAAAATAAGTAAAGATGCTTCATCAGACTAGGAGAAAATAAAACATGGAATTTCACAAGGCTCTGTCCTAGGACCCCTCCTATCCTAGTACATGAATGACCTTCCTGGAAACTTACCTGACAAAGTTAAGAGTGTTTGATTTGCAGATGACACTAACCTGACTGTGAGAAAAACACAAAACAGCAGTATAGGATTTGTAAGTGAAGTACTTAGCGAAGTAGCAAATTAGTTTAAGGCAAATCATTAAAATTAAATTTTGAAAAAACACATTATATTAGGTTTAAAACAAAAAATTATGCTCAGCCAGATTTACAAGTAAGCTATAAAAATAACACAATATTAGAAACAAAGAGTATAAAATTCCTTAGTATTAAAATAGATGAGAAACTCTGTTGGCATGAACATATCAGTTCACTACTGAAGAGGTTAAGTAGTGCCCCCTTTGAATTGCGAACACTTTCTCTAACAGCAGATCTAGAATTAACGAAACAGGTGTACTCAACATATTTTCATTCAGTGATGTCATATGGCATAATTTTGTGGGGAATCTCTTCACAAAGTAAAAAAGTTTTCATAGCACAGAAAAGAGCTATTAGGATGTTGTGTAGGGTACAACCAAGAACTTCTTGCAGACAACTTTTTAAAAAACTCAATATTCTTACAATGACTTCTCAGTATATATATTCTCTCGTGCTTTGTCCTACATCTTTCTAACCTGTTTACTTCTAATTCACAGGTACACAATTTCAATACAAGAAATAGAAATAACTTGCACAAAACACAAACATCTCTGTCATTAGTACAAAGAGGAGTTAATTATTCTAGTATACGTCTGTTTAATAAACTTGCCAAGAGTATAAAACATTCTGCACATAATAAAGATATATTTAATGAAAAACTGATAGATTATCTTATTGGCAACTCCTTCTACTCCATTCAAGAATTTGAACAAATTAATTATTTGTATTCAATATAACTTTTGCAAAATTCAGTTGTAAAAAGGAATGTTTATTGTTATTCTCTTTATTCGTCTATGTTCAAATTCAAATACGTATTTTTTTAAAAATTCCAATAAAGTTCTTTAAAAATTGTCACATGTTTTAATAACTAATTGTGTTTCATACTATGATGAACATAACATAGACCTTTGCAGTTTAGAAGGTAATGGTTGAGGTTCTTTGAAGGAGGATGGTATTGGCATAGGTGCCGGTATTTGTTTTGACAAGTCGTGGCTTTATCATCAAGAAAACGAAAGAGGTGGTGAGAAACCATTAACTTTTCACCATGCTTCAAGAAGAGATGAATGATTACGAAATAGACTGGGAGATTAGACATACCTTCTGCATCGTGTAAGTGTCCTTCTTCCCCTTCTTCAGTCTGTTCTCGGTTTCTTTCTTGAGTCTCTCCTTCGTCCATGTCAATGCTAACATCCGGAGCCTCGACGTTTTCACAAAGACTTTCGCATGATGTGCAGATCGGGGAACAATGTAGGTCTGCATTCCTGCATGCACAATTTCGTTGGCAGCATTTTTCACATTTACAAAAAATGTAACGGAGTATTGAGTCTGGTGCAGGGTCTTAAGTGATATGTTTTTTTCCAGCCTCATTCATTCGGGTCTCTATGTTGCTCATCGAGAGTGGTTCGACTGGATAACAACTTCTGCACCTGAAAGTAAACTCTTAGTGAATGGTGTCGTGCAGCAGCTTCAGTGGGGGTTAAAGAGGTAAAGTTGAGTTTGCTCTTGTACGATGATGATACGTATTACCTGAATCTTAAATTGTTCAGGCTAGCTTCTGATCCTTTCCCATACAGAGCCATGAGAAACATGTTTCCTGCTTCGGCAATGTTGTCCTGATGTTTATGAGGGTCTTTGAAAGCATCAATAACTCGTACCAAGTCATTGCTCTTCTGAAGGACTTTTAGAAATTTCAATTTACCCTGATTGAACAAAGCAGAAGTGGTGTCACAATCACTCATCGCGTGCAGGAACAATATATGATCCGATATGTTTTTGTCAGTAAGATGCGGATTGTAAATGGTGTGAGATTCCTTTAATTTTCCTGGTTTCATAAATAAGATATTCTTTATGTTATGGCTACACAGGCCAATCAAAATCACAAAAAGATTGATATCTTCCCCAACCACTGTCACAGATTATTCGAAGAGGTCAACTTTAGAGCTGTTGTGATGATCAGGATATTAGCACCCTCCACTGCTTGTTTTGAAACAATTTCTGACTCTTCAAATTTTTCTATTATCATATTTATCATTCTGCTCTGGTTTTTGGAGCTCCAAGAAAACTCGGCTGTGAGACAGTGGGGACCGTCGATTCACTAAATGATATCGCAGCATTTTGTTTTATTTATGCTCTTCTCAATCTTTCTAGGCGCTTGGTACTTTCACGAGCTTCGTCAGCATACCCATCGAAAATGACAATGGCATTTGGTTTAAAGTGTTACTTAATATATGAGACATAACTGCTGCAAATTTCTGCATATGTTTGGCCTTGTTGCCATTTGACCCGATGTATCAAAAACCCTCCGTCAATAACATATTTTATATTACTTAAGTTCGACTGTTCAGTTTGCACAAAAGCCCTGTATAAGATCCGTTTTGTTCCTTCCCTTATTCCATGCTCATCAAAAAGAGAGAGAGGGTAGGGGCTAAGTTCACAACCCAGAAACCTTCTCAGCTCTTCATCTGAATGTTTCACGATGTGTATTTGTTGAAAAAGTCTGATTAGATTGGTAACTGCAGCCCTGACCTGTACAGAGCTATTCATGATCGTAAGAGGCTGCACTCTTTCGATTCGTTTGAACTTTACAGCGCGAAAATCACCACCAACAATCCGATGTATTCTTTTCATCCCATCTCGGTGCGGTGGCAGTAATTTTATAGTTTTTTTCCCGGGTTCGGAAAATTCGTAGATACTCCACTGATGGAGAGAGGCAGATGAGTGGGAATGACCCCTCGTGAGCCCTTCTCAGCCGCCTGCGCACGTGCCTGCTCATCAGTGCTGCCTCATTTACAGGATTAAATAATAATGAATGAATTATTCTGTGATAACTTATAGAAAGTATAAAGGTGTTGTATATTATGTAAGAAGATCAAGGTATTGAATAAACACGTTAGATGTAATAGAAGAATAGATGGTTACAGCCCCACAATTAGACCTCGGAACAGAACCCGTAAACATCGACCTTCTTTGATTTTTAAAATTTTTTTTATTAAAAAAATGATTTTTAGAAAAAAGATTAAAACTAGATTACATTGTATTCAACATGAAAGTATCAGGAAATCACTAATATTGACAGCTTTTGATAATAAATTTGAGTTCCGGAGTGGAATAAGTGCGTTTTTGCAGTGATAAGCAAAATACCCCAATTTTCAACTAGTGCTTGAGCCTGAACGTTTCATCTGAGAAAAAAAACTTTAATGGTGAAATTTGTAGGAAATTTTATGTACTTTCATTTTGAATAGGGAGATTACTTACGAAAAGTTGATAGGTTTAGAATTATAAGCAAAAAACCTCCAAAAAATGAGATTTTTTCCCCTTTTTGCAATTTTTTCAATGTTTTGTCACGAAATTTTGTTAGCAAACCTCAGATTCGGATTCAGCACCCCAAAAAACATATAAATTGGAAGAAATCAAAACTACTCCAAAACTTTCCAGCTAAGGGCCCTTTTGAGCACCTATTGACTGGATTATTGGTGGAAGGCGAAGCACTGAAGCGACTCAATTTCACTGATCCCCACGCAGTTCGCAAATACCAGATGAAATATGAAAAATACTTTAGAACATCACTGCCACAAACATAAAAGAAAATTAAGACTAAAAAATCTAAAATAAAGGTGTTAGTGGCAAAAAGCGAAGGGGTGAGTGCTACCACCGATATCTGTACCAACTTCTAAGCTTTACAGCTCATTTTATAGTAAATCATCAACTCCTAAAAGTTATATTGGGTGCATGTGTGCTGGAACAGGATCATACCAGTAAATACATTGCGCAAAACTTTACAGAGATGGTTAATGAATGGAGTTTAAACGGCATGACTTTCCAGGTCCTAGGTGACAGTGCACCAAACAGTGCTCCATGAGTGGTCAATATGAATCTATAGGTTGGGTGGCACACACGCTTCAGTTGGTGATAAAATACGCACTATCTTCAAATGATGAAACCAAAGACTTATTTAAAAAATGCTGAAAAATCGTAGGCCATTTCAACCATAACCAGCAAGCAGCTGGAAAATTGACAGAATGTCACAAACAATGCGGATTGCCAGAACATTCTTTGGTGCAAGTTGTCGATGTTAGGAGGGGCAGCACATAATTGATGTCACAGAGGCTTTTAGAGCAAATGAATGAGATCAAATTGTACAGAGTTGAATATGGTAAGATTGATACATTTTTCTCCAGTGAATTGGATGTTATAAACAACCTCACAGACGTTTTGCTATATTTGCTTTATAATTTGATGACGAATACTTTTAATATCACTATTAACCCGAAAACTGCAAGTTCAATCTGAAAACAAAGATGAGATGATGACACACATGAAAAACTCACTGTACGCGTCTTTGCACATCAAATTCTCTTTTATATAAGGACAGCCTTCATCGATCGCTGTGACAGTATTGGACCAAAGAATTAAATTGAAATATCTCGGTTCCAATTAAGAGGATGTTGCAGCGGGAGAAATAATATCTTTTTTTACGGAGTACTGTCCGGTGGCGGAAAAAATGTTCTTTAAGTTTCTACAGAACTGATCTCGCCACCCTCCAACATACAGCAAGAAAAGGAGTGTCTTTGGGATACACACTATAATACTCCAAATCAGATGGAGGTAACTTGATCTGACATGAAAAAACTGTTTTGAAAGAAAGATTTCAATCTAATCTGTTATTTGAACAACAGTACATATCCTACCCTGAGAAATGTGGTCGTTA
Organism: Vandiemenella viatica; assembly: GCA_031002005.1. Classification (NCBI taxonomy): domain Eukaryota; kingdom Metazoa; phylum Arthropoda; class Insecta; order Orthoptera; family Morabidae; genus Vandiemenella; species Vandiemenella viatica. The sequence continues at coordinate 170,116,481 of JARYHS010013630.1, read as the reverse complement.
TGTATCTTTCTGCTCCGCCTACCAGTGCACCAAGCAAGCAACTGCTTAGTGCTGCTGAACAAATATACGTATTTCATCGTAGTTATCAGCTTAATAATTTTGTGTGGTCGTAATGACCTGGTGAAAGGGATTTTTTGGCTCCGCATTCGCACCTGTCGTAGCTGCCTTAACTTAATCCATCAATCCCACCGAATAGAGGTGACTTAGAGTTTATGGGCTACCTTTTTTTTTTGTTGTTGTTGTGGTGCAGGCCCCCTCTGTGTGGTGTGGACCTCCTCTTTGTGGTGTGGGCTGCCCTTTGTGATGCGGACCATTAAGCTACAGCTTAGGTAGCCTATGCTTAAATGCAGTCCTGGTAGCCATGAAGTGTTGGAAATGTGATACTAAATCTTGGCCAGGACATTGGAGGGTATATATTGGATGTACTATATACACTATGGGGAATAAAATGCAGAAGTTGCAATGAGTGCATCAAGGTGGCTGAATTTTCTTGCAAAATTATCATATAATTACAGTCTCTTGTTGAAATGATAAATAAGATCGGTTGGAAATATTCTTACTAGTATTTTGTTAAAAAAAAAAAAATCTTAGTTTTTGTGTCTGTTACTACACAGAATAGTTTATACTTGTTTTCCTTCAATTTGTTACAGGAAATAATCATCCCCTCCATGTGTTTTGAATGATCAAATACCACCTATAAATTGTTGGTTACACACTCACATCAAGGCCCATCATTGTAGGGAGAAGGTAAAATACACTGAATCTATTGTTTTCCTCCTGTGTCACATGGGTGGCGAAGTGTTCCTAGCCTCACCATCCATGTTGTAATGGCGGGTAGTTCGGAAGAGTCTACTTCTTGAGGTGGTGGTGGGTAGTTCGGGGAGATCCGTGATGGTAATGAGAGTGTTAACTCAAAATACTTCTGTTGACCGGTTCAATCTTTCCTCGGTGCTTTGTGTGTCACATACCTTCCATAGCAAGTGGTAAAGCTTGAATGTAGTGAGGTGTCACTTCCAGAAGAAAGTAGAATGAAGAAAGTGCATGAGGGTTTAAAAAAAAATTATTTTCAGGTCTGTAGTATGCTGGAAATTTGTAAATTTTATTGTGTGAAAGAAATGTCACAATTTTTTTAAATTAACCAATAAATACATAAAAATAAAGAAAGTAATCATCAATCACCACAGAGCACTGCGCTGCTCTGAACTGCAGTAAGCGATGGCTTTTTTTTTCTTTTTACTTATGTTATTTACAAGGTAAAAATAAATAAGAAAATTCAATTAAAAAAGTATAAACACCAATGAAGATTTATAATTTAAAAACCAGTCCACTAACTTGAGAAAATGACATTTATTAAGAAAAAGAGAAGGAACATTTAAGGTTGAATATGTTAGAATAGTTCCATTGAATAAAGTAATAAATAACATGAAATACAAAAAAGAAACTTGTTTGAAATGGTTAAAAAACTATAGTTCAGATGAACGTCACTTGGTTAGCACGGTTTTTGCCCCACAGATGGTTCATTGATGACACACTGAACGTGGTTTATCGTGCGATGACTCCCTTGGGCTCAGCTGACTGCGTTTCACTTCCATGGTGTCAGCGTCACTTGGGTTGGACCACCAGAGATTGTTAATCACATACCTTCCCTGCTGTTACTCCAGCAGCTGTTAAAGAAGCGGGAGAAAATGAAAGAGGAACTCTTAAAGTCCGACACGCCTGGACGAACCTCAACACCAGGGCGTCTTAAGTTGTGATATACTGGACTGGTTTCATTTACGGTGATTTTGCTTTTGTTACCTTTGAAGTTTCAGGCAGAATTTATGGCTTAATCCACTTCCTAGTAAATTACCTGTTACAGTTACGAGGAAATCCTCTTTCCATGATCCATCTTAAGTCATCTGTCAGTTATTACATCAATGAATGCTAGGTGAATAGGCTTGACAGTAACATGTCCCCACACTTTCACACCCTTTGATGAAAGTAGGTATACATGCCATATGTCTCGTCACTACATTACTAATGCCATCCTTCCTGTTTCCATTGTGAGGTCAACTTAAGTTTCGTCTATTCATAGGCCCTAATACACAAGCTATTATCGGATAGAAAAAGGTATTTTTGTTAACCTTTTCAGGTGCACATAAATTAAACATGAGCATTGAAGTGAACATTGTCGCTTTTTTATTCACATATCCTGTTACTAGCTACACTAGTCTGTGACTGATGAGGTGATACCTTAACCTGGTAGAATTGCTTATGATGCAGAAATTTGGAAACAAGGGCTGCACAACTGGCATTATATCAAATCATGTCTGTGAAACAGCGATTATTACGCTTAATTTGTTTAATGAAATATTCCGAAACTACTAACTGGGTAAATTCTGGGCTGATCGCTGGTTTCCTCCTCAGACATTCACACTTCACGGAAGTTAGTAGAAGGGAGGGTATAGGCCTATTTGAGTGGATTGCGTCATTCATTTAATTTCCTGATACTATTTCCGCCTTTACTGATAGCCAAAAAACTAATTCTAAAAAAAAAAAAAAAAAAAAAAAAAAAAAAAAAAAAAAAAAAAAAAAAAAAAAAAAACGTCACTTTCTGACGTGACTAGTTTTACGAACTGTTGATACATGATGTAAAATATCAAACTAAACCAACTACACATTTAGTCCAGAAACGGAGTCGTAAAAAGGGGGTACCACAAACATCATTTCACCTAGAAGATTTTTTTTGTCTCTTGTGTATTAGTGAGAGTATGCAAAATGCAGAAACCAAGTTTTCGACCTCGGACACCCTTGGAACAATTTTCTGTGGCCAAAAAACGTCAAAATTTGGGTACTTTTCCAGTTCTTCATGTATAACTCCTTCCTGATGAATCATAACAAGAAATACTTTATTTCCAATTTGTACGAGAACAAAATTTCCTTCAAATTTTGTAGTACAAAGTTTTTTTTCTAAACTCAAAACTAAGCGAACTACAGTGCTTAGAAAATTAACAAAATTTCACGTTTTTCCTAAATGTTGTTTCCACCTACTTTATCGTTCTAAATCACCTGGAACCTTTGAATATGTATTTATTTACGATATAGTATATATATGTATGTATTGTAGTACCTTGATTACTGATGGTCAATTCATTAATCATATGGCATTGTTGGTGGGGAGATCCCGAGGGATTGTTCGGCCGTCAGGCGACAGTATTTTCGATTCAATGCGCCCCTTTGTGGCTACCTAACCTAACCAGGTAATCGTAGGCTACTGGGTAACAGGAACCTACAGCTTAACATGGAATCAAACCCACAGAATCGATCTGGCTAACTTCATATTACACAGCAACCTGTGGCGGAGTTGAAGGTTGGGTTAATGTCCTTTGGAAATCACAACTGAGACCGGGATTATACGACTACCCAGAACTGATGTATTTTTTTTTAATTTGTATTCGGCCGTGTTAGCCCTACAGCCAGCTCAATATGTCTGTTTCTCTTACAATGTACAGATTTCTTATAGGTGTAATTATTTTCTCTCTTGTGTAAGGGCGACACAAGACGAACACAACATTTAATTAAAGCCACCCATGCCCTAGGCCGGACTCGTACCGGCGACCCCTGCAACAAGACGTAATTATGCTACCCCTAGGCTGCCGGGGTCGGCTCAGAACTGGTGTTGCATCAGCAGATAAGACAAACAGGTAAACTGCACTGATTACAACGTTCTAACCAGGAAAGGTGCCACGTTTGGCTTTTGGGCACCAGTGATTCAGCTCACGAACGGCGGCAAGCTATTGTGTTTATAGCGTCCTGCACGCACGTCCCACGACGCTGAACGTACCCATTAATGTTCTCACGCATGCCGCCCAGCTATCCATGTATGTACACATCCGGAACACGCGTTCCAGCAGCTCACTTTCTACTGTTCGTGTGGTCAGTGAGACGTTTCTGATCTGCAATTTACTGATTCATGAATCTTCTGAATAGTGTTTGTCATGTTATTACTTGTTTACATTCTTCAATTCAGTTTAGTTCAACATCCCTACGGTGTCTGCTGAAGGTTGAAACCATTTCTGATTCGATGTCTCCTTGCGAGTCCAAGTATTGTCCTTGCGTGTCGACCAGATAATGTGCGGATGTCTATGAAATTTCAAACAAAAGGTTATGAATCTAGATAAAATTAGATTTGGGTTTTATTCTGATACTTTAACATGATTTCTTCATGACTTTATTTTGTAAAATATTTATTTGATTATTCGTCACTGAACTGAAATAAACTCTTCGTATTATGCATAAAACAAAAGGTGGATTACCTGTAATGCTTTTCACATTACAGCTTTAGTACCTTTGTGCTTTGGTTCGTAATTGTCTGAAGAATATTTAACCTTGTCAAAATAAGCATGCGTATGGTTTTACGAATTTAATGACATAATCAGCTTCTATTTCATATTTTGCTTACTGCTTAATGCAAGGGCGTATCCAGGATCAGAACTAGAGGGGGGCAGGATTTGAACTAGAGGGGGGCAGGATTTGAACTAAGGGGGGCAACTCATTTTGGTTTCGAGGAAGTGGGATGGGGGACTGAAACATGACATTACAAAATCAAACTCTAACCTATTCAGGAAACTATTTTTATCATTGATTAATATAGCAACCCAACTACTTAATCTAAGGACCTACTATGTAGTTAATAAATATCGTAAGTCAGTTAGTTTTTTATGTAAACATTAATTGTCTCGGATTTTCAATTTCAATAATTTTGTTTGTCAATATATCGAAATTTCGATGCACACTCATCAGACATAATCCAGTCAATCTTTCTCTCCCAAAGTGCTCCTGAACTAGTTCTTCACTCGTCGAAGCGTACTGAAGGCAACTTAATTTTTCTTCTGGGGGGGGGGGGCAGCAGCCCCCCTCTGCCCCTCGCTGGATACACCCATGGCTTACTGCGTGCTGTAACAAAAAATGGGTTATCTGTAAATGCTTTGGATATTAAAATTTTAATGCCCTTGTGCCTAGCATCGTCATTGTTTCAAGAATATTATACCTTAATCAAAAGAAGCATGCATATGGTGTTTATAAGTTAAATCCCATAATCACCGGCTATTTCATGTTTTAAATAATTGCGTTTAGGTCCCTCTCTGAATGCACTATCAGCATAGTCATAGCTTGTCAGTTTTGATATTTTTACTAATTTTTTCTTTCTGATATTTGACCCAATATCACTATCTTCTCCTGATATTTGTTTCTGGTAGAATTAATACGGTAAACAATATGTAGCCTAAGAAGATGATGCTGAGCACATATTGCAAAAAAATAAATAAATAAATGATAATAATAAAATGTGTATTGCAGAAAGGACATCAAAATGTTAAGGTAAATAAATAATAATTATAACAAAAAACAGAACTGATTTATGACACATATGTTTGATAACATCTAAGTTCGCTACTGTAGACAAGCTTGACTGCTCTGTTTTACGTCACCACACCAGTCACAGTGGAGAGCTGGGCTCATGTGTAGGCTCTCCTGCATAAAGTGGCACAGGTGTCTAATATCTCCCCCCCCCCCCTCCACCACTTATGTTGCTTCCTGGGAACACTCTCCAAAGTTTATAGCTGCCATTAAAGCGCCGTTAAACCAGCTTCCTCAAGCATTACACATTAAAGCAGCGTTCTTAAATCAAGACGCGTCATTTATTTTGCTTTAAACGTTGTGTTTGTTTACTGGTTAACATATTATACGCAACTGTGGGCAATCTGCCAGCTAAATTTTAGCGGAAGCTGCCACAGGGATGAAATTTCGTTGAGTAATACTCTGACACAAGAGCACGTTTCTGATGTTATTTGATTTTGTTATTTTTAAATAATAAATTTTCATAACTTTAATAAACAGGAATACTAATAAATTTGGCTACATAAGCTTACAGGTTTGTATAATTTCGTCTGCCATCTTGTAAGGTTGTTTCTTTAAATTAACAAAATGTTTCTTCTTCCTCTGTCTTTTATTTTAAAAAAAAGGTAAAGTTAAGAAAACAGTATAGTTAGTATGGGGATCTCGAATCTTAGGGTCTTATTTAAATGCGCCTAGGTGTACGAGAGTGTACAGGTACAATGTCTTCTTATGAGTGTCCGTAACGCACAGAGCAATTATAACTGGTATAATTGATGTAAGGGATGCTAGTCACGTCCACCGAGCGTGGTGGTGTAACGGTTAGCGTTCTGGCTTCGCATTCGGGAGGACGGCGGTTTGAATCCCAGTCCGGGCATTCAGATTTGGCTTTTCCATGGTTTCCCAAATCACTCCAGGCAAATGCCGGGATGCTTCCTTAAAAAGGCCATGGACTATTTCCTTCCCATTCCTTGCCCCCGTCCTTTCCCGTCTCTAAAGACCTCGCTGTTGAGAGACGTAAAGAAGTTAAAAAAAAAAAGTCACGTCCAACGAACTTTAGATCGATAAGATTATTTCTGGGAGACGTCGAAAGAGTCTCAAGATATTCGAGACCGAAATCTAATTGCATGTACCGATTAAACGATGTGTTCACTCAGACGCCGATTTTAATGTATAGGTATATCCTTATTAGACGTTTCGTAGTGGAAGATTTTCCATAAAGAGCCTTCGTAATTGTACACAAATTGGAAGTGAAGTATTCCGATCTCACCAACAGGTAAAGTACACCATTGAGCATATACCGTGGCTGACTATTGCTTAGCCTCGGTCTTCTTCGCGAAACCATTCACTGTCAGACAAGTGGACTTTAATGTGACACCTGGTAGTGCAACTTAAAACTATTAATAACATACGCTTAGGCGACTACAGTTTAACGTGGAATCAGAACCAAGAAACGTCCTGGTGTAGTTCGTATTATCAAATACAACTCATAAAAAATCCTGCTCAGCACGGGATTTAAATCCGCGACCAGAAACTATCAGAAGTAAGCGCCTTAGCCGCATGGCTACCAGACCGCCTTGTTTGGTAATATAGGTGTGTGCTAAGTCCTATAGAAATATAATAAAAACTATGGGTTTGTATGAACAACGTTCACAGAAATTAAAGTGAGGGGGAGAAAGAGGAGAGGGTTTAGGTTGTTGCAAATTAAACGTGAAGAGTTTTTTTCTATTTGTTTGAAAGTATAAGTATGTAACGTTCCATCAAAATTGCATAATAACGGTGTGCTAGTACGAAGAAAATTTGAAAAAACAAAACAAACATTAATTTTTATTATATTAGAGACAAGTATAATCTACACTTTCACTGCCCTCCATGCGCAACACGTCATGCTTATAGCCACATCTCGTATATTCTGCTATTACAGCATGCTGGTAACGCGAACTCATAAGATTTCACCCACTGAAAAAGCGTCCAACGAAAATATCATACGCGCAACACGTCAAAGCATGTCGCTCACGGGAAGTAGCGATTTCATAGATTTACCCCCATCCAAAAATCTCCAAACGCGCCTAAAGAAGTTTTCACTTCAATAATTCCGTGTGGTCGTAACGACCTGGTGACAGAGTTTCTATTGGCTGTGCATTCCGCCCCTGTCTTAGCCGCTTTAACCATGTAGTGCTACCAGATACAGTGAACCTACAGTTCAACGTGGAATCCGAACCACGGAAGCGTACTGGCCTAGTTCACATTATACAGCAAGCTGTGCCAGCTGTGAAGATCTCGTTAAGTATCTACGAAAATCCCCTTAGATCAGTGGCCGAACTATCCTTCTCCAGCCCAAAACGTAATTATTTTTATCCTTTGATAGTGACACAGGTGGATACATATGCCAAATGGAAAAAATAAATAAATTTTCAAATAAAAGATAAAAATAAGAAGAATCAGAAATTTATATCAAAGGAGAGTAAAAGAGACATTAGAAAAACTCACAACAAAAGAAGACGACGATGAAAAATACGATACTCTGAAAGATTTAATAGAAACAACAGCTTCAGAAGAAAGAATTTAGAGGCCTGAAAACATTTGATGGCTAGAAATAGAGGAAGCAGTCAGAGAAAAAACATTAAAGTATTTAACGAACAGTTAGGAAATCATATAGAAGAAAATCGGGAGGGTGCAAGAGAAAAAGGAATAATGTCTAGAATTTGGTTACAAACATAAAACATACAATTAAAAATCGTAAAAGTTAACCACTTTTAACACATTTCGCCAAGTACTTTGCAAGTGCATTCGGTGTTGCTCGAAACAGATCATGTTCGCTGCAGGATGATAGTCACATAGGGCATTGTAGCATATGTTTCATTGTTTGCTCCTCGCCACATTCACGCTTAATGTTAGTAGCGCCCACTCCTGTCCGCAATCTATTCAAGTACCTCCAGACGTTCGAATCGTCTGCGTGGCCAGGTGGTAAGCGTTCTGCAACTGTCAGTAATCCCGAGATTTTCGGTACCTTTGCTTTCTACAGCTGAGCCTTTTCCTTTTCAGATGACTTAATTAGTTGCCGCGATTTCTGGACCTGAGTCTCTGGCCTGGTGGAGCATGACAGTGCAATGGATGAGCGCTTTCCAGTTCTGCTTTAGTCTTTTCCTAGTTCGCAGCCAATTCTCTTCGGATATTGGGTGGTGCAACCCTTGAAAGCCGATAATGTCGGCCAACTGGTGCATGATCGAATATAAAGTTATTAAATCACATAATAACTCGTAACAGGAGAAGGTTCAGTTAAACTACATTGAAGGAAAATGGGGATTAACATTATAAAAAATTAAAGTGTATTGAAATACTGACTGGTATTGAAAATGAATGTGATTTAGACGTCTACATCATGTCAATATGTATGAATTGATGAAAGCTTTTAATAAAAGGAAAGGGATGAGTTTAGGGAAATAACTGGAAAGCGATGCAGAGATTGGAACATTGGTGATATAAAGTTTGTTTCGTTGTGTTCATATTCGGTAAACAAGAGCGTCGTGGGCGATAGGTGATATTCCGGCCTAGCATTTGGGAGGACGCAGGTTTGAATCCCCGCCCAACGATCCTGAGTTTGGTTTTCCATGATTTTCACAAATCATTATAGGCGAATGCTGGGACGGTTCTTCCAAAAAGGGCAGAGCCGAATTACTTCCCATTCCTTGCCCCTAATCCGTTCCAACCTATAATGACCTCGACGTCGACAAGGCGCAAAGTCATAAGCAAAAAAGAAAGGAACATTTCTAGTATTCTGTATTTAAAGAAGTATTGCTGGAGAGTTCCGATACTGGTCATATACTCACTTGTATGGAGAGTGCCCACCATAGTCGGTGCTCCTTGAATTATTACTCGTACATATAGCTTCAGCGAGCTTAATATTATAACAAGTACAAAATAAAATTATGTCTCAATGCTGTTATCAAATCTAGAAATTTCGCTGACCTAGGGCTCAATTCTGTGGGAATGAGTTGTTAACACGCGCCAAAAGCACCTGGCACAAGCAATATCCTCTCCCAAGGGCGAAATGCCAGTGCCTTTTTTTATCCAGGATTCTCAGGTATGTGTTTCATTATTAACCAAGCTAGTCTAATCGCATTTATAAAGATTTTATTCGCTTTAATGCAGAAAATAAAAATACCACACTCTATGGAACCACAAACGTTATCAAGTTCCTTTCTACAAAAATTGACTAAAATAATACGTTATATCGTAATTTCTCATCCATCCAGATTTCTAATTTTCGAATCAGGTCGTTGGCTGTCTGTTTTCTTAAATCTCCCAAGGCGAAGTTGCTTCATATTTAAATTTCCTGTCTATTACTGAGGATTTGAATTGCCATCAAAATGTAACCAAATGATTCTGTAATCTTTCTTAAACGATGATTACGGCGAGCATTTTTTCTACGGTAATGCAAGAAAGGCAAGATATTTTTCAGTGTTTTGAGATACTACTAACGGCAGTGGCTGAAGGTAGTGAATAGAGCTTTTACAGAATCTTCTCCCGCGATATGGATGGGAAATATTTAACCACCCTCTCAATTCATCGAACCTTCCTCCACGTGTTTAATACTTCATACTAAAATCGAAGGAGCAATTGCGTGAGATTCGCTTCCAGACACCTGAAGGCGTTGCTACAGCAATGAGACGTGAGGTCAGAAAATTCTGTCATGGTGAGGCTGAGGCAGCGTGTGGTGGACGATTTAGAGGACTACTTAGATACCACACGCACATCTAAGTAATAACTAGGGCCCGATATTTCACCATTTATTTCATCTCGTAACCGAATATCCGATACTTCTGAAGAATCTGAAAAGCCTAATGTAGACTATCTGTATGTTGTACATCCTTGGGCACCGCAATAAGCCTGTCAAATTCTTGGAGTAAACAGGATTTTCTTATACTGGCATTCACATGTAGAGAATTTTCTACCCGATCCAAACTCGCACAGTGACATGTTTGAAGGTGCTGTAAATTGCAACTTTGTGTGGCGGCGACCTTCTCTACTGCCCTGAGCTGCAACATTCACTGAGAGGGGGGGGGGGGGGGGGGCGGTAAAATCAAAGAATAGCTCTATACTTGATGAGACGATAATCACAAGTATTTGCTCCCGCTGAGAATATTCGTAATCCACCAGTGTGTTTGTTTTGCGACAACTACCGGGAAGGCCAACGGTTTTCTTTTCCCGAATATTCCCTTAATTGCGGCACGAACCAGTTTTCCTGGGAATAGATTCATGGCTTCCAGACCTCAGGGTTCTGTACTTTTAAAGGCACGTGTACATTCCTTTCCAAAAGCAGTAGCCTCTCAAAGTTTGTGTCGACAGGAGTGTTCGTGTGCTAAGAATAGTTTTGTTTAATCTGACTTCAAAAATGCCTAAAGAAAAATGCACAAGATCATTTTTAATTAAGCAGTGGATTTCAGGCAACAGCTACTATTCTGGTGACGGTGAAGTTGTGTAGTGTCAGATATGTGAGTATAAAATGCGAGAAAAAATTTCAACTTGAACAGCATTCTAAAACAGCTGTACATCTCAGGTCAAAAGAAAAGAGTAGGAACACTCAACAGTTACTTTTAACTCAGGTATCTCGGTCTCAAATTAATAGACTACATTCTCTGCTGACCTTTGTAAGGCTTTTGTATGCAGCAACATCCCGCTGCATAAATTGAATAATCCAGATCTACGAGCATTTCTTCAAAAGTATTGTGTTAATCAAAGGATACCGTATGAATCCACCATTAGAGAAATTATTTGATTTTCCTATACGCTTCTGTCCTGGATTCAATTCGGTCTGACATAGGAGGGAACTGTGTCTGAATATCGGTAGATGAAACAACCGATTCATGTGGCCGATACGTAGTGAACTTTATAGTGGGCAAATTAATTAATTTAATTTAATTGCAATGGCAATTTCCCTACACCCCATCTTCCCCCTATCCTGCAGCCACCTACATTTGCCCTCTACAAATTTTATCTTTAAATTCTTTCAACGTTTTCGGTAAATTATTCATCATTACTCTTGGTAACTCATTACAATCCCTGACACCCTTACCTAAAAAGGAGAATCTTCCCACACCCTTGTGCCTGAAATCAAGTGCCAGCTTGTGGTCATGTCAAGAAGAACCGGGAAAACCTCATTTACTTTCAACCAAAATGTCAGAGAAAACCAACCACAGTACAATTGCAAGATTTTTAAACGATTCCCTGCGAATTCTGTGGCCCACTGAATCGGAGAGTGACTGTTACAGGGTGCGTGTTTTAATCACAGACGCAGATTCATTATGTTAAAAGCTGGTCAGTCGCTTCGAGTATTTTCCCCCTATCTTATCCATGTTACATGTTTGGTGCATGGATTACATCGCATTGTAGAAGAGATATGTTCCCTATTTCCTTCACTTAACAAAGTAATTTCAAGTGGCAAAAAAGTGTTCCTAAAAGCACCGTTTCGTGTACAGTTTTATAAGGATCATCTTCCTGAGGTTCCTCTTCCATTGGAACCTGTTCTCACTAGATGGGGAACTTGGTTGTCTGCAGTGCTGTTCTACCAGGAGAACTTCCATCAAGTGAAAGATGTAGTCACAAGTATTGATGATGATGAGCGTTCTGCGTGTGTTCGTGAAGCAAAGTGCGCATTTGATTGTGATACGGTATATCGAGATATCAATTTCATCCATGTTCACTATTCGTCACTTTCTAAGGCTGTTAAGTGTCTAGAAACTAGCGGTGCACCCCTTCACGAGTCTATTCAGTTGCTTCAAAAAACAATTTCTTCTTTAAATGCCGTCCCTGGTGAAATTGGGGAAAAAGTTATAAGTAAACTCAGCAGGGTGTTGGACTCAAACCCAGAAAAAGATTCAATCAATTAAGAAGTATTTAAGTGGAATCACACACTCTTTGCCAGATAAATGCTCCGAACAGTCAGTACCATTGTACAAGTATTTCCAAATAACGACCGTTGACGTGGAACGATCATTTTCGGCTTAATTTTGTCCGACAATAGAAAATCTTTGACCTCTGAAAACATTGAAAAACTCTTGGTAACATATTACGATTCATCATTTTGTAAGGAATGAAACATGTATATCGATGAGTTGACATAAAATAAATCATTTGATAAGTATATTATTTAATTTTTAGCGCATGTTCTTTAATTGTTAGTGTATATTCTTTAATTGTTAGTGCATATTTTAGGACTTTTTTGTGGATATTTGCATGCATATTTTAGGTGTTTTAAGTGCATATATATCCGGGCCTTAGTAATAACATGTAATCAGAGGACGTTTTAATCAACGCCTAATGTTTCCTGTTTTGTCTCTGTTCTTATATATGTCCCTATGAGGTTACATTAACGTTACCATATATTGTGACTTTCCAATAGTATATTTTAAAATTTTCTACCTAACCCGCATTAGCATGGCAAAAATAGTTGCCATAACTTACGCGGTAATTATATTTCTCATAATAGTAAAATCGAATAGATCCATGCACACGTTCGAGTAGTTCGTTGACATAGCGGTACCGCAATTAGCCACAGACAAGGAATAGATTTTTTTTTTAAATTGTAGAGGTCCGTCTGTTTGGACGAACTCGATTCACGCACAAACTACTGGTCTGGTTTTGATGGAGTTTCAAGTAAAGTACGGCCCATAGTTGTGGAAATAAAATGGGCCATGTTTCATTTTGGTGTGATGTTGCAAAGCTGATAGAATCAAATTATTGTTTGGCATTGTTGGTTGGGAGAACCCAAAGATTGTTCGGCCGCCACGTAACAAGGTTTTCGTTTCGCACCCGTTGTTGTGCCTAGCTAACCTAACCCGGTAATCCTACCGGGTGTAGGGAACCCATAGTTTACCGCAGAAGCCGAATCACGGAAGAGCTCTGGCGTACTTTACATTACACAGCAAGCTGTGCCAGAAGTGAAGGTGGGGTTAAGGGTCTTTGAAAATCAAAGCCGAGGCCGGGATTAAAACCGGGGACTTTTCAATCTCCAATCAGAAGTCTTAACCACGGAGCCACCAGGCCACTCTCGTAACGCTGAGAAATCCACTTAAACCAAATTACTTCTTGCAGTCCAAATATCTATCAGAATATGTATCAATAGTATCATTTCAGTTAGTAGTGAAATTAAATTATGCGGAATTCAAATTAATATTCACCTCTTGCACTTTCCTCGCTTCGGATTGCGCATTAAATTGTTGGTCATCGTTACCAGGCAAAAAAAAAAAAAAACGGCTTAATTTAGATGACTGCGGCGGAAGAGGATTGAGCAGCGGGTATCTTTGTCACTATGACATTAAGACAACAAGAAATAATATTTATTTAGTTATAATGAAAAGCTATTAGCCAGCGCCAGCTGAGGTGAAGGTGAAAAAACCTGATGAACCAGTGCTTTCTACCGCTTTTTTTCTTATTGTGACTGCAGATCGTGATCATCGTCAATCGTTTAACTCATTTCCGAGACGTTACTTCATTGGATTCCTTATTAAATTTGTGTCAATTTTTGATGTGCTTAGCTGCAGATAAGGAGCTCAAATTGTCTGTTCAGATTTGGGTTTTCGTGGTTTCTCCAAATCACTCTAGGTGAGTACTGGATGGTTCCTTTTAGAAAAAGGTCATTGTCGAATTCATTGCCGTTCCTTATACAGGTCTTTCTCGCGTCTAGTGACTTGGACGAAGCGTAAAGCCATAAATAAATAAAAAAAATCATCGCAAGTAGCTTTGTGAGAAGTCCACAACGCTATGTAAAATAACAAAGCAAGTGAACAAAGTTGCGGACAACAGCTAGTTTAAAATTAGTTTAAAATATCTGAGTGTTTCAATCGATTAATTAATTATATTGAAGCGTGCGTCAACTGCCAGAAAGTATAATGTGACTGAGTTTGAAATATTACTCGATAAATGATTGGAAAAAATTAAATATTTTTTCTATGTTGGGAAAGCGCAGAAGATTAAAATGTAAAAAACTTAACTATTGTGACCTTGCTGTTCTTTCTCCTTGGGTTAGCGATCTTGAAGTTGTAAGAACGATGCAGATGTTTTCATGTATGGGGGCGATCTGTTACCTTAAAAATGATGCAGTCCGGCTAGGAAAGATAATTCGACATATAATCAGACAAATTTGAAAACCTCAATGTCGCATCGCCAACACTCAACTACGTCCGTAAGGAAAGGAACTGTTAACCTCTTTACCTGAAATGGAGATATAAGAATTAAACCCGGACGGATCACGCAACATTGCAAAGGGAAATGAAAACGATTCTGGCAATCGGAAAACCTAAAATCGTGTACACAGCAAACATTCCAGGAAAAATAGGGATGAGGGATTGTTATAATTACAAAAACAAAGAAAAAGCTTACAGGAAGAAAACATCGTGGGAATAAAAAAAGTATAGGCTATATTTTCCCGTCGAATGCTTGCTAAGTCTCTTGTTAATTCCGCAGGTGATAGCCTGATTCGGGGTGCCGAGATGCTACTTGATCTTCAGTAAGTAAAATATTCATATTAAAAAATCAAACAATTTAATTTTGATAAATGAAATAGACAAAATCATAAAGCAATAATCTTACTAATATTTCCACGCGTACGCTTGCAGGGTAATACCTTAAAGCTAGTTAATAATTTTGTTGATTTGGGAATTAAAATTGTAAGTTAAGACTATTTTGACAAAAAAAACCTGAAACGGCAACGAACAAGTTGTAAGAAAGACTGTCTCATAGATACTGCGCTGTTTTAATCCATACATTTACTACTGTTTATATTTGATAAAGTACAAATCATTTTCGTTATTTCTGCGGTAATTTGTCTTAACCGCCAAACACTGTAGTAGAAAATGGACTGCAGATAAGCCTCAGAATTTCATAAATGTTGGAACTTTTAGTCAGTGTTCCCGACAGTATTCGCAGCAGTAAACAACTTTCCGGAACTATGTGGCTCTCTGCCACACCGAACGCTTCAAGACTGAAACGCGGTAGCAACTAAGAAGTGATTTAATATTTCCCAACCCATAGGCAGACTGAATACAAAACTTTTTGATGAAGAGTGAAGGACTATGTTGGAGATAACTACACAAATAATCTGTAATGCCACATAAAATTCTGTATGTAAAAAGTAAGAGTGTAATGCGTTTTGAGCAGAACACACCCACGTAAAATCTTTGCGAAGAGTACAGTCGATTATAGACAGTGACACTGACTTAGCTTTGGATTGAACATAATACAACCTTAGGTTAGGCCATTTGAGTCTCTAGCCTGTAAGTTTTCACGAAATCTATTCAGTTTCAAGCTTACACGAAAGGTCATCGACAATATTTTTGTTGTTTAATTTCTACAACACTAAGCCCTCCTGGCTAACAAGCTTCAAGGAAAAAATCATAGTTCAAAATTATCCTAACGAATATTTATTACAGTTTTATAGTAATACTCATAATATATCAAATTCTAATTTGGTAAGAATTGGAAAAAACGATCTCTAATTTCAAATTTTTTACTTTTAATTTCATTTTTTTTTCTTTAGAAAAGAACAAAATCGCATACGTAGTACTTTCCGTGTTAATACATCACCAAGCTCTACTTTGCGCAAAGGTTTTCAGCAATTTTCTTGAATTTAGTCGGTGAAGCAATTTAATCAAGCGCTATGCGAGATTCCTTTATTAAATTCTGGCATGGATGCTATCTGAAACTCGTAAATCAGCTCCCTAGTTCGCGAGGAGCATTATATTAAAATTCCTGGTTTCACCTTATAAATTACACTAACAAGGTTGGAGTGTCGCCTGTTGACTGGACACTCCAGCGCTAGTTAGTACACCGCAGTACCCATTTCACTATTTAAATTACACTAAATCTGCAACTTTATTACAATAATGTAGTATTTATCTTCTATCGGGTTAGGGATTTTCAGTGTAATATTTATCACATACTCTACTTGTAATTAGCATTTTCCAGCTACTTTGTCTGTGCGGACCTTTTTGTACGTAGTAATACGTTTCTTTTAGTGTAAAGCATAAAAGTTTGTAATGAATTTGTATCTTTATCATAAATCCACAAATTCATTATGCTTATTGTCAGTGGCGGCTGTACCTTAAGTGCGCTCGTGCGCTGAACCACCAATCCAAAAGATTTAAAAATGACAAAATATTAAGTACCTACTTCATCTTTATTTTTATATTACCATTTTAATATTTATTTTTAAACATACAAAAACAAAAACGTATAAAAAATTAAATCTCCAATTATGGTGAAACAGTTTGAGCGCTTTACTAAACTATTAAGACTTATTTTCCTGTAAAGACAAACTCTCGTGCGCTTCGGCGAGTGCACGAGGACTGCTAATACAACTTGTAGGTGATACGAGTTAATACGCCTGTCGCGTGAAACAAAAGATAGTTCATAGAAACGTACCGAGTAATGAGTCGGTTGTCGAGCGCCGCACGTGCGAACCGAGGATTGCCGAGAGCACCCGATGTTTGACGAATTGGCCGGCCGGCCTAGGCGCGCGCGAGGCGACGGCAGCCATGATTGACATCTCGTTATTAGGCTATCAGTATAGTTTCACTGTATGTGTGACGCGCTAATAATTGTTTATTTATTTTATCGTAAATAATTGTTTTTAGTTTTTGTTTCGATTTTTTCCGAGAACTTTTATTCTATACTGTGTATGGTGTTAGTGAAAATGAGCATAAACATTGATTATATTAAAGAAAATAACAGAACTTTTCAAAATAAAGTGAACATAAAATTGGCCAGGACCACCACGGCCCTTTTTAAATTTAAAACAAGAGTGCAAATCGAAAAATAAAGCATTTACACGAAGTTTTAAAAGTGAAATGTATAATAGAAAGAAATGGTTGTGTGGATGTGAGCGTCTTAATGCATTCTTTTGTTTTCCTTGCATTATTTTTGGCGGAGAATCGATTTGGACAGAAACAGGAATCAAGGATTTGACGCATTTGAGTGAAAAAATAAAAAAAACATGATTCTTCACAAGTACACCTACAAAATGTAATGAGTTTGTGTGTGTTAGGCACGGTCGACATTCGTAATCAGCTAGATTCTGTGTATAGAAGCAATATCCAAAAGTATAATGAACAAGTTGATAAAAACAGGTATATTTTATCACGTCTTATCGATTGTGTCAAGTTTTGTGGTGCATTTGAGTCAGCTTTGCGAGGTCACGATGAAACTATTGAGTCTAGTAATGCTGGGGTGTTTCGTGGATTAATAGACTTTGTATCAGAGTTGGATACGGTCATGAAGGAGCATCTCACGTCGTCTACAGTTTTCAAAGGCACGTCAAAAACTATTCAGAACGATATTTTGGACTCAATTTTATGTGTATACCACAAAGAATTGTCCAATATTATAACAAAATGTGAATACGTAGCAGTTCAAGCTGATGAAACTACCGATGTATCGACGACTATGCAGATGATAATGATTTTAAGATACGAAGAAAATGGACAGGTTCACGAACGGTTTTGGAAATATGTTACGCCGCATTCCCATACTGCTGAAGGACTTAGTTCTGTTATTATAAGAGAATTACGGGAACTTCAAATAACTCCGCAACAATTAATAGCACAATGTTACGATGGCGCCGCTGTAATGAGCGGAAATGTTGGTGGAGTACAGGCTAAAGTAAAAACCGTCTATCCAAATGCTTCATTCGTTCATTGTTACGCCCACCAACTAAATTTAATAATAGAGAAAAGTGTAAGTCAAAACAAAACCGTACAGAAATTTTTTACTAACCTTCAAGCTTTTCCAAAGTTTTTTTCACGATCACCGAAGCGTACAGATGTTTTGAAAACTATTGTATCAAAGAAGATTCCAGCTGCTCCGCAAACGAGATGGAACTTTAATTCGCGGACCGTTGCATCAGTACATAGCTACAGGGAGCCTTTAAAAGAATGCATGACCACCATTATAGAAACGGAAAATGATACCGATTCTATAAATCAGGCTGATATGCTTCAAAGGTATTTGAACGACAGTACTTTTTTATATTGGCTTGATTTTTTTCAATCTATTCTGCCACATAGTGAAATTTTATTCAAACAAATTAAAAAAGAAATATTCATTTGGTTCATATAAAAAACTGTATTAATGATTTTGAAATCAGTATACAAAATGCACGTAACACCATAGATCAACTTGAAGAACCGCCTCAAAAAAGGTTTAAATCGTCTAGCTCTGTTATAGCAAAAGAAGTGTGCGATATAATTATTACTCAAGTGAAAGACAGATTCAATTTTTGTAATCATTTGATAGCAGCCAAATTATTTTACTGCGAGAACTTTACCACATACCGTTCTACTTTTCCCGACAAAGATTTCACGATCACAGTTTCCACCTATGCAGCTTTGGACAAGTACAAGTTGAAAAACGAACTATCAGCAATATACAGTCGCGACGATTTCACCAACGCAAATAGTGCAATTGCAATTTTACTAGTTGTTCTATAATAATGACCTGACTGAATCATTTTCAGAGTCAATGAAACTATTGCGAATTCTGTGCACTATACCAATGACTTCAGTAGAGAGCGAGCGATGTTTTTCGACACTGAAAAGAATCAAAACTTTTCTCCGAAATACCATGTCTCAGGATCGGCTAAATACACTTTCTGTGCTTAGTATTGAAAAAAAATTCATACAAACAATACCCGATTTTAATAAAAAGGTGATTGAACATTTCGCTTCAGAAAAATGTCGTCGTATTGATTTAATGTATAAAAAATAAACATATATTATGTCAATTTTTGTTTTGTTGCATTTTACTAATTTTAATATTTTAGTAAAGTGCACCACCAGTTCGATAACCCACCAGCCGCCACTGCTTATTGTGATGTTAATCTTAGATGTAGTGGTTTGATTAACGGGTTCCGTGTATTCGAAAGTACTGATTTTCAGAAAGCTGACGAAATAAATAACCTCAGTTACACGGCAAAAAAAAAAAAAAATTATAATCATAATGGTTACTGTAATAAGTACCTTCTGTGTTTTTCCCAGAGTTTTCTTCAGATCAATCATAATTATGATCAATGAAATGGATGTTTGGAGAGACTCTTTGCATTGGATACAGATTGAATGTTGTTGTTGCTAAGTATGTCAGAATTAATGATATTAAAAACCAATTGGCAGTCATTGGTAACTGCCAGCTGAAGTGAAAATTTTATGAGTATCAAACGCGCAACACGTCATACTTATAGCTACAGAGCTACAGATATACTAAATAATAATACCTCCGTGTGGTCGTAATGACCTAGTGACAGGGTTTCTATTTGCTACACCTTCCACCCCTATCTTATCCGTATTAATCTAACCCGGTGGTGCTACTAGCTATAAGGTACCTACAGTTTAACGTGGAATCCAAACCACGCAAGCGTTATGGCGTACTTCATATTACGCAGCAGGCTGTGCCAGGGTTCGGGGTAAGGGTTAAGGGTCTACGAAAATCTCATTAAAACGTGGATTCTTACTAGGGACCTTCCGTTCGCCAGTCAGGCACCTAAACCACTGAGCCACCAGACCGCAACAGATATACTGTTACCATTAACGCCCATTCACACTACACTGTGTTCTTCACGCTGTGCCATGTTCTGTTAAGAGAGGCGGGACAAGGTCACTCCACTCTATACACACTTCGCTGCCCTCTGCCCTCATCCCTACAGGCGAAGGGAAACAGCTGCCGCGCATGCGCAATCATCCTCACAGGGTATGTAAAGGCCGGTCTACTCGTAATGTCTTCACTGACGTTTTACTTCATCAGGCAAGACGTCAGGTAAAACTGACCAGAAACTCGCGTCCACACACTTACGTTTTTGACTTCCGTCTTTAGCTGAGTTCTCATGGGTGAAACATTACTTTTAGTGGTTATTTCACTATGTCTGATGAGATTAAAAAGTAAGAATGGTCTAGAAGATAGTTGCTAAAGAGGAAAAGGTTATTTCATCTGAATTTTCTTCGAAAATTACCTCATGAACCTGACACTGGTTTAATTATTTACCAATGGTAATGGATCCTTAGTTGAAATAATCTAAAAAACAAAAACAAGACACTGCTGTGAGAAGGAGAATCTCATCCCTTGACTGGCTGCTATGATAAGATTTCTAGTAACAAGTAGAAACTACGGAGATGTAGCGTTCACAACTGTAATGTGGAAACAATCTCAAGATCTTGAGTTTACAGCTGTAATGTCGCAACAATCTCTTAGACGCCTTATACCAGAATCTTATCGAGTTATATATGAAATATTGAAACCAGGAAATATACACAACATTCAATAACGCGGACTTGTTCTGGAAGATGCAAAACATGTAAGAGGTGCATTCAATATGTACTTTAATAACCAAGGATCATGACATTGGCAGAACAATTACGACAACTTGATAAAATAAAATAATTTTGAAGACAATAATTATTTCTTTCGTTTATATCTAGCACTACTACTGTCTATCTATTAAATAAATCTACTTAATTTTTATATGAACATTTCTATGTACAGTCCTGTTAATTTGCAGCGCTTAAAAACTTACTTCAACTTCTGAATCATCCTCTGTATTAATAATTGTTTCTCTTGGGGTAATTTAAGATCAAAAGATCAAAAGAAGGTAGAAATTTCACGGAGAAGATTTGCAAATATCATCGGCACCAGCACCAAACGTGCTAGCTGCTTAATTTTTAGCAACATTTTAAGATACACTGAACGAAAAGAATTGAATATTTTTTTCATATCCGCTTCCTTTGTATCTTTTTTTTTATTATTATTATTTAGCAAACATTTTTACAGCCTAGTATCTAGAAACTAAAATAGGCCTTAATTTGACATGACAGTTTTATACGAGGGTGAGTCAAATGAAAACCTTAAATTTGTAATAAAATATCGAAATTTCGCGCCGTTATCCTGTAAGTTGGTAAGCGTGCTACAAGCAGCGTGCAGAATGGTCTGTAGGTGGTAGCATAGTGCAGATGCACAAATACCTTCGCAGTATCAGTATAAAGATGGCTGCCCCACTTGAGACTTGCACCAGGGAAAAACAGCGTTCTGTTATTTGGTTTTTGAGTTGTGAAGGTGTGAAACCTATTGAAATTCATCGAAGAATGAAGGTTCAGTACGGTGATGCAAGTCTACGAATGGAGTAGGAAGTTCGAAAATGGTGTGACTTCAGTGGAAGATGCTCCTCGTCCAGGTCAGGCACAACGAGTTGTGACTCCACAGAACATTGCAGCAGTTGAAGCCATAGTGATGGAAAACCACCGAGTGACACTGAATGACATTGCAGCATGTTTAAAGATTAGTCATGGTTCAGCACACCACATTGTGCATGATCTGCTCCAGTTTCACAAAGTGTCTGCAAGATGGATGCCACGGCAGCTGACTCCTGAAATGAGAGAATGACGTGTTGATGCTTGTGAAGAACTTCTTCGGCGCTTTGAACGAGAAGGCGATGGCTTCCTAGCAAGAATCGTTACTGGGGATGAAGTGAACTACACTTAACGGTTCCTTGAAGTTTATTACTCGGTACACAATACAACAGGTAAACCATAAACAAATGTGGGTACAGTTATCAGAAGACCGTCGAGAATTTCAGCCTGGTCCTGATCCGGGGTAGAGTGACGGCTTCTACTTCTCGCGAACTTCCGGTGGTCTTCTGTAGTTGACGCTGGTTCAGCGGTCAGGCTGGAACTGGCGGTGGAGCGGCCGGCTACGCTTATATAGGCGGCCTGGCGCAGGAATTCCGTTGTGTGGTATTACGGCGACCTCTGTAAGAAATAGTCCCACTTAGCCTCTAGATGATTCTATTTATTTTCCTGGTTGTTTTGATGCCTCTGCACCTGTTTGGAGTCGTATATGTATCCCGGCGTGCAGGCGCGTTGTGTGTGAGGTCTGCCTGGCAGGGGCCTTTACTGGCAGACTGAACATACCTCCCTCCCGGGGGGGGGGGGGAAGCGATGTCTGCGACGTCTGCGAGGTCGTCTGCCGCGGCGCCCTGGAGCAGACTATGAAGGCTACCTCCAGGGGAGTACGGAGCTGTTCCCCTGGCGATGCGTGCCGACCTGCGTCGTGGTGCAGGTTGTGGTGGAGGTACTTGTGGAGCTAACGGCATCGGTTCGTCGGCGTCGATGGCTGGGGGCTGTACGGGGGGCGCTGAAGATGGTCCCCGCAGGTGGTCGAGAGGCTGCGGCTGAAGGGTGTCGGAGCGACCGACAGGTTGTGGCGTCGGTGGTGGCGCTGTAACTGTCCCTGAGCAACGGTTAGACGGCAGGAGTGGTGGAGGTGGCAGGGAAGGAGAGGAAGAAGTGGATGGCCGTGCCGTGGTGGAAGAGGACGGTGCCGTGGGGTAGCGGGGACGTAGTTGGTTTCGATGGCGTCGCACTATCCGGCCATCCAGGCTGACGTCGAACAGTTGGCGGCCCCGGGGCCGCTGGATGACCCCCGGAAGCCAACCGGCCCGGGAGCCAAACCCGCGGGCCCAGACTAGGGAGCCCGGGGTGAAACGGAATGGGCCCGAAGGTACCTGTACTTTGGGCGGGGGTAAGAGGAGATGGAGGAGAGTGCGAGGTTGGCGGCCATGCAGCAATTCCGCCGGGCTTTTGGCCCCCACTGGAGTGGTTCGATAGGAACTGAGGAAGAGTGTCAATGCCTCTTCGAGTTTGTGACTTGTGGTGTACTTGGTCATTTGGGTTTTGAATGTTCTGACTAGCCGTTCTGCCTCCCCGTTAGATTGGGGGTGGAAGGGCGGGGTGAGGAGGTGTTGGATATTGTTGGCGGTACAGAAGGATAGGAATTCCCGACTTCGAAATTGCGGTCCGTTATCTGTGACGATGGCGTATGGTAATCCTTCGATGGAAAAGATCTTCGTGAGGGCTGAAATGGTGACCTCTGTGGTGATTGTGGAGCAACGGACGACATATGGGAAGTGGGAAAAGGCATCCGTCACTAGGAACCACTGGTGGCCTAGGAATGGGCCAGCGAAGTCGAGGTGAATGCGTTCCCAGGGTCCGGACGGTGCCGGCCAGGAAAGGAACTTTTGAGGGGGGCGGGGCAGTTGTTGGGCACAGATGGTACAGCGCCGCACCATCTCCGTGACATCCGTGGTAAGGCCGATCCAGAATACATGGCGTCTGGCAAGGGATTTGGTGCGGGCAATTCCCCAGTGTCCTTGGTGGAGAGTTTGGAGGATTGTCGGTTGTAGGGATCTCGGAACGACGACCCTCGGGGTGGAATTTGGTTCTGTGCGGAGAAGCACTCCCTCTACTACTGAGAGCTGGTGGTGGATGGAGTAGTAGAACTTGAGGTCTTGATGATGGCGTGGAGGGGAACGTGTTTGCCACCCGTGTTGGATGTGGTGTCGGATGACACGGAGGAGGGGGTCCTCCCCTGTGGCTGCCGCGACTTTTGAGGCCGTGACTGGAATTGTCTTCAGTGCTTCTTGTATGTCATCGTCGATCTGGAACACCAGAAGTTCCGACTTGTCGAAGGCAAGGTCTGGTCCCTGCGGTAGTCTGGATAAGGCGTCTGCATTGGCATGCCTGGAGGTGGTACGGAAATGCATGGTATATCTGAACTGGGACAGGAATAGTGCCCAACGCTGGATGCGGTGGGATGTTTTGGTAGGCAGACGTGTGGACGGATCAAATAGTGATAGGAGTGGCTTGTGGTCGGTAATGAGATGAAAAGAAATCCCATATAAAAGGGAATAGAATTTGGAGCAGGCAAAAACAATAGCTAGCGCCTCTTTCTCGATTTGAGAATATTTAAGCTGAGCAGCCGATAGGGCTTTGGAGATGTAAGCTACGGGGCGTTCCGTGCCATCTGGTAATTTATGAGACAGAACTGCCCCCACACCGTAATCGGATGCATCTGTGGCAAGTATCAAGGGGAGGTTTGGAGTGTATGGCATGAGGCATGCTGCGGACTTGAGCTGCTGTTTAAGGGTGTGGAATGCGGTCTCGCAAGCTGGGGTCCAACGGAACGGGACATTCTTGCGACAGAGGTGGTACAGGGGTGCTGCCACTTGTGCTGCTTAGGGTATAAATTTTCTGTAGTATGAAATCTTGCCTAAAAAAGATTTCAACTGATGTAGATCCTGAGGCCGAGGTAAGTTGGAAATAGCGTCCATATAGGAAAATGCTGGGGAAATGCCTTCCTGAGCGATGATGTGACCCAGGTAGGAAATGGATTGTTGAAAAAATTGACACTTGGAAAGGTTGCATTTCAATCCTGCTGCACGGAGGCGGAGGAAGAGTAGGCGGAGGTTGGTCATGTGTTCGGCAGCGGAGGGTCCCGTGACGACTATGTCGTCGAGATAGTTGATGCATCCCGGAATATCCTGGAGAAGTTGTTCGAGATACCGTTGAAAAATCGCTGGAGCACTGGCCAAGCCGAACATGAGCCGGTTGAGTTGGAAGAGGCCAGAGGGAGTGTTGATGACTGTGTGTTGTCGGGACTGGATATCCAAAGGGATTTGAAGGTATGCTTCTGCCAGGTCAATTTTTGTAAAGTAGGTACCTCCTGCTAGTTTACGGAAGAGGTCGTCCGGTCTCGGAAGTGGATAATCGTCTACCAGCAGATGCGGGTTGACGGTGGTCTTAAAGTCACCACAGAGACGTAAGCGGCGTCCTGGCTTCTGAACTATGACCAACGGCGTGGCCCAGGGGCTGAACCGCACCGGCTGGAGGATCCCTTCGTCTTGGAGACGTTGAAGTTCTTCCTGAAGTGGTTGTTGAAGCGCTACGGGTACCTGGCGTGCCCGGAAGTATCGAGGCCGTACGTCCGGCCGGAGTTGGAGTGATGCTTCGAAGTCCTTTGCACAGCCGACGCCTGGTGAGAACAGGTCCTGAAACTCGGTGCAAAGGGCGTCCACTTCAGGAAAAGGAACATGCTGAGATACGAGGTGTATGTTATCCTCAATTGAAAATCCGAATAAGCGGAAAGCGTCCAGTCCAAATAAGTCTGCTGTGAGAGAACTGTTAACTACTAAAAAGGGGACTGAACGATGTACAGACTTATACATGACGTTTGCTGTGAATTGTCCCAGGAGTGCTATTTCCTGTTTGTTGTATGTCAGGAGGCGCTTGGGGGCCGGCGAGAGGGGGGGCGAGCCAATTTGCACATAAGTAGTATAATTAAGCAATGAGACTGCTGCTCCTGTGTCGACTTGTAGGCGCAGAGGCTTGCCATTGACCGTAACGTCAATAAAAAGTTTGGATGCTGTGGAAGTGTCTACCTGATTGATATCCATAGGTGCGCCGCTCAACCTGTCTTGGTAAGACCCTGGGCGGCGAGAGCCGGGATTGGCATTGGTGGTGTTGGTGCGGCAGACGGATGCCAGGTGTCCTTCCTTGCCGCAACGTGAGCATTCAGCCCAACGATCCGGACAATTTTCCCTCTCATGCGCTGAATAACAGGCGGGGCAGGAGGGTAGGCGGAGCGGGCTGCGGCGTCGGCGCTGCGGGATCCGCTGCTGCTGCCGAGACTTGGTGCCCCTGCCGGAACGGGCCGGTTCGATGTCCTTCTGAGGAAGCGGTCCCCGGTTGTGGTGTCGGGAGGAGCGCGACTGGGAGCTCTGGATGGCGGCGACGTCCTGTGTGTCCTCTACGTCGGTTCGGATTGCGGCCACATCCGCCCAGGACTCCAGGTGGCGATCTGCGGACGTAGAAATTTCGAATTTGTAGGCAAGTTCGATGACCTGCTCCAAGGATGGGTCCTCTAACTTGAGGGCGTCATGCCGAAGTGCGGCATCTGGTGCAGCCTGTGTGATGTGATCACGCACCATGTCGTCGGCGTAGGATTCGTGGGAACAACGAGTTTGAAACTTACATTTTCTGCTAAGGCCTTGGAGTTCGGCCGCCCACTGGCGATACGTCTGATCGGGCTTCTTCCGGCATTGATAGAATTCGACGCGGGCCGCGACGACATGGTACCGGCGTCTGTAGTATGCATTCAGTGTCGTACAGATGGTCGTGAAGGTGAGGGTGTCGGGGTCTTGTGGCTGAAGTTTGGTGAGCAAGACATACATCTTCGATTGGTTCCAGGAAAGGAAATATGCACGTTGGTCTTCTTCTTTGGTTATGTGGTGAATTGCGAAGTGTTGTCTTATGCGCTTCTCGTAGGTCTCCCATTCCTCGACGTCGTCGTTGAATGCTGGGAACGGAGGCGGGGCCGTGGGTTGGCGGAGATTCCTGACTTCCGCAATCAGTTGTCTCTGAGATTCGAAGAACTGATGTAGAATTCCTTGGAGGAACTGTTGCCATTCCGTAGGTGCTGCTGGCGTAGCCATGATGGTCGAGAGTTCTTATCCCAACCTTGTCGCCACTGAAGTGAACTACACTTAACGGTTCCTTGAAGTTTATTACTCGGTACACAATACAACAGGTAAACCATAAACAAATGTGGGTACAGTTATCAGAAGACCGTCGAGAATTTCAGCCTGGTCCTGATCCGGGGTAGAGTGACGGCTTCTACTTCTCGCGAACTTCCGGTGGTCTTCTGTAGTTGACGCTGGTTCAGCGGTCAGGCTGGAACTGGCGGTGGAGCGGCCGGCTACGCTTATATAGGCGGCCTGGCGCAGGAATTCCGTTGTGTGGTATTACGGCGACCTCTGTAAGAAATAGTCCCACTTAGCCTCTAGATGATTCTATTTATTTTCCTGGTTGTTTTGATGCCTCTGCGCCTGTTTGGAGTCGTATATGTATCCCGGCGTGCAGGCGCGTTGTGTGTGAGGTCTGCCTGGCAGGGGCCTTTACTGGCAGACTGAACAGGGGACGAAACCTGGGTTCACTTCCACCAACCAGAAACGAAGAGAGCGAGCAAGGAATGGCGCCATTCCTCATCACCAAAATTAAAGAAGTTTCCATCAGAACCATCAGCAGGGAAGGTTATGCTGACTCTCTTTTGGGACGAAAAAACGTCATTTTGGAGCATTACATGCCTAGAGGGATCACTGTCACCAGTGCATCATACACAGATCTGAAAAATCATCATCGGCCTGCAATCAAATCAAAGCGACGTGGATTGCTGTCATCAGGTGTCCTTTTGCAACATGACAATGCAAGGCTCCACACTGCCCGTACAACAGTTGCAACAATCACAGACCTGAATTTTGCGTGTCTTCCTCAATCACCATACTGACCAGACCTTGCCCCAAGTGATTTCCATATGTTTGGACCACTCAAAGAAGCAATGGGAGGAAAGAAGTTCTGTTCTGATGAAGAGGCACGCCACGCGGTGCATGAGTGGTTGCACGGGCTACCAAAATAATTATTTTTCTAAAGGAATTTATGCACTTTGTAAGCGCTGGAGGACTTGCATTGAGCGTGGGGGAGATTATGTTGAAAAGTGATACAGCTTTGTACCACTTCTGCACAGTAAATTTGCCGGTTTCAAGCGACATTTATTGACGGGAGTGATAGAAGTTCTGTAGATATGTTGGAGTTATGTTTACATTGGATACGGTGGACTGATTATTTATTTTTAGGCACTAACCTCTTAGTACTCATAAAAGCTTTATACATTTTAATAAAGATACCATGCTAAATCGACAACGAACACATTTCATTGGAACCCAGTTAAATGAAACGAGGGAAACCATAAAACGCTTTTCTCTAATTACAGGATATGACCTGTGGCAGTTACTATTTCATCTCAGGAATTTCCAATAACTTCGAACCTTTAAAACAAATGCGAAAAAAAACTGAAGAAGAATAAGGTTACTGCCAGCAAACTGCGCGTTTTACGTCAGCTATTGGGGTCCAACTGTAACGTATTCACTAATGGTAGAAAAAATATCGGGAAAACAACAATTATTTAAAACACCAACTAGTGTGCTGCAAATATTAGCCTCAGAAAAGCTTAAGGCAACTATTGGTTTTGGCTGCGGTTGCTCGGTTACAACCAAAGAAGTTTGAATATTATACATTAGAAGGAGCAACGGCGCTTGTGTTCCTTAGCAAATTGAACGATGCGCCTGCCGCCATTTTGGGGGCAACCGGTAGCTTTCAGTGTATCCGTGGTATAAGTGTGACGTCACATCCTGCCAGGTTTATAGACGGCGGCCATAATTGTGCACTGCCTGTCCGAACGTCCATAAGACCACATTGTGTTTCTAAAAGCGTTTAAAGTTAGTTTATCTCTGTAACGGATTAATTAACGTAAAGTCAAGATGCCTGCGTGTGTGATGTTTGGGTGTACATCAAAGTCTGGTCGTAGTAAAGTAGTTTTATATGTAATACCTACTGTAATTACGAACCAATGTGATCGAACTCGGGAGCTGAGCGAACGTCGTCGAAGACGATGGATTTCTCTAATAAACAGATCCAATGTTACTGACGAAAATATCACAAAGGACAAACGTGTGTGCTCTCTTCACTTTGTTCATGGTAAGTTAAATTCTGTTTGTTTTTGCAGATAATCTGTTTAACAGTGGGCTAATTTGTAACCCTACATTCCTTTTTATATTTATATTAATTTTAAAGTGTTTTTGCCGTTTACAAATTATTAAAGTTTCATTTTTATTGTTTTCAGGGAAACCAT
The DNA here is from genome assembly GCA_031002005.1 of Vandiemenella viatica. NCBI lineage: Eukaryota > Metazoa > Arthropoda > Insecta > Orthoptera > Morabidae > Vandiemenella > Vandiemenella viatica. The sequence goes on along the minus strand of JARYHS010013630.1, from coordinate 170,087,552 downwards.
CAAAACTGATGGATGAAACACACGTTGATTGGGCACCCAGTGTCAACCTCGGATATGCATCACAGACAATGACACCGGAGGCCACGATCAGGAACAATCAACGTTACGAACGGGCGAAAGCAAGATTGTTAAGTAGGACACAAGAACTTGTTCAAGCACCTAAAAGGATGAGGATTAAGGCTGATGACCTTCATGATGTGAGTGCTAGTGATGCTTCTACTGCAGTCGTTAATGCAGGACAGTGTGTTGTAGAAGCTAGAAGTGATACTGCTCAAAATGACATCTCTCCAGGTGTCAGTTGCCAAACTGATTTATCTAATGAGGACTATATTCAACTAAATCAAAATTACAAAAGGGTCGTAGAAGATAATGTTGCACTTAAGGCAGAATTGGCTACTGTGAAGGCACGTCTAAGTCATTTTGTATAGTTGATACGTGTCGTCGCGATCGAGTGCTCGTATTTTTTTATCTTACAAGTGTTTTCTACAATGGTTAAGTCTTGCGCTGCATATAACTACACCAACTGTGCTACAAGAGGCACAAATTTGTCGTTTCACAAGTAACTAAGCATTTAAATAAGTTCAGAATATTCTACTATCTTAACGCCTGGATGTGATCTAACCTGCTGATCACATGTTTAATACTTTCTTTCGATACAGACTTTCGCTCCGGTATTTGAATAAATTGAGGGAGAGGTTAGCTAAAACACACCGGATCCTGAAAATCATGTTATCCTACTTTCAAATAAAATGATTTATTTGTTTGTCAGGCTGAGATTTATCATGTTGGAAAAATGCACAATAAAAAGCAGAATGTATCAATCAGACAGAATTTAAACAAAACTGTGTTGTTTTATAATTAATAAAAGAAGTAGACAAGTTAATTTCTTGTATTTACTTCCCTTATATTCTCATATGAATGATATGATTGTTATTAATTTCGTAATTTTATTCTCCAGATATTGCATTAAAGGTGGTATAAAATTAATGTAGACATTGGAACCTTGCCAGTTAAACTTTAGGTAGTCACTGGAGTATACAAAAATGTGGGAAAAATAGAATGGAATGTGACTTTGATATACAAGTTTATAATTTAAAACCTGGTGGTGCACTTGCATTCAAGTAATATGTAATATGAAAAATGCACTTTAATATATTTTGTTGGCCTTGACAAAATCTGATTAGCAAGGAGTATCATACTTAGATTTCCTGGACCCGCGTGCTGAGTTTGCTAAGTTTTAGAAGTGAAAGATTTTGGCATAACAATGGACAAAAAAGATAAACATAGTCACAATAGAAAAGCTAAACCTTTCCTTCTTCGGTTGCCTTCATACTGAAAGAACTTCTTGGTCATATTCTTCATTTCAATATTCAGATTCTGTCCTTGAAATGATCAGAAAATGATTGCTCAACGTCAGAAGAAACTGGAAACTTGATCGCAAAACGTGAAGAGTACATGTTGACGAAGCGACTGATGTAAATTTCAACAGGTTAGTACCATTTTCTGGCAGGTTCCGAAAGTGTTGCAGTTCCCGAAAACTTAGTTTGGGCTCTGGCTCCTTAATATTGTGAACCGGTATTTCATCAGTTTTCCTTCATTACATTTATAAATACGTCACTATTATTGAAATGTTAACATCTTTCCGGATCAGTTAAATTAGCCTACTTGAAGAGGGAGAAAAAACTTAACATTGCTCAGAGTGAAGAAAGTAAGTTCGAAAGTCAATTATAGTCAGCGAAAATTCTATAATTAACGTCATTCGATCTTCTTTGAGCAAGTGAAGACCCTTAACGTATAAAATTTTCCATTCTACAGTGGTTTGTTATATGACTGTATTAGGGTTTCAAAGTTGCCGCAATCTCTTGCCCCTAAAATGGCGGTGGCAGCCGGCTTCAATTTGCTAAGAATTCTGGTCTACTTTCAGATGCGATAGGAGGGGCCCGGTTACAACATACTGATGACTTTAAGAAAAGTTATGTCTTCATTCTAATTAACAGCCGTCAGGACTAGGGATTGCAATCCAGCAAAGCGGGATCCCGCAATCCCGCGGGATCCCGCATCATTAGACAGTCTGGCGGATCCCGCACAAAATTAAGCGGATCCGCAATCCGCAAAGTCCGGCGGAAACGCGTGTCAGTCTGCGTGACTCGCTGCCCCACTCGGTCTCTGCCGGATATTTTGCACTGTTTGCCTGTACCCTTGCAGTTGGTATTTGACTGATGTGAACATGCGTTTGTTTTTGTCAACTTTCGTCATTCGTAAGTAAATAAATACACTTTTACGTATTCATCAAAACTTACGTTTGTTTCGAGTACACATTTCTGTAATTTGAGTTATGGTGCGTATTTAGTACGATTTTCTAACTATATAATTATTTTTTAAGTGTCGCACGGTTACAGCTTTTTATTCACAGTTTCATTATTCCCATTTTCTGTATTTGCAGATAAAGTAATTGTGACAATTTCCTAATTTGCGGCTGAAAATTTGATTATTCGTTGATATGAAACTAATGGTATCGTAATTTTAACGATCGGGTACCTATTTATTTAACAGCTATCAAAAGGAAATTGTAGGCCTAAATTCTTTGACTTATTGTTGTTTAGCCAAGTGCCTCAATGCGTTTCTTTGACGAAAGCCACATTCTTACATGTACCGCTCAGACTTTCGATTAATCCCTCTTCTCCTTATTATTATTTCGACTAAAGGTAAAAAAAGTTATTATGAAATTTTCACGGGTGTATCGACGAATTGTGTTGTAGGAACACCATACTTCGACGGCTGTCTCCGCCGTCTTCTTCACTTGTGTAATTTCGTGTGTTTGCAATGAAATCCGGATATACAACCTATGAGGACTTCACTGCAATCATTAGCCGAGAAAGTCTCCTTTCTTACTAAAAAATAATAATTTCCACTCTAAACACGTCGTTACGCCACATAAGTAAATCTGAAATACTTGACAGTTTATGTGTTGGTGAGTAGTTTCTTTTAATAACATTGAATCAACTGTAATATCAATCAAGGAATCAGGAGATCTAATAATGAATCACGCAAAAAAAGCCATGTCTCGTGCTTGTGCAGTGACAAAAGTTATTAGATCTTGTTCTGAGCCAAGTCTACATTTTACAGAGTATATTCACTTCACTTTGTGAAATGAAATCCTTTTCTCGATGTTATGGAACGTTTATTTAGAATTTAAAAAAAACCAACTCTGGTAACTTGGCCATTAAGCAAACCATATTTTTAAACTTATGTGATGTATTTATTGTAAGGCACATAATATGACCTAAGACTCAATATTTTCCATTTTTATTATTTATTTAAAAATTGGTTTAGATTAAAAAACAAAAATGTAAAACCTCGAAATACACTCAAGACACGCTAAAAAGTTTTAATTTCATTTAGCCAATCAAAATATTGTTAACTGTTAATTTTTATCATGTAACATTAAAAATTATTTATTAATTTAATTAATTATTATTTAATTTAGTAATGTTTTAAGTAAATGTTTTAAATATATGCGTTGAAAACACTGCGGGATTGCAATCCTTAGTCAGGACCAAGAAGGTAGACATAGTCACCACAATGGCGAAATGCTTGTGGGTGGATTCGCTGGTGGTTGAAATTCTCGTAGGGCCCTTCGGGACGGCAGTCTCGATTTATGTCAGCTAGTGGTCGACCAGCACGGGGCTGCGCGCGTGATTCGCTTCCTCGATGCTCTGTTCGCAGTTTAACATGTAGAGCGGAACTCGTTGTAAAGTTATGGAGAGTTAACAGGGTGAAGGTTTTTTTTATGGCTATTGCATAACTACTCATTTGCTCAAATAGATATTAGTTTCAGGTTGGAGTTTCTGATACTTCCACTGCAAAAAATAAAACATAGAAAATGTAAATTTATGTGAGCCCCACTCCAAGAATATTCACTAGACTGGTTTTAGAAACAGATGGCGGTATCATGTTTCAGTGAATTTATTCAACGTAAACTACAATTGAGGTTATTTGAGCGTTTTTAAGGATTTGTATCTTTCAAATTACAGTTTTTTTTGCTTGGACTTTACGCCTCGTCGACAGCGTGGTCATTAGACGCGGGATGGGATGGGGGGGGGGGACAAGGAACGGGAAGGAATTCGGCCATGGACGTTTTGAAGGAAGCATCCCAGCATTCGCCTGGATTGATCTGGGGAAACCACGGAAAACCCAAATCTGGATGCCCGGACGAGGATTCGTACCGGCGTCCTCCCGAATGCGAGGCCAGAACGTTAACCGTTCACCCACCACTCTCGGTCAAATTACAGTAATCTACATTCTGTTGAAGGACCACTCAAATTGTGTTAAATCTTATGACATTATTTATGTTAAAAAGATTGCCCCTTAACTTGTGGGCCCACTTTCATCAGATGCACCTAAATATTCTGAGCATTTAGAGTTCAAAATTTATGTGAGAAAACCCATCCATCAGTCGTGGCTGCAACCCACTTCTCCGATGACTCTATTTTTCAGTGCTCCTTCTTCCCATTCAATTCGCTCTACAGGCACAAACTCTCCATTAAGGAAATTTGTGGTCTCGTTTTCTCTTCTCCCAGTACATTGATAGAGCAAAATCAACTTCAGCCATTTATTCACCCTCATTTTCACTACATATACAAAATATATAACCAGTATTTTTTCGACTTTCTGTGGGAGAGTATAATACATTTGGTCTGTGATACGTTCCTTGCCTTCCTATTCCTTATTTGGTTTTGACGGGAGAATCAAAAATATCTTTTCAGTTTGTATGTTTCTATAAAACTTGGGTTTCTCCAGTTCTTTTTAGTAAGTTCTCAACGTGCATATCAATTCATTCAAAGATGAAGTTGTATTTAAAAAATTTAAATTTCAATCTCATCTTTGCGAATCGAAGTGGGGGTTAATTTCTGAATGAGTTTTCCCTTCATCAGCTTAATGCTGTATATCTAGATCACATCCATCATTTAACAAACTGCTACCAATGTATTTAAATTCCTTACAAAACTTGAAGTAATGTCGTTCAATTTTGTTGTTTGAACATTCTGAGCAGTGGCGGATACAGGATTTTGGTTTGGGGGGGGGGGCTAGGATTTGGTTTGGGGGACTTAACTCGGGCGAGAGGGGTGACCTTGGTGAATTTGGGGGTTTCAGCTCCCTAGGCCCCCCCCCCTCTGGATCCGCCACTGATTCTGAGCAGCATAAATATCCACTACTCTATGCTGATTTTAATTCCGATTTATTTTTATTTTAATTTTAAAATGGCATTCAGTCAACAACAGCGTTTTCTGTTCATTTTCTTCAGTTGTATTATACTCTTCTAGTATTATTAACGATCAAAAGTTGAAGGATGACACAGGACGGACGCAACACTTAATCAACGTTTATTCTGTTTGTCTTCCAGGAGCAACCGTACCACGGGTCATGGAGCCATTCTAAAAGCGATTAGAGAATCGAACTGCCGTCAGTTAAGAGAAGCTGCTCACGTCGGTACTAATGACTCGTGTCGTGTTTCTGTTACAGATATAGTCAAATCCATGGACAAGTTGGCCAGAAGGCGTATTAAGCCGCGCGGGAAGATTCGGTATCGATGCAGTTCTCCATTTTAGTATTGCGCCGCGCATCGATTGTGGGGAGGCCGTATGGTGGAAGATTTTTAATTTGAATTATAGTTTGCAGGAACTGTGTCGCAGAAACAACTGAGGCTTCGTCGATCTTCGACCGATGATAGCTGTCAGCTGGGAAGCATTTGACAGATCGGGCGTCTACTACACACCGAGAATGGCGACCAAGGTGGCTGCTAAAATATGGAACCGTCTTGACGTGAATTATTTTTTAGGAATACCGTGAGGCCCGAGGATCCTTCAGTTCATCGAAGAGGATGTACTGATAACCTAGATCTTGGTTCTGGAAGTGATGCGAATAAATTGAGCTCCAAATACTTCACCTGTTTCCCGTTAGAATGCGATTATGAAAAATGCGAATTTAGACTCCATAAATAATAATAAAAAGCAACTAAGGGTAATGGTCCCAAATTTTCGGAGTATTATAGGGAAAGTAGCTGATTTACACGACGCAGTTGCCACTAATGATGTGTATATAATACTGGGAACCGAGAGCTGGTTGGTGCGAGAGGTTGAATCTAGCGAACTATTTGACCCTAATTTCAATGTTTTTCGGAAAGACAGAACTGTCTCAATAGGTGGCGGTGTGTTCGTTGCCGTTAACAAAACCGTTAATTGCTATGTCGTAAGTGAAACAGAAAATTTTTGCGAATTAATATGAGTCAAGGTAAAAATTGGTAAAAATTTAAAGTTCATAATCGGGTCATTTTATCGACCTCCGGATTCTGAGTTGGAATACTTCAGAGAGTCGCTTAATAATATTTATAAAAAATATTATGGACATATATTGATTGTGGGTGGTGATTTTAACCTACCGTCGGTTAAGTGGGACACAAGCACGTTCAGGTTGGGTGGAAGAGATAGGTTAGTAACCGAAACGTTCCTAGAATCATTCGCTGAAAATTCTCTTAAACGGATGGTCGAAGAGCCAACGCGGTGCGACAAAGATTCCTTGTCCATTTTGGATCTTTTTCTTATAAGCAATCCTGATATTGTAGATACAGTTTGCGTAGAATACGGTATAAGTGATCACAAGGCGGTTGTGGTAACTTTAAAATCTAGTCTGAATTTGAAGCATGACAAAGACAAACACGTATATTGATACGATAAGGCAAACGATGCGGATATGGATGAACACCTGGCGGAAAATTTTGAAACATACACGCTAAATACAAATGTTGAGGAACTTTGGTTTAATTTATAAGAAATAACATGGACCAATTAAAATCAATTTGTTCTTAAGAAGTTTATTAAGGTTAGTAAGAACTTACCGTGGTTCAATAGGGAAGTGAAAGTTTGCTCTGGAGGCAAAGGCATTTTCATGCCACGGTGAAGAAATCGGGGGACTCGTCTAATCGCGCTAAATTAGTCCAGTTGTGAGCGGAAATGCGTAAGGCAATGTGTGATGCGTTTAAAGAATTCTAAACCAGGAATTTATCCGAAGATCTGATTACTATTCCAGAAAAGTTCTGGTCGTATGCCAAAATAATAAGATGCTCTCGTAAGGTTATGCCGTCACTGATTAAGGAAATTGAGGAGTTATCAGAAACTAGCGTAGAGAAAGCAGAAATTTTGAATGATATAATTAAAAAAGCTTTCAAGACAGAAAACTCAGAGGAGATTCTGATATTTAACAATCGTACCAACAAAATTATGAGTGATCTCGTTCTTGATGTCGAGGGAATAACTAAACTGCTTATGAATGTAAAAACCAATAAGGCTCACAGACCAGATGGTATTCCTACAAGATTATACTCGAGGTACGCAAAGGAAATTGCGCCGTATTTGATGAAATTATATACCGCCTCTTTAGATCAAAGAAAAATACAAGCTGAATGGAAGACCGCCATCGTAAGTCCAGTGTTTAAAAATGGGAATGTTAATAATCCTCAAAATTATAGGCCTATCTCGTTAACCACAATAGTTTTGAAGGAGTTTAGAACACATCATCTATTCAAATGCTATGCGGTTTTTCGATGAAGGTGAACTTTTAAACCCAAATCATCAGGGATTCAGAAAAGGCTGATGATGCGAAACTCAATATGCACTTTTAATTCACGACTTGTGCCGTATTATAGATAAGCAATCCCAGGTTGGTTTAGTACTACTGTATTAGATTTTTTAAAAAGGTTTCGACACTGTGCCTTACACTAGGTTACTTAGGAAACTTCGTGGTTACGGCATAACTAGACAAATATGTGACTGGGTTGCAGACTTTCTGAAAGGCAGACATAGTGTGTAGTTCTCGACGGTGAGCGTACTTCACTTACCGAGGTGAGGTCCGGGGTTCCCCAGAGAAGCGTGATAAGGCCTCTGTTGTTTTTCATATACATTAATGATTTGTGCGATATAGTAAGGGGGATGAAAAGATTATTTGCCTATGATTCTATTATTTATCGTGAAATAAAAACCCAGGACGACCGCGCTTTGTTACAAAACGATATAATGAATATAATTGCGTGGTGTAAAGACTGGCAGTTGGACATAAACGCAAAAAAGTACCAAGTCATGCGTGTAAGTAAAAAGGCGACACCATTTAGCTCTGAATATACAGTTAATGGTATTGTCCTTATAACGGTAAATTCCGCTAAATACATAGGGGTAACAATTTGTAATAATTTGTCGTGGAATGAGCATATCGAAAATGTAATGGGGAAAGCAAATCGTATGCTCCGATTTCTAGGTCGTAATTTAAAACAGTGCATTCCGAAAGTTAAATCGATTGTATACAAGACACTAGTGCGTCCTCACTTAGAATATTGTTGTTCTGTATGGGGTACTCATAAAAAGGGGTTAATGGAGGCATTAGAGGAGGTCCAAAGAAGAGCCGCCCGATTCGTGACGAGTATATATAGTTGGAGGGAAAGCGTAAGTGCGATGTTGAAGGAGGAAAGATTTTGGGAGGAACTGGATCACCGAAGGCTTTGCTCTCGACAGAAGCTAATTGAAAAATTTCACGATTGACGTATTTTGGAATGACAGCAAACAAATATTTCTACCAGCAACATTCATATCACGGAATGACCGCGAAAATAAGATAAGAGAAATCAGGGACAGAACCGATTTTTTTCCACGAATAGAAAGGATTTACCGGGTGAGTAAACTTAAAATCCGACAGGAGTAGCTTTCGATAAAGCACTCCGGCCATTCTGATCTGGGTTTTCCAAGGTTTTCCTAGATCATTACACGCGAATGCTGGGATGGTTCCTCACAATAACGCATGGGCGCCTCCTGCCATATATCGTATATCCGTTACAAACTATCACCCTTTCGGATCGGTATAATGCACCCTCTGCTACACACTTTTAGTGAATCGCGGACTACTACTAATAATAGTAATTAAGAGCACCCATGGGCTGGGTCGGACTTAAACCGGCGACCACAGCAACGCGAAGCCAGTTTGCCAGTAGAAACAACCATTTCTTTGAGCTTTAAATTTTATATATTAGTCTCAATACACAGATGGCAATAAATGAGCTGTGTAACTGCTAACGCAAATAGGTTTACTGCTGAGATCTAAGGAAATGTCTTGGTCAGTAATACGTATGAGATTTGGCTACCAGATATACGACCATAATAATCAGCCTGAAGACAACATTCTTCCAATATAAGAACGACTTCTACCAACTGAAGAAGGGAACAGGCGTGGGGTGTCCACTGTCTTTAATTGCGGCCGATGTGTTTATGGAGGCATTCAAGGCTGAAATCGTCAACAATTACAACCTGAAACCGTCCTTGTGGTTACGTAGTGTGGACGATACCTTTGTTATTTGACCTTATGGACAAAAATCCCTCCAAGCTTTTTTTTTTACATTGGAACAGTTTTCACAACAAAATTAAGATCACCATGGAAGTTGATGGGAACAAATAACTTCCTTTTATGGATGTAATCGTGAAGCGGAGGGTAGATGGCCCCTTGGGATACGGAGTTTATCGAAAACCCATCAGCACGAATTGCTACCTGCATTCAGCCTCTCACCACTATCCAGCAGTGAAACGCGAAATTTTAAAAACTTTAACCGTCCGTGCATCTATAATTTGTGACGAAGCGAGCATAGCCGATGAAAGACAAATTTTAAAGGAGAAGTTTCGGGCCAAAGACTACAGCCTTGACGTTATCTATAAAGCCACCGCAACATTTCAGCCCTAAGCGCTGCCCTGTGCTTCATCACCAGTAGAAGAGACCAGAAGACCAACGGACAGACCCATGGCAGTGTTGCTCTTCGTTAAGAGGGTGACAGATTAGATTGGTCACGTTTTAAAAAAGAAAAATATCTGTCAATTATATAGAGCACCTAGGAAGCTTTCTGACCTGCTTGTAAGGGTTAAAGATAAGGGAGATAAATTACAGACGCCAGGGGTATGCCAAATACCCTGTAGCTGTGTCCAGCTATATATAAGGGAAACAGGAAGCACAATCAAGGAAAGGCTTAATGAACCTGGAATCCTAGATGGCCACTCCTAAGCATGTCACATGCGATCGACACTGAATTTACACCAGAATTTTCTTACTGAAACCTGACTGACAGAACGGCCTACGAGGGAGGCTGACTATAAAGCTGATCTTTTAGGCAAGATAATACCGTTTTAACGTTATCAGAGGAGTAAATTACCTAAATATCTATCATCTCTCCTTTTGATGTATAATTGCATTTTGTTTAACTGTTTGCGCATTCATTAGACTGTACTATCTCACGCCAACCAACTTTTTAGAAAACGATCAGGTGAAGAATAATTAGACTACCAGATCACATTCACAAACGGTTGCAACCACGCTTAACGCAATTATTTACAAGTTTTCACATCTTTGTATCTAGTAAAAAGGACTGTCATGAATTGACACGTAATATTCTGAAAATTTGTGAAGAGCTATCTCCTGACACACAACTGTACTAATCATCTAAGTACTTCCAATGTTTAGGCTTTCAGAACCAGAGCATTAGTTTTTCTCCTGTCCGTGGGTACATGAATCAGTGCTGAAGTAATCGTAGTCAATCCAAAGGAAGGGTTTTTTTTTGACCCTCTTCTTTTAGCCGATAAACTTCAGTGTTGACTACCACATAAACTACACTGTCCTGTACTGTCTCATCATATTAGAACGAACATTTCCATCTTTGGTCAACTATTTGAACAAGATGTAGTTTAATCTACTGATTTTACATGAAATTCTCCACTATGGTGCAAAATTGGCGAGGGTACACCTTACTGGCTAGGAACCGCGTTAATATTTCTACCAGAATCTCTTGGAAAACAGTCGTAAACTAATTTAATTTTGTTAATAAAGTTGTAACCCATCCCGAAACGATTCTAGAAATATATTAAACCTCGAAGGATTACAAATAATAGGGGTTCAATTCAGTCTCTTATCTCAGATCGATTCGACAGAAACTGTTGAATCACGGCAAAAATTATAAAAAAAATACAAATCAATTGACAATAAATGTCTCACGGAAAAAATTAAAGGAGGCAATTAAGAATAACTGCGAGGTTGTTGCGTACAGAAAGTAGGATTATTGGTAGACATGCAACCTGATACAAATTTGGAGTATCACTCTCTTCCTCAGAAATAAACCAGATTGATATCTGTAAATCTCTCCGTAAATATCGTAATGATGTCTCAACCAACTAATTAACAACTACAGCGTGAAGACGTCGTAATTACTTCAGTCACAACAGACCATTGATCTAACATTCGAATGTAGCATGGCTCCCATATTTTGGATATCAAATTACCGTAGTTTGAGCGGGTGCAAAGGAGAGCAGCCAAATGTGATTTTGAAGTTATCGCAGAACACAATCAGTGACTGACTTCATCAAGGAGATGCATTGACAGTCATTGGAAGGCAGAAGGAGGGCGAAGAGAGTGCTGGGAGTGTGTAAGGCATACGTTCAAGATTAGAATTGGAATGATATTCGTTGAAGAATCATAAGTAGTTCATGGAAGGGAAAATATTACCATGACCACTAGATCAAGTAGTCGCTTTCTTTCAATAGAGAACACTTCAACCTCTAGCATCATGTTTGTGGGAACTGGTTGGGAAGATTCACACTGCATTAATAAATGACATCCGGAGACCACTACAAACACACAACCCTTTATTTTCACACGAAATGAGACCTGTGTGAAAGAGAAGCACACCATACTTAGAGGAAAGGAACTGTTTGGTACTCAATTCCATAAAGAATTCGAAATGTGCAAGTTCTTATAACAATTTTTTTATCACTTTCTGTCTGTTCAACTCTAGCAACTCTTTAGAATAAATGTTTATGTTTAATGAAAAATAACGCTCAGTTTATATGTACCACGATTAAGATTTCAGGCATAAAGGAGTGGGAAACATTTCTTTTGAAGGTTAGTGTAGTTGTTCAGAGAAATGCTGAACAGTTTACAAAAAACACTGAAACAATTTAAAATTAAAATTCGTAAAGGATAAAAGTAGGTGGGTTTGAAGAATTGTACTCATGGAATTTAGGATAAAAAACCATAAATGTGAAGGAACATTGTCACCGTAACTTATGGTCTATCTCAAGTTAAGCTTTCTACGTTTGATAGCCATCAGGTCTTACAATGTGTTCGTTCCGTAGGACATTTCTGTGGCAACTGTTCAGAGTGTTTGATTACTAGTATCATAACGTGCTGAATACTGATGGCATGTAGAAAGGCAGAACTTCAGCAGCGAATGTTTCCAGCCTACTACAATAAAACGAGATAAAATATTATATACAGTTCCTTGACATTTTGGCTACAGTTTCTATCAAATGCAATTTTAATTTAGCATATATATAAAATTAGACAATCCAGTTTTGTTACCAAATCACGTTTGTGGGAACTGGTTGGGAAGATTCACACTGCATTAATAAATGACATCCGGAGACCACTACAAACACACAACCAAGAATTTTTCGTTTTTCGACCCTTAAAGGGCAAAAATGTAGATTTTTCTAAAATGCGTTTTTTGTATCTCGAGCCATTTATCTCCCTGGATATCTAACGAAAATCGATAAACCAAGTAGGATTATTAGGAGTAATGTCTCAGCTTTGTGACATAATATTTTAAGAAAGAATGTTTTTGGAATTCAACCCTTAAACGGAAAAAGTATAAAATTTTCAATAACGTATTTTTGTGTCACGAGGGATTTATCTCACTTAATATCAAACCGATATAGATAAATAAGGTAGCATATTAAAGAATGAGGTCTCCGCCGTGGTAACATTATATTTTAAGAAAGGAATTTTTCGTAATTTGGCCCTTAAAGGGCAAAAATGTCAATTTTTCTAAAATTAGTTTCTTTTATCTCGAGCCATTTATCTCCCTCAATACCAAACCAAAATCGATAAATGAAGTAGGATTATGAGGAGTAATGTCTCAGCTATGTGACATAATATTTTAAGAAAGAATGTTTTTGGAATTCAACCCTTAAACGGAAAAAGTATAAAATTTTCAATAACGTATTTTTGTGTCACGAGGGATTTATCTCACTTAATATCAAACCGATATAGATAAATAAGGTATCATATTAAAGAATGAGGTTTCCGCCGTGGTAACATTATATTTTAAGAATGGAATTTTTCGTAATTCGACCCTTAAAGGGCAAAAATGTCAATTTGTCTAAAATTCGTTTTTTGTATATCGAACCATTTATCTCCCTGGATATCTATCCAAAATCGATAAATCAAGTGAGATAATTAGGAATAATGTCTCAGCTTCGGTGTCATCATATTTTAGGAATGACGTTTTTGGAATTCATCCCTTAAAGGGAAAACGTATGAATGGTTCTACAACGCATTTTTGTGTCACGAGCTATTTATCTCCCTTAATTTCTAACCAATATAGATAAATGACGTATCATATTAAAGATTAAGGTCTCCGCCGTGGTAACATTATATTTTAAGACACGATTTTTTCGTAGTTCGAACCTTAAAGGGTAAAAATGTCGATTTTTCTAAAATGCTTTTTTTGTATATCGAGCCATTTACCTCCCTGGATATCTAACCAAAATCGATAAATCAAGTAGGATTATGAGGAATAATATCTCAGCTTTGTGACATGATATTTTAAGAAAGAATGTTTTTGAAATTGAACCATTTAAGGGAAAAAGTATAAATTTTTCTATAATGCATTTTTGTGTCACGAGCCATTTATCTCCCTTGATATATAACCGATATAGATAAATGAGGTATCATATTAAAGATTAAGGTCTCCGCCATGGTCACATTATATTTTAGAAAGAATTTTTCGTTATTCGACCCTTAAAGGTCATAAATATCAGTATTTCTAAAATGCTTTTTTTGTGTCTTTAGTCATTTATCTCCGTTGACAATTAAACAAAATTGATAAACGAGGTATCATTTAAAAGTTTCAGGTCTTCTTAATGTCTTCGGTTCCGTTACCACATTTTAAGTAGAAATTTTTAAGAATTCTAACCTTAGAGGGCAAAAGTATTAATATTTTTACGAAGCATTTTTCTGTCAGGAGCTGTTTATTTCCCTTGATACCTAATCGAAATCAATAAATGACGTATCGATTTAAATTAGCCGCTATGGCCACATCATATTTTAAGAAAAATCTTTCTCCAAATTACACCCTTAAGGGGTAAAAATATCATCATTTCTCAAAACTTTTTTTTTTACCTTGGTTGATATTTTATAAAAGGAATTTTTTGGAATTCTACCCTTAAAGGGTAAAATTATCAATATTAGTTATAGAACGTGTTTTTTTAAATTTTTTTAATACAAGCCATTTATCTTCTTCGATTCCTATCCGAAATAGATAAATGACATATCGTTGTGAAATTAAGGTCTCCAGCTAGGTAAAATCATAAATTAAGAAAAAAATGTTCGGAATTTGGTGCTTAAAGTGGTAGCGCGTATGAGACTGTTCAGAGCCAAGTCCCCTGACTTCAGCAGCGGATATCACAGAGATGTCAATAAACTTTTTTTTATTCAATTAGTAGCTTTTCTGATATATTTTTTTTGTTACGGAAACACTGTCGTTTTGCTATACAATTCCATTGTAAACATTTTATTCGCACAGCAACAAATATTTCAGAGATGTTGATATGTTGTGTGCATTTTGTTAAGGTTGGTTTTATTCTACTAAGGTCAGTGACAGTTTGTCATAAATACAGTGTGTTTTAAATTTTCCTAACTGTTTCGTAATATGTTGTGAGTATTTTGCTGCGTACCTATTACATTAAATGAAATATTTGCTACAAAAGTACGGTTCTACTATTCATTATATTACAAGCATTCAAACTCACTATTCATCGCATTTTATTCGCGAAATTTTCGCACGGGTCGTCTAGTATTAGTTTAATCTGAATTTCTGCTTAAAGGAGTTACAGAGGTTCAGGAAACACGAATTCGTATAAGCCAACTGGAAACAGAGAATCAAGTGCAATCTTTATGGTCCAATCAGTTTGCAAATGGGAAAATTCGGGTTGCTGAACTTACATATTTAAATGGACGTTTCCAGCAAATGGCTATATTAAACTCGATTTAATTAAAAATAATTTTACCAGAAATACTTTCAATGCTCTCGTGTATCAGTAGGTTGTGCGAAGTAGTTTTACACGAGAACTGTTTCAATAGGCCGCAGTCTGGTTTCGTTCATGAGAGAGAGAGCAGTGAGCAGTGAAGGTGTGAACCTGGCTGTCGCGACGACGCGTTTTGGATCCCCGATCCGGCCTTCCAGATTTCGGTTTTCCATGGTTTCCAGTAATCAATCTGGTCGAATAGCAGGATGGTTTCTCCAAAAGGTTATGGTAGGATTTCTTCACGCACTTTTCTTCAGATTCCCTCCCGATCATAATGATCTTGAAGTCGACGAAGTGTACCGCTTTCGTTAATCCGGTGTTTGAGGACGGGAAGGAACACCTTCTGTAGTTTGGTTAAGAAAGGGAACTGCCTTTCAGACTAATTGCCAAAACACACGCAGAAACCATAAAAATAACTGAACATGTGGAGGACTGAGATACGAAGTTGCCTTAAGCATTTGGTTGTATTCAGACCGAATTTAATTTCCTATTATCAGAATTATTGCATAGAAACTATAGGATACGAAGGGAAACGTCCCGGATATGATTCTTTTACTTATGCGTATATCTGCTTGATAATTTCCCTGAAAAACATCAGCTGATTCAAAATTGCGATTTTTTTTAGAAGGGTAATAGTATGGGAAGTTATTTATTTCATTTAGAAATTGATGAATATATGAAATTTATGGAAATAAACTCACAAAATTTGATTGAATTAACAATGCAGTATAAATATATCTACAGAATTATTGGAAAATATATACAATTGAGCAAAGAGTTCCCTCAGCTGTGAAGGCTGCTACATTAGGTTAGCCACCCATAACCTCTGTAACTCGACATCTCTGGCGTTGCTGAATTTAAATACTCAAAACTTCCAGTTCAGTAAGGTCACAAGACGGGACAAATCTGAACTTAAGCGTCATATACTCCAGTCCATTCACATTACAAGAAGTCCACGAAGGTTCGAAAACTCTTGGAAAGCCGAAAGTCAAAGTATTAGTGAGTAGAGGTTTAGTGCATTCAGCGGCGGACTTAGCCATTGCGAGGCCGGGGCGGCAGACCTCTGCGAGGCCCTTGTCCTTTGTACAAACTATGTGAATCGAAAGTAGGTATTTCTGAAGATCGACGAAAAATTTAAAATTTATAAACAAATAAATTTCGAGTTTTAAAATATTAGAAGAGTTATTAGAAGTTAACAAACATAAAGACGACTAAATATTAAGGTTAAACTGAGGTACATAAATAGATGCTTTGAAAGATATATGCAGGGATTTGAAAAGGATGTTTTCGGCTTTTCCTAAGACTAAAATATTTAATTAAAGCACAAAAATCTAACGAACGAGTTACGTCATTTTCAATTCAAAGAATAGAAAGGGCTGAAAGTCGATCTTGTGTCATCGAATTCCTCAAATATATTTTAATATAAATTTTAACCATGAAAACAGTCTCAGGCGTGATGACAATAATTCTCAGGACTACTTAGATAGTGGGGTACAATTCAGTTAATGTTTTTTTTCTGCTATATATCTCATCACCGAGATAACGCCGTCGTTTTCTTCTTATGTCGAGTAAACATACTCAGTTCTTCATAGAATTCTTGTCCATCAATATCAGATGTTACTCCTGCTGTTAGTGTTACTTGCAAGTCACTGCATTGATTCAGAAGTTCACAATCACTGATTTCCTTTAATCTTTTTATTTTATACATGAAACCACATGTGTTCTCATCGTGTTTAAATGCTTCAAATCAACGTAGGCAGCTTGCGCGCACATTGTTAATATTAACATCAACTAGTTTATTTTGAAAATACAATTCAAGAACGGCGTCTTCCACTTCATAATCAAACTTTTTTTTTTTTTTTTTAAAAAAAAGGTCTGATTCTCACAATTATGAACTTTGTCAATATAATTGTCGTCAGCTGTTTTTCTCATTGTTACCAAGAGATATTGGAAACCATTTTCCCGATAAAAATCAAGCCAATGTGTAAATGCATCTAAGTGTTCCATAGCCGCATCTAGGTGTATTTTCGGCTCTGAAACATTTTTCTTATAACATTTATCTCTGTAAGAACGTCAGCCATACGTCGAGAACAACTACAAATTCATAGGTAGTTATTTCTTTTTCTATAGAATGGCTTTCACTAACAAACCTACAATCTAATGATTGTGCAGATTTCCGCGGTCGTCGTAAGTTTTGTCTTGGTTCTCCGGGTGGAGCCGCGTCGATTTGTTAGTCGTACAATAAAAAATAATTGAGTAATATTTATTGTTTACTATTTTGCCAACAATATAAGGTTTCAAGTGACTTTCCATCAATTGTATAAGCTCATTTTGAATATTTTTTTGTACTTGTTTTAGATGAAGTCGTAACATTGGATCAAATTGGGAAATTAACTTTACTAAATCTATAAAGCTGCAGCTAGTCTCACTTGAATCTGAGTCAGATATTAATTTCTTTCTATGACCAATGAAGACCAAATTGTGAGATGTTAAAAATTTTACAATTACAAGTAGTCTTTCTTTATTGTCTCTCCAACGCTGCCTTTCTTGTTCAGTTGAAGTCTGGAATTTTGGTTTACTTTTTGACGGCGCAGTCCGTTGTCGGGCTGGTGGATGCTGAGAAGCATATGAAGGGAGTTAGGAAATTACCGCTTCTTCACGACCAAATCATGTATCCGTGTCTTTTCTTCACCCTCACTTTCACGTTCATCAGATGATCATAATATGTAGAGTGTGCCATTCTGAAACATTCATAAAAATTCGTTTCATCATCCATCAGATGCTGTTATAAAGGTAACGCCCTATTTTTGGGTGTGTTGGGGGTAGATAAATAAAGTACATTACATAGAAAAAGATTGAATTTATTTTATTTTATGTTTGAATACATATTTTTTATTACTTATAGATTTGATCTAATGTCTCAGATGGTTATGGCGTGGGATTGCGATATGGAAGGCCCCTCGTTAAATTTACGGTCTCTGATACAATTTTTACGTTTCTTAAAATTGACCTTTATTTTTGGCAAAGCTTTCCTTTGTTAATGTGAAGATGCTAGGACGGGGTGGTTGGAATTCTGCGTTAAACTTCTATTTCTGGTAGAATTACGAGTGTAAAATAATTTGCTACGGTAGATGTGCATTACAGTTCTGGCAAGAAGCTCTGTGACTACGTACTTGAGGCCACAAAATATATAATGACCTCATTCTTCATTATCAAAAGCTATCAGGTGAATCGAAAGTAACCACAAACAAATGCGAAGTGATCGACTTTTGGCGTTCCAGTGAATTGATAACGTGAGTAGGGTAAAGAAAATATTTTAACGTACTTTATTACTTTCGTAGATTATAAAGTACAGCTACGCAAAATAAAGAACAATACTCAATAACAGAATATGGTTGGGAACGTTGGCAGTGACCCCAACTCATTTATATCGAAACAACCAAACGAAAATGCTAAAGGAGGCTGAAGAGAGCAGGAACACCGTCACACAGCTGAGCTGTGAACACAGGAGGGGCGAGCCTTCACTCGGCCGACTGTCGCTGCGGAGTAGTACCGGCCAAGAGTGACTCGACCTCACAACGTAAGGTGACAAGGTGTACGAAATCAAACACGGGGATTGCCCGAGCGTATATCATAAACACGGTGCAAGTAACAAAACTGAGAGCTCAAGTGGGTTTTCTAATGTGTAAGGTGAAAGATTCAGGTCGTAGTGAATTTTTAGACTGGTTTACAGTTAAATTGCAAAAAATGTTATTATTCACTGACAAATTATTTAATTTTGATACCGTTAATCTTACTTTTTGTGACACTGAGTAAGTCTGAATACGAAATTTTGATTAGGTACTTATTGCTATTAATATATACTTTACTATCAATTAACTAACTTTATTTTATTGTTATCACTAATAGCTAAAGATAATTTGTTTAAAAATATAAACTTGCTTCAAGTCGGGTACTTGCGCGAAGCCCTTTCAAGTGTGAGGCCCCGGGCGATTGCCCTGTCCGCCACCCCCAAAGGCCGCCTCTGAGTGCAGATAAACGAGTACAGGAGTTGAGGAACAAGTGTAGTCACGTTTTTGCCAAATCTCTTTTAGCGGCAGTGACAGATTGGCAGGAAATGCATGAAGTACAAAGCATAGAGGACGTACTGCAAAATTACAGTGTCAGTAGTTTCCAGATTCAATTAACATTGACTGCGTAATATAGAAAATTGTGAACTTGCTGGTTGAACGTCGCACGTGTGAAAATTGGCGATACTGCTCGTACTGAATAGTTATGGATCAAGTTCCCATCATTATTACATACACGTCGTGCTGTAGTTTTTCATTTCCAGCGATACATTAGTTAAGTTCATGGAATTCCAGTTAAGTGTTTTTTTTTTTTTTTTGGCCAGTGGACCATCAATTTTATTAGAGGTCAAGATTCTCGCACTGTAATATCTTTGGGCTCGTCGGTTGACGGACCGGCGATATGAACTGGCAATTGTACATGTGGACTGTGCGGTTGGACCTAATTAAGGTATAATTTCAACAACAAAAAATGTCATTACATTGATGTAAATAGGGATACTGAAAATAACATATGCATACGAATAAAAACTATACTTTTTCTAGGACAACTCCAGAAATTTTTTTCTGAATTTCTTTTTTCAAAGATTAAAACACAATAAATGCGAATTAAGTTATCTCATTTTAGTATATTTCCGGTCATATTAATTATAAAAGTTTTCAAATATTTTCAGTAGATGAAACAGAAGAAATATTATTTAGATGGTAATGAGGGCCCTGGGGATTATGACTTGAAAATTAGCCTCTTTTCCTTGGCAGCTGGGAAATCTAACCCACGGAATGGTTTAAGCACATACCTGGCACTTTTCTAAACCTGATAATGAAACTTATGAATACCCAAACAGTGTCCAAAGGAAGTTAAAAAATATTAATAAACGAAAGCAAAGGGGAGATCTGTTAGCTCAGATATTTTTTGAAAGAATGAGACGCATATGACCTTCAACTTTTTGTTTGATAAAACAAGAAACCACAATTTATAAACTTAAAAAACACCGTTCATTTAATTGAGGACTCAAGAGAAAATAAAAGGATAGTTATTGTTCGAACAATAGCTAATAATTTTATAATGCTGAATTGTGAAACGAATTAATTCTTATAGCGTAATGAGATGAAAGCAAATCTGAAATATCAATGATTTTATATTGGTTGCACCCTATGCTTCCTGAGGTTGACTAGATCCAAAAAGCTGGTTAAAACTGATGCTTCTACTTAAATAACACACAGTCCGTAAATGAATCGTGATTACATATGTCACAACGACTAAGACTATTCGATCCATCACCAAGTGTCTGCAATTTAAAGTAATCGGCATGAGAAAGGAATTAATATTTGCAGTTGTAAAACAATCACGCGAGTTTTATCAAGTAATCTGCGCTGTTGACCCTTGCGATTTAATATAGTAAGAGCAAACAACTGTCTACGTCTACCGTGGCTATTTCTTCAGGATTGTATGAGGTCACCACAATAAATTTTTCCAATAACTTATCTTTATTTGTAATAAATGATTACAACAACGGTTCGATGGTAAAGAAATACAATTAAACGTTCCAACAGTGAAATCCACGTGAATTTAAAATGTTTGGTGTCAGTAAACTAAATGATTATTCTTTCAACAGTAGTACTGAAAGCGAATTAATCATGTAAGGAAGCTAGAAATGTTATTAAGGAAAATATACGAAGTTGACAGTCGTAAGCCAGCAACATTCAAATAAAATTGTAATCATATCAAGAATTCAGTAAACGTCGTAGAATTTCCTAGACTTCTGTTCAGTAGTATTGAAGATATCATATCTACAATAAGGAAGTTTTCATACATAGTGCTAAACATCGTGAAAGACCTACAAAAACGCTAAGTGTCGTTGAACTCTTGTAACTGAAACACAGTGATGCACTGTGTTTGATCAATAAGTGTCACACATTATATGGAAAAGAATTCACCGAAATATTATGTCAAAAACTGTTTGTTAAGTTTTACCTATTCTGTTATATATCTGTGATGAGACTGTTTCTTCCGGCATCACGCAAAAACTACTAAACAGTTTTTGATAGGATTAATACATTTCGGAAGCTTCGATCTGGCCTAAAATAGGAGATCTATATCA
This sequence comes from Vandiemenella viatica, assembly GCA_031002005.1. Classification (NCBI taxonomy): domain Eukaryota; kingdom Metazoa; phylum Arthropoda; class Insecta; order Orthoptera; family Morabidae; genus Vandiemenella; species Vandiemenella viatica. Next base: position 170,066,222 of record JARYHS010013630.1, on the reverse strand, counting down.
CAAAGAGAAATACGACTTATGCTGTTGAGTAATAATATAATTCGCACCAATTATTAATAAATTAATGATGGTAATATACAAGACGACGTATAATTCACGGAGAGACACTTTGGTTCACAGGAACGACATCGCGAGTAAAAGATAGTGGATGATAAAGGAATTTTTCCAACTTTATGTTATAAGTCACATTTATGTGAAGTGTTGTAAATTTTCAATGAATTTATCTTTTGACAGCATTGTGAATGTCGTAGAATAATGTTCTAGCCGGAGATCCATGAGATTTTCCAAAAGGCCAGGAATGTAATTTTTAGCAGCACGTCGCGCAGTGTGAGACGGTCTGTCAGCAAAACAAAATACGGCGCAACATCCGCCGAGTTAGGAAACGAAACACGAAGGGAGAGCGTCTCAGCCCGCTGCTCCGCGCCGGAGGGAAGCGGGAAATTGAATTTCGTCCGCGAAAATTTCGGATCATGCTCTCGGCACAGGTAATTACATATAGCGCCTCCTACGTGGCAGAACTGGAAATATCGGAGCAGAGCTTCACAGACACATTCATTTAAAACTGAATCCAAAAAGTACCGGCAGATTCATCAGTTCAATTTCAGAATTATGAGCTTGACAGAAAATTTATCAAGCAGAGTCACAGTTATAAATCACGTTTTTGACTAAAGTATTATCATCTAGGAACCCTACCATCTGCTTGCAGTTATAAGTTTCGCGCATCCCCCCCAACTCTCGTGGTAAGTTGCTAGGTTAAAACTGATGTACAGACTGATCTTTAAGCAGTAAACACATCCACGAATTACAAGTGGAAAGAGAATTTGACAGCTACGAAAAAAAAGAAACATTGCAACAAATGTTGTAGAATGTGAGAGATAATTCCTCGAGTACGAAAAAAATGTAATTAGCATCCATGGAAGAGTCGCACCATCGTTCATATCAAGTGCGTGTGCTGAAAATTCATATACTAAACACTGCAACGTAATTTCCTCTGATTCCTAAGCAACATCAAACATTAAAATGTTTTGTGCCACGATTGAATAAAGCTGCAAGCTATCAAAAACGCAGGATCCTGGAGAAAACATTCCTAGAGAAACGAAAAAATTCGGAGAGAGCAAAGTTTTGTAGTACGTTAAAAATATTCAAGTAACAGAAATGAAGTAAAAAAGGCTTGTCGATGCTGACGTCATAGAGAAGGGTGGAAAGCAAGGAACGGGAAGTTAATGGACATTGGCACTTATGAAGGAATCATTCCGTCATTCGTCTGGAGTAATTTCGGCAAGCCATAAAAAAACTGGAATCGGTGATCAAACCCACACCCTTCAGAATGCTAACCCCGAACAAGGAAATTCTAGAGCTTTAGAAAATGTCATGGGAGTATGACATATGCACAGCTGACAAAACATGTTAAGTCAAGTATGAAGAGGAGGAAAGTATATGTCCTAAAACATAATCAGGAGTTGAAATACAGCCAGCATCAAGCTTTAGACCATCAGGGCTTTTTCACGGATATTCTGCCATTTTCTTGAATGCGTGTATGACGTCTGACACAAATTCTGTAATTTTTCACCGCTCATTGCTTCGATGGCTATTTTCGAGTTAAATACATTCCTAATTTTTCTCTTACAGACTTGATAAGTGAACCCATCTAACCTAGAGAAACCTTCGGCAGATCTATGTAATCTCATTTTAGCTTAATGAATTTTTGGCAGATCTTTGTTGGTAAGCGTCCAAGTTTCGAGGATATATAGGAGGCTGGGCGCTCCCGTTGTTCTGTAGAACTTTGTGTTCGATTTATTTCGTCATTTGTAATAGTTCCAGACCTCGACTGGTTTTACTTATCTTGTTTGCAAATAGATAATACAGCGTACTCTAAATATTTAAAGTTTTGTAGTGACTCAAGATAATGATCATTTAAAAATGTTTTAGATCTTACTGAGTGTTCGGCATTAGACGCAGTAACGTCTGTTTTTACTTTAGAGATTTAAGGGCTGTGATTCTTAACAGTCATATTCTGAAGCCTGCCTTCGGTTGTTGCTAGCGTATCTTTATTCTATGTAAAAGGGATAGTACAAAATAACTTTTCATGTCGTATTTTATTTCATTGGGATTTTTTCCCCCAGATCTTTACTACAAAGAAGTGGTTGCCATTTAATCTAAAATGACAGATTTGGACTGGATCCTAAGTGTGTTCTGTATCACAGTTAGGTGCTATGAGAAAAAGTCATCCGTTTCAGATGTAGTAAGTGCACAGATGTGGTCATCAAGACCAGAGAAAATTATAAAATGTTGACAATATCGTTGAATGGATTAAGGAAATCGTTGTTGAAGCTATCTGTACGATATAACTGATAGAGAGGCAAAAACCTAAAAGACAAGGAATTATCAGTAGATATGGAACCTGTCAGAAATATAGAAAAGCGTGTAAAAGGTCGATTAGAAAATTTAATTTCTTTTTTACGTTTCCTGCTTACGGAAGTTTTTTCAAGCAGACGTATGGTCTGTTTCTGTTGAAGATACATTCTTTTAAAGATACTAATTGCAGAACTATTGAGAAGCTCTAAAACATTGCATTTGTAGTGCTGATTAAGGTCCTGGTCCACCATTGACTTGTTTAAAAAATATCTGAGAAAACTAAAAGTAGTAATAAAAAAAATCGTAGAATTTTATTACTTGTGTTAGTCACATAAATCACCTTAAACAAAATACCATACGAACGGTGGAAAAATAAAGCTTACTTCCTAAAATAGCACATCACGGGAGATACAGTTGAAGTAATCAGTTGTTAAATTAACGTCTGTAGCTGCACTTTTCTGATTTTCAATTTTATCATCAGATTGCGTGTTGGTTTGATAATTGGTAAAAAGCCCTGTTATTGCTGTTTCGCACCTCGTTTTGATATGTAACGCTGTGGGACGCTCGTAGAACAACAAAGAAAGGTCTAAGATGTCTTCCCGGAGGAAGAATTATGTCCTGCATTTGGAGTAAACTACTTTATAAAATGGGGATGAGACTAATATTTGTTTAAATTAATCTCACATTTATAATAAAGCTTAAGTAAAATGTCTTGACACTCAACATATTTACAGAGACAGATTTAAATAAATTTCAAAAGGCGAACGGCTACAGGCATTTTTATTTTCCAGAACCGTATATCAAAGCAAGATTTATTTGTCCATAATGGTCTCCACATTTACCTTGAAGTAATGGAAATCCTAAGAAACTTTATGAGAGAAAGAAGGAATCGATTTAAATTATTCAGATATGGTTGCACCTGATGAGGTACGGCCAAGTTTGTGAAGATGGAATATGCAGGGAATGACCTTGGTTGTAGCTTGAGATTCCAAGCTGGAGGAGGTTGAGAAGGCGTAAGCCTGAAGGCGACGTTGCCGTTAAAAGAAGGTACTCGCTGTCAGTCTGAAAGTTAGGGACGCCATAAATATCCCAAAAGTGTTTACTGAACGCATCCCAACGTCCAGCGAGCAATGCTCCCCGCCATAAAACGTAATCTTACAGCGGTGTGACTAAACGGGTGTTTATAGTTACGACGCTGCCTTTAAGATGTATCACTGTCACAAAGGTTGGAATAGTTTGTACCACTCAGAAATAAAACAAGAGGTCTTTAAGTAGTACTTCACTACTTTGGTGCGGATGGGAATAGAATTTGTAAGTGTGGAGACATACTGACTAATGGCAAAACTAGCTACTACTGTCTATTCTTAAAACAGACTTTCTTATAGGTATACAATGTTCGTGCATACATTTCCAAGTTGACTCGGTGTTTATTATTGTGAACTGAACAGTATGCTGATGTGCTGTGATTCTTTAAATTTCTAAAAATTATGATTCATTTTCCATTTCCTGAAATTCGACTGAGTTTTCCATCTGTAATAACCAGAGACTTTCAGTCATAACACGTGATCTGCGCCTGATCTACTTTTTTGATTCGCAGATTTCTAGCCGGAATAGAAGTAAGTGAGCTGTGTTGGATGCAGGCTTGAGGGGGTTATTAAACAAAATTATTGAATTAAGCATAGGCTCAGAGATTTACAGCGACACCTGCGTATGATTAACTGGTAATTTTTTTGGAATCCGTAGAAGCTAATGCTTAAAGCTCCAGAGGGGAATGTGGAGGTACCACTATAAATCATAACTGCTAAGCGTTCCATTCAGGCCTTGTTGGTAAAAAGATCGATTAGGAATGATCAAGTCATTTTACCTCAATATTTGCTCCCATTTAATATAACAGCTTTCATTTGAGATATTAATCATTAAGAAGAAACACAGAGAGATGCAATAAACGCTTTATGGTACAGTCTACATCAAACCCGTATGAAAGAATATAAAGAGCTTGCAGCGCACTTCAAGTCATACTACTACACAGGTTTGATTTACACTTTCAACCGCATTCTCTCTCTGTCTCTTCCTTTTTTTAGATGCTTTTACCTTGTTGTCAATCACATTGATACGTGTGCTTCTTTATGAGGTGGGCAAAGTGATTCACTAAAAAGAGCGGTGTTCTTTTGATAACTCTACGAAAAGAACTAGTTCTTTTGAACGGTTCACTAGCTCACTTGCTCATTGCTCAGTTATATTTGAGACCTTCCCTACTTTTGGATGAAAATACCCCCTTTACATCGACGTGAACAAGCTCTTCTTGATCTTCGGAATTAGATGACTTCTGACCGACTCACGTGGAAGAACTACCGTTCACTTTTTAGTGAGCGACTGCTCACGCGCTCTTCTAAACGAATTCCTCTAAAGACCTGATTCACCCGCGAACGACCCATCTCTAATTTGAACATTAGCCTACACCTTACTATCGTCAAATTGTGGTGGAATTAGTTTAAGCTTCTTAATATAGTTCACAACAGAAAATGTGTTTTCTGAGTATTTGCTTGGTTGTAACAAAAGAAATGAATATCTTCCCCTATTGCGTTAGAATATTTTCTTTTGTGATTCTGGAACTGTGTAATTGCTGTACCGGTAAATGTTATATACTTTTCACGGAACTACAACAGTCTAGCGCTTTGCTTTCTTTCTTGAACACCAAAATTAGCGACGAGTATATTTTCTATTCTTTATGCTACCGCAGATTTAAATTGCCCGTCATCGTTAAATTATCCGTGTTCTTTACGTACCTGTTTACCTTTCAAGTATCGATATAGCTTCTTTATTTTGCTATACATTTTCTGTTTCATAATTTCCTTTTTACTAATTTGGAAGTGTGACGTGTTTAGAATGAGCCTATTTTACATCTTCCACTCCAGCCAAACACACATCAGCTGCTCTACTGACTTCGCTGCCTATTAGCGGTAATAACTTTAATTACTACGAATTAATCGTGTAACGGTATAGTAAGTAAATCCAGACCCGCCCGTGTGGCTGACAGGGGGAGGGCGCGACCTTGGGATTTTATTTTGGGATGAGACTTTCCGTAGTAATTTTACCCCTTTAGGATGTTTACCTCCTGCAATCGTAAGACGCGACGCTTAATAGATTCGGAGAAAACGGTCTTTAAAAATTCAAGCGCAGCTTATATATACTAGTGAAATTCAGGTCAAGCTAGCAGCGCAACAGCCCAGTCAGTAATGAGCCTGCTTCATGTGTGGGCACTCTGGGGTCGAATCTCGATTCCGTTTATTCTTTTTTTTCAATTTTATTTTTCTGTTTTTACAATTAAATAAGTTTTTATTCAATGTTATTGATTATTTAATTTGAATTTCAAATTTTAAATCATTATGTGAGTATTTTAACTAACCTATAACCTACTTAAAATACTTTAAAACTATAATAGTTACAATACCCTTAAATATAATTAAATTTTAAGTTATTTTATTAACAGTGTTTCAAGTTTTATTTCATATATTACCGTTGTTCTAGTAAAAATTCCGCTTTCATTAATTGTTTTAAATATTTTTATGATGATTATCATCCCAACTCAAAAACTAAAAAATTAAATAAAATCAATAATAAAAAAACACAATGAAAGATTTTTTCTTATGAATAAATATTATTATTATAACCATTCGTAATAGTGTATTCTAAACAATAAAATATTGTAAGTATTATAGTTTTATAGTATTTTAAGTTATAATAGACCAAATCGAGATTCGAACCCAGAGCGCCCACACATGACGCAGGCTCGTTACTGCTTGGGCTGTTGCGCTGCTAGCCTGACCGCAATTTCACTAGTATATAAGCTGGGATTGAATTTTTAAAGGCCGTTTTCCCCGAATCTATTGAGCGTTGCGTCTTACGATTGCAGGAGGTAAACATCCTAAAGGGATACAATTATTACGCAAAGTCTCATCCCAAAATAAAATCCCAAGGTCGCGCCCTCCCCTTGTCAGAGCGCTGAGGCGCTGCGCACTGCCTCCCGCGTACCAGACGTTCTGACTGTGGTTTTAGTTGTTTTTTTTTTTTTTTTCACAGTTAACAAGGCGAATGTCGTGACGGTCCCTAATCTCCCAATCATAAACTAAACATTTCACAAAAAAATACACTTGTATAGTTACATATTTGGGAAACAGATAGCAGCACTTCACTTCCACCATTAGTACGTATTGCGGTCTGGTAGTAGGTATTGAATGTTCGGCATCAGCAAGGGCTTGCGGCCGTAAGACCAAATCTTCAGCTTTGACCATTCCAAAGGTGAGTGAAAATGATCAAAGGAAGCAAACCCCTAATGTTGGCCAAGAAGAAGAAAGTAATTTAAGCATTTTATTATTGACTAGCTGGTACCCACGACTTCGTTCGTGATTGTAAAGAATTCATATTGACAGCTATAGACATCTAACCACCCTAGTGCACGATGGGAGACTCGATACTATTACCACACACAAGTACCAGTCTTCTGCGCTATGTAGTTCCGGCAGCAAGGTAAAATTTACGGATACACACAAGTCTTTGGATGAAACACGAAAATATTCATGATCGACCAATTTCAAACACCATATCTCTAACACTCCCACAGTTACCGAATTTCGGCCAACGTTGTGATTGATGGGAGACTCTGTGTTACTACCACACACAAACGCCAGTGATCTGCGATTGATAGGTTTCACTTAAAAGTCATACACCGTGACACATGCGTCTTTGGCAGAAATATGAAATTGCCGCAGGTCGACCATTTTCATCCCCCATATTTTCCACACCCCCATAGCTACAGACATCTAACAAACATAGTGCACGACAACAGACACGATTCTACTACCACACATAAACACCAATGCTCTATGCTATGTAGTCGTGGTAGAAAAGTGAAATCTGCGGAGAAACATGCCTTTCGTCGAAATACGAAAATATCCTTGGTCGGCCACTTACAACCACCATATATACCACAGTACAACAGTTTCTGAAATTCGGCCGCTGTTGTGATCGAAAGGTGACTCTGTGCTACTACTACACACAAACGCCAGTTTTCTGTGATCTGTAGTTTTCGCTGAAAAGTGATACACCATGACACTTTTGTCTTTGGCAGAAGTATGAAACTGCCACAGGTCAACCACTTTCAACCCCCATTTCTCCCACACCCCCATAGCTACGGACATCTAACAACCATAGTGCACTACATGAGATACGATTCTACTACCAAACACAAACACCAATGCTCTATGCTATGTAGTTGTGGCAGAAAAGTGACATATGCGGAGACAGTCGAAATACGAAAATATCCTTGGTCGGCCACTAACAACCACCATATCTACCACAGTACCACAGTTTCTGAAATTCGGCCGCTGTTGTGATCGAAAGGTGACTTTGTGCTACTACTACACACAAACGCCAGTTATCTGTGATCTATAGTTTTCGTTGAAAAGTGATACACCATGACACTTTTGTCTTTGGCAGAAGTATGAAATTGCCACAGGTCGATCATTTTCAACCCCCATATCTCCCACACCCCCATAGCTACCGACATCTAACAACCATAGTGCACTACATGAGATACGATTCTACTACCAAACACAAACACCAATGCTCTATGCTATGTAGTTGTGGCAGAAAAGTGACATATGCGGTGACAGTCGAAATACGAAAATATCCTTGATCGGCCACTTACAACCACCATATCTACCACAGTACCACAGTTTCTGAAATTCAGCCGCTGTTGTGATCGAAAGGTGACTCTGTGCTACTACTACACACAATCGCCAGTTATCTGTGATCTGTAGTTTTCGCTGAAAAGTGATACACCATGACACTTTTGTCTTTGGCAGAAGTATGAAACTGCCACAGGTCGACCACTTTCAACCCCCATTTCTTCCACACCCCCATAGCTACCGACATCTAACAACCATAGTGCACTACATGAGATACGATTCTACTACCAAACACAAACACCAATGCTCTATGCTATGTAGTTGTGGCAGAAAAGTGACATATGCGGAGACAGTCGAAATACGTAAATATCCTTGGTCGGCCACTTACAACCACCATATCTACCACAGTACCACAGTTTCTGAAATTCGGCCGCTGTTGTGATCGAAAGGTGACTCTGTGCTACTACTACACACAAACGCCAGTTATCTGTGATCTATAGTTTTCGCTGAAAAGTGATACACCATGACACTTTTGTCTTTGGCAGAAGTATGAAATTGCCACAGGTCGACCACTTTCAACCCCCATATCTCCCACATCCCCATAGCTACCGACATCTAACAACCACAGTGCACGACAGGAAAGACGATTCTAATACCACACACAATCACCAAAAGTCTATGTTATGTAGTTGTGGCAGGAAAGAGAAGTATACGGAGATACGAATTTTTGGTCGAAATATGAAAACGCCCTGCACTGACCAACTTTAATCATTATATATCCCACATCCCCACAGCTATCGGCATTCGGCCAACGTTGTGCACGACAGGAAACTCCATGCTACTTCCACCCACAAACATCAGTGATCTGTGCTAGGTAGTGGTGGCTGAAAAGTGAAATATAGGTAAAAACACGTCTATTTTTATATATATATAAGATTACTTAGCGTAAACCAGTGTCCGTGATTTTGGTATGGTCACGAACCTAGAGTAGTTCCCAGCTACCAGAAGGGTTTGCACAGGTAAATTCCTACTTTACCAGGGTCCGAAATTTTAGGATCACACATAATGATTCATTGACCTGATTCGATCTACTTCTTGACAATCATGTTTGTTGGACGTCTTAAGGCCAATTTACCAAAAAAAAAGCATTGCACATAGTCTAAAAGTGACAAAGAATGAGATTTGGGAACGATAAAGGTTTTGAGGTCTCACGTCTTGACAGATTGACATCATCGGAACTCTTAAGGTCGATTTAAGTCAATGCATTACTAGTTTTTTTTCTGTCATCAATCTCTTGACTGGTTTGGTGCAATCCTTCATCCGTTTCTATCTTGCGCTAGCCTTTTCATCTCAACATAACCCTTACAATCTACCTCCTCAATTATCTGCTTCATGTTATTCTAATCTCTGTCTTCCTCTGCAGTTCTTACCTTCCACTCTTCTCTCCATTAACAAGTTAACCAATCCAGCATGTCCCAAAATATGTCCTACCAGCCGGTCTCGTCTTTTTGTAAGACTCTTCCACAAACTTCTTTCCTCGTCCATCATTTCCAAAACTCGTTCATTTCATACTTTATCCATCTACTTAATTTTCAGCATCCTTCTGTAGCACCACGTTTCAAATGCTTCAATTTTCCTTCTGTCTGGTATTTATAAAGTCCATGTTTCGCTGCCATAAGGTGTGGTGCTCCACACATATAGTTTTAAAAAGTCCTTTCTAATTCCTAGATCAATATTTGAAACTAAAAGATTTATCTTTTTCATTAAGGCTCTTTTTGCTACTGCTATTCTGCTTTTTACATCATTCCTGCTTCGACCTTCAGTTGTAATTTTACTTCGCAAGTAGCAAAAATAACTAACTTCTGGTATCGTATCTGACCCTATTTTTATATTTATTCTACTAGTATTGTTATCATTGTTTCATCACTTTTGTCTTTCTTTGGTTTATATTTAATCCAAAATCTTTCTTCAGTATTTTGTTCATGATATTCAGTAACTTCTCAATATCCTCAACCTGTAGTGCTAACTAGACAATGTCATCAGCAAATCGTAGCATGCTGATTTTTTCTCCCTGAACACTTAAGCCACATTCAAATCTTTGTTTCTCTTCCTTTATTGCTTCTTCTACATATAAGTTGAATATTAATGAGGATAGACTACAACCTTGTCTCACACCCTTTTTAACTGATTTATGTCTCTCATGATTCTCTACTTTTATTATAGCTTCTTGATTCTTAAAAAGAATCTAAAGTATCCTGCTATCTTGGTATTTTAGACCCAACTTCTTGAAAATTTTGAACATCTTGTTCCACCTAACATTGTTTTCCTTGATCCACCGTTCAAATATTAATCTTAATGCCAGAATTGCTTCTCTTGTACCGCGGTTTTTTCTAAACCCAAACTGATATTCACCTACTATCCCTTCTACTACACTTTCCATTCTTCTGTATATTATTCTGGTCAGTACTTTTGAGGGATGTGATTCTAGACACACGGAGTCTAAAGCAAAAAAGAGCTTTGGGACAACAAATGTATTAGATGGAATTTAAAAGCAATAAAAATGACTTTTGGGGAGAAAAAAAGAGAATTTTTAAGATCATAGGTAATGACTACTTGACATTGTAAGGTAGATTTAAGTCAAATATGTATCGCACAGAGCCTTAAAGTGGTTGGTCGTGAAATTCTCAGAAGAAATCCATTGAATCTGGTGCATATGGATTTGTTGTAGAACAAGTAAGTCATTAAGGCAATTCTTTCTGAGTCAGTTACAAATGTTGATCAGAAATTACGCGCATGTATTGCTTCTTCTTCCCACAATAAAGAACCCTCACAGCAATTGATACTCAACAACCAACTAAGAGTATTAAACTTTTCGGGAATAGATAGCCTCATGATTCGTCAGAGAATGACTCTCCGACCTATGATCCGTTACCCACAAGCAACGGTCCTACAGACTGGTTCTGATTCAATTTCTGTTTACAAATAATGGAAAATAATGTTTTAAACAGCAATCACCTATTTTCACGACTGTATTTCATCGTAATCCATAATAATACAACTCTAAGATTTGATTTCAGAGGTGATGAACAATGTTATGTTTTTATGACTAAACTATTGGGAGCAATGAATATGATCAAATTTTTTTTCACATTCATAGTCACTGTTAACATTGTTTAATTATTACACCTTATTACAAAATTCACTAGACATAATATGTGCTGTAAGGACAAACCGAGTCAACCTACTGGAAGTAAGGATATTGCACAAAGATAGGCGGTCAGTCAAATCTTCGAATCGAATCTTCTCTCTCGGCGGCATCTGCAGCTCCCTTGGCTGCACGGAGGGAAAACAGTCACTATCTAATTATTTTAGAGTATCGTACTGGCGGAACCAATATATCATTTCCTACTCTCGCTGGGGATAATTACAATTAAGCAAACTAGGATTCAGCGACGATGTATCGTCGGTAAGTGATTGATGGCCAATACTCTGAGAGCGCTGGCTTCCACCTACTGATGAATTAGTGACTCGGGAATTCCTCAAGGTCTCCCAGGCACAACATCACGTGGCGTCGGTCTGAATATTGTATGTTACCTCTTAGTCTTTCCTATACTCCAATACTTTATTTCCAAATGATTTTTCTTAATTATGACTATTTCTCTATTCGCAACTTCAGTCAAGCGTTCGAGCTTGCATTTCTTGCTTACATAATTCCTGAAGTACTTTTTTGTTATCTTATGTGTTCAACCTCGAGAACTTTTATGATTTTTTTCTCTGATGAATCGATCACAGTGTATTTCTTAGTCATTTCCCTTTGAGCATTTGAATGTTCTTATTTCGTTTAATTATTATGTACACTGTCTTTCCTCAGGTCTTCAATTATACTATGCCAAACTCGTGTTTTACGTAGTAGTATTGTCGCTCAGCCAGTGCCATTAGCTCTGTATGGTTTCCTCAGACCCTCGTGTTTCAGTCTGCGCTTCGTAATTATCAAGTTGTGGTAACGGTCAGTCAATATCTGCTCCCAAGCACGATTTGCGGTCCAGTATTTCTTTCCGAACCATAATATATTCTGATATTTCAGTCCGAATATCACTGTTTCGCATAAATAGGCCAAGTTCTCTTATAATAACCGTAGATTGCGTGTTTAATATAAGAAGTTTTTTTTTTTTTTTTAAATATGGCTTTCGGTCTTTTCGACCATTTAGCCAGCACCAATTTGTTTTTCTACCAACTGTTGTATAAGGCTTTAATTATGAAGTTGTGGACTCTATAGTAAGGACAGCACAAGACGAACACAACACTTAATTAAAACCACCCATGCCCGAGGCCGGACTCGAACCTGCGGCCCTTGCAATGGGAAGGCAACGTGCTAGTCCCTACACTGCCAGGGCCAACATAAGAAGTGTAATCTTCCACAAAATCATAACATCCTTGTTCTTCGCTCGTATCATTGCAGAGAAATTTCCTTATTCCATTTCTTGTGTTTTAGCATCCCAACCACCAGGTCAATTGATTTTCTACCATTTTTAATTTTTAAATATACTTTTTATTTCAGCTTTTATACTTTCCTTTTCGTTATTGCTGAGTTTGCATACATACTTCCTTTAGTGTGTTTTACTTAGCCTTTGTTTTATACTTATCATTACAAATGTGTTAGTATGTTATTCGAAGTAAGTCAAGCTTATTTTCACTAGTTATTCTATTAGATCGGGTTTGTAGCTAGTAGGTACTCTTCTTAATCTAACCAAGTAGCAAGGCATCGGCTATCGCGTGGCGAGTTTATTTGCTGGAGCCATTGATTGGACGACGACACCGGAGGGAAGAGGATTCGAGTCTTCCTGACGGAAAGAAACTCTTGTATTTCATCTGTATTGCGGAATGTTTTTAAAAAATATGATGTAGTTCACTATCTGAAATGTGATTAGTAGGGTTGAGAAATTACTTTTTTTTTTTTTTTACAAGTCCTCTTTGAGATGTATTTTGCAATTTGTTCGTCGAAATCTATTGCCAACGAAATTTTTAGTTTGCACTCCCAATTTTGGCACAATTTCCCTAACTAAATATGTTATTACCTGGATAAAACACCCTAACCTTTGATTTTAGTCAACTATAACACCCTGCAAATTACCAAACCGCGGGATGGGGAGTAGACTTGCGTAACCTCCTCAGTTATTTTTAATTTAATTGCAATGGAGCTCACGATCCGGTGGCAATTTCTTTACACACCCATTTTCCCCCTTTTCTTGCACCCACCTACATTTTTCCAGCTACAAATTTCAACTTTAAATTCTTTCAACGCTTTTGGTAAATTATTAATCATTTCTCTTGGTCTTGCATTACTTTTAATTCTTACACCAATATTCTTCCATGCGTCATCACCACTATACGCCTTGTACACTCCCATGAAAACGCAATGAACAAAATGTGATATGTCTTTTAATGTGAATGAGTGCAAAGGTAACTATAAAGTCGTTGACCACTGACGGCTAAATTACACCACCATTTCATCAACCGTAACTACTTTACGAATGCCTAAGGCATAAATCCTTTAGAAAATACCGTTAGTTGAAGGAGAGGTAATTTCCACCAAAATGGTTATACAACTTAGGTGTCCAGAAGAATTAGAGAGGCGACAATATCTAAACGAACGTGAAGCGACGGTAGAGACACGTGTCTAATATACGACTCGGCCATATACTGTAGGTTTTAAGCCATGGGTACAGAAACGAGGAGCGAGGGCTGGGAACTTTGTAACGACGGTTTATGTACTGGTTCGGCCCAACAAGCCAGCAGCACAATGGTATTTGCGTGTTGCAGAGCCGAGGGAGGTGCATGTTTAACTCAGCCTGCCATACGGCGCCTCCGCTCCAGCTTCAGCCAGCTGCTGCTGGTAATGTAACCTGCAACAGTTACATCTCTCAACCAGTATCCATGTGACTCATAGACTCGTGCTGAAAACGATAGGTCTAGATTTTTTTTTCTATGGTTGTTTTTTGATATAGTAATGATTAAATGTTCTTGTCAAATTTTCAACGCTAGTTAGTGTATGTATGTAATGGGGCAGAGAGGTGTGTGTCGTTTACTTCGAAGTATCCCCTATTGTGCTTAATATATTTGATTTTATGTTTTAGTGAAATTATTTTACTTTGTAGTTACTTGCTTCTGTATTCAATTAACTACAATGTAGTTAAATATTTGGCTATCTTTGCGGCATCCCGAGTATAAATAAGTACTTATTAATGTAAATAGACATTACAACTTTTCAGAAAATGGCTACTCTAGAATAAAATGTTTAAAATGTCTTAGGACTCAGAGATGAAATATCGTAGGGTATTGGAGTTCAGGCAGTATGAATATTTCAAGCTTTTCTCGGTTTGTTGTTTTTCAAAAATTATACAGATTAGTCAGATTTATGTGCACACTTCGCAGTACAAACGCTACGGGATGATAAAGACAGTGACTGACATATAGCTTAACAAAAATTCCCGTATAATATTTCATTAGACTATTCTTTGTCAAAGCGAATTGGGATTGTAAAACGTTTTCTGAATGGATAAAGTACAATTCTTTCGCTATTTAGTTTCGTACTTTTGTTGAAGAATTTTGAATATGTATTATTATCATGAAAATCTCCATTTATGACCTTTGACCCGTCGATATAAACCTTGGAATGATCAGGTTATATCAAATACTAATATATTTCTATCTTCGTACTCTAATTACCACAAATATTAACAAATTTTTATGACGAAGAAGTTCTGAGAGATTGTAATTTTTTGAAGAAACCACTTCTGCCGAACGCTTGAAAGTCAATAACATTATTATTTAAAGTAAAATCAGTGTTACTGGTTACATCTATTTTTACTCTCAGGTATGTGTTTCCTGCAGATTAAACAACTAGTCTGTAATTTTTATTGACTAAACCAGTCCTCGCAATTTCATTCTTGCGTGGCTGGTGTAGCTGGACCTGACTTTACACATTTTTACGATGGATTAATTGAAGATGACTGAGGAAACAGTCACCGTTGGTGTAATTTTTTGTGAATTATCACTACATTAGATTAGAGTGAAGTGTGAGAAGACTTGAAAATGGAGGTCAATATCAACAGAGTATACACTCGGAACTGGATATTAATTCAGTGTCTCACTAGTAAAACTTCCACTATTCTACTACTTGATTGCTGGCGGAGAAAACGATGGATAAAGTAAACTTAATTCATTCCCTAATTTATCTGAAGTTAGCAAAATCTTTACCTAAAACGTTACTACGGTACATGCAAATTTTTTTATTCCATCGGAGTAGATTCGACCACTTCATACAAAGTATTTAGAATTAACTTAATAGTTATTTTCTCGCAAGTTCTCCAAATCTTCCGAAAACTTAATTCAGTCAATACCTAACGACTCGAAGACAAGGCTTTAGAGATTGTTTGCATAGTCTCGTTGCCCAGTTCTTTCAACACTGACATTATGTGGAGCTTCCATTTAAATGCCTTAGGTCCTTCAGAAATAGCAACAGCGGAAAAGTCTTCTTCGAAAACGGAAAAGTTTTAGTTTCAAATATTGATTTAGGACTCAGAAAGAACTTAGTAAAATAGTTTTTGATCAAGCAAACTCCCTTATAGCATTGAAGCATGTATTTAAGGAATACCAGAAAGAACAAAACTGAGGCATTTGAAATGTGACACTGTAGAAGGAGGGTGAAAATTAAGTAGACCAGTAAAGTAGGAAACGAACGTGTTCTGGAAATGAAGTGCAAGGAAAGAAGTCTGTGGAAGAATCACACAGTAAAAAGAAAGTGAATGGTGTGTCAAATTTTTAAGACCTACGCGATTGTCTAATTTGTTAGTGGAGGGAACAACAAAAGTAAAATAATAGTAAAAAAGACAAAGATTATAATATTCGAAGCAGATAATTGAAGACGGGGGGGGGGGGGGGATCGCAGGGGAAATAGTGAGATGAAAAAATTAGAGATGGAAGAGATGGAGGATAGCATCAAACCAGTTGAGAAATTGATCATACAAAGTAAATGTAGTTTTTAATAACTGTTATTCGGTACCTCTTTTTGGAAATGGCTGCTTTTTTGGATTTTACTACCTTGGAGCTTGCCAGACAAATTCAGTGGCTTGTGTGGCAGGTTCTGGAAGATCTGGCTGCGGTAGATCTTCCATAGCAACCAACAAAATTTTTATTCTTGGCAACCGGTATGTTTTCCTCTTATCACCTGTTATAATATCTATGTAGTAACATAACGTATGGCACAACTACTCCACTGTTACTACTTGTAGACAAAGCGGTCCTGAGTAAAGGATAGTACTGCAAAAAACACAAATAAAATCTAATGAGCTCAAATCTTCTTGCTACTTAAAATAAATATGAAATAAAAGTTACAGGCAGACACATACTACGCGAAAACGATAACGGCTTACTGAAGGTTCAAGAACTAGTGTTCTTTTAGAACCACTACCCTTGATATTCAGCTGGAAATTCTTTTTCTGCACTTTCACATGCAGATATGTTTTGTTTGGTTAACGGTGTAAAGTCATATTCTCTTTTCCTCTTATTTCTAGAAATAAGAGGTGGTGAATTTATTTTGTCCAAATATTGCTCACTGTCATCTACAGTCTACATTTCAAGATTTTACGTAAAAATAAATAAAGTATCTACATAATACGAAGACGATTATACACAGCAAAGTCGCTAGAGAAGTTATTAAAAATTCTACAAAATGATAGCAACAGTATTATGTGACTCCTTAACAAACTATACCGTTATAACCATTTTCATTATATTCTGAGAACAGTGTTAGGCTTTGCGTTTGGTGAACACGGAACACAATTCTAGTGTCAGACATATGAAATTAGCCATTTGTGCTCCGCAGCCTGACCAACGATGGTATTAATCCCTCCGATCACTGTTAAACATATTTTGAATATGCACCGTGATAATTGTATCGTTTTCTTCCTTACATGAAAATTAGCCATACTTTATTTTATTCGCCAACAGTCAGCTTAAAGTTCCTGTCAGTCATAAGTAACACATGTGAGTGAAAACTTCTGAATATACTTTATTGCTGAGAGGTTTCCATGTAAAAGTAACACGAGACTCTCGTAAGGTTATGCCGTTATTAATTAATGAAAACAGGGAGTTAACGGATGTTGTTAAAGAGAAAGCAGAAATACTGAATAATAATTTATAACAAGGCTTTCACAACAGAAGACGGAGATGAGATCCAAAAATGTATCAACAGTACCGACAAAATTATGAAACATCTTCTTCTTCACGTCAAGGGAATAATCAAACTGCTCAGGAGCATAAAGAGAAGGCTTCCGGACCGAACAGCATTTCTATTCGATTCAACTCTGGGTAAGCAAAGAAAATTGCGCCATATTTGATAAAATTATAAGCCACCTCGTATCAAGGAAACATACCAGCAAAATGGAATACAGCAATCGTAAGTTCAGTGTTCAAGATTTATGGTCCTTAAAATTATAGACGGACCCTATAAACTTCAGTATTTTCAGATTTTTTGAACATATTGTCTATTAAAACGTCATGCATTTTTGGGTGAAAGGCAGATATCAAACTGAATTAAAGATGAATTCAGAAAACGTCGATGCTGCGAGACACAACTTGCACTTTCAATTCGTGCCGAATAATAAATGAGAGATCTCAGGTTTACTTAGTTTTTATAAAAGCTTTCGACACTGTACCTCAGGTTAGTTATCAACTTCATAGCTATGGCATATCTAGACAAATAGACAACTGTGCTGCCGACTTCCTGAAGGACAGAACACACTGTGTAGTTCCCACTGGTGAACGTTCATACCGACCCAAGTGAGGTCCGAGACTCCTCATGGAAGCATTATAAGACCTCTGTTGTTTCTCATATGCGTCAGTGATTTGTGCGACGTATTTAAGGGGAAGATAAGATTATTTGCCGGTGATGCTATTATTTATCACGAGATAAAAACCTAGAGAGCCTGGTGCGAAGATTAACAAATGGAGCTCCAAATAAAAAGTGCCAAATAAGTAAAAAAAAAAAAAAAGACACCATTTTGCCCTGAATTCGTAATTAACAACACTGTCTTTAGTACGATAGATTCCATTAAATACCAACGGGTAAAAATACTCAATAACTTGTTGCGGATTGAAAATATTGAGAAGGTATTTAGAAAAGTAATAAATATGTTCCGTTTTCTAGGTACTAATTTAAAAAAGTGTACGCAGGAAGTTGAATCGTTTGCATACATAGCGCTAAGTGTCTCCTCATTTATGGTATTGTTCTTTTGTATCGGGCCGCCATCAAAAAGGATTAACAGAGTGTGACGTTTTTGTCTCACCCTATTTGTATATTAATGTAATTAATTGTAATGAAATGTAAATAGGGTTCCACAGACTGCAGTGTGTGTAGTGAATGGGGTAGTAATAATATCTTAGTTCGTATGTCTTGTAATAATGTATCTTTGGCTGTGTGGAGTGTGATCGCGATCTTGCGCGGGAAGACACGCGTATAACCAGAAAACGTTAAGCTGAGGAATTTATAATGTGCGTAACGTGAGATTGCGATTTAAGGGTATTAAATTGAATGTCAGTGTTAATAGAACTGTGTTTGATTTCTTGACGCTAGTTTAAGAAATCCTGAACATCGTGAGCATATTTGTTATCATGAAATTTGGTAATTAAAAACAAGAGCAGTTCGGCTTGCAGTGTTATAGGACCAGCCATCCACAACTCGCCAAAGTAATTAGGAGTTCGCATTTGGTGAATTCTGCCAGTGTCATCAGCTCGCATTTGGCTCAACCTGCCAGGATGAAGGTGATGCAGGAGAGTCGCAAGAGTCATTGGAGAAAGTTCAGGAAGAACCGCCATATTCGTGTCAGGTATGTATAGCTGTAGAGAAAACGTGAGAGTGATGTTGAAGAAGTTGGGTTAGGAAGGCGTGGAACACCGTAGGCGTTGCTCTCCATAGAATCTAGTTGTAAAGCTCATGAAAGATCTAAACACATTTTATAACCAGCTATATTCATAGCTGGAAATGTCCAAGAAATGAGATAAGAGAGGGCCAGAACCGAATCATTTCTAAATTAATTTTCAAGAGTGATAAGGAAATGGAATAGGAAGGATTGATCGAGCAAGAAAACTCAGAATTCAAAACAAGTAAATCTCGAGAAACAACTCCAGCCGTCCAGATTTGGGTTTTCCATGGTATTCTTTGATCACTCCAGGCGGATTCCGGGATGGTTCGATAAGCTAGCCCATGGGCACCTCCTGTCATATCCTCTGTATCCCTTCCCATGTATAAGCGTTTACACATTAGGATAGACACAACACACCCTCCGCCACATACTTCGTAGTGTTGCGGGAGTAATGGTAAAAATGTCACGTAATTGATTTTTTCGCCGTCAATAATTGCTGCATTGATTTTACATTTGTATACTACATTTGCTAAATATAGTGACATTCTCTTAAAGGCTTTGTACAGCCATTGTAAGGCGGAGTGTACGTAGCGTACAGTCGATGCTGGTGGAACCCCGCACACTCGAGTCCACAAAGACGGGACTCGGCCAGCTCGTTATGCTATCAGCATCGCGCCTGCCCTCCAGCGGCGCCTAATTAACCGAGGCGCTGCGACTCCGCGGACCAGCAAACAAAACAGGAGAGGCGGCATGTTACATTGAAGGTAATAATGTACCAGTGAATACTTTAACTTCATTCGGAAGCAAAATTTAGACATTTTTTTTTCTCTAGCTGACAGTAATTGCCATCATGATCCTCAGATTCCTAGAACCAAAACGCTTAAGAGACTTCCTGAATAGAATATTCCACAAGCAACTGGCTCACCGATTGCAGAAGTTCCAAAATAGAATCCGGAAGTAGACGATGAACAGCCATATCACTAGCACATCGAACCTTCTCGAACTCAGCTAAACGCCTGGTGTGGTTTGAAATGTGACCTCAAAACACGATGACTCACAGACGAGCCTCGAGACACACAACATTACGACGTTCCACTTTTCTGGTAATAGGATATGAGGTGTTTTCGTATGTGCCAAGTTTTTAACAGAAAAACTTTCATCTTTTTTGAGGGTGGGGAGATTACAGCCACCTCTGAAACGTTTCTTTTTTGCTTTGGAAGTCTTCTGATCTACTTTCTGTGTACGCAGACGTCTGTGCCATGGCATGATAAAGACGTCTAGTGTTGATCTATTACCTGAATTATGCATCGCACACAAATCTAGCACGAAAATACAAAGTTCAGTATTCACAAACAGCTAAAAAGCTAAATTCGCGTGGTTTTAGCGGTCGGATGACAGAGTTTCTTGCTACCGCGCTTTCCACCTCTTTTTAATGCTCTCCTACCGTTTAGTGTGAGACACAAAAACGAACATTTATTGAGTACTTTGTATATATAAAACGACCGAGCGTGGTGGGTGAGCGGTTAACGCTCTTGCCTCGCATTGGGGAGGACTCCGGTTCGAATCCCCGTCCGGGCATCCGGATTTGGATTTTCCATAGTTTTCCCAAATCACTCCAGGCGAATGCCATGAAGCTTCCTTCAAAAGGCCATGGCCGAATTCATTCCCGTTCCTTGTGACCAGCCTCATCCCGCCCCTAATGACCTCGACTTCAAAGAGGCGTAAAGACATAAGCTAAAAAAAAAAAAAAAACATACATAAAGCAAGCTTTCCACTCGTGAAAGTGCCGGCGAAATTTCCAAGCAGGTTTCAGGACAAGCACCTTAGTGCTAGTTATTTATATTCACAAAAAGAAATTTGTATATGTATTACTGATACACATTTTTGACACTAGACGGCGGTCTACACGTCTACTAGTCTTGACTGACGTTTTACTTGATCAGGCAAGACGTCAGGTAAAACTGACCAAAAACTCGCGTCCACACACTTACGTTTTTAACTTCCGTCTTCAGCTCAGTTCTCATGGGCGGAGCATTACGTTTAGTGGTTATTTCACTATGTCTAATGAGATTAAAAAGTAAGAATGGTCTAGAAGATAGTTGTAAAGAGGAAAAGGTTCTTTCATCTGAATTTGCTTCGGAAATTACCTCATGAACCCGAAGACTGGTGTAATTATTTACGAATGGTTACGGATCATTATTTGAAATAATCTAAAAAACAAAAACAAGACAATGCTGTGAGAACGACAATCTCACCCCTTGACTGACTGCTATGATAAGATTTCTAGTAACAAGTAGAAACTACGGAGATGTAGCGTTCACAACTGTAATGTCGAAACAATCTCAAGATTTTGAGTTCACAGCTGTAATGTCGCAACAGTCTCTTAGCCGCCTTATACCAGAATCTTGTCGAGTTATATATGAAATGTTGAAACCAGGATGCACAACATTCAATTACGAAGACGTGGACTTGTTCTGGAAGATGCAAAACATGTAAGGTGATGGCTTCAAGATGTAATTTAATAACCAAGGATCCTGACATTGGCAGAACAATTAGGATAATTTGACAAAAGAAAATAATTTCTTCTTTCGTTTATATTTAGCACCACTACTCTCTAGATACTAAATAAATCTACCTTATTTTTATATGTACATTTCTATGTACAGTTCTGTTAATCTGCAGCGGTTAACAACTTACGTCAACTTCTGAATCATCCTCCGTATTGATGATTTTTTTCTCTGTTAGGGTATCTTTATAACTTAAGATCAAAAGAAGGTAGAAATTTCACGGAGAAGATTTGTAAATATCATCGGCACCAGCACCAAAACATGCCAACTGCTTAATTTTTAGCAACCTTTTAAACAACACTGAACGAAAACAATTGATTATTTTTTTCATATCCGCTTCCTTTGTATCACCAAGATACACTTGCTTACATTTATCAACCATTTTCTTGTCCCGGTCGCTGCAGTCATTTGACTTTAATTTTCCGTATTCAAGGATAACGAGGATACAACTCAATGAATTCCGTAAACAAATCACTGTCCTAGATTCTAAAAGACCATCGCGTAAAATTTTTTCGGAAAGAAAACCAAAATAATAGTTATTTAAGCTCGAAATAAACTTAGAGATGATTGAAAACTGAAGGGAAAACATCAGTCAAGACCGACAACAATGCTCCCGTTTTCTGGAAGTCATCAGTCAAGACGAAAAACAATGGTCCCGCTCACCCGTTTTCTGGAAGTCGTCCGTCTTCATTCAGTTCAGGTAAAACGTCCGTTTGCTGTCCACACACAATGTTTTGTCTGATACGTTTTGCCTGATACGTTTTGTCTGATACGTTTTGCCTGATCAAGTAAAACGTCAGTCAAGATGTTACGTGTAGATCGGCCTTAACTTAACTTATACTTTGGACAGAAGAGAGTGTCATCATCAGACATATACCTGTTACCTGATTCACGTACAAAATATATGTTATTCATTATTAATATTGACTTTCGACTGATATGGGATGATATTCTCTTTATCATTTTCCAGCAATGTTGTTGAAGCTAAATAATTCAGCAAACGCTGCTAGCTGATGTTCCGGTTTTTGGTTTGAGACTTATCCGGTTGCCAAGGGCGGCGCTGGCAGCGGCGTCTGGGAACAATGGAGGGGTGCCGACAGCGCCACTGCGGCACTCTCAGGAAGCTGCGCCGGTTCGCCGGACGGACGTCGTAAACAACAGCTGCTGCGAGCGGAGGTGGTTGGGGGGACGGGGATGGGAGGGGGAGCAGTGAGCGTCGCGAGGGTGGGGGTGGAGTTAGCGTTGAGCTGGCTAAACCAGACGGCAGCCAAGTCTTCGTAGAAGATTACTTTTTCTCTTTGCTACGGTTTATTCCTACTTCAGCCGAAACATTTACTTTCTATGATTAATAGCTCTTACGCAGTTTGACATTGCATTCCACGACTATCCTAAAGCCATTTTTTTCAGCCTCTGTAAATCGTGGCGAAAAGCACTAAGTAATTAGTTTGGAATCTTTGACTGGCTAATGAGAGAGAGATAAACTGCAATTCTAATCCCAGTGACTTTATCTTTCAAACGTTTTATTCAAATAAATAAATAACAGTTACAAAAGTAAATATTTGCAGCTGGTTAATTTGATGCATGTATGAGACGTAAATATTTTTTTTTTTCCTAGTATTTTGCTATGAAACTAAGAGTAACTGTGTTCTTTGTGTGGTATACTCTTTTTTACCAAAATATAAGCAATATTTGCTAGAGTGGTCTTTAAAAATTAGGTCTTTTTCCCGTACCTTAGTACCTAATTATCTTTAGAATTACGAATGGTAGACTGAATTTTCGAAGACCACCTAGTAGAAGCTGAAATTCGAGAGTATTAATAAAAAAAGAATTCACTATTTGAATGCACGGTGAATCGCTTTTCGATTTGTAAAATAAACAATTTTAATCCCATCGGAATTAGGGTACATTGCAGCTTATCAAAGAAGTGCCACTAAAGTGTTTTTTTTTATGTGGGGGTTATATTTTCCTCGCTAAAAAAGATTTACAACAATTAGGTGAAAGTGGCAGTAGTGGTTAATATTTTTGTCTCCAAGTTCATATAATTTTCTAACTTTTAATTTCTTTAAAAAGGAAAAACATTGCGTTTTGCCTCGACAAGACTCTAAGTGAACCTCATGTTTTATTGTGTACTGACAACTATATTTCACGATGTTATTTGCGACCGATATACGTACTCGTACTCTACGGTTAGAACAGCTAAAGAGGCTAGCTTCAATTCACATAACAGAGCCCGCGATTTATATAACAATGGAGTGCGTTTCGCAAGGTGAGGAAGTTTCTACCGCTACACGTGACATGCCTTGCCGCTCCATGGTAAAACCAACGTAGTTACCAACTCATAACCTGTGGCGCCTGCTAGTACGACCATTCTCAAATGTGAAATGAACCAACCATTGCTGTGCTAAGCGTTGAATGAGCGAAGTTATGAATTCCCGGGATCAAGAGTTGAGATTGTGGGAACTGACACTGATGGTTCGTAATTTTACCTCTGGTTTGGCTGAGAGACTACAAAAGGGTCGATACTTTGGCCTTCTTACTGCCCTGTATAGCTGGCTCAAGTTGAATTCCCAATTGTGAATGAAAATGCGGATTGGTTGACGGTGAAAATATTTTTCCTTTTCTTCAGGCTATATGAATCTTTAGTGTCAAGAGACGATGGGAGACAAGAAAGTGGAAGGAATTCGGCCTTAGTCATATCAGCAATCACCTAGCGAAACCGTAGCAAACGAAATCTGAATGATAGGTAGGAAATTTGAGCCTGCGTCCTCCCTAATGCTAATCCCCAGCACACTTGACTCAATGATACGTTTTTATTTTTTTTATTTTTTTAGTGAACCTTGCCGTTCTTAAGCTACTTTTTTACATTCATTCTTTGTGCAACTAACTTATGTTGTGAGAAGGTATTCGCACGTGAAATTGTAGTGAGTGATGTTACATATGGACTTTCTCTCTGTGTATAGATTGATTACGTTACTCTGTAGACTCCCTCTTAACATTACTAGGTTTTATTTTTATTAAAACCTTTTGCCAGCATCTCTGACCGCGTTATTAAACCAGCGCAGCAATAAAACCTAAATCTCGCATTAGAAGTTTCCTCGTTGTTAACTGCTTCTCTATGTCTGGGGCTCCTCCGGCTCTGTGAATGGTTTGATTTACGTTTTCCGAGCAACATCATTCCTAAAAAAATCCGTCTGTATAGTACTTATTGCATTCCCTTTCAAAGTAAAATTTTCTCTCTGATTTTTTTGTCCGAGATCAAGTGCTCAAGACTCAATGTTTTCTGCGACGAATTACTGCTCATTTTTTGATGAATATCCGTTCAGGTCTCACATTTCTGGGGTGCAAAAAAAGTACACCTTAATAGAACTTATATGTATATATCTGATTCGTGCACAAAATTTAGCCCTCTCAACTGTTAGTTTGCTTTTGTTTGTTGTTACAATGCGAATACGTTTAAAGCTGCACGTGAATTAGCTAAACCAATACAAAGATAAAAAAGTCAACAAAGATACTAACAAATTTCAGGAGCAAAGTCCATTATCACAAAAAATTAAAAAAAAAATGTCTGAATTTTTTTTTTAATTTTTAATGCTACAAACATCGAATAGTAGCAAAACAACAACACACGCGTCAAGGAAAAAATTCATGGCGCTTAGTGTTTCTGCAGCCCTCAGTACAGGAATGACACTCATTAATGCCCGTATTCATTCAGCCGAAATCATTTATCAACTTTTCTACCGGTATTCTTTAGGGAAAGTTTTATTTTACGATTTTTAAGGTTCGATTTTTTCCAAACAAAGATTCACGAAGACGGACAGCATTAATGTGAGATATGTACCTGAGGTGTCGCAGTATTCCCGTCCTCACAACTCGTATCCCTGCTAACACAAACTACACGAAATATTGCCCTGCACATTTTGAGTGTCAGATCAGATTTACACTTCTTGCTCCCGGTGCCTAGTGACATGCCGCAGGTTTTTAATTAAGAGCATAAGCTTGCAAGCTGTGAAAACCCTATCTGTTTGGTTTTTCCAACCCGATGCCATAAATGCCACAACAAAGAAAATAAACCCACTAGAGCTTTGTATGCAGGTAAAGAAAAAGATTAATCGCCAGCTTGTACTAACTGGTAAGACTAACGTTATTACTTGCAAGCGGATTGGACGTTTATGTTTTTTTTATGGCTTTGCGCCTCGTCGACGTCGAGATCATTAGAGGTGGGATGGGATTAGGGACAAGGAACGGGAAGGAATTTAACCATGGCCTTTTGAAGGAAGTATCCCGGCATTCGCCTGGAGTGATCACACTATAATCATATAATTACTACCAAAAGCTGGATGAAACAGTTCCGTACTCAAAATTTCATCAGGATTCGCAATTGTTCAACAAACATGTACACTTAACTGTTACAATAATAGTCGATATTAGCACATTAAGCTACGTCATGAGACACTATATAACAGTGGGGAATGATATATGTTAAGTTATACTGGGGAATTATCCACGTAGTTGAGGGGCTAATCAAGTGAACTGTCCCCATTAATTCATGAAAAAAATCCAATCCCACCTAATATGTTTACAGAATAGCATACTCTAGCTTCTATATACTTCATGTTTCATTCAAGTCCACGCACGCGCCGAACTGACGAAAACTAGCAGCCGAGCAAATCCTGACTTTACTATATTGTAACTATAAACTAAATAGTTGAGAATGGGTTGCAATGTACTAAGAATGATACCCAGAGCTCGATAACCTCAAGTTTTATAGCTTCGATTATTGCGAATTCCTTCTACATCTACATCTACAGCTACATCCATACTCTGCAATTCACGAATATTGTGGATGGCAAAGAGTGCTAAGCACCAATCTTAATTCTGTACATTCCAATGCCGAACAGAGGAAATAAAGAATACATACAGTAAAAGTATCAGTACGGCATCTTATTTCCCTAATGTGATTCCTCCTGTTATTACGACCTACACAGGTTGGGGGAAGAAGTATTTCATTACACTTTTAAATTAAAGAATTTCGTATATTCTCCAATAAATTCAAACGAAAACGACATCGTATGTCTGCCAAACAATCACAGCCCAATCTATGTATTAATTCTGTGACACTTTCGTAAGGACCGTAACTAGCAGTCAAGAAACGAGCGACTCTCTTCTGTACTTTCTCTACCGTGTCAATCAATCCCTTGCGATACGGATCCCAAACTCCACAACAGTAATCCAAATGCGGACGCACTAGTGTTTTGTACGCTATTTCATTTGTATGATCATTACAACTTTTCAAAATACGGCCTATGAATCGTAATCTAGAATTAGTTTTGCCTACGACGGAAGTTATGAGTAAGTCCCATTTCATGTTGACTTGAGTGGCTAAAGAGAGCAACTGGTCAACGAAGCCGGGTGACAGAGTAGCAACCTATCACCTGTAAACTACCTGTCATCAAATGAATTGTCCTGTGAAAACGTCCGTTAGGGTGGAATCTACTCTGCTATTTGCCTTAGCCTCTGTTACCGTCTTCTTTCAGAGACGTTGAAATGACCAATAGACTCCGTGTATTTATTGATGGACAAATGACACTACGAGTCACTGAGGCCGACACAAGAATCAGGAGGTTCAACGGAGCGGGCACAAACCCAGGTGCCCACGTGCCCACCACCCTCACTGCGGAGTTTTGGCGAATGCCGCGACGGTGCCCAACCTATGCCCCATAAAACACTTGTCACACGCTGAACATAGCCACATGTTTTACAGACACATTGAATAACTTTAGTGCTTGGTACGACCTGGCAGTAGGTATAAAATGCTTAGCGTCAGCAAGGACACGTCGTGAATCCGTAGCTCCAAATTTGACCATGACAATGTTAAGTGGAACTCATCGAAGGCAGCCGACACCTAAATGTTGGGAAAACGTGGCGAAGAAGAAGTCATCATATTAGATGTCCAATCCATTAAAACAAAAGAAGCACTTGGGTCAGTAACTCAGTATTAACCGGCATAAAGAATAAACATTTTCAGCTGAAGTCAGACCATTTTCCTTTCTCTGTAATCATAACTTGAGAAACCACCAGTTTTCTTCTTATTTTATAATATGTGCATTTCCAAAAATAATTATTTGCAGGATGATGTAGCAGAAAAGTCCGCGGGTTGTATTTTCACGACTCTACAATTCTTTGTAGATAATCTCCTGATTGTATAGACCAGTGTTTCTAAAACTTTTAAGGGCACGTACCCCTATAAAATGTCCCAGGCGCTAGCGAACCCCTTTGAGAAAAAAATGCGACTTCTTTTTTTAACTCCACTACTAGCGACAATAGGAAACAATGAGCAATATTCACCATGGTGCGTGTTACACGCATGAGATAGCCAGTCCGCCATTACGGAAATGTTGTCGCGAACCCCCTACGATCAACTGGTGAACTCCTAGGGGTTCGCGTACCACACTTAGAGGAACGCTGGTTTAGACCAAGTGGGTTGCGCTCCCATATTCTGCATTTTTTAATAATGTAGCTGAGTCGATGATTTGCGCTGTTGGAAATTTTACTTGCCATCAGCATCATAGCCACTTCTAGTCATGCATATTCGGCATATGTCAATCATTATGGTTTAATATGTTAAACAATAGATCCGGCAACATAACTGGTGAAACGAACGCCATCTGAAAATTCTGTCTCGAGGACATTAGGACAAAGAAAATTACTATTAACATTAAGAAAGTACTGTTACTGGGGACAATAGTAAAAACCCTGTGCAGTTTAAAACCAAAGTTATCTAGCAGAAAGAGTTTTCTTGCTGAAACAAAGAAACGGAGAATAGCAACGAGTTTGAGACAAAGCTATCCCATTGTTTTTTAGCCGCTGCGGACAAACCTATTGCTCCAGTCATTTATTCGCTGTTTTATATCTTTTATCTGAGGCACTGTGGACAAGCAGTTTAAAACACGGTTTAGCATTCAATTATGTCAACTACATGAGATGGTATGGAGACGCTGTTTGAAACAGTAATTTTCTTCTTCGTAACGCTATATAGAAGCGGTTTGAGACCATGTTTGCCATTTCGTTATGCTACACGTTTACAGATGGAGTCGACACGCAATCCGCGATCGTGGAAACCATTTCCTTAAGTCCCGTAATTATAAGGCTCTGGAAAGGTAGTCTTACCTCTCCCTTATGTCTCGTATTTGAGATGTTAGCGACAGGCAATGAGATTGTTCGTATCGTTCCTACAGAGACTGGCGGGTGAGCGGTTACGCTGGCATTCAGTAGGTCGCGGGTTCAATACCCGTACGGTCATTCAGATTTCAGTTTTCCGCGGTTTCCCGAAACCACTCCAGGCCAATGCCGGGATGGTTCCTTCAAGGAGCCATGACCGAATTACTTACCGTTCCACCCCCTTCACCCATCCTTGATCTCAAAATCGGCGAGGCAAAAACCACAAAAAAAAAAGATTCCTTTGTGAGTTGTTTTGAGATGTGAAATATTTCATCACTAGATTATGTTAAGTGTGTGAAACGCAGCAGAAAATCAGTTGAGACGAAGTTCACTATTATCTTGTGTCGCATGTTTGAGACGTTATGGCAAAGCTGTTTGAGCTGATGTTTTCTATTTCTTTGTTTCCTATCTTTGAGATTTGTGGATAAATAGTTTGAGACCATCTTCAGCATTGAATAGTATTTGAGTTATTGAAGTAACAAATACTTTTATTTTGTAATTATGGTCATCAGCAAGTATTTAGTCTTTGATTTATAGATGCAGCTTTTGTCTAGCTAACACTCAGGACCAAATTCCAATCATTTCAGTCTGTCTAGCGGTTTGAGATCTAATTTTTTGAGGCGATATACTGCACATGTCCTTATTTAGGAGCGCTCTTAGTATATTGATAAATAAGTAACGCCAAGTATAACGTTCTAAGTGTAATTTAAGTATAATTTGTAAACACGTTGTATTTCTTGTTAGATAAATGAAATAATAGATTAGAGTCTAAATTAAAATCCATAGAAATAGCTAGCTGATGAAAGATGGTGAATATGTTTCTTATCAAATGATTTAAAAAAAAATAGTGCTGGGAAAAGAAGTTGAATTCTTTTAAATAAAGACCTGAGTACTATGATATTGCCTATTCGTTTCACGCAGAGAATGATCAAGAGATGGGAAAATGTGTTCCAAAACTCTTGAAATATTGCTTTCACATTGAGTATTCGTACCTGTAGTAAAAAACTGTTATTCAAATTGTTGATGCGTTTTCTGGAATGTTTGGTGTGGTTTCCAGGCTTCTAGAGCCCGGGAGACAGTAAATATTAGATTGGAATTTACTTCCCTTGTCAATATTTTCTAGTGGACCGTAATCCCTCCCGTGCAGCTTATCCGGATCAGCTGTTGACGATCTCCGAAAAGCTGCCGCCCGTCGCTGTTTATACAAGGCACGGGCAAGTGCTGTGTAGCAGAGCGATCCAACACCGAAGCAAATGACTTTTGTCTCGAAGAGTTTTTCGATATTACGCTTTGTTTCATCTGTGTTATATCTACAGGTTTATCCTCCACCAAAAATTTTAAATAAAAATACTGTTATTGCGTCTACCTATTACCAGTCACAAATTACCGTTAAGTCGCCGTTTTAACGGTGGTAAAGGGACATTAGTTGATAAATTAATTTTGTATGCTATTGGTGGCTATATTGCTTTTGGATTTACGCCTCGTCGACGACAGAAATCGGGATAAGGAACGGGAAGGGATTCGACCATGACCTTTTAAAGGAACCATGGAATTCACCTGGCATGATTTGTAGAAATCACGAAAAATCCAAATGTGGATGGCTGGAAGGGGATTCGTAAGCGACGCCAGAGCGTTGCCACTCCCCACCACGCTTGGTTTTACTAACGGCCATTTAATAGAAATGTTTACATCTATTGTAAATAAAGGATAGAAAAGGCAATTTTTATCAGCAGTTGGCAGTTCGAGGCCTACGGCGGGACTACGCTGAGGTAACCAAACGATCTACATATGTTTTTCAAAAACATTTGTTTTGTAATAAGGACCCTTTTCTGAGGGCGTAAATCCTTACTGTGACCATAATGCTTATGTTCGGTCTTATCAGCCTAATAAGTTTAACAAATGTGAGTTTGTGTTTTAGTGAAACTTGCAGTCTTTTGGAAGCGTTGAATTTATTTGTCAGTGGTAATAATAAGCTCAATATTGGACAGAGTTTTAACGACTTCATAAGAACTGACACAGATAAACGCAGGTGTTCCATTATTCCGAATTTTTTTTTAGTGAATAACATTTAACTCGAAAGATATCAACGAAGATTGGAAATGCCAGTTGTTTTAGACAAAAAATCCTACATTTAATAAAATTAAATATGAACGAAGATAAAAGAAATTTCATACAAAATATACGGTTATTTCGCAGCAGAATTATTCCCTGCCACTATGAAATATATCTTTTAGATTATTCTATCCTGGGTAAAAGATTGCTTGTAAAAGCGATTTGTAAACCATTCTGGTTTCTGTTTTCCATGATGTCCCGAAATCAATCCAGAAGAATGTCGGGATGGTTACTACGAAGGCCCACGGCTGAATTTCCCATTCCTGTTCCCAATCCTCTTGGGCTAAGAGGCATTCTGATGTCAATAGCACCCCAATTTTTTAAAAAATCAAATGGCTCAAAAGCAACAAATAGAAAGGCAATAAGACTTTGGTGCTTGGTGAGCTAAAGGAACATTACGCGGAATTTTGTGGAATCCATAACGAGAATTATCGCCCTCTCATTGTTAAAGATGCCTCACTTTTGAACAAGTTTAACACCTGCAGCAAACAACCAATAGTAAGAGCTGGGATTGAAATAAATGTAAAGACAGAAAGAAATAAAGTCATAACGAGACTAAATTATTAATATTAAAAACTTGGAGGGAAGTAAAGACGAATTCCAAAGGATACTCCAAACAAAGCATCATGAAACCAAAGATGAAGACCTGGCAGCAATGTTGGTCGCGAGTGCACAAGAAGCGGCAAATTCAGCGATATTACATAAGACTTATTCAAAAGAGATGGTAAATTAAGATTCGGTCCGATTATGACATAGTAGTGTTTTCTGAGTTGTGTAAAATTTCGAAGAAAAAAATGAGGGCTGATTTAAGTAAGTACAACGGAGACATCGTAAGTGATAGTTTAGAATAGAAATCATGTTTAAAGTTAACTAAGAGAAAGATCATAATTGGTAAATAAGCAAATAATATCAATGGATGGAAACAATGACAGAATTACTAACAATGATGAAATTCTAGAATTCATCAAGTTTTTATAGTAACCTGTATGGCAGGAAACCCTGATATCCTCCAACCTTACTTGTATCCACAATGCCAGATACAGTATACTTCTCTCTGAAGTCAGGTATGCTATCAATAACATTCAAAAAAAAAAAAAAAAAAAAAAAAAAAAAAAAAAAAAAAAAAAAAAAAAAAAAATGACTGTTGGTGGCGATGATCTCCCTGTGGATATTTTGAAGCTAGTTCGTGAGGAAATTATCAGTCTCTTGGTTAAAGTCTCTTCCTGCCTACATAATGCGTCAATCCATTTATCATGGAATTAAGCTAATATCATTGTGCTACACAAAAAAGGAAGTATTTACAACTTCAAAAACTACCAACCTATATGCTTGCCATCCTTTATATACATTTTTTTAAAAAAGATAAAAAGTTCTTGTTGAACCGAACCAGTTCCAGTTCCATCCTTGATTTAGCCCAACCCACTGAGCAAGCAGGCTTCCGCAGCAGCCTTAGCACAATCGACCATATTATTGCCTTGGGAGAACTAATTAGGCATGTAATCTAACACCTGATGCCTCTTTGTGCAGTCTTTGTAGATTTAGAAAAGGCATTTGATTCAGCAAGTCACAAGGCTGTTCTGCAAGCATTAGCCGAACATGGCGCGGAAACATCTTACATCAGTGTGCTCCATAACATCTAAAACACCCCCTCAGCCTCTATCAGTATTATGGAACCAACTACAGATTTTCGCATCAGAAGAGGTGTTAAACAACGTGATCCCATCTCTCCGAAATTATTTTCAGCTGCCTTCAATATGAAAATGGCAGAGGTAGAATTGGCAGAAAAAGGAATTAGAACCAACGGCAGAAGACTTAACAACTTAAGATCCGCTCATGACATTGCGTTTGTGGCTAATGACATTGATGAATTGCAAATCTTAGTTAGCGATCTCATTTCCGCGTGCAAAGCAGGTGGCTTGAGCACGAACCTTTCAAAAACAAAAGATATGTTTAAAAAACTGGCAACAGAACGGAATATACAACTAAACAATACATCTTTGGAAAATGTCAAATTTATCTTGTCCAGCTTGTAAAAAAGAGAGGAGATGTATGATCAGAAATTTTCCGTTGGCTCAAATTGGGATGGTAAGCTTTGGGAGGCATTCCATTACCCTCAAATCATTATCCCACAAAGCTAAAGAAAAAAGCGCCTACTTACGGCTATGAGGCCTGGAAACTTAACGAATTTAGGAGAGTGAATCTTAGAACGGCATAGTGAGCTATGGAAAGGACAAAGCTAGATTTAACTAGAAAAGACAAGAAGAGAGCAACCAACATTAGATTAGTCACAGGCGTCACAGACATCTTGGGGAAGACAGCCTGCTTGAAGAGGCAGTGGGACGACCTTGTTGCTCGGAGGAAAGACGAAAGATGGACAAAAACAGTGTTAGAATGGAGCCCAACAAATCATCAGAGACCACCGGACCAATGGGACAAGGACGTACTCAGAGTTGTTTAAGTTAACTGGTAGAGGATCACACAAGATAGTTCGACCTGGAGAAAACTGCTCAAGCTATACCTTAACTCATAACTCTAAGAAGCCACATGAAACATTGAACTGGTTGATGATGATTATGATAGCCAGCTAATTGGTGTGACGATAGTTGAAATCGTTGGATGTAGAAAATAAACTGGGTTGAAGGTTGTTGGTATGGGGAAATGCTAGCAAGAAGACATAAAACTTGGTTTCTGGAGTAGAAATGGAGAAATTTTTTTTTGAGGAGCTATAATATTTTTGCTATTAGGTTTTTTGTAGGCATGTATCGCTCACAATTTTACATAGAGAACAAAAATGACGAAACCTATTTATAGGACGGTGTTTGTAGTGTGACGTTCACGCCACACTCCATATATATATATATATATATATATATATATATATATATAGTCTTCGACTTACTATATTCAGATTATTTATTCAGTCCAAATTATTTTGTTATTCAAGTCCTAGGTTAATTTATTCAAACTAAACCCGGGCGGCCAAAGATTTATAAATAACTTTTGGAAATGCAAGTTACTTATGTAAAGGAGTAAATAAATGATGAAATAATGAAATGTGCTGGTGGTCAGTGCGAAATTCTGAACGTCTGCGTGGCCGTAGAAAGCCGAAGGTTGGCGTCAAGGAGTCGCCTTGAGCACATTAGGGATGCCGGATGCGATAAGAGAGTCCCGTTAGGCATTGTCCTCTCGCGAAAGGTTTGTAGGTCATCGCTGCCTCAAGTGTGTGGGAAACGAAAAGCTAATAGCGAATGTTCTGGGCATCACGTGATTTTGGCGTACGCTATCCCACCAATGGGGTATAGCGTCTGGGGTTACAAAAGTTACTCCATAGTTTCTTTTTTCCCATGTGACCTAGTCGCTGGACTGCGAGGGGTGGAGCCATAGCTTTCTTGGTGGCTACATCGACACACTTTGTTATCCGGAGTGGCCTGATGCATTCGTGGAAGACACTTGGACGAGACGAGCGCTGCAGTACTGGCCGCGACTTTGAGATCGACATCTCACAGTAAAACGCTGCGTTGCGTCCATCACGGTGCTGTCTGCATATGGTAATGTGCTCTTACTCCAGGCCAATGTTCACGGCTTAACGAGGCTTTAGTGACCAGTAAACGCTATATGCGACTTGAATTTCAGCTCTAATTGTGCAGGACCCCTAAGCTAGCTGGAAACTTTTTCACCGAACATCAACTTCTGAAAGCTCCTTGTTTTTAACATGATTAAGATAATGGTTATTTTGTTTTCAATGTCACCCTGGGAATTTTCATAAGTATGTATGAATAATATCTAACAGTTGGCTTGTGTAGCCATTATGTTTCATTAATCAGTTTGATACCTAAAATACGTAAAGTTCAATTATTGTTTGCCCTGATTCGGCAAAATTGTGTATCGCTTGCTTATAATGTTGCATTATCTTGTGTTAGAGGTAACGTTAAATATACTCAGCAATGTAAATTCCAGAAGACCGAATAACACGTAATATTTATTGACCTGTAATCCTATATCAAACAAAAATAATCCAGATTATCAAAACTAATATTCATCTTAATATTCTAATAATAGTCCCCACTACGCTCCCAACAAAAGTTCTATTGCAAATTGCAACCTGCCTACAAAGTGGAATACTTTCTGCGAGTAATTGTGGCCGCAAATGTCATTTAGTCTTAGAATGTGTGTAATACAACAAGATTTTGGACTAAATATAAACCAAAGTAAGACAAAAGCGATGAACTGTAGCAGAAATGAAACCAATAAAAATAGATTAAATATAAAAATAGGATTGGATGCGATAGAAGAAGTTAGTGACTTTGCTACTTTGGAAGTAAAATTACAACCCATGGCCGAAGCAGTGATGATGTTAAAAGCAAGACAACGTTAGCAGGAAGAGCTTTCATTAAAAAGAACAATCTTTTAGTTTTAAATATTAATCTAGGACTCAGAAATAACTTTTTAAAACTCTACGTGTGGAGCATAGAACTTTATGGCAGTAAAACATGGACTTTAGGAAGACCAGAAAGAAGGAAAATTGAAGCATTTGAAATGTGGTGCTATAGAAGGATGCCTAAAATTAAGTGGACAGATAAAGTACGGAAACGACCGAGTTTTGGAAATGATGTGCTAGGAAATAAGTTTGTGAAGAGTTTTACAGAAAGAAGAGACAGGATGGTAGGTCATATTTTGAGATACGCGGGATTGGTTAACTTGTCAGTGGAGGGAACAGACGAAGATAAGAACTGCAGATGAAGACAGAGATTAGAATATATGAAGCAGATAATTGAAAACGTGGGTTGGAAGGGGTGTGTTGAGATGAAAAGGTTAGCACAAGGTAGGAAGCGATGGAGGATTGCATTAAACCATTCGAGAGACTGATGACAGCGAAAAAAAGAAGAAAAAACATCTTATGTGTAGTGCATTACATCAGTGTCAGAGGTTCCCTGTTTAAAAGTGTCCGCATATGGCAGGTGCAGAAGCAGCAGATTCCAATTTAATCGCAGGGTTGTCAGACCGCAGAGACGTGATCAACAGTTTTGCGGTCACCTCGCATCCAATAGCGATCTGTCAAGGCTTCAGTGACAAATGTCTGTGGCTTTTAAACTGGTAACGCTCTTTGTATCGTCAGTTCTGAGAGAATATTACAGGCAGACAAATTTTACGGTAATTAGAGCCACGCGTAACACTCTTCCTAATTTACTCAAAGTTAAAAATCCACACAAATGACTATTTTAAAGTTGTATTTATAAATAATAAAATTGAAACAATGTAAATAGAAATCGATTCACTATAGAAGAATATTTTTACCCTATATTAATTAATTCTTAATTTCAGTTGTTTAATGCCTGGCTGGAGATCGAGTAGTGTTATAATACGCTCAAATCATTATTTGACTTACAATGTAATCAGAAGTGATTCATATCAGTAAAGTGTCACTGGGAAATGAAAGTGAACATTCCCATGTTTACCAATTAATTTACTTGGAAACCATGTCAGTTGGTGAGATTTGTTGGACATTAAGGACTGCCATATATAAAACTGCCTTAATACGGGCGGTTCATGCCTGGATTTTCACGATCTAGATAGTGTTTGCGCGTGTTATACGATGCCCTATCTGCATATCTTTAAAACATCTGTGGTAATATTATACGTAGAAGCCGCTTTACCTACCTAATTCCTTCAACGTATTCTCAGGATTTATTTTCGAGTTTGTTCATTTCTGTTGATATGAAAAAAAGTCTAATTAAACCAGTCGCTCCATATTACCGAAACCCTCTGTTATTTCTTTCCCATCCTAATTAGTAACTGTCTCATTGCTCACTTGCCTTGTCAGTTTTCTTACGTAGTTTTATGAATTTACAGCTGCCTCATTCAGCGATTCTCCTCCATTCTCATTATATTTTTGAAATATTACAACTTTCTCTCCATATTAAAGGTGTTGTCCATCCAGCAACCGAAATTTCCCTCGAAATATCTCTTCAATTTTTGAAATCGTGCCTTGAATAATTATATCTATATCTTATCTTTTATTCAACTAGTATAACTACGACTAATAACCGAAGCAAGTATGAGGTTAAAAGAATAGCAAAAGCGAAACAAGGCCTTCTTCAAAAACAGAAATATTTTAGTTTGAAATATTGATCTGGCACTAAAAAAAGCACTCTCTAAAAAATATGTAAAACAGCACATAATGACAATGAAGCATGGACTTTGAGAACGCCATCAAGAAGGAAATATGAAGCATTAGAAATGTATTGTTATAGAAGGGTGCTGAAAATTAAATGGCTAGACAAAGAACGAAATGAACATTTATTTAAATCGGTGGGCTAGGAAAGAATTTCATAGAAGAATCTTATCAAAAGAAAAGACAGGATGGTGGGTAATATTTCAACAGAATTGGCTGATTTGCTAGTGGAGGGAACATTTGTATGAAGGAACTGCGAAGGAATACATCATATAGATCATTTGAAGCAAATAACTGAGGATGCAGGTTGTAAGAGACATGTTAAGATGAAGGTGGGAAGACATGGAAGATTGCAACAAGCCCTTGAAAGACTGATGACAGTAAACAAAATACTGATCCATCACAACTGCTTCACGATCACTCATTCCGTATGCACCTGAGGATCCATATAATTAATATCAGAGTTTACGAGGAAGAGGTCCGACATGTTTTGCCCTTATGCTGTGCTCTGCCACTTGTGCAAAGTTTTCTTTCATCACCAAGGTTCATTTGTATTTCTTCCGAAATAGTTGTTTTCCACTATCACGGACAATACTGAACTTTTATAGTTCATTTAATTGCGAAGGTGATATCATCGCATTTAAGGACATTACCAAGCAAATTAATACGTTAGCAATACCTCCATTAAGCGAAAGATTGAAAAAGTTATTAATGATAAGACGACAGAAAGCAAAATCTATCTATACTGGCGTTAATCTGTAATTGGGTTGCGCATGTCTGTCCTTTCGGATTGCGTTTTCACAACTCGAAAGCTTGTGGTACAGAGTACAGCTTAAAATATGTAGTGTATCTTACCATTCTACGTAGCCTGAAACGGAGCAAGGAATGATAATTCGTTGGAACACATATACGCCACAGATAATACTGTATCTCTCTTGAAATCACTGCATAAAAGATTATCGCTCCAATAAACGTAACTAAATTGTGGAATTTAATTTATGGTCATGTTTAGAAAGATACTATATTACAAACGTTTATGCTCTTTTACGAGAACGAAAACTGAAGGCAAACGCAAACCAAGGTCCACAGAGGAGAAGCAGTGGGAAAATGCTAGCGCTAAATAAATTAGAATAAAGTCCCAATACCTTAAAAGAAAATTCCGTAACACGATAACAAAATCTCCGTGAAACTATAATTTCGTTAATTCAGACATTGTTTATAAATACTTCAAAGAAACCATTAACCGGTACATCAAAAATTGATCACGAGAACGTTGATTGAGATTAAAAAGAACTTAACTCTGAAATATAACAGATAATTACTAAAAAATACCTGAGAATGGTGAAAATGAGATTCTATTTTCTTTCAGGCCAGTAAAATTTTAATCTCAATGCTGAATTGTGTAAGGTAATCTGATATTCGTCTTAAAGTTTCTTCACTAACCAAATACTTATGAATCACGTACAAATGTGGCCTTCCGCATCAGAATAGAAACTTATTTGATCGCGGTTGTTCTCGAAGATACCAGAACGAACAATTCGCTCCCAAATCCAATGGAAAAAGCTAAGGCAACACCGGCCTCCACACACATCTTACCCTGAACGTCTCCAAACCAGAACGACTCACCGTTCCCACATCAGGTGCTCCTCTCTCGTTAGACCACAGCGATTTTCGCCCAATTGCAGGCTGGACTTTCCGCCGAATAGCTGTGGGAAGTCACCAAGGACAGGCGTCTACGAACACAACACAAGAAACATACGCATTCCTTTGTTTGTTAGGTGGGTGTTGGATACACCACGACGCTTGCTAGGAACTCTGCAGTTTCACGCTTAGGTTCGGTTACATGTAGCAGACTCGGTCGCATGTGAGGTCTCTAGACAAAAGTAAAAAGACTGCGCGTGCATAAAATCTAAGAGAAAGAAGGCTAATTTTTGTGCAGCACAAACTAAAGACCGTAATGGAAAAAAACTGGTTCTAGCTGCCAGCCAGGACGATCATTGTTGGTAATTGTAACAACCATTGGCCAAAAATGTTCGGTAATGAAATCTGATTTCCGGGTTGCGTGAGAAACACAGTGCAACACTAATCAGTACCCTACTTAAGTTTATAATTCATATTAATTATAATCGAATTGAATACCATCGTAGATCAGGAACTGTTATTGCTATAAAATTAAACAGATATATTTTGTTCATGTGTTTTGCATTTCTGAATATTCTGTTATCCACTGGTAGTAAAATTGTTTGCGATTTATGTGACTGTAATACTGTATGTAAACACAGCTCATTTTTCGTATATTTTTATTATTATTTGTAGTTTCGAGGAAAAACAAAAGATGTATTAACAAACTTTAAGTCATTAAAATTAGCGTATATCAACAGAATCATGTTAAGATTGGTTTGTACGGTAACAATAAGGAAAAAAACTTAAAATTATAGAATGATTTTTGATTGCATGGTTTATATATATATATTAAAGTGATTATTTCCTAATAAGTTACGTTTCAAATCTGACACTTTAATGTCAAATATTATTACCAAGGTTCACCACGTTAATACCTATTTAGTTAGTTTATCATTAATCATTCAAACATCAGAGGCAACTGTTAAGCGCTAGCAACAGCAGTGACACGTCGGAAACCTCACATTAACAAGTTTTACACACGTTGATAGGAACAAAGAAGTATCAGTGTCCCACTTAAACGATTAGAGCTCAACTGTTATGACATGCAGTTCCACCAGATTCCTTGGCAGCCAGGGTTGAATATAGCCATTGCGCTATGAAGAAATGTCTCGATTCTGAGATAACTAACTAAACCTTTAAGTGGCTAATCAGTGATTTACTCCAACGAGCTACCCAGTCGGTGTCATACCAAAGATACCTCGCACCTTCCATTGCGCGTCGGCCAATAGTAGAAGACTAACATTATTACACTACTGCCTAATTTGTTGCTAGTCTGTTGAGAAAGTTAACGACACTTAGTATTGCACCCCGTATGTGTACGCCGGATACATGGCTGTTGGTACTGTGGCCTACTGTTGTATCTTGTATGCATACCGTCTTGGAGAGTGCCCTTTAACACTAGCCCTAAACTGAGCTCACACTCTTTCGTGAGCTTTCAACAGCTGACCGGTTGCGGACCTCAGCGACCCTGTCGTGCTGTGGCGCAGTGCAGGTGGCAGCCCCACAGGCGACAGCACGCAGCAGAGCAGCTTAGCGCTGAAGGAGCCCCACAAATAATACCATGATGTTTCATCGAGCAGGTTTTAAATGCGAATTAAGTAACACCGCTATGTTTACCGTTCAAGCTTTGCGTGTTCCTTTGACCGGAACTAAGCATAGTAACGGCGTAGAAAAGGTGAGCAAATGTATTGAAAAATTTATTCTGCTAGTACCAGACGTTTTGCGTCGACTTCTGAGCGTCATTGGTTCAAATTCGCCCGTTGTGGCCTCGCATTTGGGAGGAGGGTGGTTCGAATCCCCGTCCAGGCATCCCCAAATCACTCCAGGTGAATGCCGGGATGCTTCCTTCAAAAGGCCATGGCCGAATTCCTTCCCATTCATTGCCATCCATCCCCTTCCGTCTCTAAAGACCTCGATGTTAAGAGGGTTAAAAAAATCGCCACCAGCCAAACACGCCTTCCAGTTCCAATATCGTCCCTGCCGCACAGTTTATACTGACTGTAATTTGCTGGTAATCATTCAGATAAATCATTGTATGGACTCTAATTTCCGCCTAAAATATACCTAAAATATATTTTGTTAATATAGTAACACTACGTTCATTACCGCATTCATTTTACTTTATAAGCCTACACCGTCATTATTGTCATTCCATGTGTAGAAGAAATTAACCTCACTAAATAAATAATTCAATTAGCAGAGGGGCAGATATTCCGCCTGTCGCTCTTTTAATTATCATTATTATATTTATTAAATAATCAGTCACCGTCCTTGACAGGTGATTGAGTAAGAACATATCTTCACAACTTCATTAGCTGTGTGATACTACCTTTATGCTATATATTCTGCCTACCTGGCCAGCAGAAACGTATACGAAGCAGTATTGAGATGTTCGGCGCTGACCACTAAACCCTTCTTCCAAATTAATAGGTCTACCTGAAAACTTCAATTGGTTCTTAAGGATGCTCGGCAACTGATAAACCGACTAATTAATGTTTGATTTGTACACATAATTTGGACCACCGTCCATTTATAAACAAATGAGAAGATTATGTACCCTCGGAAACATTTCGTGATAGAAGTCGTCATATATTCAGCAGCACATTATCCTTAACAAAGACAGAGTTTTTTTTAACATTGTTCAAAAAGAAAAACCCGTTTATCTTCAGCTTGACCAATGTAAGTATCATTTCCCTAATTTTCTTAGCATTTAGCTCAAACTCATAGACTTACAGTTCCAAAGGCCTTTTTAGGAGTTTATCGATTGGATGATGGTGTTAAAAATGATTTATTTTAACGACTGGGTCTGTTTAT
The DNA here is from genome assembly GCA_031002005.1 of Vandiemenella viatica. Taxonomy (NCBI): domain Eukaryota; kingdom Metazoa; phylum Arthropoda; class Insecta; order Orthoptera; family Morabidae; genus Vandiemenella; species Vandiemenella viatica. Next base: position 170,024,692 of record JARYHS010013630.1, on the reverse strand, counting down.
TTCATGATCAATAACAATATACATGATCCTAAACGGGGATAGATGTCGTGGGAGACTTTGGTAAATTTATTTCTGAATAAAATACGATGTTGTTGACTGAAACAAGAACGGGATCAGCCGAAGGAAACATTCTTTGAATATAAAATCGTTTTAAATCAAATATTGAAAGAACTTCTTTAAATGTGTGCCATTATTGAAATTTTTAACATTGTAAACTAAGGAGCATGAAATTTTAACTATTTGAAGCTTGGTGAGAAAGAAAATTCGTTAAAAAAATTAATAAAGAAGGAAATAAACAAGTTTTGGAATGGCTGAAGAATTGCAGTTTTAGGAAAAAACAGACAAGAAGGAAAGGTGGAATGATGGCTCGTATTTTGTAACATGTTATAATGTTTAATTTGTCAGTGAAAAATAAAGATGTGGAGCCGGAGTAACAGGGTAAAAAATGGTTGGTGTATGTGAATCAAATAACTGAGAATGTAGGCATTAAAATGTAATGTGTGATGAAGAGACCACCACAAGAAAGTAAGGATGAGTAATTACTTTAATGCAGTCGATAAACCGATGGCAAAATAAAAGATGAAGAATACCGACACAGTCTAATCGCGGCTGTTGTTATCGTCAGATAACACTTTACATATTGATAGAATGGTATATCGATTATTAACGCAAAATTGATATATTATGACTCGGGATGTACTGCTCCGCGCGATCGAAGGTTGCATGGGTTTGTTTTGTGAAAAAGTGGTCTCGGAAATTAGTCGAACTTATCTTCAGGATACTTGGAAATATCTCACCGGCGAAAGTGATTTATGTGCTCTGCGAAAATCTCTCGCTGATGGAATGACGGACTGGCTCACATTATATTTATTTCCGCGGAGGGGAATGCAGCACTCTTAAGAGAACGATATAATTCACCCCATACCCTGACAAGGGGACTCCTCGACAAGGCTCACGATGTACAGGAGCGTAGGGCGGGAGTAATGATACGCGACCGCTGAGAACAGTTGAAGGAAGCCTTTGATTAACGTGACACAGGGACAAAAGAAATCTCTGGAGAAGAAAATACAAAACCAGTAGCAAAATGAACACCAGCCAGGGCATTACACGAGAAAAAGATTTCGGCTTTAAGTTCTTTCAAAGAGTCGCAATAGAGAATGAAACCATGCCTAAGCTAAAAGTGTGTATGAATATGTAAAATTTCATTGATTACCAGTTCATATTTAGTAGTATTTGCAATATATTACAAATGATGTTGACGAGAAACTCTACTTTCGTTAAATCTATATCATAAATAATTATCTTTCCCTTATCAGCGAGAACCCATCTTTCACGTTTGCAGTTTTAAGTGTGCTAAGTTACGCAACTGAAATTAAACATAATTAAGTGATCGCAGACACATATCTGGTATTTAAATTTAGTCACGTTTTGTCTTAGTAGTAATATTACGGTCTGTAGTACAGTAAATTACAACAAATAATCAGCAAGCCATAGTGTACATATCATATCTTACTTCAGAAAAATAAGAGATTATATTAACAAGAAAATTCATATTTCTTCATTTGCAAAGCATATATTTTAAACATTTATTTTGTATTAAAGTAGATCATTCTGTTTCAGAAGACAGTGAGAACCAATAGAATAATAGAACATGCCTTTCTAAACGTTAGACTACTAAAAAGTTTACACATCAGAGATACTAATAAATTATACTAAACGTTCGATCTCTGTGGAGTAACCCACAATTATTAACTAAAAATACATATGAGAATTCATCTTCACACATTTCGCAATAATTATAGTCGTACTATCCACTGCAATGGTCACGGGACGTCCATCCTTCAGCTTTTACATATACACCGACTTGTCCTCTGTCGACTCTGCTATCTAAAACATTAATCCCTTGTACTGAATATTTGTTCAGGTGCGAATTCATCGGTGAAAGACGGTGAGAAAATTACAGTTCAGTACGCAGCTCCAGTAACTGAGAATATTACATATTATAAGAATCCCTAACACAAAAAGACAACTTTCTTCTCCGCTACATAACGCGTCTCCGAGACAACAGACTGCTAACATCATCAGCGTATCGCCTCTCCAACACAACAATGTCCATCGACCTCAGGCCATGTCCTCACCATTCAGCGTCCCAGGTAGCCTTCTCCGTCACACACATACAGTCTCCACTGCCTGTCATCAACCCACCGCAACACCCTGGCGTCCCTCCAATATATCAGACTTCTTCCCCACTTCTAAGTGATCAAGAACGACTTCTGCCTCCAACGCGCATAATGTCAATTTACTGAGACCAACACGCCGAAACTAATTATGTTTCCATTGACTCAGAAAATCCTCCAAATACTACAGGGCATAGACCTCATCGCATACTAAAGGTGTCTGTGGTCATCTCCCCAAAGGGCACCCAGCCACAGCGTTCCCAAGTCACCGTTTTTCCCACATTGTTGAGTTACAATTACATTAATTGAAGTTCTCACTTCATCAAGTGATGTCTGCTTTCTTCTAAGTTTATATTATCACTAGCTGACCCGGCAAACGTTGTTTTGCCATATAAATAACTTTCAAGTAATTTCTAGTGTAGACAAAAAATAGCTTACTTATTGTAAGTATGTATGTATGTAAGAATGTGTATATTGTATGTATGTAAGAATGTGGTATATGCGTGAAATAGGCATGGAGCGCTGTGAACGATGAGGGAATATAAAAATAACAAAACGTCTACATTTTTTGCCGCTAAAATTGATCTTTCTGCAAGCCACTCATGATTTATGTACTGTGTGTGTACATCGGGAAATATTTGTTCAATGAGAGTATCTTGCGAATCAGCGATTGTGCAGAAATCGGTCGGTAATTTTACGTATCCGGTTTCATCTATAGCAACTTTTCCATCACCGATATCTAAGAGTTGTTTTGAAAATGTTTCAGCGGATGGATCTTGAAGCATTTGAACGCGCATATTTACTTTTAGCTGTAATTTTTCAACATTACGCCACAATGGAGATGATTTTAAGCAAGCGTTGATCTCATCAGCGTATGTTGAACGTGGAATGACTGGAAGTGTTTGTCTGAAATCACCTGAAAGGACCAACAGAGTTCCGCCAAATAGTTTGTCGTTGTTTTTAATATCTTTCAATGTCCTGTTCAACGCCTCAAGCGAATGTTTGTGTACCATAGTACATTCATCCCAGATGATAATTTTACACCGTTTCAGCACGGTGGCCATGGACGATTGTTTCTTAATGTTGCATACTGCGTCAGGGTTATTCTGAATATTTAGTGGCAGCTTAAATACTGAATGAGCTGTTCTGCCTCCATCCAATAAAGTTGCTGCAATGCCCGATGATGCAACGGCCAATGCGATGCCATTATTTGATCGTATTTCAGCAAGAATTAGCAAAATAACGAATATTTTGCCAGTTCCACCCGGTGCATCCAAAAAGAATTACTAAAATGGCTATTAAAAAATAAGGGTTGATCGTTGAAGGGTGAAAATTTAGGATTGTATGTATTTTTGTATGTTGTATCATAAAAAAATAAAAATTTTGTCTAAAAAATAAAAAAAATTTAGAGGTGGACTACCCTTAACATTTAGGGGGATGAAAAATAGATGTTGGCCGATTCTCAGACCTACTCAATATGCTCACAAAATTTCATGAGAATCGGTCAAGCCGTTTCGGAGGAGTATGGGAACGAAAATTGTGACACGAGAATTTTATATATAAGATTTTACGGTTCAGCTGATATCTGAACTGATTGTGTTCCTTGTTTTATTGTAGTAACGAGCTGTACAGATTCCAGTGTCTGGTTCCTACTTAGCGACATTTCTCTTGGCACATATACCAAAAACCCGTCTTGTTATTTGCGAGGTGTGTATGTTGGGAGTTAGAGCGAGAGTTGAAGTTGGCGCCTCGCTGCTAACATATCGCCAAATTACAACAGCAGTCTGGTCTACTGGGGCGGGTTACCTTTTTTTTTCCGAGTTGAGCCGGCGAATTTCCTTAATGGACGCGTCGGCGGCCCACTTATCGAGCGGCCCGACGAAACAAAAGAGCACCTCGAGGCGGGGGAACAGGCGGCAATCCCAACAACAACAAGATGGACGCCACAGAACTTCACTCTCTAAACAATTTTTAGGATTTAATTAGTGTTTTGTGACTGTCCTGAGGGCCGAATTGTCGAGCACGCAATACTCAATCGTAAACAAGGAATTCTATTACACTGCTGTGCATTAAAATCGTACATTCCATTCTAAATTCACCATCGCTAGTGAATCTACAGACGCGTACTTAACGAATTTGGTAAATAACAATGACTTTCTTGTTGCTTTCGTGTCTTTCGACTGGTCTGATACAAGCCTTCAGCTCTTCCTATCTAGAGCTCACCTCACCATCACAACATACATTCTACGTCCTCCATTATCTGATTCAAATACTCTAACCTTTGCCTTCCTCTACAATCTTTTGCTTCAACTGTCCCCTCCATTGACAAATTATCCAATCTCGGAAGTCTTAAAATGTGACTCTCCATCCTGTCTCTTCTTTCTGTAAGACTCTTCCACAAACTTTTTTTTCTCTGCATCATTACCAAAACACGTTGATTTCGTTCTTGATTTGTCCACTGTATTTTAAGCAACTTTCAATAGCACTAAATTTCGAATGCTTCAATTTTCTTTCTATCTTGTGCTGCCAAGTCCATGCTTCACTAGCATAAAGTGCTGTGTTCCATACCTAAAGCTTTAAAACATTCTTTCTGAGTTCCCGACCAATATTTGATATTAAAACATTTGTATTTTTCAAGAAAGCACTTTTCGATACTACTATTTTGTTATGAACATCGTTCTTTCTTCGGCATCAAATTTGATAACCTTGTTATTGGCCAGTTTCCAGGAGGCTTTATAAATATTTTAAATTAAACGACGTCTGTAATCATTTTGAAAACATAAAAAAGTTGCTAATATATGGTGTAAAATCTAAAACGGTCGTAATTTTACTTCATAAATAACAATATTCACTTACTTCTCCTACCACATCTGATGCTATTTTTTTATTTAGTCTACTGATAGTGCTATCATTTCTTCTAAGTTTCGTGACTTTGGTTTATATGTAGGTAGAAACCTTCCCTCAGATTTTGTTCATGCCATTCCGAAATTTGTTATTATGCTGCCTCTGTTCTGACAACAGAAAAATGTCATCACAGCGTTGTTTATCGTTGAACACTTAAGTCACATTAAACTTTCTCTTTTACTTCCTTTATTCCTTCATGTAATTAGAAGTTCAATAATAATGGGGATAGACTACAACCTTGTATTATAACCTTTTTAACTAACCCTCTTATTGCACTAGGCCGCCTGGCGGCGCGGCGCAACCAGCCGCGCCGCCCGTGACTGTTGACGGCGCGTGCAGGTAACTGGTGGCGCAGCCAGCCAGCCACTCGTTTCCATTCTCGCACAGCCGAGCAGTCTGCTGTTAATCTCGCATTATACGCGAATTGTGTAGTTCAGGATGTCCAATGAACTACAGAATGTCACTGTGGAAATGAGAGGAAATGAAAGTGTAGAGAATGCAAAAGGGTAAAGCAAGAAAAATTTCTCATTATCGTATCTTTGTAAATTTTCTTTTATAGTTGGAATGTTAAATTCGTCCCCCATTTCCTTTTCCGATTTACAAATATTAATTTTAAATTCATTAAGCGTTTTTAGTAAATTATTCATCACTACACTTGGTAATTTGTTCCAATCCCTGACACCATTAAAAATAAAAGAAACGATTCCCACTCCCTTATATATGAAATCGAGCACAAGCTTGTGGTCGTGGACGCCTTTCCCCTTCCATGCTCTATTGCTAATTCTTTGACCAATATCCCTCCAAGCCCCATCACCAACATATGCCATGTACTACCATGCTCATATTAATCCGAACGACCTGAATTGCACATCGCTACATTTCCTCCTGGGACTTATTCAACCCATTATACACACCTACCAAGACAGTACTATACCCGGTAGGTGGTACATTCACGTTACTATCCAAATTGAGACTCACCCACTACACAAAAAAACGTGACATATTTTAACATATTCGTTATACAAACGAAAATATGGATTATATTTCGTTAATAAAAGAGTTGTGCAGACATTGAATGCACTTCATTTTAGTTTTTTAAAACATTCAAGATAAATTACGTTTCCATACAGAACATAAAAAATTACCGTGTTCAAACAAAAAATTAATTTTGAACAAACGCTGGAGGCAGAAGAAAGTAAGACATTATACCGATCATCTGTCACTTAAAATAACTAACTATTAATGATAAAATCAATATTTGCGTGTAAAGATAGTTTTAGGTGAGTGCGTTGACAAATAATTGCAGCTCTTTGAAGTTAGTTAATTTTGCGGTGTGCTATGAAGACATGTTGTTCTTTTACTACTACATTTAAACTTATTTTAGAAACATACGGAAAAACTATAACTTAATTACTGTTGTCGGTGACATGAGATGTCGTCAACGCAGTCTGAGTTGACAGTATTTTAGCGTCAAAAAACTTATTTTCACCTACCATTTATAACGAAAGCTGCTTAAGGCGAAATGAAAACTCTTTTTAAAACAAAAACAAAACATGATGAGGGTTCAGTAGTTGAAGACACAATTTCGCATAGTGTTGTCACCTTTGTGGTTTTAGTGGTGTTTCATAAGCAGGCAAAGAACAAAAAACTAATAAGGCTTTTTCGCTGTAGCAATATTCTGTGTATGGTGCTGTTAAAACTCAAACGACAGGTGAAACGTTGATTTGATGTTCTTACCAAAAACGTAATTGGCAAGTATCCAAGGACAGGCACTTAAAACATTTGGTAATTAACGAACTGCTGCGTTTGCTAGCGGACACGTACGAAATCATTAGTTTATTTCGCGATTTATACGCTTCTTGCTACTTGAAGTTATTATAGTATACCAACTTTTAACTCCATTCTGATGTTAATACTACGGTGAACTCTTCCGACAGTAGTCCGTATAGAACCTGCACTGATTTAAGAGGTAAAATTGTTACCAGTCAACTGGTAACCCAGAATACAACCAGAAATTTTAGAAGCTCATACTAATCAAGAACGAATGGCAATGAACAATTTCGTAACTGTTGTTTATGAGACATAAAGTTTGGAGGAATACACAGGAAGCTGGGAACAAGGAAACGTAATGCTGGTCAACACGTGTATAAGAGTTGTTGCCTCCTCTACTGCGGTCTTGGTAGGACTCATCAACTAGCTCTTATAGGCGTCACGGGCGCTGACCCGGAAGCATGGTGGCTAGCGCTCGGGTAATTCCTGAAGCAGACGGTTCGAGTCCAGCCTCGGACATAAGTGATTTTTATGAACTGTTACGTTCTTCTTGTGTTTAATCTACTGTGGATCACCAAAATCACAACATACACCAACTGAGAAGCTAAAATAATGGAGAGGATGCACGTATCGATAAACTAATAAAAATGCTTTATTGGTTTATTTTTTAGCAATTCAGTCTTTAAATGTATTTTATGTTCTTGAAATGTCACAGGAACGATTATTTACCAAGGATTGGAAAGGAATCCAGCCACGGTATTCAAGTATGAACTAGTCCCCTGTTAGCATGAAATTATTTCGTTAATCCTCTGAAAACCAAAACATGGTTTTTCTTGACAGTGACATACATAAAATTACTGACAAATATACTTGAAAGTGGACATCCAAAATGTCAGTGCTAACAGAACTGGTAAAAATTTCAACGATTTCATGAAAAGAAGTGCAGCTTCAAAGGCTTACTTTTTTAACTTAGAAAGGCGATCCAAAGTTTCGTTATGATAGGTAGATCAGCAGTCACTGATTCAGAATGCTATTCATGCATCCTATCAGAAGAAATTGTTCTACTGTCTTCGTTGTATAGGCCTACGTAAGTGTCGTTAAAAGCAAAATTGTAGTCAGAATGGATAAACTTCTTGATCATAGAAATCTAACAATTTCCGTCGAATCGCTTAAAACAGTTAATGGTGGTTTGTTACTGCGATCTTAACTGTCTCCTGTAGCATGCTTAGTAGTGAAAGGAAATTATTGATTGATATTCACCAATCTAATCTATGTATCAACAAATTTGCTGTCATCACAGCTATAGCAGGATGGAGTTCAAAACTGTGAAGGCATAACAAAGTTTTTAAATTGGTTGGGGCTTTACAACTAGCCGATTTCAAGGTCATTAGGGCCTGGAGTACGCTGGGGAAAGGAACGCCAAGTATCGCAGCCATAGTAATTTTGGAAACACGTCGCGGTATTCGCTTGGAGTAATTTCGGAAAACCATGGAAAACCGAAACCAGGACAACCGGTCCGGTGATCTAACATGCGACTTTTGAATTCCATTCTCGAGCGTTAACCACTCTCCCAACTTGTTCGGTGAAAAACCAACTCCAAAATACCTTCCCAAGGAAGAAACGGTAATACGTGGATCTCACGTTTCATTAAGTCTGAGTAAAGATCTCAGGTAAGTTATCGAATTACTGAAGCTGTTGAGCCAAAAAATAGTGTCAAAATACTAAAATACTAAAGCGATATAAATTTTACGTAAGGATCCGAAATATCTTAATATTTCGAATATTGAAAATTATGTGTCAGCTAAAAAAAGACTCTGCGATCAAGGACGACTATGTAAACTGTTCCAAAATTTTATAGTTTAGCGCTGTTATTCTATGCAGTTGGTTTGTAGAACAGCAGTTATAATTGAAGGAGGAAATTGTAATTTTACGCTGAGCATTTGACTACTCGGAACTTGCTTTCCATTTAAAACAGAGGGTTTGGCTGGGAGTAATATTATAACGTCTATAAGCTGAGTAATGATAAAAATCTACATTATCATCTGTTTAAAAACGTTTTCTCACTAAAATAAAGTTATTATTTGACTTGTGTAATTGCTGCGGATGATTCTTTTCAAACATTTCTAGGGCTTAATTTCAGTGTTATGACGTTGTATGTGTACTAAGATTTCAGATACATCATGATGATAAACTTAATCACAGTAAGGTTAATGAGAGATTTCCATCTGCAGTATTCTGACACTGGCTTGAGGGGTTCTGAATGTTAAAACTTTTAGATTTGTTTATTTCTTATTATTTTGTTGTTGAGACGCATTATAACGTAATTTTGCTGTCAAGTTTATGGAGATAAAACCTACCAGCCTTTTTGCCAGTCGTTCATTGCCTTTTAGCAGACGTCTTTTACTAGGTCCATAGGACTGTCAAATCGATCTACATATATAAAGATGAATGTTAGTTTGTTTTTTCTTCATACAAATCCACAGCTTTCATGCGATCTCGATGAAACTTTGCTCACTTTTCCTTTGAAACAAGGAGAAAAACACTGTCTACATTTGGTTGAAAAATTATCTGTATAAATAATACATGTTGTCTCATAATTTCGAAATACTACTGAATGGCGATAGACAGACGCGTTGGATATGGACGTCTCTATATTGCCTATTCCGTGTATCGGTCATACAGCTGAGTGCTTAAAGCGTTTGCTTACGAATGTTTGCCTGGTGGTCTCCGGTTCAAATCTCCATCGAGGCTAAGATTTTTAAAAATTATTTTTGATCGTAAGAGTCACGCCTGGGCCGTAGGTTATTCGGATTGAATGTTAAACTGTAGATATCACAAAGATATGGGTGCAATGCGAGGCAAATCGTATGTAGTCTTGCAATGGTGTAGGTGTACACTTTTTTACGTTATAATGGTTTTTCAGGGGTTGTTCGCAGTCAGAGAGAGGGAGAGTGTGTGTGTGTGAACCGCAATAATAATACTATAAATACGGAAGTAAGTCTCTTCCTTTTTGTTACGTTTTGACGACCAAATGGCTATATCGATGTTGATGGAATTTGACAAGAAAAACTGTATGAAGGGCACAGGACATTTTCTCCGATATGTTTAGTAGTTGTAGTCACAAAATTTTGAGACCTTATCGAATGTTGACAGAAATATGTTGGAAATTGATTCTCTTCAAGAGACTGGTTCGACGGTAGAATGATATAGTGATAGCTTTCCTGTCATATTATGCCGACTCGGTGTTGTTTGGGTCCAATCCTTCGTTACCAACAACTTTCTATATTCAATTCTGGCAAAAAATTCTTAATCCACGCGTGCGAAGTCGCGCTTACGGGCTAGTCCTAAATATACCCTGCCGGTTGGAAAAGATTTTCTCGCTAGCATTTGCAAATAAACCTATCGTCAGCTATTGCTGTTCGTCTCCCTTTTCCATTTTTCCTTTGCCGAAGTGCTATTCTTTGTTCTATTGTTCATTTAAATCCAGGCTAACTTTAAATCCATCATAACACATTATATGAATACCCATTTTAATGTAATGCAGTTATTTGACCTAAATCCATATCAGCCACTGATATCATTGCTTTCATCAAGTGATTTTTCAGATGTATTGAAAAACATCAAGGATTAAGTTCTCAATACTGACTCTTTAAGCAGTTAATGTGATAGAACTGTTTGTGAGATGGTGAATGTTGGTCTAACAATAAGATGTGGCGATCGATAATAAGGCAAAACTTATTAGAGAGATTTTATGCAGTGTTATTAGGATTTATATTTAGAATTTATTACGAAGTTAGAATGGAAGGCAGAAACACTGCTTACGCATACGGTTTATTCCGTTAAGAACTTTCCTTCCTCTATCAAATTCGAGCGTACAGTTGAAACAATGATTTCCTTCTGCAGCATTCTGGTGCCAGGAAGTTCCGTATAGGTTGGTTTGTTTACCGACTGGATGAGAAACTCCTCATAGCAGGCTGTATGATCTAGCGGTGAAGGTTCCCGACTACTAACGGTGCGGTCGTTGGTTTGAAACTGTGTTGGGTGATTTTTTTCCCCCATTCGTTTTCAAACCATTCCAACATACTCTTACATATAACGTATGTAAGTTTTGTAATAAACAATAGATAAAAATTAACACATCAGACAAATAAACTATTTCTATTAAATCTTGCTGAATAAAATCTTCTCTAACCGAAAGCAATGAGCTATAAAATGAATCATCTCTTAAATTCACTCCTCATAACAAACGATTTTTAGCACACTCATCTCTGGAATTTTTGAAAGAGTGACTATTTTTATAGAACATACCAGATATAGCTTTCCTTTAGCTTATGGCGGTTGAATGTGTATTTTTTTGATTTAAAATACTGTTCAGACAATGTAACCTGACGTGTTTAGTGGATTTTAGTGCCAATGTGGCACATGAGCTAAATAAATGTGGAGTGCTAAGTGATAAACAACCAAACTTGCTATTACATTTGTGGACTGAGACAATTCTTTCAGTATCGATGGAAAGAATGTTTAAAACTTTAAACTAGTCTAAAACGTCTTAATGTAATGTGTGCGTGGAGACTTTCCCGGCGTACTGAAGCAATGTAGTCTTCACGGGTGTGCAGCCGAATGGTGTTTTGAAAACACCATCCGGCTGCACACCCGTGAAGACTACATTGTCTTAATATAATGCTTATTGCTAAACTGTATGGAAATCAAATCGTTGTAATTGTAGGTTTTAATTACTGTTTCCTATATTCACAGAACAAGTGACCTTAAAAAATGATTGTTCTACATCCAACAAGTCTGTTAATGTGTGAGATCAGACTTTAATTTTAAACAATTTGCTGTATAATGTAATAATGTTTTTTTCATATATAATATGTATTTTGCAGCAAGTGAAAAGTAAAAAAGAATGGAAAAATATTTAGGACTACATGGGATCGAAGCCAACACCATCAGGACGAGAAGCCAGTGCGATATATATATATAAAGATACAGAATTTCGAGTAATCTGTATAAAGAATAAAGGTGTTATTATAGAAGTAATAAGTTAAATAAAAATATTCTATATCAAACTGGAAGATAAATATTTTTTCATTTCGCCAATGTGTCTGTTCTCTTCACACCGTTCAGCTATGAGACACGATTCCTTGTATAGGAAAATTGCTACACCACTGCCAGTAATCAGAAGACGTGGCAACGTTGTAAACAGTCAGTATTGCAACGTCGTACCGGGAAATAATCTTAACTTTCCTACTTCCTTCGACCAAGAAGAATACCTTTATAACGCGAAAATAATACACGTAATAATTTAACACAAGCAGCACATTCGGCAAAAGATTTTATATATTTCACTACAATTATTCAACTTAATGCTGGAAATTACACCTGGTAATTGAAAATACGGTGGGAATACAAATTAATTGTACGAGGGTAATCCAAAAAGTAAGGTCTCCTAAGCATTTATAGATACAGAATTAAATTATTTTCTTTAATTTATTAACACTGTTTTAAAGATTGAGAAAAGCGGTGACGCTCTGGCTTCACATTCGGGAGGACATAGGTTGAAATCCTCGTACGGTCATGCAGATTTGGGGTTTCAAAGGTTTTCCAAAATCACTCCATATGAAAATTGGAATGGTTCCTTTAAAAGGGCATGGCCGACATCCTTGCCACTATTCCTACCGCACCCTCGGGAAGGAATTCGGTCCTGGCCTTCTAAAAGAATCATCTTAGCATTTGTCTGGAGTGATTTGGGGAATCCATGGATGGCCCATATCTGGATGACCGATCGGGGATTCGAAGCCGCCTCCTCCCAAATGCAAGTACCGAGCGTTACCGCTCACCCACGACGCTCGTTCTTCCGGTCTTTAGACACTATCAAACTTATTTTACCGGTAGACTGTGTTTGTTTGAATTCTTGAGGCTTAGGTGATTTTGGAGTCGATTATCACGGGTGACGAAACGTGAGCGTTCAACTTTTCACTTGAGACTAAAGAACAATCACGCTAGTGGCAACACCATTCATCGCTAAATGCTGGTGTTGATTTATGTTATTATACTGTAGTAATTCCAAACAAAGATTAACCCAGGAAATTTCATGCAACACTAAGTAATTAGTATTGAACCCATTTATATGTCAAATCGCAATGTTGTAAAGCACAGAAAGTAAGTGTATACCGAAACTATTAACAGCATTGTAGAAAATTAAAAAAAAACGCTAATTTAAGAACTCCTGCTTATAAGCCCGATTCTCAACGAACTTTCTTTACTTATACCAGTTATAAAAGAATTTATGTTTGTCCTACGATAATAATCTGGTGGTAATTTTTTAAGTGACAATTGTAGTTTAATTTATTTTTTATTGCACTAATAATTAGCTCTTTGCCATTTCCTCTCACGTATTTACATAATGCATAAACATTAAAGTCCACCTATAGAATTACAGAAATAATTCCAACAAAAAATTATTAGTTTCTGAAACGTTAACTTCGCTCTGTAGTGAAATAATTATTTTGGAAACATACAGTGTCGGATCTCGACCCCGCCCCCCCCCCCCCGAAAATCAAAGTCAAAAACCGCTCAAGGCCCTTCCAAATCAAAATCCTGGATCCACCACTGGAAACATGTGTGCCGTTTGATAAGGGACAGACAATGTGATTTTGGCGAGGCTAGAATCACGAGTAGCGTTCTTTCACTGTTGACGTCAGGGAAGCGTTCATATTTACGTCGACAGCTGGTTAAGAAATATTTGATACTTTCAGTTTCGAGTATTATATTCCCTGACGCAGTTAGGAAAGAATCAAGGATATATTCTTCGCGTAAGCTATGTGTAGGTTCAGTACGTTTATAAAGGGAATAAAAATAAATTTAAAAAAATATGAAATAATTGAATTCGAACTAAGAACCGTCCGTTTAGTAACCTTCAACGCTAAACACAGGAGCATGGTGCTCTGACTGCTTTCTTCCTTGGCAAAGTGTATGCAACGCAGCTAAGGTAGACAGTATCATTCAATTTGTCTTGCAGACACACTTTTCCGAAATAATCTCTTTGTGATTGTTTCTGTAATTTCATAATACAAAAAAATCTACCTCCTAGAACATGGTTATTCCCATGTTTGTCCATTAACCGAAAATTCTAATCGATTATAAATAAGTGCTATTGCTGTTTTTAAATTCTTCCATAATACTGCCAGATAGGACCAACTTATTTTAAAATTAAAACTGGGCGAAATTAAAAATGCATCATTCAATTACAATTTCTTAAATTAAGAACAGGGTTAATTTTCAGGGATTTATAGAAACCAAAGGAAAATATTGCCCAGTTTACAAAGACAGTTTCCCGGCTCAGATTCGTGATTTTCTAACTACAATACTCCTAGACACTTTCCCGTTTTGTAAATAATTCCAGGACGATAGTTGCATAACAAATTGTATGGTGACTGCATTGCTTGTGATCTTTTCACGCTAGAGGCGAGTCTAGAAAACTATATGGTACGAATAGAACTGCCACTTGCCAATGGACACAGAGAACACTTTCATAAAGCCAATTTAAGGAAGAATGACAGGTATTTCCTTGTTCAGTCTTGATGACGTTTGAGAATAGAAATTATTTATAAACCATTCTCTGTAAAACATAATTATTACCCATATGTAGTCACTTCATGTTTTACACATATATGTTATGTCTTTTTTAACAAGTGAAAAGGAAATAAAGAAAGAAAAATATACTACTTGAAGCTGCCTCGAACTCAGGACAGTTAGATCACATCACCACGGCTCAACCACAGAGCTGCGACGACTTGCAGGTCGAAGCGCCCCATCCATCATGTAAGCGAAGTAAAGATATGTAAAGAAACAAAATTTCGTAATTAAATGGTTATTGACAATCTGTATAAAGAATCAAACTGTTATAAACGAAGAACTCAATTACATAAATGGTATTATAATACGTCAAACAGGAGGAAAACGGATATGTGTTTATACTTCTGATAACGTCTACTAGCTATGAGACATTATTCCCTGAACACGGAAAGCTCTTCAGCACTGCTAGAAGGCAGACAATCTGACAATGATGCAGGAAGTTTGACAACTGCTGTATGAGGAAATAAATCTTAAATTTCCTCTTACCGGCCTCTATAACACGTAAAATAAATAATTTACCACCAGCACATTAGTTCAAAAGTTTATTGGTTTGTCTTCAATTATCCAACTTAAATAATCAGGCTGATATATAAAAATACAGTGGAATCCATATTTATTGTACGAAGGAAATCCCAAAAGTAAAGGCGTCCAAACCAATTGTAAATACAAAATAAATTTATTTTCTGTAATATATTCATTCTTTTAAATGTTGAAAATTATCTATTTTTTCTATATAATCACCTTTTTTGCCGAAGCAGTTTTTTTAAGCATTGTGACAGATTGTAATGAATGAGTGTGATGGGATAAGCAGTGACGCTCTGGCCTCGCATTCGGGAGGATACAGATTTCACTCCCTGTCCGACCATCCAGATTTGGGTTTTCCATGGTTTCCCCAAATCACTCTCGTTGAATGCTGGGATGGATGTTTTAAAAGACCATGGCCGAAATCCTTCCGTTCCTTGTCCCCAGTCCTGTCACCTCGCAATCGACGAGGCGTAAAGCCATAAGCTATAAAAAGCTATATCTGGTATGTTCTTTGAAAATAGTCACTCTTCCAAAAATTCCAGAGATGAGTGTGCTAGAAATCGTTTGTTATGAGGAGTGACTTTAAGAGATGATTCATTTTATAGCTCATTGCTTTCGGTTAGAGAAGATTTTATTCAGCAAGATTTAATAGAAATAGTTTATTTGTCTGATGTGTTCATTTTTATCTATTGTTTATTACATAAATTACATACGTTATATGTAAGAGTGAGTATGTTGGAATGGTTTGAAAACGAATGGGGAAAAAAAATCACCCAACACAGTTTCAAACCAACGACCGCACCGTTAGTAGTCGGGAACCTTCACCGCTAGATCATACAGCCTGCTATGAGGAGTTTCTCATCCAGTCGGTTAACAAACCAACCTATACGGAACTTGCCGGCCTCGGTAGCGTAGGGGCTGGAGTGCTAGCTCCGCGTGCCGAAGGCCGCCGGTTCGAATCCGGCCGCGGGCATGGATGTTAAGTGTTGTGTGTCTGTGTGAATGTCCTGTCCGTCCTGTGGCGTCCATACACTGAAAGCAATTATAATTACCTTGAGCTGGCTGTATGGCCTCCGTTGCCAAAAGCCATTAAAAAAAAAAAAAAAATATACGGAACTTCCTGGCACCAGAATGCTGCAGAAGGAAATCATTGTTTCAACTGTACGCTCGAATTTGATAGAGGAAGGAAAGTTCTTAACGGAATAAACCGTATGCGTAAGCAGTGTTTCTGCCTTCCATTCTAACTTCGTAATAAATTCTAAATATAAATCCTAATAACACTGCATAAAATCTCTCTAATAAGTTTTGCCTTATTATCGATCGCCACATCTTATTGTTAGACCAACATTCACCATCTCACAAACAGTTCTATCACATTAACTGCTTAAAGAGTCAGTATTGAGAACTTAATCCTTGATGTTTTTCAATACATCTGAAAAATCACTTGATGAAAGCAATGATATCAGTGGCTGATATGGATTTAGGTCAAATAACTGCATTACATTAAATGGGTATTCATATAATGTGTTATGATGGATTTAAAGTTAGCCTGGATTTAAATGAACAATAGAACAAAGAACAGCACTTCGGCAAAGGAAAAATGGAAAAGGGAGACGAACAGCAATAGCTGACGATAGGGTTATTTGCAAATGCTAGCGAGAAAATCTTTTCCAACCGGCAGGGTATATTTAGGACTAGCCCGTAAGCGCGACTTCGCACGCGTGGATTAAGAATTTTTTGCCAGAATTGAATATAGAAAGTTGTTGGTAACGAAGGATTGGACCCAAACAACACCGAGTCGGCATAATATGACAGGAAAGCTATCACTATATCATTCTACCGTCGAACCAGTCTCTTGAAGAGAATCAATTTCCAACATATTTCTGTCAACATTCGATAAGGTCTCAAAATTTTGTGACTACAACTACTAAACATATCGGAGAAAATGTCCTGTGCCCTTCATACAGTTTTTCTTGTCAAATTCCATCAACATCGATATAGCCATTTGGTCGTCAAAACGTAACAAAAAGGAAGAGACTACTTCCGTATTTATAGTATTATTATTGCGGTTCACACACACACACTCTCCCTCTCTCTGACTGCGAACAACCCCTGAAAAACCATTATAACGTAAAAAAGTGTACACCTACACCATTGCAAGACTACATACGATTTGCCTCGCATTGCACCCATATCTTTGTGATATCTACAGTTTAACATTCAATCCGAATAACCTACGGCCCAGGCGTGACTCTTACGATCAAAAATAATTTTTAAAAATCTTAGCCTCGATGGAGATTTGAACCGGAGACCACCAGGCAAACATTCGTAAGCAAACGCTTTAAGCACTCAGCTGTATGACCGATACACGGAATAGGCAATATAGAGACGTCCATATCCAACGCGTCTGTCTATCGCCATTCAGTAGTATTTCGAAATTATGAGACAACATGTATTATTTATACAGATAATTTTTCAACCAAATGTAGACAGTGTTTTTCTCCTTGTTTCAAAGGAAAAGTGAGCAAAGTTTCATCGAGATCGCATGAAAGCTGTGGATTTGTATGAAGAAAAAACAAACTAACATTCATCTTTATATATGTAGATCGATTTGACAGTCCTATGGACCTAGTAAAAGACGTCTGCTAAAGGCAATGAACGACTGGCAGAAAGGCTGGTAGGTTTTATCTCCATAAACTTGACTGCAAAATTACGTTATAATGCGTCTCAACAACAAAATAGTAAGAAATATACAAATCTAAAAGTTTTAACATTCAGAACCCCTCAAGCCAGTGTCAGAATACTGCAGATGGAAATTTCTTATTAAGCTTACAGTCGATTTCCAATGAGAATGGAAGTTCTCATAAACACGATGTGTAAACAGTGCCCATGCTGTCCATTCAGGCTCCGAACAGCTTGCTGCGTTGATAATTTCTGCTTGGTGCAGCAAGTCCAGCCGAAGCTTGTTTTTACGTTATTTCCATTATCTGAATAACTGCAAACATTTTTTTTCAACACAATATGGGTAATACAATACGATCAGATCAATTAAAGAAACACATGCCAACGCCTTAACTTATACTGTTTGTTTCTTTGTCCATCAATCTGAACCCTTAAACTTTAATATAATAATCCTCTCGCATGACAAGCGGAGTGAACAAAGAGTGTCCACTCTATATTTCGGCGATAAAAACGAAATTGGGAAACACATGTTCACTCAGCTTGTCACCCGAGAGAATTGTATTTATGGCCAACGTCGGGAAATAATTCGTTCTTTAATATTTGTGATTGCGAACGACTTTAATTATTTATAACCTTAATTTAGTATTAATTTTTGAAAAAACATGGGATGGGAAAAAATAATAAAGATCTTGTTGGCAGACTCAAGAAAAATTTTCTTGGCATAATCTTTTTACAGATGAAATGAAACCAGTGACGTTTAAAATGTTTACATTTTTATTTGCCGACTTTTGCTAAGTTTTTGTAAAAATCGGGGAAAAAAATCTAATTCCTCGCTGTATTTACGAAACTACTGATCTGAACGACTTTCTCCTTTTGTTTATAGAAGAGCTAATAGCGATTTCCGTTTTTCATAAAATAACTAAATGGGTAATTTTAACAAATTAAATGCCACTCCAGACAATTTTTATGAAAAAAATATGTTGTTAAAATTCACATCAAGCTTTTCACAATTTATCTAAAATTTATAAATAATTTCTTCTGTTTGATTTGTATATACCATTTGAAAAATAATTTCGCAAAATGGGAAAAAAAGATAATAGTTTTTACTAGTTTGAATGTATAATATTCTGAACTGAAGTTGATACACTATAAATCAAACTAGAAACTGACCGATTTTATTTTAGAATTTCTAGTAATTCAAAATACGTTTAAATGCCCGACAGTCACAAAAATTAGTGGAATGAGTAGTGTTCCTTTCAGTGTCTCACGCGAAATCGACAGAAATGCTAATGGCGTCGGAACAGGATTTTTTATTCTTCTACCTGCTGAGAAAAGTTGTTACGGATATACGCACCAGCATATGTTAAATAAGATGGATTTTTTTTATATATATAAATGAAACAAACACATGGGAAAATGGAGGAAAAGAACTGACAAGTTGCAGTAAATATATTGCTTGACTAATGCTGCCTAAATACAAGACAGTTGAGTTAAAATCTTGCAGAAGTGGGCTACGTTTCGTGAGAAGCCACGTACTGGGAGATTATTTAAATACCTACTTTCACGTTCGTAGCCACTTATTCTAGATTTCTATTCACAAAACTTAGTTTTATAGCGATTAAAAACTTTTACGAAAGCAGACGGTTGTAATCAATTTTAATATGGCCTATGTAAAATGAATTCTGTTAAACTCAGGGAAGTTATCAACCACAATTCGAAACATCATCATGACGTATATGAAATCTTAGTACACATACAACGAAATAACACTGAAATTAAGCCCTAGAAATGTTTGAAAAGAATCATCCGCAGCAATTACACAAGTCAAATAATAACTTTATTTTAGTGAGAAAACGTTTTTAAACAGATGATAATGTAGATTTTTATCATTACTCAGCTTATAGACGTTATAATATTACTCCCAGCCAAACCCTCTGTTTTAAATGGAAAGCAAGTTCCGAGTAGTCAAATGCTCAGCGTAAAATTACAATTTCCTCCTTCAATTATAACTGCTGTTCTACAAACCAACTGCATAGAATAACAGCGCTAAACTATAAAATTTTGGAACAGTTTACATAGTCGTCCTTGATCGCAGAGTCTTTTTTTAGCTGACACATAATTTTCAATATTCGAAATATTAAGATATTTCGGATCCTTACGTAAAATTTATCCTCATTTTAGTATTTTAGTATTTTGACACTATTTTTTGGCTCAACAGCTTCAGTAATTCGATAACTTACCTGAGATCTTTACTCAGACTTAATGAAACGTGAGATCCACGTATTACCGTTTCTTCCTTGGGAAGGTATTTTGGAGTTGGTTTTTTCACCGAACAAGTTGGGAGAGTGGTTAACGCTCGAGAATGGAATTCAAAAGTCGCATGTTAGATCACCGGACCGGTTGTCCTGGTTTCGGTTTTCCATGGTTTTCCGAAATTACTCCAAGCGAATACCGCGACGTGTTTCCAAAATTACTATGGCTGCGATACTTGGCGTTCCTTTCCCCAGCGTACTCCAGGCCCTAATGACCTTGAAATCGGCTAGTTGTAAAGCCCCAACCAATTAAAAACTTTGTTATGCCTTCACAGTTTTGAACTCCATCCTGCTATAGCTGTGATGACAGCAAATTTGTTGATACATAGATTAGATTGGTGAATATCAATCAATAATTTCCTTTCACTACTAAGCATGCTACAGGAGACAGTTAAGATCGCAGTAACAAACCACCATTAACTGTTTTAAGCGATTCGACGGAAATTGTTAGATTTCTATGATCAAGAAGTTTATCCATTCTGACTACAATTTTGCTTTTAACGACACTTACGTAGGCCTATACAACGAAGACAGTAGAACAATTTCTTCTGATAGGATGCATGAATAGCATTCTGAATCAGTGACTGCTGATCTACCTATCATAACGAAACTTTGGATCGCCTTTCTAAGTTAAAAAAGTAAGCCTTTGAAGCTGCACTTCTTTTCATGAAATCGTTGAAATTTTTACCAGTTCTGTTAGCACTGACATTTTGGATGTCCACTTTCAAGTATATTTGTCAGTAATTTTATGTATGTCACTGTCAAGAAAAACCATGTTTTGGTTTTCAGAGGATTAACGAAATAATTTCATGCTAACAGGGGACTAGTTCATACTTGAATACCGTGGCTGGATTCCTTTCCAATCCTTGGTAAATAATCGTTCCTGTGACATTTCAAGAACATAAAATACATTTAAAGACTGAATTGCTAAAAAAATAAACCAATAAAGCATTTTTATTAGTTTATCGATACGTGCATCCTCTCCATTATTTTAGCTTCTCAGTTGGTGTATGTTGTGATTTTGGTGATCCACAGTAGATTAAACACAAGAAGAACGTAACAGTTCATAAAAATCACTTATGTCCGAGGCTGGACTCGAACCGTCTGCTTCAGGAATTACCCGAGCGCTAGCCACCATGCTTCCGGGTCAGCGCCCGTGACGCCTATAAGAGCTAGTTGATGAGTCCTACCAAGACCGCAGTAGAGGAGGCAACAACTCTTATACACGTGTTGACCAGCATTACGTTTCCTTGTTCCCAGCTTCCTGTGTATTCCTCCAAACTTTATGTCTCATAAACAACAGTTACGAAATTGTCATTCGTTCTTGATTAGTATGAGCTTCTAAAATTTTCGCACTTGTGAAACTTCTGGTTGTATTCTGGGTTACCAGTTGACTGGTAACAATTTTACCTCTTAAATCAGTGCAGGTTCTATACGGACTACTGTCGGAAGAGTTCACCGTAGTATTAACATCAGAATGGAGTTAAAAGTTGGTATACTATAATAACTTCAAGTAGCAAGAAGCGTATAAATCGCGAAATAAACTAATGATTTCGTACGTGTCCGCTAGCAAACGCAGCAGTTCGTTAATTACCAAATGTTTTAAGTGCCTGTCCTTGGATACTTGCCAATTACGTTTTTGGTAAGAACATCAAATCAACGTTTCACCTGTCGTTTGAGTTTTAACAGCACCATACACAGAATATTGCTACAGCGAAAAAGCCTTATTAGTTTTTTGTTCTTTGCCTGCTTATGAAACACCACTAAAACCACAAAGGTGACAACACTATGCGAAATTGTGTCTTCAACTACTGAACCCTCATCTTTTTTTGTTTTAGTTTAAGCAGCTTTCGTTATAAATGGTAGGTGAAAATAAGTTTTTTGACGCTAAAATACTGTCAACTCAGACTGCGTTGACGACATCTCATGTCACCGACAACAGTAATTAAGTTATAAGTTTTTCCGTATGTTTCTAAAATAAGTTTAAATGTAGTAGTAAAAGAACAACATGTCTTCATAGCACACCGCAAAATTAACTAACTTCAAAGAGCTGCAATTATTTGTCAACGCACTCACCTAAAACTATCTTTACACGCAAATATTGATTTTATCATTAATAGTTAGTTATTTTAAGTGACAGATGATCGGTATAATGTCTTACTTTCTTCTGCCTCCAGCGTTTGTTCAAAATTAATTTTTTGTTTGAACACGGTAATTTTTTATGTTCTGTATGGAAACGTAATTTATCTTGAATGTTTTAAAAAACTAAAATGAAGTGCATTCAATGTCTGCACAACTCTTTTATTAACGAAATATAATCCATATTTTCGTTTGTATAACGAATATGTTAAAATATGTCACGTTTTTTTGTGTAATGGGTGAGTCTCAATTTGGATAGTAACGTGAATGTACCACCTACCGGGTATAGTACTGTCTTGGTAGGTGTGTATAATGGGTTGAATAAGTCCCAGGAGGAAATGTAGAGATGTGCAATTCAGGTCGTTCGGATTAATATGAGCATGGTAGTACGTTCCCAGCACTCTCTTCAGCCTCCTCCTTTCCTCCAATGACTCCCAATCCAACTACTTTATCATATCAATTACTGACTGGGTCGTGCGATAATTTCCACAAACAACTCTAGCTTCTCTTCTTTACACACCATCCAACTCTTGATAACAAGAATGTGGGTCCCAAACTACATCACCAAATTCAACCAATGGTCTGACCAAAGTTTTGTAACCCAATTCCCTAACTTCTTTGTTACATCCTCTCATCACCCTCTCCAGTAACTGAAGGATTTTGTAACTCATTTCTACCACCTGCCCAATGTGCTCTGCCTAATTAAGTTTGTTATCAAACGTTATGCCAAGATATTTACACTTCAAGCCCCACCCTGTAATCATAATTAACCTTTAGTTTTTTATCTGTGTACCTTATAAACAGACTCGTCTTGGCATTTATCTTCATTCCATTCTGACCTACACATTTAGATATTCTATCCAGGTCACCCTGCACGTGTTCAGAGTCTTGACCTGTTTTGACCCTATTGTATAGCATTATATCATTTGCGAAGTACCTAGATTCTGACCATAACCCATCAACGCAGTCATGCATTAGAATAATGAACAGCAACGGTCCCAATACCCTACCCTGTGGCACTCCCATATTTACTTCCACCTCTTTTGACAATGTATTTTCTGCTCTAACACTTTGCTTTCTGGCTTTTAAGAATTTCTCTACCCAGCAAGTAAGTTTTTAACCCAATCCAATAGATTTCAGTTTATTTAAAACAATTTTGTGTCTCACTCTGTCAAATGCCTTAAAAAGATTTAGTGCCACACTATCAGTTTGACTTCCCTTGTACAATTCATCTGAAATATCTTGCATATAGCCCACCATCTGCGATTCACATGCCTAAAGTCATGTTGTGGATCTGAAAAGTAGTTTCTTTCTTCACAGACATTTCTTATATAGTTGCATATCAATCGCTCCATCATTTTGCTTATCACTGATGTCAAACTAATTGGCCTGTAATTTTCAACCCTATTTCTAACCCCTCCTTTATGAATCGGTACTACTATCTCTCTTTTCCAATTCTCAGGTAAGCAGCAAGACACTAAACTCATTTTAATAAAATTTCAAAGTTAGGTACAATATCGTATCCCAATAAATATGTAGTAATATTATCTACAACAGTTATGTTACGTTTTTTTAGCTTTTCGAGTTCCTTCATAATTTCCTGAGAATTTATTTCAAATTTTGTAGTTTCCTCATTTATACTTTTAGGATGACTCTCCTCTGATTTATTCCCTCCCATGACAAGATGATGGTCCCCAGTTGTCTCACTAAACCAGTCACTCAATATCTCTGCAATTTTAAAATCCTAAAGTACAAGGAGGAGCATATGTGTAAGCTTGTTATCAGACATGTTACCTCGTCACTAATGAACAGTAGACTGAACGAGTGGTGGCGAGACTGGCTGCGCCGCCTGGCGGCCTAGTGTAATAAGCTACGTAAGATACAATGCCCCGCCACGACTCTCCGCCACCAGTAGCTGCCGACGTGGTCGCGGGCACGGCAGCGAGTCGGCCGCCAGTTTGTGGCAACGCCACTGGCTGCCCTAGTGTAATAAGCTCCATAACAGTCAATGCCCAATGACGAGCAGCGCCACCAGTGGAGCAATCGGTTGCGCTGCCTGGCGGCCTATTGTAATAAGGCCCTAATGCTTGTCAGTCCTGACTAAGAATTGCAATCCCGCAGTGTTTTCAATCCCGCGGGATCCGTGCGGGATTGGTCCAAACAGTTTTTTAACGCATATATTTAAAACATAGTTACTTAAAACTTTAATAAATTAAATAATAATTAAATTACAGTAATAAATAATTTTTTATGTTAAATGATAAAAATTAACAGTTAACAATATTTTGATTAGCGTGTCTTAAGTGTATCTCGAGGTTTTACATTTTTGTTTTTTAATCTAAACCAATTTTTAAATAAATAATAAAAATGGAAAATATTGACTCTTAGGTCATATTATATGCCTTACAATACATCACATAAGTTTAAAAACATGGTGTGCTTAATGGCCAAGTTACCAGAGTTTTTTGTTTTAAATTCTAAATAAACGTTCCATAACACCGAGAAAAGCATTCCATTTCACAAAGTGAAGTGAATATATTCTGTAAAGTGTAGACTTGGCTCAGAACAAGATCTCATAACTTTTTGTCACTGCACAAGCACGAGACTTGGCCTTTTTTTGCGTGATTCATTATTATATCTCCTGAGTCCTTGATTTATATTACAGTTGATTCAATGTTATTAAAAGAAACTACTCACCAACACGTAAACTATCAAGTATTTCAGATTTACTTATGTGGCGTAACGACGTTTTTAGAGTGGAAATTATGATTTTTATAGTAAGATTGCATTGAAATCCTCATAGTTTGTATCTCCGGAATTCATTGCAAACACACAAAATTACACACGTGAGGAAGACGACAGAGGCAGCCGTCGAAGTATGGTGTTCCTGTAACACAATTCGTCGATACACCTGTGAAAATTTCATTAAAACAAGAAGAAGAGGGAATAATCGAAAGCCTGAGCGGCACATGTAAGCAGGTGGCTTTCATCAAAGAAACGCTTTGAGGCAGCGGCAAAAACAACAATAAGTCAAAAGATATACAATTTCCTTTTGATAGTTGTTAAATAAATAGGTACGCGATCGTTAAAATTACGATAACATTAGTTTCATATCAACGAATAATCAAATTTTCAGCCGCAAATTGAAAATTGTCACAATTACTTTATCTGCAAATTATGAAAATGGGAATAATGAAACCGCGAATAAAAAGCTGTAACCGGGTAGTTCAGATAACGTGTGCGACACTTAAAAAAAATTATATAGTTAGAAAATCGTACTAAATACGCACCATAACTCAAATTACAGAAATGTGTACTCGAAACAAACGTAAGTTTTGATGAATACGTAAAAGTGTATTTATTATGACGAAGGTTGACAAAAACAAACGCTTGTTCACATGAGTCAAATGCCAACTGGAAGGGTACAGGCAAACAGTGCAAAATATCCGACAGAGACCGAGTGGGGCAGCGATTCACGCAGACTGACACGCGTTTCCTCCGGATTTTGCGGATTGCGGATCCGCTTAATTTTGTGCGGGATCCGCCAGACCGTGTAATGATGCGGCATCCCGCGGGATTGCGAGATCCCGCATTGCTGGATTGCAATCCCTAGTCCTGACTCTTTACATTTATTGTAGTCATTTGATTCGTATGTAATTTATAAATCGTAAATATCTTTCTCGATATTGTACACCTGACTTATTTAATGTTTTGAACATTTTGTCCATCAGAAGTAATCGAAAATCTTTTATAAATCTACATATACAGTAAAAATCATCCTAGGGTTTTTTTTTTTTTTTTTTTTTTTTTTTTTTTTTTTTTTTTTTATCCATTCAACAAATATTAATGTTACGGCTAGAATTTCATGTCCTGTATTCCGGTTTTTCTTAACTGATTATTCACCTACACTTTTCCTATTCTTGTGTATTTTACTCTTGTCAGTAATTTTAAAGCATGTAATATTAAACTTTCAGGGCGATAATTCTAAAATTTGTCAACTTGTTTTTACTACGTATGTGATATGGTGATACTTTTATTAAAATCAGTTGGAATCTCTTCCACTACGCAACGTTTTGATGTCAGTTTTAATAATACTTTAATTTTTTTTTCTTCCTAGAGATTTTATAAGTTCCGAAAGAATATAATCAGTTCCAACCACTTTATTTGATTTCAAATAATTGAAAGCTATACCAAATTCTGTCCTTAAAACAGGTTCTCTTATGTTATCAATGTCAGCATTTCCTTCTTTTTTCCTGTACCCTGTTGTCCACATCATCACCACAATTCAATTTCTCTGCGTATTCTTTCATCGGTTGGTTCTCTTTTCAGAGCTTAGAAGAGGTTCTTAGTCTGCAGCTTTAATGTTTATACATCTTTTCTACATTTCTACACAATTCTGTTTGATCTTCCTCAGGGCAACATCTACTTTACTCACCACAGTTTCTTTCCTGTCTCTTCGCACTTTTCTTGCAGTCACTTTTATCTTACACTTTTGCATTTACCATTTATTTGATTTCTATAATATCTGAACTACTCTATTCCTGCCCTTCATATTCAGCATTTGTAGACTTCTCCCATAATCCGAAAACTCCATAAATTTCTTCTGTAACCCAAGGTTTCTGTAATTCCTAAAGTTTCATTTCCTGCCTTGTGAATCTCTCTCTCCAGCGCATTCTATACTTCTTCTGTTGAATTCTTTGCAATTTGTTGGACTAAACTCTACAATATCTGCAGTTTTTTTCTCTCGTGAGAGGTTCTTTTATTTAGATCACTTAAAGTCTGTTCTGCCTGAATGGCCTTTTTTTAATTCGAATTATTCAATTTCATCGTGTGTTATTTCTATTTCGTCATAATACTCTTGTGACGTTGGAATATATACTTATAACAATGTGATTGCAGCAGCTTCCATCTTTATCAAAATAATCCTGTCCCTAAATTGTTTATAGTAACTCACCAGTTTCCTCTCTGTTACACTCATTACAAATCCCACACCAAAGACTCCACTGCCATCTTGCGTGCTTATTATTTTATATTCAGCAGACCAGAAATTTTGTACTTCCTATCTCTTAATCTCACTAAACCCAACAACATCTAACTTAATTCCTTCTGTTTCCCCTTTTTAAGTTCTCTAATTCACCTGTCCTATTAAGACTTCTAACGTTCCACGTTCCAACACGTAGAATGTTTATATTCGTACTGATGACTCCTCCTTGAGCAGTTCACAACCAGAGATCGATTGGGAGACTATTTTACCACCGGAAAATTTTTTACTTAGGAAGAACACACCCATTTCATATGTAAATTGAGAAAGGTACGTGACCTTGGGTTACCATTTGGTTCTCTAAAGCAGTGACTTCTCGCTGCCTTCCGCATATCTATACCGCTGATCATTTCTAATTCATCATCGTTTACTGGTCTTTCCCAACTCCAAGAAGAAGAGGGTACCCTGGACTACTCGCTGCTCCTCCGACCACCTTTGAGGTGGCCGTTGGCGATCAGCCCGTGAATCTTTATACAGTGGGTAGTTCAGTCGCTAGTGCCCCGAGCATGCAAACAGCATGCATCACATGAAGGAAAAATGACATTTAGTTGTAAGGGACGAGCATAGTCTCTCCCAATAAACAAGTTTAGTACCACGAGGGATCAGTTGATACGAAATCATTCACAAGGAACCTAGATACACAATTACCTGCTGATAAAATTCATCACCATGTGTCAATGGGAGTCTTAATGTCTAATACTGTTTGATTTGGTCAAGAAACTATAACCACGCAAGAATACAATTCGTATTTCGTAGCAGGTTGGTAGTTGTCCAAAGGGGAAGGGAATTCAAACATTTGGTCGTTACCTTAAAGGTAACCATCAGTCATAATCGCGCATCTATGTGAGCAAAGTATAACCAGCCGTTTTTAGATTTTTTCCCCCTTACGTAGCCACTGGAGTGCCCCGAACCAGGCAATATAGGTGCTTCGAGCGTCGCCTCGGTTTATGCCCCGTGCGGCTGTTATTGTCTCTCGCTAGCAATTCAATAACGCTGCCCGCGGAAGTACTACGTTTCGTGGCCTCAATGCCCTAAGCTCCCCAAGCATTACTCCTGGAGAGTGTGCTCTGACTGCCCAAACGTTTCCTCCACTGGGCTGTATGGTTTCTGTGCAACAATCAGTATTGTTGACGTAGATTTTACGCAAAAGACGTTTATCGAATTTTAGCCAATGAAGCTATTCAGATGCAATAATGTTGTTCCTCTTTCTACAAACAGCGCTCGGTGTAATAAATATCATTTCCTGATGAAATTTGACAAACATAATACAATAGTTACCAATGATTTCATAGATACTCTAAACTACACAAACTGTTGTTGAAAGTTATTATTTTTAATTATTTACCTGTATTTAATCAAAAAATAACAAAATTTTAAAAAATAGAGATTTGCTTGTAGCGACTATGACCAATACCTTTCGTCTGAAGGTAGTTACCGTTTAGAAGCATAACTTCATGCATATTAACAACACTACCTAATTAACATTACATCGATGTTGGAGGGAGTTTTCAGTTGTCAATTAAGTCAGAATGACAAAAGGGTAAATGAATACGGAAACTAATAGATCAATTACAATCTTTTGTTATCTATATAGTCTACTGATTAAATGCGATTGATATAATTATAAAAATCACAGTATATCTCCTTATAAGCGGTGAGAGCTGAACTGAACTATACTGTGATATTGTTTTATGTGTAGCTCGACTAAACTCTTCATTACCTGCCAAACAGCATCAGTTATTTTTTTATCATGTTCTTTCTTAGTGGATTTTAAAAACGTTTCTACTGGGTTTCTAATAACCACACCAACAACCAACCAATTAAACAACTCTAGATATAACTGACGAAACTTGTTTTGAATATATACAGAGAAAATAATAGAACGGCTACAGGAGGAAGCTAACATAGAAATTGACGCACTCTGTTGAAGTAGAAATAGAATGAAATTTAGTAGGAATAATTGGAACAGTGACACAAATATATGAAACCAAATGATCCGTTTATTTGGATATTCTACAAGTACCTTTAATAGTTTGTTTTACCATCCTCCTAGCGAGGACACATGAGCCAAGACAGTCTGGCATCTAATCATAGATACGTCCAATGCAATGTTCCAGATAAAAAATTGTAATTGGGTACGCCATTATTGGCCGCAATATCCTCGAAAATTCCGGCCGCGGAATGACTAGAGTCTTTCGATTTGCCACGCGTTCGCCTCTCGTCACAACTGATCCAGCTTAACCCGGTAATCCTGCCGGGGATAGAGGCCTGCATGTTAAAGTGGCATTCGAACTACGGAAGCTTTTTGAATACCTCATATTACACAGCGGGCTGTGCCAGAAGCGAACGGCGGGTTGAACCGAGACCGGGTTGAGCCGTCAGACCGGTCTAATCCTGGTCGCCAGTCGACTTTACTTTGACGCGGCTAGAATCGCGAGAGGTTTTCCTACAGTGTTGACGCAGCGGAAATGTACATAGTTATCTGATACAAGTCTTCTTTTGCAGGTCGCGAATATGGAAAGAGGAGCCTCCAGTACAGTAATGCATTTTTATGAACTATCGAAAAAAGACCATTGGCTAAGTTCTCGCCTTTTTTCTGTGGCATTGATCGTCCACAGCCTTCTAGCCGAGTGTGTGTTCGCTCACACTCCCATAGTTCCCAACACTGTTGTACTGCAGGGTCAGAACAGTCCAGACGGCCAACAATTTGACGGCACTAACATCCTTCCTCCCAGAGTCTACTGAACCGCCCTCGCACTAACTCTGTAAGTTGTGTATACCTTACCTATTCATTGATGCTCACCCTAAAAGCACAGCGAGTATACTGTGCACACATTTCGTCCTACAGCCGTTCGCGTTACCAGGATTGTAGCGCCCCCTGTTGTCAGTTGTATGTGGTTCATAGCAGCCAAACTAAAAATCAATTGCAATATTATCCGCGATGGCGCTGTGTATTAACGTTTATCCCATTTGGTTATTCGTTATTTATGCGCCAATTGTTACAAGCAAAGTGTATAATCAAAACTGAATTGAATAAGTAGGTGCGTAAAGGGCTCGCTTATAGCACAGTGCATTAGCTAACTTAATAAGATCTGTGACAGGACACGAATACTGTTAGAGGGGAAGTGCGGAGACAGCTTATAGTTCTGTAAGCAGTGACCGAAGTGACTTGTGGGTCTTCTTGTTCAGACACAAAGCAGACTTTCGCTCAACATCCTGTGATGATCCCTATTTCCTCCGGACCGTGTTAGCAGGGAACTAAAGTTGGAGAGAATATTATTAGCCAGTTGCTTACTATTTCCTTAGGTCTCGTGAGAAGCTAAGTCACCAGTACTTCTCTTGACAGTGGGGGAGGAGGGAATTGCACGTCAGCAGAGACTCTGTCCAAACATGAGCTTCAGCAACATAATATTGCGGCAGTCTGTTTTTGGTCTTTAGACCGCTAGCGTAACATTAACCATCCATAACATGTACTCTACTGATCAGATGGAGGAAACGATTATCACATAAGAACGTGGGATCTGGTACAAGTTTTTGCATATGAACTATTGCTGTAGCGCAAAGGAGTTACCTCAAATTGTTTAGATTAATTACTTTGGTAGCCACATATCTTGGAAAGGCTTTTCCACGCACGGGAGGTCCGGTGTAATCTCTTCATTGCCGTAGAGTCTTTCCGAGGGATGCATGGCTAACGGTGTGAAGTAATTGTCACTGAATGTCTGAAAATAGTGCAGACCAGTTGATGTTGGTTTAGTGGTAATTTGAACATGAATGTGCAATTTTTTAGACGGAAATTTGGAACAATCCTTGATCGTTACGTAAAATCGCTAGAAAAGACGGTGGGTACGCCAGAGTCGGAGCTTGAATCTGGGCCCTAATGAACCATGTTCAATTTTCTTGAACACCCACGACCGCCTTGTCGGTTGAAAGTATTTAGTGGATAATTATTATGAACAGCTCGTGGAAGAGTCCTACTTCACTAATGATCTTGTTACCTTAGTGAACTCCAATTTAAATCTCGTCTGGAAGATAATAACCAACTTATTATTATTATCATCATATGCCAAGTACAAGAAATCACATGTTAATCAGATAACTATATCTAGGGATTCAAGCCATCTTCTGGCAGCTGAACCAGCTTGATGCAGTGTGAGAAGGCCTCTGGATAGTCTTCTTGCTGGACAGCCCATCACAATGTGGTCAGCAGTTTTGATACCACCACAGTCACACAATGCATCTTGATGGAGAGCTCACTTATGTGCGGTTGTCTTGCACACTCCGTGACCTGTGCGAGATCAATTTAGTTGACGCCTAGGCACGTCAAACCCAGGAACACATGTTGTCGGATCTTTTATAAGCTCACAATTGTGAGGGCTATTGGCTTCCCACTCCTTTCTCCACTCTTCATACAAGTTGTTATTTCTGAGCTTGGCTGCTTCCGTGTAGGCAGGTCTCCTCGATTTTAATCGTGTCCAAGGCAGGTGAAGAAGGTCACCATGGAGAGGAATCATGTTGTTTTCCTCCACTCCTTCCAACTTAAGTAATATCGATTTTCTCCTCAACTTTGATGGAGGAATGTTGGAAAGTACAGGCAGCCAGGATACTTGGGTAGACCTAATGACACCACTCACTGTTCTCATAGCAACGTTAAGCTGGGTGTCAACTTTGGCAGTACGAAGCCATGTAGAGAAACAGTATTCTGCCACGGAGAATGCCAAACCAAAAACTGTTCCTCGAAGAACGTGGGCACCTGCATCCCATGACGTACCAGCCAATTTCTATACAAGGCTCACACGTGTGTTCACTTTCTCTGCAGTGTTAGATAAATTCGGATGAAAAGTGAGGGCTTGATCCAAGGTAACTCCCAGATATTCGGAGTGGTCTTTGTATTCTACTCTTCCAAGGGGTCCGAAGGTTGGTCTTATTCTGACGTAACCAGGTAAATACCCTAATCAGAGCCGCCAATAGCTCTGTTCAACAGCATCGAGACTCGGTTTGGACAGTATGCCGTCCATAACCGCCTGAGAGCGGACAAGAACTGGGGGGGAACAGCGTAAACAACGAGCAGGTTCCAGCCAATTCTCTCACCATTAAGGCTCGTTCGCACCACGCTAGTAATTTAGTCGAGTGGCGAGTAGTTTAGTAGCTAAATTACCCGTTACTGACCAAAAATCGTTCGCACTACAGTCGAGTACAGTACAAAAATAGCGTGGTATTTTGCCAGATGAACAGGCTGCAACGCAATCAAATGAATGAGCTGATACAGCTTATGTTAATGGCTATTTTAGAATAAGTGGTTGAAGAAGTTTATGAGATAAAGGGAAAAAAAGCAATGCGTACGAAAATGGGTTAATGGAAATAATTAACAAGGAGCTGCAAATTGTCTTGTGAAGGAATCAGCATTAGAAGATCCCTAATAAGATCTTGAGAATGACCAAAAGTTGTGTTAATGAAAATTTAGCATGAAGATACCTATTTAAGAAGTGCAATTCTCGCAATTACAAAATTACTGACAGTTCTCTATTGCCAGCGGATGTAGCTTAAGGACACTCACCCCTCGTATTTATTCACGTAAATCATCTATTACCTAATTCATCACAGTGTGAAGGAATCTATGAAACGTTAAAGGAATTGAAGTAATGTTTCATAGAGATGCATCCAGTAAACTGAATGTTTTTACTGAAGGAATATAAACTATTTCAGTACCTGCGCCTAAATTTTTGAACTATTATTTTTTAACTTCTGCGAGTAGATCATTCTAAAAAGATTTTTATCGCGTTAGGTAGTACTTCTAATAACGATAGTAATAATATCTTATTGTATAATCTAGATGCTATTGTAATAAAATAATTAATAAAATTGTGCACTAAGCAGATGTTTTCAATTTTCAATTTTCTTCTCACCAAATCCTGGTATGTTTATTGTATTTTGTTTGCTTTTATAGTGCGAGGACTTAATATTCTGCAAGCATTCATGTTCTACATATTTGGAAACAAATTTAAAATTGTTTCTTCGCTCAGCGAAACGACATTTTTGCGGCAGCTAATCATCTCGACTTAAACAGATTTGTTTGGCCGATGAGCCAGTGGGCAGTGGTGCTTGGTGGGGGGTGCTACTCGCCCGGTTCAATAGAACAAACCGGATCGACTCGACTAAACTACTCGACTAATTTTCATTGTTCACACACGTTTAGTTACTAAATCACTCGCCACTCGACTAAATTACTAGCCTAGTGCGAACGAGCCATTAGGAATCCGTTCTAATGACCTAAACACATATCTTCATGCAGTAAGGCAGAAGGCAGTCGACTGTCACAAAAATCAGTGCCCGACACGTTTGCAGGTTGTATTTGTCCATTCAGAACCACGACTCTGCAACGCCACGTCACGTTGCCGTGCACGCTGCTCATGCTATCGTTCAGTAACTATCATACCTATTATAAACACATTACAATGCAGTATTCTCTTAACTTAAAGCACTTTCGATAAAATAATGTTAATAAACCGCAAAGCAACCGAATATAAAAACATTTGCTTTTTTACTACCATTGTATGTAATTGTTTGTTTTTAGTATTTATCCCTTAAATATAGGATGCAGTAGATATTAGGGACAGACTTCAAGCTCCTAGGTAGTAGTGTTTTTGAGATATACCTGGAAACAAAAAATTGTTCAAAACTGGCAACTTTAATGATTATTCATATCTCTATTTATCAGCTAAAAAAATTGAAAAAAATCTTAGCCCTCTATGTGTGAGCTCTAAACCTTGATAATCCAAATCCAGGAGTAGAAAAATTACTTTTGTTTCCCTTTTATATAAATATGTAACTCCTGGAGAATATATAACCTAATACCATTGGGAACACGATATATGGTATTAGGTCAACGAAACACATAGGCCTATAATGTACAGATTTGAAGTCTGAAACATATTTTCTGGTTAGAGACCTGTGGCAGATGGACGGACAGAAAGCGGGGCGTCAGCAATAATGTTTCTTTGTGGCCTGGTGGTTCAATCTACGATACCAATACATGGATGCTTTACAGAGGGCAAAGAAGACTCTGGATAATTATATTTTCTCTGAAACAAAACTACGATGGCTTTCGGTGTCACACGGACCTCAATTTGTCAGAGGGGAAAATATCCCCACATCACCCGTTTCGATGTGAACATGAACTGAACGTATACGATCCAAAAGAATTGACTAGTGCTGTTTGAGAAATAGAAAGAATGAACACCGAGATCCTGGGTGTACTGGCCGGGAGGCAGAATGCGTTAGCTCTTCAATTACATGTAGGCAACGTAAACATAGCCAGGGAATAATGATGGTTATGAGCTGAAAGATAGTAGTGGTTCCGGGCAGATAAATACCTACTCCAACGTTATTCTTATTCCCACCACATTCTACGACATAAGCTTCAAACCTTAAGCAAGATAATGGGGCCGTCTGAAGGGAAATACCCCCACGATGTCCGCTTCTAGTCTACAGCCACTACAAATTCAGACTCATAGAACCTCTCATAACGAAAGAATCAGCCCTTCCTATATTTACGAAACCGTTCGAATGCTCCATTCCAACCCTCCGCACCTATATAATCCCGCCCACCTTAACCATCAAGCAGCGTCCATGCTTCTAACAATGACCTGGCCGGGCTACACACAAATCTACACTGACGGGTCCAAGACCAAACACCATGTTGGCAGCGCGTACTACTGCCCCAGCACCAACCAAGGAGCCTGCTTCGCTCTTCCCTGCGAAGCCTCGATTTATACTGCCGAAATCATCGCCATTAAAGAAGCCTTAAAATACGGAATGGAACAAAAGTTTAAAAAAATATTAATCCTTTCCGACTCCAGAACCAACTTACAAAGATTACAAAACCCACAGTGGAACCTCAATAGTAACAAATATATAATGGACTTAATTGAAATGACACTGTCTACACAAACCCAGACATAAGGTATATATGGTTTAAAGGACATGCAGGAATCTCCTATAACGAACGAGCGGACGCCTTAGCGAAACAGGGAGCCAAGGAGGGGATGATGCTGGCACTTCCGCTTCCTTACACTGACTTCCTTCCCCGCGTCAAGCAAAAAGCCTATGAAGACCTACAAGACAACTGGAAAACATCTTGACTGCACAAGGGCTCTCACTACGCCACAATCCAACCAACAATCATGAAGAATACGTGGTTCCAGAACCTTAAAACCAAAAGGCATCTCACAACATCATTAATACGAATGAGGTTAGGCCACGGAGCCTTCCCCAGCCATCTACAGAGGATAAAAGTATTGGACTCTCCACGATTCGAAGCAGAGGGGAAGGAAGTCTCAGACCTCAACCATATTTTTTTCAAATGCAGCAAACATAATCTCCCAAGCGCCACCTTAATAAGGAAATTAGCAGCAATGCAAGTACCCTTCCCTACATCGATACAATGCCTGCTTTCTACAAACCAGTTTAAGATATACCAGACACTGGCCAGATTCTTACAAGACGCACAAATAACGATATAGTCAACATGACTCAACAGTGCGCAAGGACAAACCACAGGCTCACGGAAAACAAAACGAACTGCCGGAAAAGACAAAAGGGAGAAGAAACAAGAAATATACAAGAAACACCACTCTACTAGAGACCCACAAACGGATACATATACACATAAAGATCAAACCTCAACGAAGAAAACCACTGGTGAAACAGTTTGTAAAGCAAGACAAAGGTGACAATACTGTAAATTGGTAATTCATGTAAAGTAAGGTAAACATACTATCTAATAGAATCAATGTACAAGATCAAATGTATAATAAAGGTTGGTGAAATGGTCGATTGACCAGAAAAAAAAGATAGTAGTGTTAAGGACCTATACGAAAACATTCCCCTTTTTACATGTATTCATTATTTTGAAACCAGTCTACTACCACTAATACCACTCATGTTTATGTTCCGACGGAAGAATATACAAGTGAAGATATTTTTTGAGCAGCTCGAAACTGCAAACCTGAGAAACTTCAGTCCTAATATTTAGCGTGGAAATTAAGACGAAATTCTAGCGAATCCGTTATGGAAGATCCGATCGTCTGATCACGTTTAGCCAACATAAAATAAAGCTGTTGTGAGAAATATTTTTTTTTAGATATCTCAA
The DNA here is from genome assembly GCA_031002005.1 of Vandiemenella viatica. NCBI lineage: Eukaryota > Metazoa > Arthropoda > Insecta > Orthoptera > Morabidae > Vandiemenella > Vandiemenella viatica. Next base: position 169,988,356 of record JARYHS010013630.1, on the reverse strand, counting down.
AGAGGTGTGTGAGTATACCTCGTAAGGACATCAGAACTTTTTCAGGAATAAATGTTGACCAGAGTTCTAAAATATTTAGATGTATCAAGAATTAACCTAGGCGCTGATCATCATCAACCTAAAGACTAAAAAAGAAATGGCAAATCTCTCAAAGCAGGCATCACAAAATTAAAAAGGCACTCAACTACGTCAGACTATAAAGATTGTTCTTCGCGAACTCAGCGAATTGGCGAGCTGAGTCAGGTAAAAGAGCTATCGTTTAGAGAAAGGAATGTGACATTATCAAATGACCACTTTATTGTGTTATTCTTTGGCTTCACCATCTTTTCCCGCCATTTCGGGGTCGGCAGCCTACGATGAGTCTTATTTGGATCTATGGTTTTACGCCTATATACCATCGCTGACGCCAGACATTTTATACTCACTGGCAGGTCCTACTAAGTACTAATCGGGAAAGGGAGGGTAGCCATCGATCTGTGAAGCGTGTAAATATGTTTTGCGTGTGATAAGTGTATTTTTTGTTTGTGAAATGTATAATACACGAGGCGAAGATTGGGGATCATCCCGGCATTCGTCATTCACCTAAAAACCGCAGTGAGTACGGCCGGGAGCCGGGGAGTAGGGCTCTTCACAGGTTCGTTGTATCTCCTTCAGAGTGCGTGACGACACGTCTTAGCAAACGCCAGTTTTGCTACCGTTCGTCTACAATATTTACATCGTTTATTTAAGGTTTTATGACACTCTATAATTTAGTTGTAGTTATAATCCATAAAAGAAATAATATTTGCGATAGAAGATCGTTTTCCAAAGAAAACAGCTCTAATTTGCCAAAAATTAATGTGAATGTTTTTCGCATCAATGAGTCTGCTCGGCAGAATTCCAGAAAATCTGAACATTCATGAAAGAAAACGTAATAAAAAGATGAAAATGCAGTTTTGCGCTGGAAATTGCACTTATTGTCATACAATTAAGTATAGATTTAAAGTCTTTCTTGGAGTTTCATTATAATGTTAGGCTTTAGATAATAGACTTCAGAAACCTGTATCCTACAGAAAACGTTATTATAAACTGAAATTTGTTTCAGAGGAGAAAAATTTATTGTAGTTAAGTTGAAAATATTACTTATTTACTATGAAAATAAATAGACAATGAACTAGCGGCAAGCATTCGTCGCAAAAATACACACATTTGCAGACTTTTTTTTTTGCATGAACGGCGTACTGTAACGAAAATTACTGATATATTTTGGAGAATATTACTTATATTCTATATGAATTATGTGAATCAATGCATCTAAATCATGAAGAAGATCGAATAGATGCTGTCTGACTGATTTCAAGTGGTCCTAAAGAAGTTGTGTCTATAAGAGTTTACGATACTTAATTTTCTAAGCAACCATTTATTCATCGATAAAAGCGTAAGTTTACCACAAAACAATAAACTGAGGTTCGTAGCTTATTAAGGCTAATAAAATATTAAGTAACTAAGCATTTAGTCAATGTGGTCTTCACAAAAACATTTTGAACATAGTGTAGACAAATAAGTTGGGTTGCGTCGTGAAGATTTTACTCACTTTTTCGCATATTTTCCTTATTTCTAACTTAAATAAACAATTTGTTTGGTGTTTTAGTTGATGTGCTTACACTCAGAGGCACTACACACAAGTTGTAGACTGTTGAACTCATTTCACCAACAAAATAAGCAAACTGCTGCTATGTTTACAGCGGCACTTATCCGGACGTGATGTCACAATGGACGAATCGGCAACTGCTAGCGTTTTTGCACCAATATTGAAATTAGCATATCAAAAAGCAAAATTTTGTATTTTCTTCTTCCTTTTTCAAGAAATAATTTTTTTTTTGGTGATAGTAGATGCACAACAACAATACTGAGTACTTTTCCAAAATTAGTCAAGTACCCTATTGTGGGCAAAGAAGGGGAAGTAAAATGGCCATGACCTTTATACAGGGAATATGACGGCATTCGTTAATCCCAAATCTGGATTGTGGGATGATCTAAATCCAGAATTTCTTGCCAGAACGTCAATCACTCTCCACTTCTTTCACAAAACGTAGAACAATCGTTCAGTGCTTGTGCAGTTATTATGTTGTTGGTATTCTGGCATCAATCTTCTCGAACAAATTTCCATAATTCCTTGCAGTAATGTTTCTGAATTTTCATTCTGATTTCTCTGAGAATACAGTACTGCTTGGATTTTATTGTCTTTTATGGATCAACAACCACTTTTTTTTTAATGTTTCCCAACCGATTAGCCTTGTGATAATGATTCTAGCCGAGCGGTCTGGGAGCTCAGTGGTTACGGCGCTTGCTTTCAAAAAATTCGTTGCTCCAGTCCTGGCAGGCGCAGGAATTTTTAAGAATTGTGTTTGATAATATGAGCTATGCCAGGTCGCTCCGTGGTTCGCATTCCACGTTAAACTGTAGGTCCCAGAGGAAAGGAACTGGCCGTCCTACCTCTGACACAATGGCTCAGCATGCCTCCCTCGGGAGGATCTAACCAACCTTCGGGTTGAGGACTAAGTTAGTTTTAATCATTCTTAGTCAATTTGGAGAGTGCTCAGATTTACTGGAAACAGTTTTACTGTCTCTTGTTGCTTTTTTCCTTGTGATTTGAACGATTCCAGTCAAGAGTATGCGGACTTGCTCTTTAAACTTATCCACTGCTGCACTGTTACTTTATTCTGCACATTATACTGTGCGAAGTAATTCTAGTGACTATCGTTCTCCACTTTTTGACAATACTTTAGCTACAGTTAACGAGGAAAGAATGGTTTAGGTAACTCAACGTGCTTTCTCATATAGTGTGTACCACAATCAACTGCCTTAGATTTTGGTATTTAAATTTTTACGGATTTTTCAGACATTGCTGAAATGTAAAGGTTTATGACTAACTATCATTACATTCAGACACACTCGCATGTCTCCTATTACATCGTGCCGGACAGTATCTCACATGACGCTACTGCGATACTTTCTTGGAGATTTCTGCTTCGGTTCCTCATTCTTGTTCGAATCAGTATTTATTAGATGCAGATTTCACAAAAAATGTTTTGATTGTTCTTTTGCTTTACATATGATCTTATTTTCGTGTGCTTATCCACATACAGGGTCATTCACGAAGAAATGTAAATATTTTAATATGTTATTCTACAAGTAAAACTAAAGAAAAACGTTCATATAAACACAGGTTCGCAAATGTTTAGTTACGGAATTCAGGCTAATAAAATATTTTGCCTGAAATTTAGCAACCTCGCTAATATGAAACCATCGCAAAACTGTAAGAGGTTACAGTAAAGCACGATTTCCATTTATTTTGTTGTTATTGATCTGGTGAATGTAATAAAACAAGTCCTAGACAGAAGCAAAGAAATAATTTGGGAAAATTTATTAACTAGTTGACCAATTTTTTTTTTTTTTTTTTAGCTAAAACCGTATGAATGTGTCAGATAATCTGCTTTTATTAATGCCATAGCTCAGTATACATACAATTTCACAATAAATGTTCAAAATTACTCTCTGGAATTTACTTGTATAATCTCTGGAATTTCTGGAAACTTACTGCAGATACACGTCTGTTACTCGTTTTATTATGTTCACTAGATCAATAACAACAAAATAAATGGAAATCGTGTTTTATTGTAACCTCGTACAGTTTTGTGATGGCTTCATATTAGCGAGGTTGCTAAACTTCAGGCAAAACCTTTAATTAGCTGTAACTCTGTAAATAAACATTTGCGGACCTATGTTTACATGAACGTTTTTATTTAGTTTTACTTGTAGAGTAACATATTAAAATATTTGCATATCTTCGTGAATCACCCTTAAATTCACTTTAGTTAGGAACACATCATTACAGTAAATACGCAGTCTATTGTTAATAGAATATTACATAAACTACAATAACTGTGCGCGATAATTCTGACTAATAAAATATTGCCTATGATATTTGCAACGTCATAAAAACAAATTGCAATATGTTGAAAGAAGAATGATGAAGATTACACTGAGTGTACATATCTGGGTGTAGCGGGCAGGAGGACGTTGGTGTAGCTGTTAGGTGAGGTCTTGAGGCCGTTCCGAGATGACAGAGCCTGGCGCAATATGTGCGGGCCGCGTAGCTGCCACTCTCTCTTTTTGCGGTGAGTTCGTTATTGTGGTCTTCTTCGCCGCCTGGACACCCTCCCTCACAAACAGCCGCAGGCACCGCGGTCGTCGGAACTACTTTCCCAGAGTAGGAGTGAAGCCGACCTGCATTAGGTCTCTCTCACATATACTTCGAAATGAAGCTGTGGTCTTGCAACTTGCCTTTCACGTGGAATTTAATATACTTAACGGTTTACTTCACCTTACATTGACCAGAAATCTGAACCATCAGTGACTAATCAGAGTGTCTACACTTAAGACGCTTCTCGCTTTAGAACATCGCTGTTAATCAACCTGTGTCTCCACGAGATTTGGAGAAATCGCTCGAGGCAGCGTAAATGGAACTCATGAATTATCTTTTCATGCCTAGCAAGAGTTCTCCAGAGAAGTGAGATGATCACACATGAAAAGACATCCCTAATTTTGCACTGTCCGTAGATTTGCCCAAACTTTCTTCTCAAGTCCGATCATCATAGGTGCAGCCTTGGGAATTCTATTGGGGATCTCGGCATCCAGAGACAGAGTGCTGGTTAGTTTGGATCCTAGGTAAATGAAGTTACCAAATATTTTTAAACAATAATCGTAGATGCTGATTGGCTGACGTTTGTCGTTTACCATATAGTATAATGTTAGTTTTCTGTAAACTGACACTTATACTGAACTCTATGCAGCCACGTAATAAATAATCGATGATGTGTTTCAACTGAGCTTCAGTATTAACTGTCAGAATCCTTCAATCGCCAATGAACAGCCTGCGTTTGAGCACCGCGTGGAAGGTTTTGGTGACTCACTATTATAGTAGATGGTGCATGTGCATTTGTGTGTATGTGTGTGTGTGTGTGTGTGTGTGTGGAAAGAGACAATCATGCCATGTTGGTAACTGATCTTACGAAGCTACACAGGATAAAACTATAACCATATCAAATAGTGCTATGAAGAGTTGTCCCTACTGCTTGCAGAATTTCTTTTTCAGCCGAAGAAGTGATGATATCGCGTTCCGTAGATCGGACGGCCCTAAAATCACACTGTTCATCTGGATGGATGCGGGAAGAAAGACTTTGTAAATGAATAACGGTTTACTCATCCAGGAGCTTTTCTTACAATACTCAGGGCCGATATGCCACTGTAGTTGTTACGGTAGCTGCGGTTACATTTCTTTTTGTAAAGTAACGACTTTGACATCGCACATATTCCGTGGAACTTAAACTTTCACCGAGCAAGCAAGAGGACTTGGAGTCTTCAATATTTGGGAGGTTCACCATTTTCATCAGGGTCATCCCACATGGGAAGAGAGAGTACGGTTTTGTTGAGCTCACTGACGGTAAGCAGTATATCTAATTCATTCGTTTCTGGTATCTGTGGGATGGCATAAAGGGCATGCCACATCACTTTATTCTGGAGCGAGTGGTCGGTTCCATCCGTCTGGCTTGCTTAGTGACAATATCACTGGAGCAGCAGTCTTTATAGATGTCCAAACTAAAGTGTTATTGATACCTTTATATATCGATTTGTTGTTTCCAGAAACTGCATCGCCCTTGATGCTTTTGCACAGGTTAAACCAGTAGTCTTTTGATTCTTGCATTTTGGACTTCTGAAAATGTCCCGCGTGCCGATTGTAGGGTTTCTTTTGTACGCCTTTAATGCCATTCGTTTAGCCTCGAAAATTGTTCCTTCTCCTCCAAGCTGGCTTCATATCACTCGGTGTTCATCATATATTCTTCATTTTCCCGCAAGTGACAACAACTGTGCTATAGATAACGGCGTAAGACTGTGGTCAAATAGTGTTTGTGTTTCTGTTGGTTAGTCCGAGGCCTACAAAACTATTGATGAACTTCTTAATTTCCTTTGGACTTAGTATATGATCTGTGGTTGAACATTATTTTTTTGCTGGCGTAAATTCTTTTGATCTTTATGGTGACTTTCGGGAAATCGCTTCATCTGTAGTTCGGGCTTCCGCTGACGTGGAGAGACTGCAGTTTTCTATTTTCGGAGCACAATATTTAATGTAAACTGTTGTTGGTTTGTTTGGAAAACTGATTTTTAATCTGAAGTTTTGTTTTAATGTTGAAAACTGACATTTTCATACGACGTATTAATTGCTGGCGTAAAAAATAGGTATATTGCGCTTTCATTTGGTCAAGATACGGAGGGATACCTAATGCTGCTCTGAAAGATAGTGAATGATAGTAATTACGCTCATTGATTTTCGGACCTGCCACCCTGTTTTAATCTGACGTAGATTAGAGATACGTTATCACTGAAATTAATACAGACCTCTGTCAGAGTATTGTAGCACACTAGAGAATTTCAGGGACAGATGTGTGCAAACTGGAGTAAAAACAATGGGATAGTACCCAAGATACCAGCCAGCAACAGGTCAGCGGAAAGTTATCTCTTCTGGAAAACCAACGTGCAATTGGTGGCTACGGAACGTGTAAATGTCATTTGTTTGCTATCCGTCTTCCTGCTCAGAGCCCTAGCCTTCTCATCCGGCTGCAATTGCACGCACCAATTGGTTATTCAGTAGCGGGTGATTGGAACGGGCAATACGGATTGCTACCTCCGGCTAACTATCTGCATCTCGATCAATTTCAAACCTGTGCGCACATGTATGGTGTATCGTATTTGGCACAGATGGGTGTATGCTCTAAAAGTATTAAACACTCTTATTTGGTACTTTTTGTCAAGAATATCGTCCTTTTGAGTAAGGTTCCTGTCGTTTAGTATCATTTTTTAAAAAATAAAATTCTTTACAAAAACTGAAATAAACGTTAATATTTTTCCAAACATATTTTTTTAACTGAGTACCCACATATTAACTAACGTCTGGGAATGGCCATTATTACCTAAATATCCTGTTCTGAACTGTATAAAGACATAATAGCGTCAACAGTTTGAAGTGCCCAATGGATACTTGAAATCTCGTAATCAGTGTTTTAACTTTCCTTTTAGCTGAACTAAAGGGCAGATTTTTTCTGTCACTCAAAATTCAGCGTTTGCATTACTTCAACGTTTCGACGTCGAGGCCATTCGAGGCGGGAAAGGTCTGGGGCAAGAAACTGGAAGGACTGCAGCAGTGACCTTTTTCAAGGAACCATTCCGGCACTTACCTGTGGTGATTTGGGGAGATCATGCAAAACACAAATCTGGATGCCTGGACGGGGATTCGAACCCACCTCCTCCCGAATGCGAGACCGGTCACCCTCAACGTTTGGTGTTTTTATTTAACGGGAAGTCAAATCGCAAATAATGCAAGCTTATTACCGTGTTTGTTGTGATATTCTGATTATCTTTTCTCTCTTCTCGGAGCAAGCACATACTACTTCCTCTCTCCCCCTCCCCTTCACCCCCTCTCTACAACAACACAGGAGGATTATACACATATTGGGTTTCATTTCCCTATCCTTATTTAGTTTCATTACCTTATAGCATTTTTTGTTCATTATTTGAATGTATCTGAATTTTATTTTTAATGGATTTTTTAAAGTGTTACCCGCTGTGATCATTTGGGATAAGATTTTTAATTTATCCAGTACAGTAAGTGTAAAACTAAAAATAATAAATGAATTACTCTTATCGCCCGCTGACGTCGCTAAAGAATAAATTACTTTCTTAGAAAAATCACTGGAAGTTGTCCATAGGCAAGAAGGCGTAGTCCAATATGGTATCACTAGACATAGCAGCTGAAAACTGAATAACAATTTTAATGCATAACAAGTACTGAAAAAAATGTCAAAAGAGTGCAAACTATTTACTGGCGATTATAAAAACCGAATTAAACAAGTTTGATTCTTCAGTTGGTATAAAGTGTAACAATCTGGTGTTGATTATAAAATGCTTAATGTAGATTTTATGAAGTGTTTTATATTCTGTTGTATAGGAAAGCTAATGCGTTAACCATGGAAAACAGTCATGCTCTGTGAAAAAACTTGAAACTCATAAATAAAAACAACAACGAAATGTTTGATCTTGTAATTCACCATAGGCCATATGTAGTGTGACTAAATTAACATTATAAGGATATGACTAAAATCGTAGGACATTGGGTGACTTTGGAGGTGGGATGGAAAGCTGTCATTTCCGTGATTTTTTTTTTTAGATTTCTCCATTAATGTTACCTTTAATGCATTAAATAAAAAATTCATTATGTGTAGTAAGCATCACTGGTGTCAGCTAAGCGGAGACATGGCGAGGTGGATGCCTGCTGCTGTACGGCGGGTATTCCTTTGTGTTGTGATCGGCTGACAGAGGCACGCAGGCTATTAAGTGCTGCCTTTGTGCTCGCCGCTGATATCGAGATTAATACGCCACAACCCGCCACATGCCGGCTGATCGGAACTGTTACTTCAGGTCACACACACGATTCTTAACGTTTTAGACTGTCTCTCATATTTGTTCTCTGCCTTTCTACTTCTTTAGACATTTCGAATCGTAGCAGTTACACACATTCCATAGGAAGCTATTCGTAACACTAATTATATTATGATTTAACGTACCTGTTATTCATAAACAATAGCTTGAAGAGTTCTTCAGTAGTTGAGTTGTCATCATTTCTTCATAAGTCCACTTCTACCATTCTACGAGATTCTCAGTTGAATTCAATACATAGACGAACTTTTTATTTTAAAGCTTCTTAGAGAGGTTATGAGCATCGATGTAATGCCATTTTAAATTTCACATCCAATTTATGGTTTTTAATTATTTTTTAATTACGTAAATGATTTCAAAGTGAACTAGTAGTTACTTTAATTGAAAGTCATCTCTCATGGCTATAGCCACATTCTAAATTCTGTATTCGTCAACAGTTTTATATATACTTTTCTAATCATATCCTGGTTCCATACACAAGCAATTCTTTGTACAGTCGGGGACACAATTCGCGAGACCCCTAGCCTTTCGATTATGCTTCGTTCTACACAGAAATACCGCATAACTGGTAGGTGGTAAACTAAATTCATGATAAAATAGACCTCTCATACTCAGCACTTTACCAAAGACTAAAAAAAAAGAGCCCGCGCAGCAAGAAACTCGCAGACGCTCAGAGGCAAAGTTTGGAGTTCTACAGTTAAAATAACCACGAATATCATCATTTAGGTCATAATAATTATTGAAATAACCAAATCGATTGATTATAGACGAATGATAACATTTTTTTCGTAATTTTGATAAATATTGCGTATTTTCTTTTTCCCCCTCGAATAAACAGTTGACAATTCGCTATCAAACTCAATTGTATGAAGAATACCGAAAAGAATCACTAAATTACGCACGGAAAACCAATAAGAGAGAATTAATGGACTTAATTACACTTTCTAGCGCTGCAGCGTTATAGAACAAATACACACAAAGGTTGAGGGTAAGCAGATAGAACATTTACGAAAGAACTCCAATGGTAAACTAAGTCAAGAAATATAAATAAACTATTTCAAGAAATTTAAATGGTTTCGAATTTTAACACCTTAATTTTGTTTCAACCGTATCATATTAAGAAGGTAAGCTTAACTTGATCGCAGTAGCGACAGTTTTAGTGGTAATAATAATAATTAAGAACAGTAAATAAATAAATAAATCCGTCTGCAATGTGAATTAGCAATTCCCATTTTAAATCTGGAAGATGGAAGTAGGAAAACTTTAATATCTCTCTTTGTTTCTAACTAACACTGATACTTCTATAAAAGTTTTTGTTAAGCATTTCTTCCTGCCTTCCAAGTCCGATGGGTTATAGGTAACACTGTTGCCTGACATTCGGGAGGACGTGAATTCAAACCTCGTCGGGCATCCAATTTCAGTATTCCATGGTTTTCGTAAATTTTTCCAGCTGAGCTCCAGAAAAGTTCCTTCAACATGCCAGGGCTGAAATTTTTAACCGATCCTAGTTTCCAATACTTTCAGGATTCATATTACATTGGCGTCGAAGAAATGAAGAAGAAGAAGAAGAAGAAGAAAAAAAAAGACTTTGGTGGGTATGTGGTAACACTCTAACCCGCTTTCGGGAGGTCATGGGTTCGAATCCCCATGTGGCCATCCAAATAAGCGTTTTAGATGGTTTCCCCAAATCACTCCATGCGAATGCCAGGATGGTTCCTTAAAAAGGCCATCCCCGAATTCCTCTCCATTACTTGCCCCAGTCCTTTCCTGCCTTTAATGACATCGATGAGATGTAAAGCTAGAAGAAAAAATAATTTCTCAAATAAAAATAATTACATATCTGTGGTTTGTTTTGGACCTTTTCCTTGTTGGATTTATCTTATTCAACGGCCGAAAATGGTAGTGAATGGACTAGTGAGAAATTTCCAAATGTGGAGAGTCTAAAAGTTCGGTGTTGTCTTAGGGCTGGTCGACGTCGAAATCATTACAGACGAAAAAGGACTCGGGGCATGTTTTGGGAAGGAATTCAGCTATGGCCATTTCACGGAATCATCCCCAGCACTCACGGAGTGATTTAAATTAATCATGCAATATCGAAATACGGATGGATGCACGAAGTTTTGAACCCCTGTCGTTCCTAATGGGATGGCTTGGGCGTTACCGGGACTCTGGGTCACTGGTGCGATTCCGATCAGGGACATGGGTGTTAAAGTAGATATTGTTGTATGTCTTGTGTCATCTTTCAGTTGTATGAGCAAAAAGCATTTGGAAATACATCAGTATACAGGATAATCACATAAGATGGCTTAGCTGGATAAATGGATATCGGGAGGAATGCCATCAAAAATTTAAAGACATTTTTATTCAAACAAAAGGCAATTGGTCGCTTTCAAACATATTTCACAGGTCCACCTCATCTCCCAAAAACAATATTCTTTGTTTGGTGCCAACTATTAACATGGCTGCGTTCTAAAATGGTATAAGGATAAAAAAATTGAAAACTTGGTGAACTGTAGTGAAGCTCTTTAGTAATTTCAGTGGAGTGTATGGGATTTAATCTCTTTAACACTATGCATGGTCATTTTGTAAGAAGAAATTCTTCCTGCTGGCTCAAGCAAATTACAGTTCAGACGCCAGGAGGAAGTAACCGATCTGACAAACGTTTCGAGGAAGTGTTTATTTACCAGTGGCTCTGAGGAAGTGAGGAACACTTGTTCCGTAGAGTTTGCTCTAACAAGGTTTGTGAATATGACCATCCGTACTCGAAATATGCCCTTTTTCGAATTAAGAGCACCTACAAATACAGTGACAGCCATTTTCCGAAAGTAACAGAAACAACTTCATATATCATATTATTAAAATTACTTGATCGTAGTTAGAGGACCGATGAAAATGTTGAAAAATAACATTGAACTAATATGTATTGGTCATTAAAAATTTCTGGAAATTACTTTTCGAGGATTTTGACTTCAGCATACTCCCACTGTTTGAATACAAAATTAATTAATCAATATTCCGCAATAATGGCGATTTTTAAAAAAACCTGGAAGTTCACGTTATTGAGAATTGACCTGCCTCCATCTGCTGATCTAAATATTTTATGCCCTTTCGTGCCTTTGACCACTTAATCTGCTCCAGTTTATATTTTTCAGACTATTGTGTTAGGCTTTACAGAGGTAATGTGGCTCACTATTGTGAAGTCAACACAAGACGAACTCTACACTCATTCTAAAGCAACCATATGTGAGGACGGACTCGAATCGGTTACCTTTACAATGCGATGATGGTGTTCTAGCCCCTACACTGCTAGCTCCAGCTTAAGTATCTTGGCCGGGACTCTAGCGAAGGAATTTGTGAATGTGTCTGCGGTCGTGACAATTCCGTAGACCCACAGAACAAGGAAATCATCAGACATTTCAGGCATGCGATTTTCCTTATCCTCGTTCAACTTCCTTGCTTATATGGCTACCTGAGGCTGACCAGGGCTTTCTGAACTTCTCTTAAATTTGTTTCCCAGAACATTATCGCTCGTCCACAACAATCAGTTTTTTTAATTGAACGTAAAATTTAAACATATAGGAACAATAATCACAGACTGACTCGGCCATGAATCTTTTTTAATATATCTATCTTTGCAGCTTAGTAGTAGGCGCTTAAATATTTGATCAACTAAAGATTTCAGATCTTAATCACATCGTTTCTCATGAACCCGGAACCAACCACAATGCATCCACTTTTACAACCACATATGTAACCTTTCAATTAGTTATGCTGTCCCATGCGGTATTTCTGTGTAGAACGAAGCGTAATCGAAAGGCGAGGGATCTCGCGAATTGTGTTCCTGACTGTACATCATAGCTATTTACACGCGCTTTGTCGCCTGTTGCGTTTCAGCTCTCATTTGCTTTCTTGCATATTAATTTAATTGTTTTAGTTTTTTCAGACCCAACAATCAGCAGAGTATCTAACATGGAATATGTTTATAGGAAGAAATACTTACGAAACGAACGAAAATACTCTTCTTCGTTTGTTCGAACTTCACTTATTGAGAACCTTTTCGTCCATACTGAAATGAATTAATAAGTACCTCGTGTCATTGTTATTACATACTGAGTGTTCCCGCAGCGCCTGCGAGATTTTTGAGGTGTGGCATGAGTCAAACTGTCAATACTAGGTCACGTGACAAAGCAAGCCTGTATTTACACGTTCGGTGGGTGACTAAACATTCTACATAGCTTGCAGTTGCAATGGATCTATTGCCCATCATAAACAGCTAAGGTCCACTTTCCATTTGAGCACGTTTCGGAAACGACCGGACTGACACCGTTAACAAGGGGTGGGCGACAGGGAAAAGTGCTTGGTGCGAATTCCTTGGATATGGACATGCTCGTATAGTGGTGGGGAGGATCCAGTCAATGGAGGCCCTCGCCAATAATATTATTAACTTTTGGGGGTTTTATTTATCTGTTGAGCCTACCAGGTGCAAGTATTTTCCCGAGCAGACACACGCCGAGTGACACATGCCACTTCATAGTGAGAAGAGAACATGGTTTTCCTGGGGAGGAGAAGAAGGGGACAGAGGAACATTCTTATCTGGTGCGGCACAAGCAGTCTTCAACGAGGCCTGCCTCTCGGTCTGGACAGTATGAGGCTGCGGCCCAGATAAGAGTTCAGCACGTCTCGACAGGCGAAACTGCCGACTGCACGGAGGATCCCTGCGGCGCCGTTCTGGTCTGACCTCTCTATATGCTGACAACGGTAAAACTTCCTTCGCGTTAAAAACTAGTGCAACCCGGTAGACGAACCCTGAGAAGTTTCAATTTGCTTTAACTGTTAAAAAATCAAAGACATTAAGCAAGGTGTAATTGTTCAAATGTTAATAAAATTTATTTAATGTTTGCCTAAATTTCACCATTCTGATCTTTTGATAAATTCAGTTAATCTTTTATTGATTCTATAAAGTCAAGTAATATGTGACTAGTTTATAAAGCATGATCACTGATGAGTATTTAATCTTGAGATTTTTTTATGACCACAACAGCATGATCGGGAAGTCCATTTTCTCAATACATAACATTTCAGTACGTACGCACTGTTTATTTTTTTTAATCATTGATTCTAAAAACCACAGCACGAGTTTTATCAAAGGCTAGACTTCCATCCGCAGACTTGTCTGCTATTTTGGTCCGCAGTGTTGCCCCGGTATGTATGCTGATCAGATATAGTTAGGTTACACCCTCAGCATTAGGGAGGGACATTGCCTACGGTGAGGAGCCACGGGACGACAGGCAAGTGGAGGTTGAGAGGAAATCACAGTGCTTTAGTGGTAGAGCACTAAAACGAAAATATCTAAATAAACAAAAATATGCTGGGGAGAGCTTCAAAACATACTTTTTGATAATTGTTTCATCTTCCAGTTTTATTTCTGGACTCGAGACGCTTAAAACAAGACTTGTCAGAGCTATCTACGACAACTTCAATACTTCAATGATTGGGAATCTGCGCTACAGATATTTATGAAAGTGTGTGGATCCTCTCTGGTTTGTGCGATCGATTGGCTGTGTCTGTCGAGAGCTGCTCATCAAACTGCGATTTTGCATTCATCAGCTAAGTTTTTGTAGACTAAATTATTTTAAAATCTTTAATTATCATCTAAACTCTTAGAATTATTGCTAGCAAGAAGAATTATTTAAGATTACACCATAAATAACAGTTTTTAAATTTCGCGTCATTGTTGTTAACGTTATTGCTAGTTATTGCACGTTTTACTGAATTAAACTTAGCATAAGCTTGATAGTTAGATTACTTATAATACTATAGCATAGGTAAAAATAGTAGTTTGTAGTGTTAAATTTCTTATATACACGTAAAAAAGTTCAAATCACTAGTTTGAATTTCGATTGTTAAAGCTTTCTGTATTGTCCTATATTAAGGCTTTATTAGGTTTAAAATAACACAGTTTCTTAATTAATTAGTTCCGGAATAGTAATAAAATCAACTGGAAATAATAAACATAAGTATTCATATATAGCATTTAGTTACTCACATCAGGTTAATACATTATCGTTATTTTAAGTTCGACTATCGATATCGAAATCAAGTTTACGATAACAAAAACGTACGTTCTAATAATTAACGTGTTCTGTCTGAAATTTAATAGTGTTTAATTGCCATCTAATATATATATATATATTTAAAAAAAATTCCACCTTTTTTTTAACTTTCATAAGTAACAAAATAGTTGTTATCCACATTAGCACTAAATAGTATCCGACCTACCATCTTAAGTTTGTTTCGAAATCCATTAGCTTAAGTTTTATTCATTGGTTCTTAAGTAGTTTAAAACTTCAATCAAATTAATATATATAACAATTCAACAGTTAGTCGAGTATAGCGCCTATCATATTTAGTAAAAAAACGTTAAAAATATAGTATAAACTTTATAAGACTACTTTATCAAATAAATTTAAGGTTTGTTTAGAAGATGGTTGAAGTATTTGGGAAAATCATGACTGGAAACTGTGGCGCCTGTCGTAGGTACGTTGCGAAGGGGATGGGTTGTAGTTGGTGTAAGAAGTGGTTTCACTGGGCATGTGGGGAAGAGGAAACGGGGGAAATAAATGAGGCTCTCCCATGGTTTTGTTCACTGTGTCTTAGGGATGATAGGATGTGGGCGAAACGATTAGGGAGTTGCGTGAAAGGATCAGGGTTCTTGAGGCTCGTCCTGTGGAGGCTCAGCTCTGCAGGCGTGGCCTGTGGTGTAGAGATGGGCAAAGTGATTCACTAAAAAGAGCGGTTGTTCATTTGATCACTCAATGAAAAGAACTAGTTCTTTTGAATGGTTCACTTGCTCAGTAGCTCAGTTTTATTTGAGACCTTTTTTTTAGGTCTCACCCCTCACAATCCGGTTATACCCCCACTTTCCGTTGAAAATACCCCCTTATGTCGACTTCAATACAAATAGTAGACCTTTTTTTTAGCTTAGAAGAACTACCGTTCACTTTAAGTGAGCGTCTGCTCCATCTCTAATTCTTACGAATTTCTGAAATTCCTCATCCTCGACAAGAGAGAAGGGGTATATTCTTTACACATCACTTTTAGTAACTGAATATCTAAAGCCCGTTTCCTAGTAATTGAGATTGGTTGATTTACATCAACGAATGTATTCATCGATGTCTGAGCAAACCGCGGCGTCGATAACGGTGACGGTCTCCGAGCCATGGTGTCGTCCAAGCTGCACCATTCCAGAGAAAACGTGGAGGCACTGGCATTAGAACTACTTGCTTTTGGGAGTGGTTTAGATCACTTCGATGAGAAGTTCTAACCCGGCGTCATCCACTGAAGGCGAACGTGATCGCTGCGCATTTCCCTCGCGTTTTAATGGTATCGACCGTGCAAAGTCTTAAGGTGTCTCTTCAAATTGGTCGTCGATCCTGACGATATAGATAAAATCGCCTTGCAATAGTTGCATTTCCCTTTCTTGTCCTTCTCGTTCTTTCGAAATGATACCAAACATCAATGGTAAGTCTGCTCATTTTCTTGACCTGTTACAGACAAGGGGAAACTTGAAATAAACACGCAAATCTATGAAAAACGTATCGATAAATATTTGGTGTTACGATTATGTTTAAACGTTTATAGTGGTCATTTAAATACACTTGATCGTAGTTTAGATTAAAAACTTAAAATAACATATAGCATAACGCTTACCAGGGAGAGAGAGAAGAGAACGGTTACGGAGCGGTAAAGAACTAGCTCTCCAGTGGCACTGCTCCGAGCTGTGCTGAGCGATTGAATCGTAACGTCGCGAACGAACATGCTCTCCAGTGGCACTGCTCACTGCTCCGAGCTGTGCTGAGCGATTGAATCGAACGTCGCGAACGAACTAGCTCTCCAGTGGCATGCTCACTGCTCCGAGCTGTGCTGAGCGATTGAATCGAACGTCGCGAACGAACTAGCTCTCCAGTGGCACTGCTCACTGCTCCGAGCTGTGGTGAGCGATTGAATCGAACGTCGCGAACGAAACAGCTCTCCAGTGGCACTGCTCACTGCTCCGAGCTGTGCTGAGCGATTGAATCGAACGTCGCGAACGAACTAGCTCCCTCCAGTGGCACTGCTCACTGCTCCGAGCTGTGCTGAGCGATTGAATCGAACGTCGCGAACGAACTAGCTCTCCAGTGGCACTGCTCACTGCTCCGAGCTGTGCTGAGCGATTGAATCGAACGTCGCGAACGAAACAGCTCTCCAGTGGCACTGCTCACTGCTCCGAGCTGTGCTGAGCGATTGAATCGAACGTCGCGAACGAACTAGCTCTCCAGTGGCACTGCTCACTGCTCCGAGCTGTGGTGAGCGATTGAATCGAACGTCACGAACGAAACAGCTCTCCAGTGGCACTGCTCACTGCTCCGAGCTGTGCTGAGCGATTGAATCGAACGTCGCGAACGAACCAGCTCTCCAGTGGCACTGCTCACTGCTCCGAGCTGTGCTTAGCGATTGAATCGAACGTCGCGAACGAACTAGCTCTCCAGTGGCACTGCTCACTGCTCCGACTGTGCTGAGCGATTGAATCGAACGTCGCGAACGAACCAGCTCTCCAGTGACACTGCTCACTGCTCCGAGCTGTGCTGAGCGATTGAATCGAACGTCGCGAACGAACATGCTCTCCAGTGGCACTGCTCACTGCTCCGAGCTGTGGTGAGCGATTGAATCGAACGTCGCGAACGAACAGCTCTCCAGTGGCACTGCTCACTGCTCCGAGCTGTGCTGAGCGATTGAATCGAACGTCGCGAACGAAACAGCTCTCCAGTGGCACTGCTCACTGCTCCGAGCTGTGGTGAGCGATTGAATCGAACGTCGCGAACGAACTAGCTCTCCAGTGGCACTGCTCACTGCTCCGAGCTGTGCTGAGCGATTGAATCGAACGTCGCGAACGAACCAGCTCTCCAGTGGCACTGCTCACTGCTCCGAGCTGTGCTGAGCGATTGAATCGAACGTCGCGAACGAACATGCTCTCCAGTGGCACTGCTCACTGCTCCGAGCTGTGGTGAGCGATTGAATCGAACGTCGCGAACGAAACAGCTCTCCAGTGGCACTGCTCAGTGCTCCGAGCTGTGCTGAGCGATTGAATCGAACGTCGCGAACGAACTAGCCCTCCAGTGGCACTGCTCACTGCTCCGAGCTGTGCTGAGCGATTGAATCGAACGTCGCGAACGAACTAGCTCTCCAGTGGCACTGCTCACTGCTCCGAGCTGTGCTGAGCGATTGAATCGAACGTCGCGAACGAAACAGCTCTCCAGTGGCACTGCTCACTGCTCCGAGCTGTGCTGAGCGATTGAATCGAACGTCGCGAACGAACATGCTCTCCAGTGGCACTGCTCACTGCTCCGAGCTGTGGTGAGCGATTGAATCGAACGTCGCGAACGAACTAGCTCTCCAGTGGCACTGCTCACTGCTCCGAGCTTTGGTGAGCGATTGAATCGAACGTCGCGAACGAACTAGCTCTCCAGTGGCACTGCTCACTGCTCCGAGCTGTACTGAGCGATTGAATCGAACGTCGCGAACGAACTAGCTCTCCAGTGGCACTGCTCACTTCTCCGAGCTGTGCTGAGCGATTGAATCGAACGTCGCGAACGAACTAGCTCTCCAGTGGCACTGCTCACTGCTCCGAGCTGTGGTGAGCGATTGAATCGAACGTCGCGAACGAACTAGCTCTCCAGTGGCACTGCTCACTGCTCCGAGCTTTGGTGAGCGATTGAATCGAACGTCGCGAACGAACTAGCTCTCCAGTGGCACTGCCACTGCTCCGAGCTGTACTGAGCGATTGAATCGAACGTCGCGAACGAACTAGCTCTCCAGTGGCACTGCTCACTGCTCCGAGCTGTGCTGAGCGATTGAATCGAACGTCGCGAACGAACTAGCTCTCCAGTGGCACTGCTCACTGCTCCGAGCTGTGGTGAGCGATTGAATCGAACGTCGCGAACGAACTAGCTCTCCAGTGGCACTGCTCACTGCTCCGAGCTTTGGTGAGCGATTGAATCGAACGTCGCGAACGAACTAGCTCTCCAGTGGCACTGCTCACTGCTCCGAGCTGTACTGAGCGATTGAATCGAACGGGCCTCGCCAGTGGAGGTTCAGCCTGTGGAGGTTCAGCCTGTGGAGGTTCAGCCTGTGGAGGTTCAGCCTGTGGGGGATCAGCCCTGTGGAGGCTCAACCTGTGGCAGTCCAGCTTGTGAGGCTCAGACTGCACAGGCACAGCCTGTGGGGCTGAGCTTGTCGAGGCTCAAGCTGTAGAGGCAGAAAGTAGAGATAGTGGGTTGGAGGAAGTTGATAAGGATGGGTGGGAGCTGGTAACAGGTCGTAGGAGAATCATGGATGAACAAGCCAGACACTTCAGTAATTGTGGGAAAAAATAGGTTTGACCTGTTGCCAGAGTCAGGAGGAGAAGAGCCTCATGTAGATGTAGGAGTAGGTAGGTAAGCAGCAGACCTTTAGGAATAAGGGCGTGCAGGGCAAGAATAGGAAAAAAAGGGTTCTGCTGCTAGGTAGTAGCCATGGGAGAGGTGTAGGCCCTCTTCTGCAGGATCAGTTAGGTACAGGATATCAGGTCACAAGCTTTTTCAAACCTAGTGCAACATTAGGCCAGGTAATAGAGGATATAGGTTCCCTTTGTAGGAGTTTCACTAAGGATGATAGAGTAGTGATAGTGGGAGGTGCGGGAAATAGTATTGATAGAAACGCGAGTTATAGTATAGAGAGTGACCTGAGGAAGGTGGTGAAGGAGGCACAGCATACCAGGGTGGAGCTCATGCAGGTCCTAGTCGCCATGACCGTCCACAATTGAACTATGCTGTGAGGCGGGTTAATGTGGAAACGGAAGTGCTACTTGGGAAAGGCATTAGTTCTGTGTTGGGGGTTGTGCCTGTGAACACCATTGGTAGGTGGGGTTTCACTAGGCATGGCCTACACCTAAATAGAAGGGGGAAGGGAGTTGATAGCTAAAGCAGTGTTGGAGCCCATTTCCAGTGATGATGGGATCAGGACTGTGCCTTCTTTAGGTTAGGGACTGCTGGTGAAGGGACAAAAATAGATTATCAAACTGATACTGATTGCATAATCATGATGTGAAAAGTTACAGATGTTAAAGAAATAGGTGAAGTGGCTGAAAAATAACTGACTGGGGTAAAACTGGGAAAGAGGAGATAAATTCTGAAAATGTAAAGCCAGTAGTAAGGGTGTTAATGGTAAACTGTGGAAGTATTAAAAACAAAGTAATAGAATTTGCAAACCTAATAGAGATACACGAACCACAAGTAATAATTGGGGTAGAGAGTTGGTAAAAAGATGAAGTACTAGACAGTGAATTTTTTCCTGATGGTTACAGAGTATACCGCAGAGATAGAGGAGCAATTGGTGGAGGAGTTTTCATACTAGTAAGAAAAGAACATAACAGAATTAAGAGACAGCAGGGTAGCAGGGAATATTTAAAACAACTAAACAAGGCTTAATAACAACAAAGAAAATGGCTAAAGATGTGTTTATGAAGAGTATTGTCAGTGTAGGAGGACCATTGACTGATGCATCCAGAAATTTCTATGGCTATATCAGGAAACTGAGGGGAAGGGAGGGTGTAGAGACACTTATAGATAAGGATGGAGAAGAAGTTACTGAGGATTTGAAAATGGCAGTGATTTTAAGTAACTGGTTCAGTGAGAGCATTAGGAACAATGAATCAGAAACAGCAGGGTCTAATTCGGAGAACGAGCTTAACAACACAATTAGAAATGAAGATAGTAAAAAATTTGAAATTCATCCTTAGGAAACCAGAAAGCTGAAAAAACATAAAGGGGCTGGTGAAGATAATATTACTACAGATATCTTAAAGATAGCCGGATATGACATTGTACTTTATCTTGAAATATTATTTAAATTGAGTATGGATACTTGGTGCTTACCAGAGGACTGTAAAAGTTCAATAGTAGTACCGGTACATAAAGGAGGGGTGAGAAATTGAGTTGAGAATTACAGGCCAATCAGTTTGAGATGAGTGGTAGGTAAATTAATGGAAAGATTGATATGCAACCACATCAGAAATATATGTGAGGAACGTAAGTGGTTTTCAAGCAGGCAACATGGGTTCAGGCAAGGATATTCATGCGAATCTCAGTTGGTGGGAAATATGGAAAAATATTTCAGATGAAATGGACAATGGAGGCCAAACTGATAGTGTATCACTAGATCTGTGAAAGGCGTTTGACAGAGTGAGCCATAAAATGGTAGTAAATGAGGTAAAAACCATTGGAGTGGATGAGAAAGTGATTTGCTGGGTAGAAGAAATTTTAAAAGGTAGAAAACAGGAAGTTAGGGTAGGGAATGTAGTATTAAAAGAAGAGGAAGTAAAAATGGGTTTGCTGCAAGGTATAGTATTGGGACCATTGCTATTCATTAATCTAATGAATAATTGTGTTGATTGTTTACTATCTGAAATTAGATTGTTTTCAGATGACATAATGCTGTATAAAAGAATCAAAACGATAGAGGATTGTAAACAGTTGCAGGGTATCTGGACAGGATATATAGTTGGGTTGGTAAACATCGGATGGGGATAAATGCAAGGAAGAGTCAGCTTATTAGATAAACAATTAAGAAACAAAGGGTTAATTATGAATATAAGGTGGGGAAAGAATTTCTTGCTGAAGACTTGAAATGTAAATATCTTGGCATTACTTTAGATAACAAGCTTAACTGGACAGGACACATTGGACAGGTGGTAGGAAAAGGTTTCAAAGCTCTTCAATTGTTGGCGAGAGTGATGAGGGGATGTACGAGAGAAGTAAAGGAATTGGGTTACAAAACTTTGGTCAGACCATTGCTCGAATATGGTAGTGTAGTATGGGACCCTCATTTTACGGATCAAATACATGAGTTGGAGAGGGGTGCAAAGAAGGGCTGCTAGATTTGTTTCTGGAAATTATCGCAGAATGCAATCAGTGACGGATATGATAAAAGAGCTGGAATGGGATTCATTGCAATACAGGAGGAGGATGAGGAGGGTCATGGGAGTGTACTGGGCATATACTGGTGGTGAGGCATGGAAAGTTTTTGCAATAGGTATGAAAAGTAGTGGATGGATGGGAAAAGATGATAATGACCACAAGCTGGCACTCGATTTCAGGCACAAGGGTGTGGGAAGATTCTCTTTTTTAGGTAAGGGTGTAAGGGATTGGAATGAGTTACCAAGAGAAATGATGAATAATTTACCGAAATCGTTGAAAGAATTTAAGGATAAAATTTGTAGTGGGCAAATGTAGGTGGGTACAGGATAGGGGAAAGATGGGAGTGTAGGGAATTTTCCACCGGAGGCTGTGCTTCATTGCAATTAAATTAAATTAAATTCGATGATGGCTGAGGAGAATATAGCTGTTAAATAGACGGTGTTACTTTGCCTCCTGATAGAGAATCTCAACTGAGCGAAATATTGTTGAAATCGGAGAAATGATGAGAATTTGTATGTGAAAGAACATTCACACCTGAAGTGACATATATTTTAAGCTTATATTTGAAAGCAGGAAATACGAAATGTTGGCAACCTTATATAATTAACTCCCATGGCTAGATAAATGTCTCGCATGATGTGAACTGCTGACTGCCCGAGACACCCATATTTAACTATTATTATACTGATTAGTTCACAATAAGGCATCTCACATTGTTTATTGAGACAATTTAACTTTTCATCCATCATCAGAATGATTAATTTTAAGCATAAAAGGATAATAGTAATCCAAATGGCAGAAACGTTCGATTAGCCACATTGGGACTAAATTGGATTTAAAAATGATTTAGTCTAAAAGAAGTATAGTCTGTAGAAACAGCAGATATGAAATTTCACTCATATTCGTATTTTTGTTGTGAAAATTGTAATTTACGAGGTGTAGACTGGAGAGCGTCGCGGCTTTTACTTGATTTGATTAGGTTATTGCGGGAAACCACCTAAAAACAACAATGGGTTTGGCTTCTATGATTCGAATCTGGTACCGTTGTTCCCCCGAATCCAGTATGGTGGCGCTACACTAGCAGCTGTAGTGAAATGTTATTAACATACTAGCCACAAAGCCCGTCAAAAATGACGGGTTAAACGGAGTGTTCTGGCTATTAATTTCGTTTCAGTTGCTTACCTAAATAGAATTGTTATAAAATAAAGCTCAGTGTGCTGTAATTTCTCTCCCATGTGATGTAGCAAAAAGTTTCAGTTGTCAACTTGGTCCAGGTTGCGTTTAAGCCTAGCCACAATCTCAGCGAATATTGTCGGTAGAAAATCAAACCTTCAATCACACGCAAATTAATACAATCCCTTTATCGCATGCCAATGTCATCACGCATCGCGATACAAACTTGATGCAAAATCTTCAGCTTCTTAAATCTTTTTTATTGTCTACGATGAAGATAGAGGTTTCAACGCCTTGTCAGGCTTACATCCACCTGAAATAATGACCCCAGTGAAAACAAAGGATGTTAAAAATAAAACTTAACAACTTATGTTATGCCACGTAATATTAGTTTTAATTGTGGGTTTGGCCACATAGATCGCGATCAATTTGGAACTTCTTTCATTCAAACCAAGTAATGGTTTCAGCAAAAAAGCAACTGATAATTAATATGCCATTCCAGCATTATACGTATTTCTCACTAATTACTTAAATAAATAGAATTGTTATAAAATAAAGGTCATTGTAATTCCTAGTGCCTTGCCCAGTAAAAAAGATGTTTTCGTGGCTATCCTGGTCCAGGTTGCAGTTCAACCTAACCACGTACTAAACTTGCCGACGGAGAAACAATACTTCAATCACACGCATATTAATACATGTACTACGTCACATTTTAGTGGTAATAATGCATGGCGATAAACCTTAAATCAAAAATCTTTACGGGTTCCTCAAACTTCCTTTTTAATATTCGTGATTCAGAATATAATATTACTTTTAATGGGAGGAAGGGGATATTCTCCATCGGTCCGAAACTGGTTGATTTTTGTTTTAATTGCTTCGTTATAATGTCCTCGTCACGTTTTGCACTCTCCTTTTTCGGAAAAGTCGCCACGAATTTAATTAAAAATGCCGAAAGGTGAGACGCTCCACAACAGCAAAATGTTAGCAACACGGTAAAAATGACATAAAAATTATCGGCACAGGGATCATATCGACCTAAATAGGTTCATTTAGTCATAGTGGTCGTGGTTAGGTTGAAATTCGGCCTGGACCAAGACTAAAAGTTTACAGGAAATTCGTTCTGCGGCAGCAATCTCAGAAACGGAGCATTTGTTTAGAACGGAAGCAATCGATTATCTCTGACCGCTTGTATTGATTCTAAGGTGGCGAGCTTTGTTGTACTGCATCTCGGATAAATATTTTCTGTCTGTTAATTTCGTGCTACGTTTTACAACAGAGTGAAGTTGAAACGGAAAGAAAATATTACAACAAAGGATTTAACCATCATTTCAGAAGATTGTCATTGTTTTTGAGCGCTTGTGGCATCTAATAGCTGCGCGTCACTCTCACATTTCGACATTTTTAATTTAATTGGATTTAAGTGCCTTTTCCGAAAAAGGAGAGTGCAAAATGTAAAGAGGACATTATAACGAAGCAGTTAAAACAAATTTCAACAGGTCAGTATCAGTTTCAGGCCGGTGAAGAATATCCTCTTCCACCAGTTTTAATTGTAGTCTATGCTATATAAATGGCGATCAGTGTTGAAGTGGGATGCTTTCACGTCACACTCCAATTTGTATATCATTGAGTTTATTTTATTACATTAATGTATTCAGGTCCTAGATTAGATTATACTGATCTTGGGTGACCCAAATTGTTAAATTCATATTCAAGGTTATTTATGTGAGAGGACTCAAATCAAATATGGGAGTGTAAGAATTCTGTTTAGAGGAAGGGCTAAGGTGATGGTCGGAAGCGATACCGTTAGCCACCCCGACTAAGCGACGCCCAGGGACAATGGACAGTCCCCACGCTGTCACCGGTCAAGATCGGGTGCATTGCCCTTTGGCGTGGCTAGCGAAACTATGAAGGCCGACCAGCTCTCCCCACCCAAACCGACAGGCGGATAGCGTGGGTCGCGAATTGCAGTGTGCTGTGACATCACGTGTTTTCTAGAAAGCTTATCCCGCTAATGAAATGTAACGTTTGGGTTCGCATAACTTGAAGCAGGGCCTATTCTTACTGCCCGCATGTTCTACGCCGAGTGGAAAGGGGAGCCATCTTTTCCGAGAGTGGAGAAGGCACTTCTGGCTTTGTAGTGATCTGAGATAGATGGTTCTACCCTGGAGGTGTCGGACAGTGACCGTGCTATGATCGCTGGCTGTTGATCCTCGTCTGGACGCAGGATCGATATCGCACAGTGATAGGCTGTGCGGCAACTATCTTTGGCACCGTCTACGAGATGGAAATTTCCTTACGCCATGCCATGTTTCATTGGGTTCTTGAGACTGAAACAGACCCGTAAACGACTTGAGACAAAGACCTCTGCTCATCAAGCAGATCCATTCTGAGCTAGTTGGCATATTTTGTAGAACGTTATGTGTTGTGGAGGCCCTTGCAAATCACATGTTAGATAATGTTTTCTTATATTAACGGCGCCAGAGATTCATTTTCATGTTCATGAACTTATGTTTTAATTGCTGATGTTTGTTATCGCGAAATATCATGAATCGAATCACTCTAAGGTAAATTCAGCCAATTGTTTGCTTTGGTTAATCGGCCAATTGTAACGTCCAGGCTTTGTGTTCGATGTATTGCATTGATTTTGTGTTTATGGTAAATTTAAATATGCTAGCTGTATAAAAGCCAACAGAACAAAACAAATATCAATTGTCAGTTTCCTTGTAATTTCGCAGCTTTGTGATACTTGTGAACAGAAATAATTCTAAAACATTAAAATTATAAAATCATCCCCTCCCCTACCAAACCCCCACTCATTACAGTGTGGAGCCACTTTCGTTAAAACATAGTAATGATTTAAGTAATAGAACACTCAAGAAAACAAATTAAATTACTTTAAAAAAATTAAATTATTCATGCCTTTTACTGTAACATCAAATGCCAGTTCAAATATCAATAAATCAAAACTGCTGCTGACACTGCAAAAAATAAGGCTTTTTTCTTACATATCGGTGGCTAAAGATTTTAACAAATATTTTTACATAAAAAGAATATTAAATAAATCTAAGCAACTAATAATTATTATGTTGATTTAAACGCAATATATACTTCTATTTCAGCGTTCTGTCAGTTAATTTAATCGCGGATGCTTAGAAATGTTATTAAATAATTTGTATAACCAAGAATAATGGCGTAAAGCGTGACGTCATAGAGTGACGTCATAGAGTGACGTCAAGGCGTGACAGGTGACGTCATAAGTGACAAAGTTGCTTATTATAATATTACTAACCCCAAAGCCCGTCAAAAATTACGGGTTTAACGGAGTGTTATGGTAATTTATTTCTCTGCAGTAGCTTAACTAAATAGAATTGTTATAAAATAAAGCTCATTGTAATTTATCGTCCCTTCTGGTAAAGCAAAAAGCTTCAGTTTTCAGCTTGGTCCAGGTTGCATTTCAGCCTAACCACAATCTCCACTAACATTGCTGCTAGAAAAACAAGGCTTCAATCATGTGCGAATTAATACATTCCCTGTATTGCATGCGAGTGTCTTCATGCATCGCGATATAAACTTGATCCCAAATCTTCACAGATTCTTACACTTTTATTTATTAATACCTGCGATGAAAATTGGTATTTTAAAGGCTGAGACAGCTTACATCGGCTGAAATTATGACCCCAGTTAAAACGAAGGATGCTAAAAATAAATCTTAACAACTTACGCTACGCTACGTAATATTGAATTGTGGTTTAAGCCACACGATCAGTCTGTAACTTCTTTCATTCGAACCATGTAATGATTTCAGTAAAAAAACGCTGATAATTAATATGCCAACTTAAACACAATACATACTTTTTTTCTCAGCGTTCTGACAATTCACGTCTTAGTGTAATTCCTCGTGTCTTGCGCTGGAGCAAAAGGTTTCAGTTTCCATCCATGTCCAGGCTGCATTTCAACCTAACCACCTACTACGATAAACTTGTCGCCAGAAGAACAATACTTCAATCTCACGCATATTAATACATGAACTGTATCGCGTTTTAGTGGCAATAATGCATCGATCAAAAATCTTCAAAAGTTTTGCACATTTCGTTTTTGTTATCCGTGATTCAGACGGATATTAAAACGTTTAAATGGCTGACACAGTTGCTGAAATAATAGGCTCATTAATATTACACAGTGAAAGCAAAGGAAATTAAAATAAATCTTATAAACTTACATTATGCCACGTAATATTTGTTTTAAGTGTAGTGTAGGATACGTAGATCGTGATCAGTGTGCAACTGTTTCCGTTCAAACGAATTAGTCAATTCAATAATAATACACAGCTTAAAATATTTTGGAAAAAAAACTAAATTATTCATGCCCTATGCCATTACGTCAAATGCCATTTGTAATTCTGATCCATGTTAAATAAGAATTGTGGTGATCTCAAACGTCACCTCATGTTTTATTAGAAGGGACTATTAAAATGCAAAGATTTACATTGAGTAAATATGCCTACAGCGATCGAATGCGGTGTCGGAGGGACCACTTGAGTTTGGCGCCGACCTGTCGGCAAGCCTGGCCTTGAGCGAGATGGAATGCTCAGGGCGACACAGGGTGGCCGCAGCAGGTGGAGGGGGAGAAGAGGGAAGACGAGAAGGGACATAGCGGCAGAACGTGGCAGGTGCCAGCGGGCAGTGCTGTTTGGTGCGAATACAGTCCTTATTTGTAATTTTGGATACTGCAGCACCAGTGAGGACTTCAAATGGTAATGTACCATCCCTTTTGGCGGAAAAGTGTTGACATTTCGCTGCCATGATGATTAAAAACGCAGTGCGACCCAGAGAGCACTGAAAATTGTTTCTTGAGTCTCCCAACATCAATTTAACTTCAGTGAGTTGGCCCTCGAACTATTTGAAGCCCTTCTGGTCCAGAACTCCAGAATCCATTCATTCTTAAATATCATGTATGTCAATTTTGTGAAAATTCTTATTTAAATATGTTTCAATGTTTTTACTAGAATAAAAATTCGATTGCATTAAATAATTCCTTCATTCTAATATTCAATGTCAGGCAGAACTCTGTTCCTTTAATCTTCCCCTTTTGAAATGGTGCCCTTGGAAATATTTAATTTAATAATTAATTAAATAAATTAAATTAAAAAAATCAAAATATCTCATTACTAAGAGCTCACTAAGAGACGAGAGTAGACAGAGCATTTCACAATCTAACCAAAACATTCGCTACATTGATGCTCAAAATACAAATCTTTTGTCTTACATATCTGTGGAAAAAAATTTAAGGAATACTTCTATATATTAAAAGAATATTATGTAAGTAAATGCATCTAATGATTGATATGTCGATTTTAATGCAATATATACTTTTATTTCAGTTTTCTGTCAGTTAAATTTATTCGCGGATGCTTGGAAATGTTATTAAATAACGTCCATTATCAATAATAATGGCACAAAGCGTGACGTCATTGCGTGAGGCTCTAGATTGACGTCATGCCGTGACAGGTGACGTCATACTTGATAGTTTGCTTATTATATTAATAGATTAGAATATCTAACTTCTGATTCACAGTTTCGGTCACTGAGTTGAAGACATATATCGTACAAAATATGCTTTTTACCACATGCTGGCGGAAATGTTTTGTGTGGACGCTTTAATCTCTAGGGAAATAATCGCTAACATATTGTTGAATGGGTAATAGCAAAAGGATCTTTGGCTATTGATTTTTTTGAATGGAGGTTCTATTCAAGTTAAATTATATCTGTGCTCCCAGTTACTTCTGACAGTTATGTTTTTTAAATAGAACGCGTCTAATAACGTTCTGCACAGTGGTTATTTCATCAATGCGTCTTCAACGTAACTGCAGTAACGGTAGCAAATTAATTATCAAGTAATTTGATGATAATTGTTTTAATATCCTTTTTCAAGGGGAAACAATGTACGATATTTGTTTAAACAATTCATAAAATAAATTTATTGTACATAGTTTGAAAACAACAGCTGTATTAAAGAAATCTATGATAGTAACAAAGTGCAGAATTTATCACGGGAAATCCGAATTACTCTTTGATATTATGTGACCAGAAAGAAATATTTTTAATTTAAATGAAAATCCTCCAAAATATCTGTCTTTACGGAATACAGTTGCCATAATCTTATTTTTTGAAACTATTTTTAGTTGCAGATTAGAAAACCAGTACCATGACCGTAAGACTAATCAGAAGAGTGAATTGTCAGTCCGACGTCTATGCGGTGCAACGGGGTGTAGGATGGAACATCAATTTTCTTTGAAGCAAGTTACGTGTAAAGCGGACGATACCATTTACGAGCGTCCAAACGAGAGAATCTCCAAGACGTCTGTAGGTTTCGGTAGGCTACAGACAGCGTGATAAATGTGGAGCCGGCGTCATATTTCACGGAGATGTCAGACTGCAGTCGACCAGCCCTTACACTCGTCACACGGCAGAGTTTGGTGTAATCCTACCAGGCGACAAGAAATACATCTTACTAACTCAAGGATATTCGTGATTTATTTCATGACCACGGTACCTCGTCACCTCTTAAAATTATTTCTGCAATAATCACATATCTAACGCACCCGAACAACTAAAAGTTAATTTTATTCTTTTTTCAGCAATTAGCACATAATTTTTTTTATTCTGGTATGGAATCTGTAATTAGCTCTGCATTACCTCCAATGTATGTATTTTTACCTACAAATTACAATTTGTAGGTAAACTTGCTAATACACTGGGAGCGGGTAGTTCGTGATTTATGACAGGCGTTGAATCAAATGTTATTAATGACTAGCTTCCAGCCCATCAAAAATGACGGTTTGAACGCAATATTCTGGCAGTTCATTTTTTTTCCAGTTGGTTAATTATACAGTATTGATATTACATAATGCTAATGGCCTTGATTTTACAATGTTCTACATATTTCATTTGCAGTTCACATAGCCATTCTACTGAATTAGTGACGCCGGAAGTAATGAACCAATGAAATTAAATCAAATTAGGAATCCCAAAAACTTTTGCTATCCATGTAATATCAGGTTTCTTCCAGGCACAATTCAGCACGTTAAATATGGAACTACTTCCACCCGCATTAATTAATACCTTTAGTTATATGGCGCTTATGAAAGCAGTTTAATTGGTTTGTAAAACTGATTTCAAAGTGAATTATGCTGTAACAAAATGTGTCAGTTGCGATTCTGGTCAACTTAACCACAACCTCCACTAATATTGCGTTCGAAAATGACAGCTTGTATTACCCTCATATGAATAATGATGGGTATCACCTATGGTGGTAGTAGGAATTTATTCAGGAAAAGCTTGTAAGGAAAAATGAATAACGATCAGGTCTCCTGGAGATCGCGATTCCGGCAAAACAACATTCAGTAATGGTGTAGTAAAACTGCTGTAGTCAGTCGCAAGACATGTTATTTTCAAGCAGTAATTCCGTTGTAATACAGCCTGTACCATTATTTTCAAATAGGAATTAGGTTGTATTACAGCCTGGACCGTCATAATACAGTTAAATGTATTTCGGAAAGAATTTCTAGAGGAGTCTTGCGTTTTACCACGGCAATTGCTGGCGGAATCGTGATCTCCAATGATTTATTTACTTTACTTTATTTTACATTAAATGACGGAAAGTATAACATCAAAAACGGATAAACGTGAACAAATACCACTAACGAAAGTGTTCAGTAAAATATGCAAAACGGAAATAAACCGTAATAAATAATCTTTAATCAGAACATAGACCGGAATGAGATTTGGAATTTACCAATAGCAGAGACCTTGCGGTTGCGTATTTATAAAACTGTCTAAATAATCTCTAATATCTCTGCTCGCAACTATTTTGGTGCAAGAATATCGTTGTAGAATTGCCATTTATAAATTGATCTGATAAAAAGGTTATCTTAAATCTCATTTAATAGCTAACACATGTATCAAAAACTAAGGGTATCATATATAATGGTAGTAGGAATTTATTATGAAAGCTATAAG
>JARYHS010013630.1:169924234-169956641 GCA_031002005.1 Vandiemenella viatica | reverse complement strand
CTAATAAAATAGCTCTAATATAAAGTGTATGGGTCGTATAGACCTGATGACAAGGCTTCTTTACGTCTGCACAGTCAGCCCCTTTCATAGCCCCCTTAACCTAACCCAGTAATCCTACTGAACGAAATGATCTGCAGTTCAACGTGGAATCAGAACCAAGTGTATTCTGGCGTACTTCACATTACACAACAACCTATGTCAAAAGGATCTATGAAAATCCTCGCCGACACTGGGATTCAAGCTGGGGACTTTTCCATCTCCAGCTGGACGCCCCTGACCACTGAGCAACCAAACCTCTCAAGAAAATCATATAACTTACAACACTCTTCAACGCGGACGAAGTCGCGGGTAACTGCTAGTAGAAACAAAAAATGTTTATTCCCCCACCCCCTCTGCAGTGCCTGCAGAAGCTGAGGCCATTTCAAAGATCTCAGATCTTTTGAAAGAAAGTACAGGGGTAAGAGAACTATTAAATATATCATAGAAACTATGCGGGGAAGTATTTGCGTGGTGTAGAAAAAATAGGTACATCAATTTCATGTCGATGAAAGCTCATAATGGAATTCGATACAATTAAAACGTAGACCAACTAGCAAAAGAGGTACTAAGGTATGAATGATCCTTAACATTTGACTTCCATACATGAACTACCCTTTTACAGAAAAACTGTAGCTTTGAAAATTTTTCCAACTAAGTGAGAATTTTTCAACATAATAGGAGGCAATTTTTACCGTTTAATCCACCCCTTGATTCCTACTTGTCTTTGGTTGCATATTTCTTTAAAGCATTCAGGAACTATTAATTCTACTATTGGGATTGGTTTCAGTCAACAAGATCTGCATGGTCTAAACCACAGAACTAAAGATTTTTAATTTAATTTAATTGCAATGGAGCGAACGCTCCGGTGGCAATTTCCCTATACACCTTCTCCCCCTTTCCTGCACACATCTACATTTGCTGTCTACAAATTTTAACTTTAAATTCTTTCAACGTTTTTGGTAAATTATTCATCATTTCTTTGGTAATTTATTGCAATCCCTGACCCCTTAACTAAAAAAGAGAATTGAATCTTCCCACACCCTTGAGCCTGAAATCGAGTGCCATCTTGTGGTCATGGCAATTCTTTTTTTCCCCCCCCAAGCGTGGTGGTGTAACGGATAGCGTTTCTGGCCTCGCATTCGGGAGGACGGCGGTTCGAATCCCCGTCCGGGCATCCAGATTTGGGTTTTCCATGGTTTCCCAAATCACTCCAGGCAAATGCCGTGATGCTTCCTTAAAAAGGCCATGGCCGAATTCCTTCGCATTCCTTACCCCATCCTTTCCCGTCTCTAAAGACCTCGCTGTTGAGAGACGTAAAGCAGTTAAAAAAAATCTTTGCCTTCCATGCTTTACTTCTCATTCTTACACCAATATCTGATACGCCTTGTATACTCCCATGACTCTCTTCACCCTCCTCCTGTCTTCCATTGAATCCTATCCAAATCTTTTATCATATTTTTTACTGACGACAGAAGATGTTTGTGAACTTAGGGCTTCAGAGACTGGCGATGTAAATCATTTGATAATTTTATGTCCTAAGAACGCGAAACACAGAACAGAATTCCTGAGTCGGATAAAACAGTCTTGTCATCCCTTTCCCCACAACAATCGATGACATCTTTCCAGTAACAACTCAGCAGTGTATAAATACTTAATTAATCATATTTGGAAAAGCAATTTTAATTTCTAGTTGCATATCTTTAAACGAGGAATTCTTGTATATATATATATCGGATACGGCTTGACGATTTGGATGAAATTTTATATTTAGATAACATTTTGTTTTTTAAGTTTACCAAAATAGGAATCTTCCCTGAAAAAACGCGATTTTACAAAATACGAACAATTTTTTGCACTTGGTATCTCGAAAACGGCTCAATCGCCATCTCGGAGACGATTTAGGTACCAGAAAGCCTACTCATATTTTCTCTTTGATTTCAACGAATATTCAAACGAACAGTTCTTGTATAACAGCTGACGCGCTGCATGTTTAATTTGAAAACATTAAAAAGAAGATATTTAAAAATGGCTTTGTGAGAAGTAATACTTTACAAAATTTCTTTGAAAATAATATTGACCGTATATCAAACATCAATATTACTGAATTGTAAAAAGTGGTTATTATTAAACAATACCACTTTAATTATAAAACATTTAAAAAGTACCATGCAGCGACACCAATTTCCAGTAAGATCTGCATTTGCCATGACCATACATACAGCTCAAGGCCAAACTTTTGAAATTGGTGGAGTGGACTTAAGATCACCAGTTTTTATGCATGGCATGGGCAGTTCTATCATTACCGTGGTGCCACAATCTTATGATGAATTCTTATATGACTTGGCGAAAGAACTCGAAAATAAAGAAAATAATTTTTTGATATCGCGCTTGGTTTTCGAGATATAGCATGTCAAAAATCAGTTATAGGTAGGCCTACAGTTCCTTATGCTGTTGGTGACGTTTCTTCTGGTCCAGACTGTATTCCAACCTAACAACAAGCACTAGGAAGAGAATATAAAGCCTATAGTGCATTTCCACCGTGTAGATATGGTGGTTTTGGTGAAATATTTTTTTCTGGTCCAGGCCGGTCTCACCCTAACCTCCCTACAATATCTCGAGAACTAAGCGAAATATCGAAAACATTTATTCTTTATTTTCTATTTGTCTCATCGAGTTACATACGAATTCATCATAAAATTTGGCTGTGGCGAAATTTTTCTTCTCGTTCAGGCCGCATTTCAAGCCAACCACGTCAATTGTGAGATACAATATCTCGAGAACTAAGTGAGATATCAAAAATATTTATTCTTTACTTTCAATTTGTATCGGCGAGTTACATAAGAATCCATCATCAAATTGCGGCGCCACAGTTAACGTAGAATCCCCATGGCATGTTGTATGTGGAATTTTCTCATGTAAAACGACGGACCGAGCGTGGTGGTGTAACGGCTAGCATTCTGGCCTCGCATTCGGGAGGACGGCGGTTCGAATCCCCGTCCGGGCATCCAGATTTGGGTTTTCCATGGTTTCCCCAAATCACTCCAGGTGAATGCCGGGATACTTCCTTCAGAAGGCCATGGCCGAATTCTTTCCCATTCCTTGCCCCCCCCCCCCCCCATCCTTTCCCATCTCTAAATACCTAGTTGTTATAGGAGACGTTAAGCAGTTAAAAAAAAAAAAAAAAAACGACGAAGCACATTAAAAGTACTCCTCCAGAAGAAAAATCCTCGACATACCCACAAGATTGTAACGAAGGAAATATTAGTTTAAAATAAAATTACTTATAATTAATGAATGAGTAAAAACCATAATAAATAAAATGTTGAACTATTATTAACGATTTTTATTTAACAGACAGCAGTTTTTTTATAAGTAGGAAATAAATGAACTGAATGTTTAAAAAATATGGACCGGTATTGTAGCTCAAACGTAATTAGTTGCAAAAAAGTTGTTACTGCGTTAGCTCTCAAAAAATTCTGGTTACGATCTCGGGTTCAAGAAAGGGAAAAAACACTAAAACTTGAAATGAACTTTCAAAATAGAAAATTATTTTTTAATTGGATCGTGTGATAAGAGTTATAGAAGGGTGAGAAGTTAAAATTGACAGCAACTCTATAGTTGCCACGAAATGTCTGACTCTTGAATAAATCAAAATATTATGTAGTTCGAAAATTTGATGTCTAAATGTCACATATTCACAGAAAATGTCTCTTTTAAAGGATGCTAAATAAAAAGTCTCATGCAGTAAGAAGAGTGGAAACTGAAAGTAAATCATCAAAGCACTATATTGATTTTTAATAGTGTAGTTGTCAATTTAATAAAACACGTGAGAAACAAACATAGAGTTGCAGTAAGCGCGCTTTAAACTGGCGCTGCGGCCGTGTACGCTCGTGCCAGTGGGGCCTGACGCAATTTATTGCCGCGGGGTGCAAATGGGGCCTTCGATCTCGTTTGCCGAGACACAATCTTTATGACGGGCGCATAAAGCCGCTTCTGCAGCTGACGCCACTGTAAACTGCCTCGGCGTCCACGACAGCTCGGACCGTTTTTATTCGCCTCTCGGGGATATTCTGATAAAAAAGGCGAATTTTTCTCGATTTGTATCGGACTTGGACAAAGGGCAGTAAGTGGAGGCAAGCGGCGGATAAACTCCGGCTCGCTGTGGGCATCACGAAGTGTAAACTGACACCACGGCCCTGCTACTTGGCTCTCACATTCATCTGCTACTGCCCACGTGAAGTGCTGTATATTGCTGAGGCAAGAAGAGCTGAAACTGGCTAAGGGATGATGTTAGCAACGCATCTCAGAACCCTTAATCACGTAAGTATTTGTAATAGGTAAAGTGTTTAAATAAATAACGACTCCTTTTACACTTTCATCATCCGTTTCAGCGATTAAAATATTATCAAGAAAGGAAATTTTTCCTCAGTTTTGAATAAATGCTCCCCTAGATTTCATATTTTGCAATCTCCATGATAAGTTTGTTTCTTTACACGTGTCACATGTTTTAAATTGACATTTGAACTGAACTATTTGAAAAATTCTGTTGCCGTTTCCCAGATCGTCTGCGATAAATTCACAATAATTAATTGGTTGCTTATTAAAGAAATTCTAAATATTCCAGTTGTAAGTCGGTGTAAAAATTGAGACGCCAGATAATTACAGCAAACAAAATTAAAGAGAATATAATTCTACGGTAGGAATTTAAGAGGAAAGCAAGATATAAATGAACAAATTGTTCCATCTTGGATATCACTTCAAGTATATGATGTCACGATAGATGAAAGAAAGTTAGACGAAACAGACATCTTTTGAACTTGTGGCGATATCTCGCACACACTTTCAGCGGCCACTAGAGGGCACCGCTAATGTTCATCCTACAGCGCACGCCATCCAGTAACAAGAGGCCCCAGTTGCTCGCCAGCCATTGGTCAGCAGTCGGTCAAGGCGTCGGGGTCACCAATTATGTGGGCAGGGTTGCCCCACATAAGAATGTTACTGACACGGGAAACTGATTAATCAAACACGACAACTCGATGTGTTCTGAAGATATATTGTAAGGCACGAGTAACACAATACATGCACGTTACATTAAATACTGGAAAGCTGTATCAGACTAAATGTCCACTAGCGTAATCTGTTTGGTACACGGCCGGTCCACGCAGTGTTCCGGAAAGCACTTCCGTGATACGACCAAGACAACTGCGAGCGAGCGCGACGACTGACCGATGACTGTCGAGCAATCGGAGTCTCTTCCTGCTGGACGGCGTGCGCTGTCGGATGAACACTCGCGCTGACCTCTAGCGCCCGCTGCAAGTGTGTGCGAGATATTGCCACAAACTTAATAACTAATATCTTCCGATTTTCGTAGCGTTTAATTTCATGCGGTAAGGAGATAAACATGTAAGAAACGCTAAACCCACGTGCTGTCTTAGGAGACGTTTACATATTAAGTATGATAGGTTTGATGGGCACAGACTACAATGCCTGCCATTCGTTCTCAAGCAGTTTGAAGAGACAATATCATTATAAAAGGACACCTCGTACAGTTAACAGTCTTCTCGTCTTGCGTCCAAATAAGGATTGCAAACGAGCTGAGTTCTGTCACGAATCCATAAGGCTTCATTGGGGTATAATTAATACAATTGTGAGAAACAAAATACTCTGCAGACTATTTCCCAACACCTTTGCTTTCAAATTTTATGATTTTCTAAAGTTTTTTGGCTTTACGCCTCGTCGACAGCGAGGTCATTAGAGGCGGGATGGGATTGGAACAAGGAACGGGAAGGAAAATGGCCATGTCCTTTTTGAAGGAATCATCCCGGCATTCGCCTGGAATGATTTGGGGAAACCATGGAAAACCCAGATCTGGATGCCCGGTAGGGAATTCGATCCCGCGTCTTCCCGAATGCGAGGCCAGAACGTTAACCGTTCACCCACCACGGTCGGTGATTTTCTGAGTTCTTATTCAGCGAACATGCGGTGTTACCCTTAACAGCTGTACACATTATGATCATTAAGAAAAGCGTGTGTGGATGATGTTTGGTGACGTTGTAGGTATCACAGAACGAGGAGGTCGTAGGCTTGCCCGCTCTGTAAAATAGGACAGGGGGCGATCTGTGGCAGCTTTGAGTATCATGCTGGTGCAGGCACTAGTGTTTCGGCGTAAACCGTTCAGATCACATTGTTGAAAATGGGGATCCGCAGCAGATAGCCCCTACGTGTTCCCATGATGACCCAACGACATCGTCAGTTACGATTGCAGTGAGCACGAGATCAATGGAAATGTGTCAGATGAATCACGTTTCTTGTTACACTAGGTCGTTTCCGGATACTCCTCTTCAGAAGAATGGTTGCCCGAAACATCACCGCAATACGGTGAGAGGAGTATTATGTTATAGGGAACATTTGCCTGTCTTCCCATAGGACCTATGGTAAAGATCGAAGGAACCGTGATGGTTGCGGATTTTCTGCATCCCTTCATGATTCATGTCTTCCACAACGGCGATGGTATCTTTCAGAGGAAAACTGTCCTGTAACGAAGCCAGAATCTGGTGAAATGGTTTGAGGAGCATTGTGGCGAATTCACATTGATATCTTGACCATCAAATTTATCTGATATAAAAACGATAGAACCAATGTGGGACGTGACCAGAAACCCCCGGTCCGTAATTTAAGTGAATTGCGTGACCTGTGCATATTTTTCTGGTACCAGATACCTCCGGAAACCCACGAAGGACTTTTCGAATCCATGACACGCTGAATAGCTGTTGTATTGCGTTCCAAAGGTGAACCTACGCGCTATTAAACAGGTGGCCATAATGTTTTAGCTCATAAGTATGTCTTACTTGTGAAGTCCATTCTTCATTCCCTCTGAACCGTATAATTAATTTACGTTATCTCGTCCTCCATTTCAAAACTGGTCTCTGTTTAATATGCAACAACAAAATCCCACTAATAAATCTGGAACTGCTACTACGAGCTCTATTTGATTGCTTAGTACCCGTCCATTCTTGCTCTAGATTGGAACCCGTGTCCTCAATATTATGTGGAATTAACGCTAAAACAGATACTTCAGTCAAAACATACAGTATAAATGTGCTGCCATCACTCTGAATGAAAAGCGAAAGCTGGATTCGCCTTCAAATGAGCACAGAGGAAATGAATGATCAGAACTGAAATTTCTTCCTCTTGAGCAGGACACTTGTTATTAAGAGGGAAAAGAAATGTGGGACGGCGGTTGAAAAGAGAGCGTAAAAAGTCCAAATGATCGCTACAGTACATTTAAGTATTTGAATATTCTGTATAACTGTATTGTTTAGTTTACATGCACTCCAATAAATAAATTTGAATTAGATAAGACAAATATAGTACATGTATACAGTAAAAAAATTACGCATATTTATTAAAATAAAGTCCTTTACGTGGTCATCAGTTGAATGTACTCTTTCTTCTGCCGTAGGCATTTTTTTTGCAACTCATGATATTAAGAACGGTGGTGTGTCCGGCTACTTACACCATTTCGTCCAGTTCCTTAAACAGCTTCTTTAACTTCTCTGAACAAATCTGCCTTCTCTGCTCCCAGAGTTGATCCAGGTACTGACGGCCAACTTCATACGAGATATGACGTGATAAAAACATGACCGCAACAACTGAGCACAAGAAATCAGAAATGACTGACAAAGATGGTCGGCATGCGCGAGGATGCCGTTATTTGGTCCATCAAATGAATGGCGTTAGTTAGATATTTTTCGCTGTACCAGCAACCCTATTTTTGCTAGACTATCTATTTTTAATTTATTAAAAAACCCGTGTATCTGGAAGTCCCCCCAACCAACGTAATATGGAACAATTAATCTGCGTTGACAGGATGCCTCAAACAAGAGCCTAAGTACAAAATTTTTATATCAGTAAAAATTATTTGCTAAATGTGTCCTCTCATCTATGTGCAAGATTATTGGTTGAAATTATTTCATTCAGAAATTTAACATTTAAACTGAAATGAATAAATGAGCAATTAATACTTCACACCATCCATTGGAGTAATTTCATAGCTATACACACTGCGTAAATGGAATTTAGTTACGATTCTTCAAATAAGTTCGTGGTAATTACTTTATTTCTCCCAAATATCACGTCCAATCCTAATTCCTAACCTAGGAGCAAATGAGCCTCAACACTGCCACCACCAAATGTTTTTGGCGTAAGAAATGCTTTACCATGTAAAGCATTAATGCAATATGTAGAATCGGTGTTATGTTTTGTTCTTGTGAGCCAGTCTACAAAGTACTGTAAGTGATGCTTTTGTTAATTTATTCGTGTTGACCTTCTCGTTGGACTCATCCCTCCGTGGCTTCTACTGAGTGGTTTGCTTGCATGTCTAAGCCGCGTCGTGATTTATCGCCATGCGGCGTGAGTGTTGTGTTACGCGCTGTGACAGGTGCCATTCCAGGCTAAGCGACCCGTCACACACCGACTACCACGTGTTAACTGTAACTCGTATGGACAGTTTACAATATACCATACTGTTCCATAATTCATGTCAGTTAATTATTCTTTACTCCTAGATTGTTCTTTCTAGCAGAGTTTAGAAATTTTTTTATGTTACCAGATTCTTTACGTCACATGGCGACGCATATGATAAAACATCGTTTTTATCATGATTATAAAACTGTTACAGATTTTTATTTTCACATCTCTGAAATAACTTTAAAAAATGTGGGAATTAAGACTTTCCCAACGTGCAGGTGATAAAAATTCTTCCCGGGTGTTCTGCCATACACGGCGTTCCGACAGCTACCTGCGCTCTCTTCATCAGGTGAAATTGTGACGTGTAGTCGCAGTACCAACTTCGACCTACCGTTTCACCTGATGAAGACAGCGGAGGAAGCCGTCAAAAAGTCGTTTATGGCGGAACTTATCCGGCAGAACACCCGGGAAGAATTTTTATCAACTTATAAAACTGTTTATTAGTTTAAATTTTTTTCGGAAGTTATTATTTTTTATGACAATAATACTTGACGGTATATTACTATTTCAAATATATTTATTATAGATCCCTTCTCAGACAATGAAGTTGAATGATAATTGTTTACACTGAGAAATTATTGCTCAAAATTAGTTTTTCGTTGACTAAAACAGATAACGGTCTATGATTTGTTTTTTTTCGAAACGAACCAGTTCCGTAAAATGAATAAAAACATTGCGTATAAAATAAATTTACATTTTTGTTTCTTTATTGGATCAGCAGTCATCTGATTCACGTCAGAGTAAGAATTTATGTGCCGGAATTTAAATGTCATTTTAACTGCGTCAGTAAACAAATTCGCGTAGATGGTATGCGGAGGAATGTAAGGTATTTTGCAGTCGTTAATCAGCAGGGCGCTTGGAGCGCAGTCACGGCGCTAATGGAATTAACATCGAACCGCACTGCGCAGCGATCCCGCGCGTCATTTATCCGCCAATCAAATATTTGCAGAGCGTACCTAAAGCGTGTCGCGATGGAGGGCTCCCTGACCTCTGCAATTATTTGATACATCGATACTCCACTAACTTTAACTGGGAGTAAAAATGCGATTTTTTCTATTAATAAAAGCATCTCAATTTTTCGTAAAAGATTTTTAAGCAATTCTTTTTTTTTTTTTCTGTCACCAGTCTCTCGACTTGTTTGATGCAATACTTCATACCCTCCTGTCTTGCGCTGACCTCTTCGTCTCAACATACCCTTTACAACCTAGGTTCTTAATTATTTGCTTCACAATTCTAATCTCTGTCTTCCTCTACTGTTCTTCCTTTGGCTGTTTCCTCCACCAATTCCGCATGTCTCAAAATATGATCTATCGTGTCTGTTCTTTCTGTAAGACTCTTCCGCAAGCTTCTTTCCTGATCCATCATTTCTAAAGCACGTTCATTTCGTATTTTATCTATCCACTTAATTTTCTATAGCACCACATTTCAAAGGCTTCAATTTTCCTTTATTCTGGTATTCCCAAAGTTGATGCTTCGGTACCATAAAGTGCTGTTCTGCACACATAGTTTTAAAAAGTTCTTTCTGAGTTATTTTTAGCATAACAAACGAAAAAGATGAAAAGTAAATTATATTCCAATATTTTATTACTTAATGTTAAAAGACAAGACTATTTATCATTTTAAAAAAAACGATCACGGATGAATTGGAAGTAAGGGGAGAGTGTCATTCATCAGAAATACAATGGCAGTAAAAGTAAGTGACGGTACAAGGTACAAATACTAGGACGGCCCTCCATATCTGCCTCATAAATTACACTTTTCACAAACAAAAATACGCCCATCATAGCCAGCTAAGTTACAGGAATTACAGGCAGATGGCAACATTTAGAGCGTTTTCATACACATCGGCAAACTGGAGCGGTGCCGAATGCACTGCATAGTCCGGTCCGGCGTCCGACTGCGGCAAATGCAGTCGGTGTCGGACTCTGCCCAATTGCCAGTTCTTTCCTTATGTGCACTCCTCCACACTGATGCCGGTTACGGTGAGGTGTTTATATGATATAATCTCGATCACAACAAATTTTCTCATAATTTTATTAAAATGTGTAAATACTCACAGGATATTGTAACGTGAATTGAGATTGTGGAGTATAAATCGTATTTGTAACTTCTCGAAATGCTCGCTTCCAAATACCTCACAGTCAATAGTGGATGTACCCAGTTCTGTCAATACAATAAATATTTTCTGTATTTCTTTCTAAGTGATAATAATGCAATGAGGAATCGCTTGTTGAATACTGCACTGCTCTTTAAGTCATTATGCTAGCAATAAATTATACTAGCAAGATATGAAGTAACATCAATTTAGTACTGCATATCGAAACTGCATTTCCGTAACCAGTAGGAATATTTACATGTTGGATTAAGAGTGCGTGTTAAGAAGAAAAGCGAAGGAAGCGGAAGTTTAGTTTTCGTGATCCATTCATCAGAACGATACAGACAAGTTAAACAGCCAGAGAAGAAGCTTTTTGTGATTCGTATAGAGACTTAATATTAATTTATTTCCTACAGGAATAGTAATTAATACGAGCCACAAACAAGTGATGAGAAATGGTATTTAAATGGTGATTGCAAATTTGTATGGTCCTAACACCTTTCTCTCACTCTAAGTAACTGAAACAGAGTCATAATAAATAGATGATGTACGATAGCCAATAATAGTTTATTTGGTTGTTTGGGTAACGACTGTGTACAAGAGAAATACACGTGTATTAAGTCTATTTATTAAATTCGATTTTAGGAAAATTTATTCTCTGAAATTCACAAAATGGATGGCAGAGGGTGCTTTGAACCAAAATTTGTTTCCACTTTTCGAATTCCAATCCCGAATGCCATCAGAGAAGATGAAATTCATATAAGCATCGGTTTGGCACCTTATTTCTCTAATCTCTCCTTTCGTGGCGATCCCAGTAGGTTGGAAAAAGTATTTCATAGCACTCGTTAATGTTAGTGGAAGTTCCAATGTTTGCCAATAAGTTAATACGAGGCGCGTCCAGAAACTAAGTTCCGTTTCAATTTATCTCCGCTGCAGCGCTGCGATTGCAGTTCCGCACATGCGCTGTAGACGATGTGTATCAAGGGGAAGAACGTGCGCCATTTGGAGATCGCTGTCAGTTACGTACGCTTTGTTGTGCTTGTTTGAAATGTCGGCGTTGATTGAAAATCCCGCCGCCTGTGAAATCAGGTCTGTGATTCGGTTTCTGAATGCGAGGAAAGTGAAACCAAGTGAAATTTAGCTGCAAATTTGCGATGTTTACGGACCAAATGCGATGAGTGATTCGATGGTGAGAAGATGGGTCCGACAGTTCAATGGCGGGCGTAGTGATGTGCACGATGAAGAACGAAGTGGGCGTCCTCCTTTGGTTACAGAAGAACTGGTTCACGCGATTGATGACAAGATCCAAGAAAACCGTAGGTTTACAATTAGTGCTCTCGCTATGGACTTCCCCCAAATTTCACGATCACTGATGCATGAAATTGTTACCAAACAACTGAAATTCCGTAAACTTTGCTCACGTTGGGTACCAAAGATTCTCACTGAGCAACACAAAACACAACGGATGGGTAGTGCACTTGAGTTTTTGACCCGTTATGCTGAAAGCGGCTAAGAATTTCTGAGACGGATAGTCACAGGAGATGAAACTTGGGTTTCTTACGACACCCCTGAGAGTAAGCGGCAATCAATGGAATGGAGGCACACTTCATCCCCACCAAAGGTTAAGCCGAAGCAAATCATGACACCTCGGAAAATGATGTGCACAGTGTTCTGGGACTGGAAAGGCATCCTACTCATTGACTTCTTACCGAGTGGTCAAACAATCAAAGCAGATGCTTATTGCGAGACACTTCGGAAATTGCGCCGTGCAATTCAGAATAAGCGCCGGGGACTGCTGTCAAAAGGTGTTGTTTTGCTTCACGACAACGCACGACCACACACTGCAAACATGACGAAAAACCTCGTACAGGGATTTGGCTGGGACGTGTTTCACCATCATCCGTACAGCCCTGACCTCGCTCCTAGCGACTTTCATCTGTTCTTACATTCCAAGTCTTCCCTTGGTGGTCATCACTTCACCAATGACGACGAGCTGAAAGAAACTGTTTCCAACTGGCTGAAGACATAGGCGGCAGATTTATATGAAGAAGGTATACAAAACCTAGTGCCATGCTATGACAAATGCCTGCAAAATTTCGGCAGTTATGTGGAAAAGTAGTTTAAGAGTTGTAGAATTTTGTGCAATAAAAATTTCTTCTGTATCTGTGTACTATTTCATTTTATTACCAAACGGAACTTACTTTCTGGACGCGCCTCGTATATTCACTGTGGGTGGTATGCAAAGAATGTGTAATCTTTAAGTGAATTTAAATGACAATATAGTTTCTAAAATAATACCTAAAATATTCAGTGACAATATAATTTCTAAAATAATATACTATCTACGATATTCAGTTCAGTAATTACTTCACGACCAGAATAGATAAAATAATTGCAAACAGTACTTTTACACCCTGGCCGCAACAGCAAACGATTTTATAAACGCCTGGGGTCTGTTAATCTAACTCTTGTTTTTAATGCTTTGGTGGATGTTTCTCTGACCGTGTCTTATCCGTTGGTCCGCTAGTCTTTACTGGACAATGTTGGCAGGCCGAGTGATGTGCAGGTATTATTATCAGCACCAAGGCTGTAGCGTCGGTCACACTCCGCTTTGAAGTTTCTTCTTTCAGCGTCTACGCTCATTGTACTACAAACCGCGG
Source organism: Vandiemenella viatica (assembly GCA_031002005.1). Classification (NCBI taxonomy): domain Eukaryota; kingdom Metazoa; phylum Arthropoda; class Insecta; order Orthoptera; family Morabidae; genus Vandiemenella; species Vandiemenella viatica. The sequence continues at coordinate 169,943,318 of JARYHS010013630.1, read as the reverse complement.
ATGCGTGGAGAGATAAAGCAGTCAGGTGGTGATGTGAATCTACATGTGGACGTTCCTTGATGTACTTGGGCTTCCGGTGTACTTCATGGTCCCGGGAATCGTCCTCCTTCCTTTTTAGACGGGCATCCAAGAACAGAAGCCTTTTGTCAATTTAAATTCCGTTAAGTTTGTTTTTCTCCTCAAGATAAGATTGGACACTGACTAAGAGAGAAAAACACAGTGTTTATCTGTCGCTGAAAACGTTTTATTGGAACCAGCATTCTGGCTCAAGGAAACAGATTGTGGCCCATGCAAGTCAAAGATTGGTCGGAGATTCAATAACGACTCTACAACACGAAAGTTGGCAGTGGGCTTTAGCGTGACAGTACGTTATCATGTCTGCTCCAGAAAACACGGAACGAGCGACTCCAGCGGACCGCCCACGCTGGTCGCGGACACTTGCGTGACGTCACACAGACGGTTAGCGCGCGCTTTGACGTCTTTAAATAGCGTACGGTCACCCCGAATACGACAGTTCTCTGCTCGAAGGCTAAAACGCAAAGTGACACAACTCCACCGGGATAGCCAAGAAACCATTTTTAATCACCAGAGCGAATTGGTGCCCTTATCGTAAACTAGTAATCCTATCCGCCCTGTGTTCCAAAAATCTTAAATTTAATTTTTACAATCTTCAAAATAATGCTAACTTTTATGCATCTATTTATTTACATACGAGTATATTACCAATATCTGGGGCACATTTTATTGTACTGTGGCAGATGTGATCAGCCACACATTTGATGTACTTTATTTAATAATCAGTGAATATGGCAGTAATCAATAGACGTATTGGGTGAATAGTTTGGCAAGGCGACATGCAAGCCTGTTAAGGACAATAGGCACCCGGCGAAACGGGTCGGTCCCGCAAGGGCGTTTTCACACACACCGGCAGAGCCGGGGCCGGCGCCGGATTCAATGTTATGAAATGAGTGCTTTCACATGTAGTCCGGCCCGGCGTCCGGCGACGGCGAATGCAGCTGGCGGTGAACTCGACGATCGCACAGGCCCGATCGCCGGCCCTTTGATTTCATTGTTTCTTACGCGCACTTGTCCACATTGGTGCCGGTAACGGAGAGGTGAAGTTTATACGATCTAACGTCAGTCACATCAATTTTCCTCGTAGTTTTGTAATAATAACAAACTACTCGCACGATACTGTAACATTAATTGAATTGGTGGACATTAAATCGTATTTGTTGGATAAAACAGCCGACTATTTCAAAGACAAAGTAGAAATACTCAAGACGCGAAAGAGATGTATACACTTTTGAAAGAAGATTTAGAAATGAATGGAAGAAATGAACAACTGAAAGTTGATAAGTTATACCTTTATTATTAGTAATAACAATGCAGTTTACGCAATTTATTTTGTTAATTTTCCACCGCAATGCGCCATCAATACTGACAAAGTATCTTTGAACTGCTACCACAAATAATAGTAAACCGGATTTACAGTTTTAAGTAAAGTAAACTATTACTTAAATCTGGTTGTGCTATTATTTGTGGTACCAACTCAAAGATACTTTGTCAGAAACAAGGGTTCACTGGCGTAGTAAATTAACAAAATAAATTATGTAAACTATTCTGTATTGACTACAAATAATAACTTATTAACTTTAAGTTTTCTTTTTTTCCCTTTCATTTCGAAATCTTTTTTCAAAAATGTATACACCGCTTTCCATGCCTACAGTTTACTTTACTTGTGTTTATTCCCAACATGCAGGTGCCATGTAAATCAGTGTAGGTTGCTCCTGTAGCAAGATACTTAAAACTCAAAAGAAGAAATATAATAAATTGAAAGTTATAGATTCCAGTCGCTGTCATACCTATTGTATAGGATTAAAAAAATTCAGTTGACTTCGTAATTGAGTAAAATTATTTAATGAGATAAAAATATACCAAAATATTTGCGAACATATTTTATTTCACTATTTTTCTAATCCTCTTTTTATATTTGAGTGAACAGAGGATGTATCCAGCACTGTGTTAGTTAAATATATACTGTATTTCCTTCTTAGATATAACAATCTATTAAAATAACGTTTGTTGAATGATGCCCGCATCTTTCTTTCACCAACGCTAAAAAACTACTGCATTCGATGTGAAAATCCCCATTGGTCGGCACCGGCTTTGCCGTTGTGTATGAAAACGCCCTCAGAGCCAGGTAGACGGACAACTTTGAAGAGGCGGACAGCAACGTTAATTGCTACTGTGGAATGCCCACCCCGCAAGCTACCGAATTAGCTTGGAAACCACAGGGAAATGTCGCGTGAAAGCCATCTCTGGCGAGCTGTTCGTTTAGTTTCTTGAGAATTCGTGATGCTCCGAAAATGGCGGGATACGGTGTTTAGTGCCTGACCAATGAACACTGAATATCTATATTTTGTACTAACCGAAGTTTGAATGTTGTATGTACTCGAGGGAAATTACGGCAAGAAGAAAACGCGGGGAAAAAAGAGTGGGCAAGAGTGGGGCGACGCGTTCTACAGGCGGAGAGGAACATCGTGTGCCTGGCAGATGAAAAGAACAGAGCGATCCGCTGTGAAAAGTTATTTGTGAGAAATTCGGGGCGACACGCCATGTCTACAAACGTGAGAGTTTCGATTAATGACTAGTCAGTTTCTGAGTCTACAACTGGATTCCCGCTATCAGTCAGTGACAGAAATTATACAGAGCCTCGATAATTGCGAAATGATCACGACCATATGCACGTCTGGAAAGCGCAACCTTTAGTGACTTTCATTATTGAAGTTTTTAGTGCATTCCGCTACACATAGAAAAACGACCCGCAGAGTGATTTGCAGTGCTAAGGAAACTCACGTAATTAAAATAATTTTTTCGTGCTAGCAGAACTATAATACGGTTGGACAACTTACGAATTCCGTAATTTCCACATGATTGCTTTCTTTGTAAATTTGTGTCATATACACTCAGTTGTAATCGTTCATTTTGTTTAAATATCAATGAAATAATAAATTGTAAGATTTTCAGTTGTTAAATTATATGTCTGTTATCGATAGCTAGAAAGGAAAGTTAGCGCTGTTCATACAAAATAAAAAATAATTAACAGTAAATAATTAATAGTAATGAAATCAGCCCCTGAAACCCAGTATGAAACAATTCGATTACAGTACCTTTATAAGATAGTAAATCTAAACACATATTTTGAATTCATACAGAAACACAGTTATGAAACCGTAGATGCTATCATCAGTTTGAATATACCGGCTGCCTTTGCAAAGGAAAGAGTACGGGATGACCAAGGGTTAGTGAAGAATGTGTAGAGCGCGTGAGAAAATCTTTCACGCGTAGTCCGAAGAAATCCATTCGGAAGGCTAGTCGTGAATTAGCAATTCCGGTGATGACTGTTTGGAAAGTTTTACGGAAACGCTTACAACTACGTCCTTATCGATTGCAGTTGTTACAGGCTCTAAGGCCTACAGACCATGGTTTACGTGCCAAATTTGCACATGAAATGATGTTGCACGACGATGAAGATTTTCTGGATCATGTTGTTTTCAGTGATGAATTGACATTTCACCTTAGTGGACATGTGAACACTCATAATATGCGCATCTGGGGCTCAGAAAATCCTCACGAGATGGTGAAATTACACCGAGACTCTCCTAAACTGAATGATTTTTACGCTATATCTTGGCGGAAAGTTTATGGGCCTTTTTTCTTTGGAGAAACAAATGTAACTGGTACTTCCTACCTTGATGCTCTACAACTATGGCTATTTCCTCAAACTTCATTTGGCAGCAAGATGGTGCAGCGCCTCAGTGGCATAACGAGTACGCGATTGGGTGAACGTCACTGTACTCGACCACTGGATTGGCCGCAAATGGCCCAAAGACAGAGCTCGTTTCGCATGGCCTCCACGCTCTCCCGGTATGACGCCATGTGACTTCTACCTGTCGGGGTTTATAAAGGATTGTGCGTATGTGCCTCCACTACCAGCTGACGTACCCGACCTAAGAAACAGGATTGAGGCAGCTGTTGCAACAATTACACCACGAACACTAACCAACGTTTGGGAAGAAATGGGCTATCGACTTGATGTGTGCTGCCTGACGAGAGGTGCTTGAAGACTTGTAAGCTTGTAGGTATAACTCTTTGAGTTGCTCTTTCATTTCATGCACTAATTATAATTTTACATTTTATGTAATAAATACTACAAAGTGTTAAAACCCCGATATTCATTTAGGTACATCCTGTAGAATACACTATACGTTACACCTTTCATTTTGTTTACTTCCCCACTCTTCGTTACCAACCGTATTACGTACCGTGGACGCTCACACCTCCTATAAGACCCTCAGGAAACTGTCATTAACTTAATCTATAAACGAACGGCGCTATCTTTGATGCCCACTGGAAATGAATAGAGTACTGTAGGAACAATGCTTCCCTAGCTTCATCCTGTAATTGCCTGATTTTTGTCTGGTAATGGAAATATTAGCGGATTTAAAAAATTGTGTTTATAATGTACTCGCTTATAGCCTCATAGAGTACGAATAAGGTATATAAAGTTATAATATTCTTCCCACGGACCGCCAAAACTATCTTCGCGGACCACTAGTTTAAGAAACACTACGATAAACAGTTCCGCGTAGATTATTGCGAGACAGCAAAAAGAAGGTCACGCAGGTCGATTGCTGTTGTGCCATTGGCAGTGAAGCGTTTTAAATAATAGGCAGCTGAGAGTAGCCTAGAGAGAAAGCTAACTACACTCGCAGACTACAGAGTTAAGAGTTCCAGAAGAGGAACGTCTATAACAACACTTCTGAATCAAGCGTTCGGATTTTGTTGAAACTGTTCCACGCCTCGAGTGTACAGCCACGCAGAGTCTGAAGGAGAGATGAGATGAAGATCTTCGGCTTCTGGCACTGACGTTTGCTGCTAGATATCCCATGTCCTGGCACAAGGTCGGGACATGAGTCAGTCGTGTTATTCAGCCTAGCAGAGCGACAGCAGGGATGCATGACTTCAGAGAAATGGAAAACTGCCCTGAGTCAGTAGAGACGCCTTGAAACTCCTCAACAAAGAGGCCCTCGATAGTCTCACTTGCCCTACTACTGCAACTAGACGAATAAATGAAACGTGATATAAAATAAAAAAGGATTTTTTTAATTGCAAGGATTGATTATTTGTTAATAAATACCACAAAACTTCTGATATTAGACTGAACAGTCGTTTCTTTTCTAGCAATACACCCCGCTCATAGACTTTCCCCGTGTATTTGCACTGCTCTGAGCATTATGTAATATTTAACACCTTATATTCATTAATCAAGGGCTGAATGTTATTATAATGAATTTTCTCCACGGCGCAGTTCTCATTGGCGTTCTTATTGATAGTAAAAACACGTTTTGCGTTTCCGTCTTGTATATTAGTGAAGTGTAAGAAGTAATTCCAACGGCAGTACAATTACACGTACTACTCGCCGTAATAAGAATTACTGGAGTCAGTCTGTCTAGATGAACACCCATTAAAATGGCTACAATGATGATGAACGGAGAAATATGTCGAAAAAGATGAAAGAGGGAGTAAAAAAGTACAGTTGTTATGAGCACAGGGAAAAAAAAAAATGCCAGTGGTAGATGGAGAAATACGGACTGATAACTACGATAATGCCAACCTCGAATTAGATTTCTAACAACAACGTTTTGATTGATGTAGTAATTTGTTTGTAGTGGTTTAAGGCATCTTTAAAATAAATTGGTGGCTGCTACTGAGCGGATTAATCATCACAACAGACAGCTGGGTACCCCGTCTGGAGCCACGGGGTAGGTATAGGGTTTCCATTTAGTTGTAGCACAAACCAAATCGAGAAGATGGCAATACTTGGGCAGGTACAAACAGTAGGCGAATACAACTGAGTATGCAGCAGTTGATTCAATATCATCCAAATGCTATCTACATATTCTAACAAGTATGGTTTGGATTTTACTCCGTGCAAACGCTTTCTTGTTCTCCTTCCAAGAAAATAACTCGCGCAGGGAAGGTGTCCATCAGCGCTAACCTTTGCCACCCCCCCCCCCTCCCCTCGATTTTTAATGTTAACCTCATAGATTCCGCTCGTTGAGGGTTGACAATTGAGATGGCTGACCCGCATGTTGGCCTAGCTGTTACCGATCATGTTCTGCGGTAATTTCCAGAGACAAATCTAGCAGCTCTTCTCTGCACCGTCTCCAACTCCTGTATTTGAAACCAAAAATATAGGTCCCAAACTACACCACCATATTCAAGCAATGGTCTGACCAAAGTTTTGTAACCCAATTCCCTTACTTGTCTCGTTCATCTCTTTATCACCTTCTCTCTCCAACAAATTAAGGTTTTTTGAAACCTTGTCGCACTACCTGTCCAATGTATCCTGTGCAGTTGAGATTGTTACCTACTTTTATGCCAAGGTATTTACGTTTCAAGTCTTCAACAAGCAATTCTTTCCCCGCCTTATAATCATAATCAACCTTTTTTTTATCTGTGTACGTGATAAGTTGACTCTCCTTAGCGTTTATCCTCATCCCATGTTGATGTACCCAGTCAGATATCCTGTCCAGATCAGCCTCCAGCTGCTTACAGCCTTCTACGGCTTTCATCCTAGTATAAGGCACTTTGTCATCAAATTTGCATGTCATCGTACTCCACATCCGATTTAATGCTGCTCGTAAAATCTGAAGGCCTAGGTTAGGTCTGTCGAGCAAGACGAACTGGTTCTGGTATGGCCCGCTGAATATGGACAGCTGCACCTAGTGAGACAGGTTAGACCATACTCGGCAGCAGCTGTCCTTGGAGGGCTGCCTGCGCGCTCAGTCGGCCTACACTAGTCATCCGCACCTCCCAGACGACTGCTTCACTTTTTTCTTTTCTTTCTTTCTACCTCTTCAGCTTAGGTTTCAGTTATTTGGTAACCCGGTTTAGGTAACCAGTTTTAATTTTTACGGCACTCTTGATTTGCACTGAGATTATTCTTTCATATAATATTATTTTAAGAGACAGTTGTAGAATTAGCCCTTGGTTGATACTAAGTCATAACTTATAGAAGTGCCATATCTATGTCTTCTTGGTGTTAATGTCCCTTAATTTTTCTTGGTTTTGTACATTTTCTCGGGGTTTAGATTTTCAGTTTTATGATATGCACGGCACTCTGTTCCAGAACGTGATAGTTGTGTACTATTTGTCCAAAATGAGAATATGTGAATATGTTCATTTTGTAGGCCCATACCTGGCATCAATATATTGAGAATGTAATATTACCGTTTGGTATAGTTAAATGTCTGTTGGTATGGACGTATCTCGACTCTGTAGTTGTTTCACCATTGCCATCACTTTGATTTAATTTAATTTAATTGCGACGGAACACACGCTCCGCTAGTTATTTCCTTACACAACCATTTTCCCCTTTACAGTACCCTCCTTTTCCCCTCTACAAATTGCACCGTTAAAATATTTCAGCGTTTTTGGTAAATTATTAATCATTTTTCTTGGAATTTATTCCAATCTTTGATCACTTTACCTACAAAAGTAAATCTGCCGACACCCTTGTGCCTGAAATCGAGTGCCACCTTATTTCCAGGGACGGATCACCAACAATGATTTGACATCCCATCACTGTGAGATCTGTGGCTGAAACATTAATAATTTTCTTTTGTTTGTTTGTACGTTAGTGATCTGTAGGCAAAATGATGTTTTGCTGTCCTGTCATTATTCTACGGTAATGACGCTAAATATAGCCTACGTGTGAATAGTTAACAATAGTTACTATACTAAGAAGAGAAAGAAGTTATCTCTTACCACAGCAAAAATCGTGAAGACGTAATACACAGTGCATTACGACCTACATCTTCTATACTGACACAGGGACTTTCCTCGAAGATATAAATTCATCTCATGATGTGTTATGCTTTGGTAAATAATGTCTTTTCTGTCTGAACTTAAGATGTTCGCTAAGTTTTTTTCCCTCCGTTCCGTAGTTGCCAGACATGTTGCAACAAACATGTATTATTATTTATATTAAACATGTAGAGACGTTCAGGCGGTGTCGTGACCTTGTGATTGTCACTCAAATTAGTTGAGCCGCGAACTCCGCAAAGTTCACATAGCAGAGATATTTTTTTTTTTTTTGCGCGTGCTTTACTAGATACCTAATTTAATTCACTTGTGAAATCATTGCACGTTTGTTTGTTGTTGAAACATGAAGGGGGAAAAAAAATCAATCCGGCAGAATTATCAGCAAACAGACGATGCTTATACAAGATATAGATTTTGTAATAAAAACATACTTATGTTGATTTTACTTTTATTTTTAATGATATATTAAATTCTAAATAATTACAGGTTTATTTTCACTCCTCTGCTTCTGCGGAGTTCAAGCACTGGAACTCCGAATCTCCGTCAACGGTGATCTGCGTTACAACGCTACTACCATACACACAGAGAGGGAAAAAGTGTTTCTGATAATTTATCTATTTTTGACAATCGACACTCTGAAGAAGTCAAATAAAAATCATCGTCGAATAGAAAGACGCCAAAGAGGAACTACGAATCCATGTGCTAAAAATCCAGCCTTTTCCTATTCGAATTACGCGAAAAAATTTCCATTAATTACTTGGTAGCAAGTCGAAGAGTAAAAGCTAGCTGTAAAATTATCTCATGTTTCAGTTTATGCCGTAAAAAACTTTATCTTAGGCGTAAACATTGAGCAGCCTATCATGTACTGTAACACGTTGTTAAGGTTCTTTGGGTGGTTTAATTACTGCATTAATTAAAAGTCCACCAAAAAACAAGGTTATGTGAAGATGTTCGTTTATTTTGATCCAATCAACAAGTCAGCGATATTCACAAGCATAGTTGTTACAATCCAAAGATGCAATACTGACTTACTAACTGAAGACTTGAAAACTGAATGAAAACTTAATGAATACTAACTCCTCTGTCCAGGCGATCTGTTTATATAGAGTCTATCGAAATTACGAGAATTCTTCAAAGGCGTCCGCCCGATATTTCTCGATCATTAACAATCACTCAAACAATCAAACATATTAAAAACAATCGGAATTGATACAAAATTAATTAATAACATTACAAAGTGATCAGAAATGATAATTAGAGATACTTGAATACAAAATTATTTACAGAAATCCTTTCAAACGGTAGAAAATCGTCCTGTAGACATCGTAAATTACAGTAATACATGGAATTACAAACTTTTAAGAAATTCTCTTGCACCATTCGGTTCTTAAACATATTAAATGGTCTTTAAATAATTTTCTTACCTAAAACAAAGTCTATATACACTTATTTACAAGAAATTACAAAATAAACATATCAAATCACTTTCAAGCAAACTTTGGCTCACTACAAATATTTCACACAGTCCAATACTATTCAAAATACAGGTATTAGGGCTGTTACAACGTCCCTCTTACAAGAACCTAATACCATGTTAATAATGCTTGCAAATACGAAACTGGAGCTGCAATGAAGGAAGTATAATCACAGTTTATCACACTCAAAGTATTTTCTCTTGCCTTCTGACACGAAATACCCTTTTTCCAAACTCAACTTGTAACACGCATTTTTAGATCCGAATATTTTAGATAGAATCAAACTGCACTTTCGTTAGTATCTCTGTTAGCTGGTTAACTCAATGATCAGTATATGTGATGCTATAATTTGATATACTCTGCGTGCAATGTTTGTTGCCTATCTTCTAAACTGACATCTTCTTATTATGTCGTAAAAAAAAGCAGGTTCGGAAAGTTAGTACTTCTGGTTCAGTGCATAGCCTGGACACGATGTGAGTTTCTGCACACAGCGCCTTTTTAGAAGAGGGCTGTGAACTCCCACTTCATATCAGGAACAGCTACTAACAAACACAAAGTACATGGGTATTCGAACTGCTAAATGGATCGTTGGGTATTAGAAACGAAGCAATTTTTTTCTATTTCTTCCTATCAACTATTGAACTACGAACTGCTGATGAAGAAAGTCTATCAGTAGATCTCTGACTATAATTTTCTCACTGCTGTGTAATCTCCTAATTTACACTGGTGTACTATATGTAAGACATGTAAAGTTATACTTCTGAACGAAGATGCGGATTAATATACAAAATCTGCAATCACAAATGGCCTCCCAGTAAAATTTCATATACATTTAGAGGTTTCCAAAGTTTCTGTTGCTAAGCCCCCCTTCTGTCAAAAGAAAAGTTGCCACGCCCCCTCCATCCCTCAAGCCGCAATTTTATTATTAATAAAATAATTGTTTAAAAAAACATTAAAACCGCCTTCAAAAAAAAGCACTAAAATTTTTAAAATAACTTTATACCTTGCTTAGGAAAAAGTAAATCCAAATCGACAATATTTTACATTACTGTCATTGAAATATTTACATTAATTAGGTATTTTTGGAGTCGGTGCCAGCTGTCACATCGCGAAGATCGAATTACTGAACTTCTTTTGGTGTTAGAGGCGAAACGAACAAAAATTCCCATTATTTTACAGTATGTCGTGAGGCAGATAGTGTTATTGCGGGAAACAGCTTAGGGAAACAAATTAAAACTATTTTAATCTGTGGCTCGGCCTTATTGGTCATCAAGACATATCCCTCGCGCTACAGTGTCAGTTGGTAGGCTGCATCATGTAGTAAACGATTTACAGTTAGCATAATATTGGCGTATTATCTGTACATTTCAGTTTTGTTGAAACATGTTTCTAGCATTAATTGTAGGTAAGCAGTAACATGATTTTATGTATTATTGTTATTCCTTATTGTTTTTATCTTTTGTTTTTCTTGCTTTCGCTGGCACCGACTCCAAAAATAACTAATTAATGTAAAAATTTCAATGACAGTAATGTAAAATATTGTCCATTTAGATTTACTTTTTCCTAAGCAAGGTATAAAGTTATTTTAAAATTTTTAGTGACTTTTTTTGTTTTGTTTTGAAGGCGGTTTTAGTGGGGTTTTTTTAAACAATTATTTTATTTTTAAATTTTTAGTGATATTATAGTTTGTTTTGTATTTTAAATATGCAGCAGCAGTTCCCATTTTGCGAACTTCCTGGTAGCTCACAGATTAAAGCGCTTGCTTTCAAAGAAGAATTCTGTCTTTATATACCACAACAACTTCTAGAACGGGGTGAATTGGGTGTTGTGTTAAGGAATGTCAGTTTACATTTTGGTCCAGGCTATGTTTCGATTGTATCATAACATTTGTTAAAACTGCTGGTTGATAGCCGAAACATGTAACATCTGGGCATTAATACATACCACATACAGAAATCTGTCTCTGGAATATATCTGTTTGCTCCGGCATCACACAGAAAATACAGATTTTTAATTGGTTTTCACAACGTGAAAGCTGGGGATCCAAGTTGAAATCTGAAGTACATGTTGAGACATTATGACACATTTATTTATTAATATTATGCCATGAATTAAAAATAGCTTAAGTGATTTTGACGGGATTTAAAACTTTGGATTTTTGTAAAGAACATTGGAAATTAAAAGGGGTGAGGGTAAAGGGGAAGAGGAATTGGGCTTTTGTATACCAAATGTAGACTGCCTTTTCTGATTGATTTAAAGTTCGCGTGTGTAAATTTTGTTGATATCCGATAAAACTGTAGGTATGTATAAAAAACAATTAAGGGGTGTGCAGATGAAGAGTAGTTTGATTTCTTTAAAGCTAGTGTGGGCAGTATTTTTCTCTTTGTTTTAAAGTATACATGTGCAGATTTCCATCGAAACCAGAATAAAAACTGTAGCTTTGTGTAAAGAACATTTGCAAAAATTAAATGGGGTAAGGGAGTGAGTGGTAGGGTTTTGTAAACAGAATGTAGACACTATGTTTATCTTTGTTTTTAAGTATACATATGCAGTATTCCATGGAAATCTGATAAAACTGTGGGTATCTATTAAGAACTTTGGAAATTAGGAGAGGTGGGATAAAGGGGAAGACGGGTTGGGCTTATGCAACTTAATTTAAACACAATCGTTCTTTATGTTTTAAAGTATACGTGTGCAAATTTCCTTCAGAATCGGATAGAATCTGTAAATTAAAGGATGGAAAGGAAGGAGCGGAGTTTGGACTCTCGAAACCAAATGGAGACTATTTTTCTATTTGTTTTGCAGTATATATGTGCATACTTCTTTCAAAGTCTGAAAAAAAAACGGTAGCTTTGTATCAATAACATTGACAATAATTGAAGGGGTAGAAAGGGGGATAGGGTTTGCGTTTTTGAGAAAGTAATGAGGACAGTATTTTTCTTTTTCTATTTGTTTTAAAGTATACGCATGCGAAGTTCCACCGAATCGGATTAAAATGTGGGTTTTGTACAAATATTAAGGAAGGGGAGCTAGTGTAGTATTTTTTGGTCAGAAATGTTATGCATAAAAAATTACGTATACATGCTCCAACTTCGACACGAAATCTTCACAGCTTTCCGGTGGAAACCTGTGAAGATTTCGTGTCAAAGATAAGCCGGGAAAGCCTTCTTTCTCATTTGCGCCAACTTTCATAAAGATCGGTCAAATGGTGTCAACTGTAGCTTTCTAAAAATAAATTCACAAAAATCAAGGGGGTGGAAACGGGGTATGGGGTTCAGTTTTTGAAAACCAAGAGTTGGCATTATTTTTCTCTTTGTTTTATAGTAAAAATTTGCTAAGTTCTGTCTAAACAGGATAAAAACTGTGGTTGTGTATAAAAATTAACCGGTTTAATAGGTAATGGGGGTGGTTTTTTAGATTTTTTGCTCCGACACCTTCTTCATGAAAAAAAACATCTAAGCACCAACTTTCATGGTAATCGGTCAAACGATCGCGACTGTAGCTTTTTATAAAGAACATTGACAAAAGTTAATGGGGTTGAAGGAGGGGCTGGATAGGGGGAGACGGCTTCAGTTTTTTTAAACCAAAAGTTGACAGAATTTTTCTCTTTATTTTTGACGATACATGTCCAAAGTTTCATCGAAATCGGATAAAAAGTGTGGGTTTGTATAAAAATTAAGGGGTGTAAAGGGGAGAGGGGAGGTTTTTTATTTATTTATTTTTTGGTCAGATTATCCATGAAAAATTACATGTATATGCCAACTTTCATGATAATCGGTCAAACGGTGTCGTGTGTAGCTTTTTATGAAGAATATTGACAATAATTAAAGGGGTGGAAGAAGGGAGGGGGTTGAATTTTGGCAGACCAAATAGTGACAGGATTTTTCTCTTTGTTTTAAAGTATACATGGGCAAAGTTCAATAAAAATCAGATAAGAAATGTAGGTTTCTATAAAATTAAGGGGTGTAAAGGGGAGAGGGATGGTTTTTTATTTTTATTTTTTTGGTCAGAAACCTTCTCAATAAAAAACTACATGTAATTGCTGACTTTAATGGTGATCAGTTAAATGGTGTCGACTGTAGCTTTGAATAAAGAAAATTGGCAAAACTTAAGGGGGTGGATAGGGGGAGAGGGGTTCAGCTTTTTTAAACCAAAAGTTGACAGTATTTTTCTCTTTATTTTTGGCTATATATGTCCAAAGTTTCATCGAGATCGAATAAAAAATGTGAATTTGTATAAAAATTAAGGGGTGGAAGGGGGTAGAAGGGGTGGTTTCTCAATGAAATTTATATGGGACCACTTTGGAGGTATACCCTATCCACTAAAAAAATTTCATTTAAATCGGTTCAAAATTGGCGAAGATATCGCTGAACATACATACAAAAAAAAAAAAAAAAAAAAAAAAAAACAGACGAATTGAGAACCTCCTCCTTTTTTTGAAGTCGGTTAAAAAGGTTAAGGCCTACTTCTCACTTCTATACGTCAGGATTTAACACTGGAAACAAAGAAGATATTGCTTCTTGGTTAGAATAATTCAAAAGGTATCAATGGGAAATATATCCTTAATATTAGATGCCTATGGTTCTAGTTTAGTGATGCCCGCTATTCGTTTTCAGCACCAGGAGACTGAGCTACTTTATTTTTACGTCTTTCATTGATTGTGAAACGATCTCACTTGGTGATGTCAGTCACATCGTATTCTGCTGCATTCGTATGCAGTTCTACTCATCATTATTTCCATCCATCAGCACAAGAATATAGCTAGCCACTTGCCGCTTTATCAATTAAAATAACATAGTCATTCTATGACATTAGCAGTAAACCCTCCTCCAACAGATTATAAAATGCCACTGCTTTCAATTTTTCACGTCCCGAGCCCAGAAGAAAGTTTAATTACAAAAGAACTAAAATATTATCGAATTTTGTTTATTTATTTAAAGCAGCTAATACTTTGAATTCTAAAGGCTAGTGAAAGTAAATCAATCCATCTTTTCCCTGTGCTTAAAAGTATAATAAGACGTGTAATGTCAAAGACTAACCTGTCTCACCTCATAAACTCTGTATATAAGTAAGTGTTGCGTAGGGAAATACCTGCTTGCTGCGGCTTTCTTTCCTTCAGTTCTAAAGGTGGTAAGGTTTAATAAATATTTGAGTAACGATTTTTTTTTGTGCTGATATGCACGTAAATTGTATTCTTGGGTGACGAACAAACCTGAATTAACCACTACTCCGAGATGCTATGTAACTGAACATAAAACTGACTGAACAGCAGTAGTCATAACACCAATATGTTTTTGTAATAATTACAATGTTGACTTCTTTTCTCTCCTGTATGGGAAAGCATTAGCCTAATTTCCTTAGTTCATTAATTCTACCGAAAATTTTAAATTTGGTGGTATGAGTCTCTGGTAAAGTATTTTGGTATAAATAAAATTAAAAAAAACAAGGGTATTATTCGATTTATTTCACTCCTCGTTCTTAAATATTTAGACTCGTAACTGCTGATCTGCGTATCGAAAAATGTCTAACGCCAAGTAGATATAAATATAAAATGAATAGTTATTGCTGAATATTGTGCCGGCGTTATTACGAATATCAGGCCTACCACCACGTGTAGGATCCACTGTAGTCTCACTTTCAAATAATACACAGGTGTTATTGCTTCGTACTGAAAACAACTCGTGATTTGTTTTGTCAAGTCTAGAGACGAGCACATATTCTAGCTGGTGAGACTGTTTCGGCCGCGGCACGCGGTGATTCAGCCGCTGGCAGCCTTTCAAGTGAAGGAGAGCGCATGTCTCAGTTCAATCTCTCCCTTGTTAGCAACTTCGCTTCTTTGAACTTTCCTATTAACATTTATTGTTTGAAACAAGTTAACATTCTAAACCACGGTTGGTAAACAGATTTGTAGAAACTACTTTTACTAACTTTAATAAGGCAACATAAATATGAAATACTTCTTTAAACAGAAATGTAATAAATGGAAAATGATTTCAGTGCCACACATTACCAATGTTAGATAGCAGAGAGCGGACTGAACCGTTGCCGCATGCCAGTATTAGATAAGAATCTTTATAACTTTGGCTCCTGAGCGTATTTGATCTCTCGCCAACACTGACGACAGAGTGGTCAGAAATTGGTTATTAATAGCTCCCTGCTCGCACAATACGCTCAGGCATTCATTCATCGGTGACACATGTCTTCTGTCAAACGCATATTGTTCTGAAGCGCAATTAAAACTCTGATAAATTCACTTACACAGGGTCAGTCCGAATGGCAATGCCTCATAACTAGGAATCACACTCTCCACCATACTGTGTAAAGTTGTTTCAATCCTCTTAGTCATTCTAGACGACACCATTTTCAATCCTGCGTGTCCATGATATTTGTAACTGTGGATGACAACCGAAAAATTTACTACTAATCTGCCCACAAACTTCTCAGAAATGGAACAGTGTAATCTGTTGTAGCGAATGGGTATATTTTAAAGTATTAGAGGCCAACATAGTCACTCGGAGTGTCTTTCCCATTCCCTACACTAGGACTCGTGTAACATTAATATTTCGTAACTCAGCTTGTTTCAAGGTTATATAGTTCACACCAGGAACTGGGAACCGGAGACCCCTTTCCATTCCCACCGAGCGTGGTGGTGTAACGGCTAGCGTTCTGGCCTCGCATTCGGGAGGACGATGGTTCGAATCCCCGTCCGGGCATCCAGATTTGGGTTTTCCATGGTTTCCCCAAATCATTCCAGGTGAATGCCGGGATGCTTCCTTCAAAAGACCATGGCCGAATTCCTTCCCATTCCTTGCCCCCCATCCTTTCCCGTCTCTAAAGACCTAGTTGTTATAGGAGACGTTAAGCAATTAAAAAAAAAAAACCTTTCCATTCCTGTGGAAGCCCTTAGTATACCATAAAGGCCGATTACAGGCCAACCACGCGATGTTGACGTGAACAATAGTACTCCGCTACTGAGATTCCCCCCTCCCCTCGACGAACCCTTTGGCGAGCGCACTTCTCGCGCTCTGTTCGGCGAAATCGTTTCAACCTCTCGAAGATGCAACAACAGTGTGGCTTCATGCACAATTAGAAATTACCGGCTGGTAAATTCTGTATCCCCTCTGTCGGCTGGGAAAGGTACTTCAGTTAGAATTTTTTAACTGATTAAGAGCTATTTTCAGACGCTGCTTCACGTAATTATCTGTGTAATCTGTAAGTTATGTAGCATTTAATTTGATTTCATTAAATCTAAGTCTATCTTTCTTTCGTGTTTTGCTTTTGCAATGTAAATTCCTGCTCTCTTTGCTATCTCTAAACAAGTCACAAAACCACATAGTTTGAGTAAAACGAACACAGAAGTGAACTGACGGAAGGTACCTTTACTTTGTGTGCTCCATCTAGCCGTTCGGGTCACGACACTGCATACCTTAAATTCCTGGCTATACTTAATGTCGCTACCATTGCAGAAGAACAGAGAGAAAGGAAAATATCAAATCTAACAAGTATAGTTAGTTTCCCTGAGAAATATGTGATGACACTGGGGGAAGCCTCTGAGATTAAAACAGTTTGATTAGAAGCAGAGGCGGATTTATGGCAGTATTGAGAGCGTCGCCCGCGCAGGGTTGGCCGGCGTCCAGAGCGAAGCCGCACAGTGCCAGCCCCGCCGCGCCGGTCGCCGCCAAAACGGCTCACGTAAGTCGCGCAGACGCGGCGTGACCCAGTTAACATTAATAGGACCGCCGCGCCGCCGCTTAATAGCTATTGTTACAGCCTGCCACAATCACTGCTACACAACTGCGAGTCTAGTCTCGAGAACGCCTAACATTTGACCGAGAGTGGCTTAGAAATACTATCGTATCCATAGATCACAATCATGATTTGTAGGGGGTGATGGAAAAAAAAAATTAGGATCGCGGTTACTACCGTAGGGGAAGTATTAATGATCTGGCTTTTGTGGAGAAATTGAAATCATATAGTTGAGGGTTAATTTTCAAGTACCTATTCAGGGAAAGAGACTATACACAAGTGGTACAGCAGAACTAAAGAGTATCATACATGATGGATATCTTCATCATAATAACAGATGATAACTTTGTGGGGTAGAATGAATAAGTGATCATGAAAACAATTCTGATTGATAGAAAAGGTTTCAGAAAATCAGTGACCCGAATTGAGTGTGGTCACAGGTACGAATATAGAAAGGAACATATTCCAGAAATAAAGAGATATTTAAGGGGAAGGTTTAGTAGAGCGCCAGTACAGTGCGAAGAATCTGAGAACAGTTCAAGGAGACCATAAGAATGGTGAAATAAATGTTTATTATAAAACAAAACAAAAAATATAAAACAAAACTATAAGTACTGTAATAGCGACAGGAGAAATGATAGTATTCCAACCACAATTCGTCATAATCCAGTTACTTCCCTGTAATACCCCAATGCGCTTCCTTAAAAAATGTAAATAATTTATACACCATGATTTGTAATGTATAGTAGTCTTTTCACAACATTAGTGCAATTACATGACTATCAAACACATACTGTTACCAGATTTTTTTTTTATGTCGTCTTTGGGTTAAACGAATTTTTAATAATGGGAAACATGAACAGTTAACTAAAAACATATTAAGAAGTTAAAAGAATTAGAAATGGATTTCTGGAGAAGATCAGCAAGAATTTCATGGTAGGAAAAAGTAAGGAATATTGAAAGAATAAGGCAAAGTAGCATCAAATAAAATCTCACAACTTAAAACGCATGTTAGATACAAATGGTTTTAACATTTTGTAGTTTAAATATAGGTTATAGTTGATATTTCAAGTTGCTGGGTAAGTTATGTTGCAGTATATGGGAAGCGAATCCGGTGGTCTTGCGCACATCTGCTACTCTGCTTTTCCACTACACAGTAGGTAAGTCCAGTTTGGAAAGTAGTCCGCACATTAACTAAAGTAGATATAATTTGATTTACACTTGTCGAATAGTGAATGGCTATATGAAACCAACCCCTTTACACCTATTGTACGAAGCAGCTGGGTTTGTTTACTGTATCAAATATACGTCGTAACTCACATGAATAGGTACACAGAGTGATTCAAACAATCGTTCGATGAGAGGCGCGTAATGTTGGGATACCAAGCTCTCCATCTGGAAGGTTAACCACTTGGAATCCTTTTATAAATCGCACGAGGGCAGACGTTGGCTTCCTAATCGCTGAGGAAGAACCTTCTGGCATGAAACTGGACTGGGTAAAATGGAGACTCTCAAGCGCATAAGGATAGGAGTGGCACCGGTAAAAGCTAACATGTATTAATGAGGTCTGACAACAGCAGATCATGGATCTCCTCTGTGCTTGCAAGCAGAGCCAATTTTCAACAACACTCGAATACCGATGGACAGGAAGAGATATAGACAACTGTGTCCAACAATTTGCAAAACGATTATGATCAGTCGAGTCGCAACCTTCGGAGGAGAAACTTCCTTGTGCGCGCGAAGCGGCTTAGTACAGTTGTTGTGTTATAAACGGACCAGGAAGTTACAGTTTTCCCAGTCAAGGGTACAGTGAATAACCAGTATTTAGTCAAAAAGCGAAACATAAGATACTTGTTGAACTGAAATCATCGACGCTTGACATCCACCTAATCTGTTAACCACCGTAATCATCTCTAAACTTTATCAGAGCGAATAGCGCCGACGATGTTTGGAGGATTATATGGTGAAGG